>JAOYMU010000192.1:54102709-54115706 GCA_025802295.1 Psammodynastes pulverulentus
TGTAGGGATGCTTCCAAGTTACAATGGCACTGAAAACAGGGACTTATGACCATGTTTCACACTTAGGAGTGTTACAGCATCCCCTTGGTCACCTGATTTACATTCAGATGCTTGACAACTGGTTCATATTTATGACGGTTGCAGTGTCCCGAGGTCATGCGATCATCTTTTGTGACGTACTGACAAGCAAAGTCCATGGGGAAGCCAGATTCACTTAACAACCGTGTTACTAAATTAACAACGGCAGTGGTTCACTTAACAGATGTGGCAAGAAAAGTTGTAAAAGGGGGCTAAACTCACTTAACCAATTTCTCACACAGCAACATAAATTCTGGGCTCCGTTGTGGTCGTAAGTCGAGGATTACCTGTATTGATTGTTTTTTAGCCAGAATCTTGTTCACCATTCCAAGTGACATTTCTAAGCAAAGATGGTGAGGTAACAAGTTGATTGTCTCCCTGAGAGTCTTATTGACTAAGTAGGTGGCTGGTTTCTCTGCTGGGAGAAGAACAGCTCGTATTTGAAAGCTGTGTGGTCTGGGTGGTACTGTATTATTCTAAAATGTCAAGTGCACCTGTGTGCATGACTCTCTGTGTGAATGTGTGTGTATCTGTTTGCTGCCAGAAATGTAAATGACTCAGGTTAAATTTCTAGTCTGTTGGCAAATCATCTCGCTAATGTCATTGAATTTTGTATCCTTTCCCATTTGGCAAGGGAAAACTCTAAGCTAACACATATGTCTGTGACCCTGGCTCCTCACCTCTGTTTCCATTGCCCATGCAGTCATATAATTGCATCTGCACTGATTAAATTAGGCTTAGCAGCCAGTGAAGCTGAAAAAGCTATAGCTGCATTTAATGACAAACACAGGTTGTGCACCTTCTGGGGCCTTCTGTGATTCTGCAGGGTTTGTTTTTTTTCAAATCATATTTGGAGAATGACTCAATATCTTTTTTTTTCTTTTTAACCCCAAGCCAAGGCTACACAGGATCTGAACATGTCATAATAGTTTTTTTGCTAGCTGTGACTCATTCTTAAGGTGATTTGGATTTAACTGTAAATAATAGCAATACTCTTTCAGAAATCATGGTTGTATACTGACTGATTCACATGTTAATAGTTCTCCCCTTTCACTACTTAAGACCAAATTTGACTTTTTTGTAGAGGGTTTGTTTTTTAAAAAAATATACTACGGCATATTCCTCTTGGCACGTCTTTATACTTTCGGATTTTTGGACGCACGTATCCACATTGTTTTGCAGCTACTTATAGTTATCTATTGTCAATCAAAATGTGGTTCAATGCACATCATGAAACAAGAGTTTTAGTAAATAGATTTGAATGTGATTTGATTAGATGTATTTATCTTTATGGATTAATGTTTAAAAAGAGAGAAAGAAAGTTCTCTCAGGCTGTATTTCCATATAATCACAACACAAAAACACTCTAACGTCTTTTTGTCTGTGTTTTGCCCTGGTATTGCAGTAGGGTTTCTCCACTTAAGCTGCCACTATCCCAGAACGATCTCCAAGGGGACAAAAACTATTCATTTTTGTCATCTTGGAGAGAAATCATGTATATGGCAGTGGCTGGGAATACGCTTTATTTCATTAATTAATTAAATAATCAAATCTGTACCCCTCCTCAATCAGAGGATTCTCAGAAGCTCATACGATAGGAATATACAACAACAACATAACAACTTAAGACAATTAAAACTCACCTGCACCACAGGTCATTGGTCTCAAAAGCCCTCCAGCAAAACCTCTGCCTTCATTATTTTTTTTATCATAAGGCAGGCAATACAAACAATTGCAAGAAAATAGGGATTGTCAATAGGGCATCAAATGTAATACTACATATCATTTTTGCTAAACCAAGAATGATTGGAGAGCCCTGTGACTTAGTAATTGGGAAAGGACCTCACATATCTTATAAAATATTAGGTTTGTTTGTTTGTTCATTATTTATAATTTATATCTTTTAACCACCCATCTTCCTGCTGAATCTGCTCAGAGTTCTCTTGGCAAACAGTTCAGCCCACTGTTAGAATGTTCAGTCAACAAACCATCCATTTCTACAGCACTTTACCTCCTTGGATAAGCACACTATGTCCAGCGCCATTGGTGCCAGTGATGTATTTCCATTAGGGCAAAGCAATAATTTGGACTTTATGTACTTGTAAAACCTATTGGATTCAAATGAGACTGAGAGTTTTCTGTTGGGAATTCAGACCGGTATAATATTGAAAGGAGCTTTACACATCACTGAGAACATCTGCCTACTCAGTGCTGGGTTCCAAATGAAATATCCCCAACCATTGGGAGGTAGCTTCTGCTTGAGCCCATTAGCAAAAAGAAACTCACTACCACCTCTCTCTACGAAACTAGGTATACTATCAAAGTGATCTTATCCTTATAATGTTCCTTTTAGCATTCATTGGGAAGCTTTCCTATTTGTAATTTGTTTTGGTGTCCACTCTGGAACAAATCCTAGCTTTCTTCTGTGTACCATAATAGCAATAGCAATAGCACTTAGACTTATATACCGCTTTGTAGTGCTTTTTACAGCCCTCTCTAAGCAGTTTACAGAATCAGCATATTGCCCCCACAATCTGGATCATCATTTTACCCACCTCGGAAGGATGGAAGGCTGAGTCAACCTTGCCAACCAGCTCTTAGAGTCCTCCGAAGACTACACCATTTGATAAATTTCCCACAAAATGTTGAACTATCACAACTACACCTCTTTCTGTCTGTCTGTCTGTCTGTCTGTCTGTCTGTCTGTCTGTCTGTCTGTCTGTCTATCTATCTATCTATCTATCTATCTATCTATCTATCTATCATCTGTCAGCTATTTAATCTATATTGTATGTGTGTGCTACTTTGAAAGCTTCCTCATCATTGGAATGTCCCTGTGCACCCACAGATGTGATTTTCTCTGGGGTTATTGACAAAGTCACACTTCAATATTTCAAATAGTAGATAAAGAAGAGTCAGATTAAGATAACTCTAGCCAAAGAAGTCATAAAGTAAGAGCAGAATCCATACCCATAGATCCAGGTCTTACTTCGTATTTGTTATAATAAAAGTTTCAGTAGCCTATGATCATCCTTTTCTGGGCTCAAACATTAATCAGGGTAAGATGTTGTTAGTATTTGGATGTGAAAGTACCAGGACATCTCAGAGATACAGGGTAGACTGGGAAGTAAAAAAAAGAAAGAGAAAATCCAAGAAGAAAATACCAAACCACTTCAGGATTGCTGTCAAAAAAACTACATCATTTGTTGTCCAAAACATCAACACAAATCAAGCTCAATTTGAAGGAGGCTTGTTTTAAAACAAACACATAACATAGAACGAGATCCCATCTTTGGGATGCTCAAATTTGTGCAAAGAGTATTTTCAAAACGTGTGTTCATTCCTGCTGCTCTAAAATGCTCAAAATAGTTTAAACTGAAAAATCAAAAGGAGGGGGAAATTGCACATCTGTTGATGGTGCAATAATTTCTTCTTTCTCTAATTCGGTTCATAAATTCATTCCCCTGCTTTAAAAGCCATGTTCATGGAGCTCATCCGTGCCCTTGTTCTGACTTTCAATCAGATGGGCCAATTGTTTTGGGTGGATCCATACAAACAATGCAGTGTCACATGCTTCTGTTGATATGTTGCATACTGTTAGCAAGCTTGTACACATTCATTATCGTATTCAAACAGCAGCTATTTGTCCTGCATGGTGCCTTATAGCTGATCGCCAAAAAGGGCTTCCAGACATGGGAGCATGAAAGGGATTCTTGCCTGCTACCTCTGGAAACAGCCTTGTGTTTTCCTAGGATCGTACCTGAGAGATGCTACCTGATTCAAACTCCTGCGTTGCACTGGATTACAACCAGGGTATTTTTATTTCTTCGTTACAGGTCATTGTTTTGGATTAATGGTTTGCTCAAAACAAGCAAAATACCAAAACATTTTGGCAATGTTTCGTTTTGAATGTTTTCCCCTCTGCCCTGATATTTACGGCACTTCTACATCCTTTTGATCTTTTGAACATTTTTGGAAAAGCAATATTACAGAAGCAGGGGTAAAGAGAATAAAGAGAATAGATTACAGGAAAACAAAATCTCTACAAAATCAAATCCTTGTTTCCTTTTGGTGCCTTTTGCCTTCACCTGACAGGAGTGCACTGTTCTTCAATCAGACTGTTTCAGCAGAGTAAAAATCTGTTTTAACCAAAGCAGGAGAAGCTTGAATGAAACATAATGATTTGGATTAAGCTAAGAGTTGTATGAAAGCTACAGCAGCACCAAGCTCCAAATAGCCTGGGAATGAATAATTTAATCTTCCCATGATGTATCAAAGTATAGTTTTCATATGAATTATCTGTGTCTGATAAGTGATTGTTGTCCTGAACATTTGAATTGTATTTCATTTTTTTTCCCATGGATTAGGCAGAAAAGGAGTGGTAATTGGCAATCATGCTCATCTGTTCACGGATTCATTTCATTATACTCAGAGAAACACAAGCTAGCATTTAGACAACAGTAATGAGAACATGCTCTCAGGAGAAATTTGCTGAATTTAACAGGACAACATTTGAGAAGTTGTAGATGGTTTCCTGAAACCTATGTGCTATTTTTCTTTTTAAATTAATAGTTTGGCAAAGTTAGCCCTTGCAGAAATGTATTCTTAATTTGCTTTGATATGTCAGCCAAGGTAATTTAACTTGTTTTTCTTTTTGTTTTTTGATGTGCCACAGTGTAGAAATAAAATAAGCAACCTATAGCCTCAAGTTTGTTAGGATATTGAATATAGTAGCTAGAACAGTAAAGCGTACAATAGGCCAGAACACACAGTTGTAACTGATTAGTTAGAGAGTGCTGATTCATGCGTGAGGTAATCTACGCTATGATTGGTTGCCGTAAGTATAAAAGGGGAGTTTCCCTTCCCCCCCCCCACCTTTTTCTTCTATGTGTTCTGTATACATTTACCTCATGGTGTTCCTGTGTTCATGACTATCTTGTGTTTTTTTTCTTTCTGGATGATGTTAAACACACACACACACACACACACACACACACATATTTGTGTTAGTTTCTCTTTATTTGGATGGCTGCTGCGCAATTCAGTGACAAAGTTCCTCAACATTATAGGCTTTTTGATGTTTTGAGGCAACAAATCCGAGAATTTCTGGCCAGCATGTTGAACTGGACCTTAAAATCTCTGGGGCGCAGTGGCTGAAAAAGGTTGTTGAAGATTGTCAATGGATCTGAATAATGTTATGGTTCGATGGATCTTAGACCTTGAAAAGTAAACAGATTTCAGTGACACCAACTCTGCTGGCCTTCTATAAAGTCTTGAATAGCTACAGGTTTTCCACCCAGAGTTACATTGGGCATAATGGGTGGCCATCAGAGGTGGTATTCAGCAGGTTCTGGGGAACCAGTAGTGGAAATTTTGAGTAGTTTGGAGAACTGGTGGTAACCTTCCCCCAGGAGTGGGGAGGGAATGGGGATTTTACAGTATCCTTCCCCTGCCACACCCACCAACCCATGCCCATCAAGCCATGCCACGCCCACCACAACACACCCACAGAACCAGTAGTAAAAAAAATTGAATCCCACCACTGGTAGCCATCTAAATATGTTTAATATATATTGAAATATATATTGAAAGAAAAACTAAATTTCAGTAGTATGAAACATAACACAGGTAATGAAAAGCAAAGGGAAGGAAGGAACAAAAATACCAAGAACAGGGTAATGCAGACTACTGAGGCATATAGGAGCAGGCTATCTAGGATCACAACAACTGTTTTTCAGCTTTTTTTAAAATCATCTTTGCAGAAGAATTGTACACTGGTGCCACAATGAATTACATAATTAATTATGAATATTTTATTAGCTAAGGCAAGGCTGTATGGTAAGTTTTGCCTCGTGGAAATAATTTCCTGCCAATTTTTTTTTCTCCACCTACTTTTACAAGGTTTAAATAATTTCAGTTTTTGCACTTAATTAAAGCATGAATGAATCATAATGTCTTCTATTTTTTTTAAAAAAAATGCAACCCAACATTTACAGATAGTCCTCGATTTACAACCACAATTGAGTCCAAAATTTCTATTGCTCAGCAATGCAGTTGTTAAGTGAGTTTTATCCCATTTTACAATCTTTTTTTGACACAATTGTTAAGTGAATCTCTGCAGTTGTTAAATGAATCATGCAGTCATTAAGCAAATCTGGGTTCCCTCATTGCCTCTCTTTGTTGGAAGCCAGCTGGGAAGGTCACAAAAGCTGATCACATGACCCTAGGACAATATAACTGTCATAAACACATGCTAGTTGTCAAATGTTTAAATTTTGATCATGTGACCATGGGGATGCTGCAATGGTTGTAAGTGTGAAAGCTGGTGCCATTGTAACTTCAAACAATCATTAAACAAATAGCTGTAAGTCAAGGACTATCTATATAATTTTCTAAACAATTGAAAATATACATTCTTCTTTATTTGTATAATTTGCAATTACCGGTAATGTGTTTCGGCAGGAATTTGGGCTGTAAACTATGCTCACTGTCACAGTTCTACTATTATTTGTTTTGGTGGTTCAGTCAAATTTGCATCCATAGAAACCTTGGGCAAACTTTTTTTAAGGCACTGATACACAAAGAAAACACTCCCACTAAAGAAATTTCAAAGCTTTCTTAATTGTCCACTGAAATTATTTGCATATTTTATCTAATGGGAAACACTGAGATTCATCTTGAGCTGTGTTTGGTGATGTTTGCTCCTTTTTATGCCTAGAGTTACTGAGGTATACGACCACATGATGAAATGTTTGCAAAATTGCGTTAAAATACAGTCCTAATATGATGGGTAGTTTTAGAAGATTTCAGGAGACATGGTTAAAATTCACACTAAGTACTATACATTTTCTTTTATTTCCCCTGATGTGCACCATAGCACAGAAGTATCACACAATGCTTCATAAGCCAAAACACATTCAGAAATGTAAGAACAAAATGCACTGCTTCCTAGAAGGTTTTTTGAGAATAAAGCAACTGAGCAGAATGTTAGCAATTGGGAAGGATGATCTGGGCTCAGTTATGCTCATCACTCAAGGTGTACATCACAAAGTGCTTTCTTGCAACACAGAACTATCAAATAATGGAAAAAAAACAAATATGATTCTAGAGTGAGAAATGCTTAATCATGCTGCAGAGGAATTTTGTGAGTCTTAAGAAGCTAGACATTTGCGGGCAAACTCACTGTAATATTCACTACTGATTCATATTTGATTTACTAAGCCTTTTAAAAATGTATGTATAATCAGCTCATTTTTAAAGGAAGCTAAGCACTCTGAAGACATCGTGGATGTCCTGAAAATAGGGACAGTGTTACAGAAAGGTAACCTATAGTACCTCAGATGTTATTGAATTGCAACTGCTAATACTCTTCATTGTTAGTCATGCTGGTTAGGATGTAGCTTATACAGAGGTATAAGCCACTTGTCTATCTTAAAGGATTAGGATCAGGGGTGGGATCTAGCCAGGTCTGCCCGGATCGGGCGATCTGGTTGTTAACTGAAGCCTCCATTCCGCGGAGAGGAACAGGAAGCAAAAAAGCTTTGTTAGGCCCTCCCACACACCCTGATTCTTACCTGGGCTTTATCCTCTGAAGCTGTTTGTTACTGCAAGACCCAGCTGGGGCTGGGAAGTGGCATGTGCATGTTTTTCTAGTGTGCACGTGAGATCCCAAACCGGTAGCTGCACCAGTTACATCCCATTGCTGATTAGGATGTACGTATTCCACATGTAAGCTTCCCACTTATTCCCAGGTAATAAATAGTTATGAAAAAGGAGAAAGAGTGAGAAAAGAAGAGAGATCTTTTCAGTTATGCCTTTGGAGATGTATAGAGTACCATGGATCTTAAGAAGCCCAGTCAATCCATCCTTGACTGTTCCATTAAGGGAATACTCTGCAAGTAGAATTTAACATATTTGTTCATATGCAAGCCAAGGATGGACCAGGAAAAAAAACGGCTTGGCAAAATTGACAAAAGCAAAAGAAAAGAGACTTGTGTATATTATTATTGCTAGTTATAATTTCTGTAGCAATCACATCCCACTCATGTCAGGAGCAACGAGACACTTCCAGGTTGAAAGGATTAGCTGGTGACATCACTGTTGCCCAGGGGATGCCCAGTAGGGGGTTCCTTTCATATCCCCACTTCAGCTGCAGGAGCTGGAGCAAAGGACAGAAGCTCACCCTGCCCCACTGCAGCATTCAGGTCTCGAACGCAGGCACGCTAATCTCCAATCCAGCATCCTAACCACGAGAGCCATCGTGCTCTTTCTATAGCAATGTATTATCCATGGATAGCTTGCTGGGTTTGTTGCAACTTCACTAGAGCCCCATCAGCCAGGCCATTTCAGGGTGATCCAAGATGGTCTATATGGCTGCTGTAACAATCCTGTGGCACATGGCCACGCCATACCTCATCCACTCATAGCAATCCCTTACTTTGTCCTGTTACCAACTTCTCACAATGTGGATGCGGGATTGGACTTCGAGAGACAAGTACAGCTAAACAACAGAAGGCAAGACAAATAATATGAGAAACAGCAAATAGAAAACAGAAGTAATGGCAATCAGAAGACAAAAGCATATCCTAAACATAGTAATAGAAAGAACAAGCATAAAACAAGTATCCAAGTTCAAATATATAGGAACAACATTCACTGAAGATGGTAAAATGGTTAAGGGAGATTAAAATTACAATGCAGCAAGGCAAACCAAGTTTGTTATGTTCCATTCCTGCAACATAAGGCAGTGTCGATGAGCATAAAGAACCATCTCAAACACCCTATGTTACCAGTGCCAAAAATGAACACTTAGAACAAAACATAAATGAAAGTTAGTTACTGTGGAACTGAGATGTTTGAGGAAAGCTGCTGGAGTGACCAGAAGAGATAAAATCAGAAATGAATGAGAAAGAATTGGCATAGAACCAATATTAAAATACATACAAAGACAGCAAATAAAATTATTTGCTCACCTGGAGAGGATGTCTTGAGAGTCCATACTGTACAAAGCATAGGTCAAAGAACATGAGGTCAAAAGTCAAAGAACATGAGGCAGACCCAGAAGAAGGTAGAGAGACATCAAACTCCACATCAAACACACCACAACAGCATCAATTAACAATGGTTGAGGGCCACCAGAAAAGCAAGAACTAGAATTTTGTTATCTCCCTCGACACCTGAAGCAGTAAAAGCGGAAGTAAAGAAGAAGAAAAGTATATCTTTATTTAAATTGCATTTTTAGTATGTTTTATTGTAAACCACCCAGAGAGATCTGCCTATTGGGCAGTTTACATTTTTAAATTAACATTAGTTAATAATAGTAACATTTCAGCAGCAACAGTTGGAGGGAATCTGCCTATGGATTCTTTTTTAAGAGTGTCAAAATGCAAACACACACTAATTTATCTTACATTTCTCAGAGCTCGAGTAGGCTGTGAGACTCCTTAATCTCACTGCATAGGGGGATATTTGGTGGAGAAAAAATGGAGAAAAGATCACTATATTCAGAGGTTTGTATCGAAGAAGTCGTGACAGCATCTACTGAAAAAAGAGAACCGTGATATTTTTATAATTTCAATTTATACTTATCTTTCCAATCCGGTATTACAGAAATAGGAGCTGACTTTGACAAAATCTGGATCACGAACTTCTGCTCTGAATGGAAAGTTGAGAGTCCAATATATTTCGAATTAGTGCTGTTGAAGATCATAGAAATCTTGCTGGGCAAATTACACAGCAGAATCAGTTTTATTTTTAGACTCTAGATTGAGGGGGTGAGGCCATCATCAGAGGAGAAAGAGGCCACAATAGTTAGCGGATGCTGCAGTTCACCCTCTATTTGTAGCTTCTAGTCTAAAAATCTCTGTATGCAGAGGCATAGATTCTGGCAGTTCGAACAAGACTTTATAATACATATTTTCACACTGTAAAATGTTTTGATCTGGTGCCCAGAAGACCCAATGATTATATACTCCAATTCCAGAATCCCAATGTTTTCACCATTTTTGGATTTACAAGCAGCTAATGAGATCTGGCTGTCAGTGTAGCCAGAATGCAAATACCCCCATCAGATAACCTCCAAAAGGCGACTATGCACATCAGTAACATGGACATCTGGCAAAGAAGGGGGGAAAAAGGAAAAAGGTGCCGTTCCTAATATCCTTCAAAGTTGAATAGTGGAATGAATAGTGGAATAGCTCGATACATTTGCTGCTTGGGTCAAATGGAAAAACAGCAAACCCATCCAATCAAAATCATTCCACATTCAGTAATCATTCATAGCAGTAACTGAATCTTCAGTTCTGGCAGTAGGATGGGACAATATTTTATGATCTATCCAAAGACAACACAATAAATTTAGGGAATGTAAAGCAGACTGTGTAGTATCCACTGCTTAGGCCCTCCAACACTCATTGCTAGTTCCCTGACATCTGCTGCACAAAGTGTTTCCTCTGTGTTGTATAATAATAGGGCTGGCCATGACTTTAAGCTGCAGATAAGTTAAATCATCACAAGCATTTACATTAGTACTGCCTTGATATTTCCCAAAATAGCATTTCTGCCACAGTTGTAAACTTTTTTTTTCTGCTCCTGCTAGGTCTGTGTAGTAGCTATTTATGTTTGTTACTTTGGGATTGTTGGCAAAGTGTAGTATAAAAAACTTTTAATAAGTAAGTAAATAAATAGTTGATTTTAAGAATAAATAAACATGATCAATACCAAGAAACATGATAAGGCTTGCAAAGCAAGCAGAAGCCTAATTGATTTCAGTGGGATTTCCAAGTATGGCTGCTATGGATAGGAGACTCATACATTTAGTCTCTGATCCAACATAGCATGTAGGTGATCCAAACCATTTCTAAGGGATGAAATATTTACTGTTCAATTCTTGTGATGGAGAGGAAGCATATATTTAGTCGCCTGCTCTCATTCTGAAACAGTTCTACATAATGATCTGGAGTCCTTTCCCTCAAGGAGAAAAGTTTCATACATCTTTCATTGATTATTGGACTCATTGGAAAATGTGGTATGAGAACCAAATTTAAAGAAGACCAAACTGATGACAAGAGGTCAAACATCTAGTTTTAAAATTCACAATGAAGATATGAAAGTAGTAGTTACCTTCTGCCTTTTTAGAATCAACCTCCAACAAAAAAGGAACATGCAGTCAACGAGCACTTGATACAGGAGTCATGAAGACCTTGGGGGAAAAAACTTTCAGATGCTATGATCTGTCTGCACTTATAAAATGCAAACTTATGCAAGCTACAGTGTACCCTACAACACTCTATGGAAGCGAAAGTTGGACTTTAAAGAAGCAGGATTTAAAAAAAAAGTATTGATGCATTTGAATTTTGATGTTGGAGAAGACTCCTGAGGATGCCGTGGACAACCAAGAAAACAAACAAAAGTTTCATCAAACAAATCAACCCAGCGTTCTTACTTGAGGCGCAAATGACCATATTCTATTTATCCTACTTCCAACACATTACGTGAAGTTCTA
The DNA here is from genome assembly GCA_025802295.1 of Psammodynastes pulverulentus. Classification (NCBI taxonomy): domain Eukaryota; kingdom Metazoa; phylum Chordata; class Lepidosauria; order Squamata; family Psammodynastidae; genus Psammodynastes; species Psammodynastes pulverulentus. The sequence goes on from JAOYMU010000192.1 coordinate 54,114,291, forward strand.
TCTCTCTTGAAAAGGTTCTAATGCTGGGAAAGAGAGAAGGAAAGCAAACAGGATCACCAGCAATGAGGTGGATGGACTAATTAGTCAATCAGTCCCCAACCTTTCCAGCTGGGCAGACTGGAGTGGGGAGGAGAGGGGAGGGTTCTGTGCAAGCAGCAGGCGTGTGCATGCACACACATACAGCTCCATTTGTGTGAGTGGTGGGCACACACATCTCTTGTGCAACTGTAGCTGCAGGCATGCAAGCACTTGTGCTCATGCGTCGCTTGCGCAAGTGGAGCTGCATGAGCTCTCACCCGCCACTCTCACAGCCCAGTTTTGAACAGACTATGGACCTGTGGACTAGATTACTGTGGTGCTGAGTACTCCATTGGAAGACTTGAAAGAACAGGTTAGTATCAATCATCATGGAGTAAATCTATCTATGTAATTTCTAGAAGTTAAAAAAACACAGTCTGGTGGTGCATAAACAGTCAAACAACCATCAATCGTTCAGGTTATTAGACTGTATCCAAGAACAGCCCATTTCAAACTGCCCCCATGTATAATTATTCATCTGTTTAGGCCAAGAGCAAACATTCGCCCCTCAAGCTAATTTTATCTGGTCCTCTTGCTAATCTTCAAAGCCACAGCCAAGGGATCAATTATCCACATTTCATCCTGCCAGGAGAAGTTTCCTGACAGTTAGAACAATTAATCAGTGGAACAACTTGCCTCAAGAAGTTGTGAATACTCCAACACTGGAAGTTTTAAAGAAGATGTTGGATAACCATTTGTCTGAAGTGGTGTAAGGTTTCCTAGCTGAGCAGAGGGTTGGATTAGAAGAGCTCCAAGGTGCCTTCCACCTCTGTTATTCTAATTCTAACTATTAAATTCATGTAAAAAGGAAGTGATGCTTCAATTGCATAGCTGTGCCTCCATCATAACTTTTGGCTCTCCTGTGAATACTCCTAGCCAGGGTAACTTTTCCAAAAGGTAACTGGATTTTCTTGGGGTTGGTTTTTTTCCCCATCATTTCGCTTCTCATCCAAGAAACCTCTTCACTTTGGTTCAGTTCAGTTCTTCTTCAGAACTGAAGACGCTTCTTGGATGAGAAGTGAATCTTACATATTATTACGGCAGCGAGAATAACATTGGCACAATATTGGAAGACAGATATTATACCAATGGACAGTGTGATAATCCAGAAGGTCTTGGATTGTGCCGAAATGGATAATCTAACGATGGAACTGAGAAATAAAGAGGACTCAGAATATTACATAGTTTGGGAAAGGTGGTATAATTGGATAAATAATAGAAACAACAAGAAACGTATACCCTAAGATATATTCTAGAATTAGAAAGAGAAATAGGAGGGATTAGGAAATTACTTCCTTTCCTTTCCCTTCCCTCCTCCTTCCCTTCTCCTTCCTCTTC
>JAOYMU010000192.1:54190097-54201633 GCA_025802295.1 Psammodynastes pulverulentus
CTTACTGTCGCCTGAGCTCCACCCAGTCACATGATCACCCAGCCACACCTACCCAGCTGGTCATTAGGGCAGAAAACTGGTTGTTAAAGTATTTGAATCCCACCATTGATCCAAATAGTATCCAGGAGGCATAGCTATTGCCCCAAAACTCTCGTTCTAATAATACAGGTAATTCTCAACTTACAATGGTTAATTTAGTTACTTAAACCATTTTTCACACTTACAACTTTTGTAGAATCCCCATGGTCATGTAAACAATATTCAGATGCTTGGCAACTAATTCATATTTATGATGGTTGCAGTGTCCCAGGATTATGTGATAACCTTCTGACAAGCAAAGTCAATGGGGAAGCCAGTTTCACTTAGTAATGCTACTAATTTAACAGCTGCAGTGTTCCACTTAACAACTTTGGCAAGAAAGGTCATAAAATGGGGCAATACTTACTTAACAAATGTCTTACTTAATAAAATTTTTGGGCTCAACTGTGGTTATAAGTTGAGGACTACCTGTATTCCCCTCAGCTCCTCTAAATACCATGGAGCATTTAGAATCTTTAAGTAATTCTGTTTGAAATTGTGGCTATTATTCTAAAAACAGTGTTTCCTAAATTAGGAAACAAGCAATTACTACATATTGTGTTTTAAGGAAAAATATTCTAGAACAATAAGGGGAAAACATAAATATCATTCAATTGTTTAGCAAAAAAAGAAAAAAAATGACAAGGAAAGCTAGCATTTTGAAATTCAGCATCTTACGCTTGCCTGTTGAATAAACATCCCAGATACGGGGAAACCATAAAGTTCCAGCCTAAAAGGATTTCTTTAGAACTATCTACTTTAGGTAATTACCAATATCATATTGTATAGAAATTGCTATGCATATACAGCCCTACTTCTCTGAGAGACATTTTACCCATCAATTTGCCTTTGAATTATATGATTGATTACCTAGGATATCTGTAAATTATACAAAATTAGGATATTCTGAAACACAGAATCATTTCTGGAATGGAATTAAGGAAAAGAATGAAAATTAAATCATGCTAGCTAGACAGCTATCCAATTCTGCTTGAAACATGCAATAAAAGAGAAGCACAGAATCCTTTTAGGGATCTGGGCCTCTTATTAACCTTCTCTTACTGTTAGGATGTTTTTTCCTAGCATTCAACCACACATTGCTTGTTTGTAATTCAGGAATCTTATAATAAACCCTGCACTTTAATGTTGTAGAGAGCAAATATTTGGAATATGTTTTATTACACCCCTTGAGGTACTAAAAAAGGTCCAGTTATATTTTATTCTCCATTTCTCAAGGCAGGTCCACTTGCAAGATTTAGCTTGCAGTTCTCTGATTACCCATCTTGTCCTTTTCTAAACTTGATCCAGTTTCTCTGGATTTTTAAAAAAGATTAGTAATAAGATTTATAGGCTGACATGAAGCTATAGTTCCACGTGATCCACAATTGACAAGACCAAAGTTTCCTGGAATTTGCCCATATTTGATTATATTTTTCTTTATATTATTATAAATTATATTATATTATTATAAATTAATACCAGTTGTTTGAGTCCATCAAAAATATGCCTGAGTATTTTGTTTTAGATAATGTGGGAGAAAAGACAGTTTTCATCCAAATAAAATACAAGGAAACTTAAAAATTGATAAGTTCTTGTGATTTGGAATAGGCTATGAAGTTCATGGAAGTTCAGTCTAGAAATATTTTGCTCAGATTTGACCTATTCCTTATCATCTGTTTTTCAGGACATTCATCAATTTCAATGTACCTCTACTTCATTTTTTATTTATTATGCATCCCAGTTATCCTGTTTTTTATTCCAATAGCTGTAATGATTTGTCATTTAAATAGAAAAGGTAATGTATATATCCCTCCTGTATAATAAACTGGTGAATTTAGGCAGATAAAACAAGGAACACTGAATAGAACTGAAGTGAGATCAGAGTTAGGGTTATGGCTAACCAGATAGATAATAAGTAGTATTATAGGATATAGTTATAGCTGCTATGGAAGAAAATAAATTTTCTAGATATATAAGCTTCTATTCAGTCTTTATCTGTCAATTATGTCAACAGGATAAGATTCCCAATTCATAGAAGGGTAATCTGCAAAAATTCTACCATCTGCTTTTTCCTGTCATCCAATTCTTAATTGGTTTCCAAGGTCAGTTTTGGTGCTATATTTTCAATATTGTGGATACTTGTATCATTATTATAAACCCAAAGAAAAAAACAACTTAATGGTAGGTCCAACACAAAGCCCTGGATTTATGGTGTGGGAGGAAGAGTATGACACTCTTTGTCCTTGATTTAGAATAGAATATCTGCTTTTAATATACATTGTCCTGCTCAGCTCTCATGCACACACACCATGGAGAATTCAAGGGGTTTAGTGAGGCTTTCCAAAATCTTCCAAAAGTCTTCTCCAGAAAATCCCCAGTCCAGCAACAAGGCAACTCAACAAGTTCCCAGCTCAGTTTGGGAATAACTCCAGCACAAATCCACAAAGCTGGAGTGTCCACAAGCTGTCCACCAATGTAAGCTTTGAAATACTACATCCCATTCATAAATCCAGGGATCCACACTATTTTGTTCAGGTACTCTTTATTACAAAAATCACACCTTACTGCCGCTCAACTAGAAGCAAAGAAACACGAGAAGTTCTGGAATAAAAACAGGGAAAAGGTGGCAAAACCACCACTGTTTTCCTTTTTTCCTTTTAGGCTTTTTGCTGATTTTGTACTTACTATTTATTGTCCCCATTTTTTTCTGTTGCTGACTAGACAATGTTTCACACGGCAATATTTATTGTGAGCCTTGTGTTTCCTTCTCTTTTCTCAGAAGTTTTTGAAAATCAGTAATTTGTATATAGGTATAACCTTTTGGAGTATAATATTCAGACTACATAATTTATTAGTGTTTCAATAGTTTTGGTGCAAATTGGAGCACCATTACAAAAGTATTGTAGCAAAGGTATTTTTACAATATAATTTAAAACAATATTAAAATGAATATAAAACTATTAAAGTAAACAATTCCTTTTTTTCTGAAAAGGAAAGAAAATTACAATCCAAACCAAAATTAATTCTTGAAAACATCTAGGAATTCTGCACTTCTATACATATTTCCATATTGAATGTTGTACTTCCTCTCTCAGGAAAACAGATAAAGGCTTACGTAAGAAATTTAGAAAATCATGCAAAAGTGCTTGAAGGTAAGTTCCGGTTGTATTGAAGTAATAAAAGAATTATAATTACTGTTTTCTTTCACTCATGGGGAATGTATTTTCATCACTGACTTCCTGATGGCGAAAGTAAAAGTGGGTTAGAGTTTAATGGCAAACAGTGAGAAACAAACAAACAAAATTGTAAAAGTCCAGCAAGGTGTTATGAAATAGGTTAGCAGTCAACCAGTGATAAATCAGAACATAAGTTTTTAAAAGTGCAATTAAACCCATGCATACTTACAAAAAACAAACAGCTAAAGAGAAAAGATGTTAAGAGACCTGATCTTCCAATCGTACCTTACCAAGAATTTTAGTCTTCTAGATCCTTCTTCTTCATAGATGCACAATCATCCCAATATTGTCTTGAGTCCTTCCTAGTCTTCCTTTGTAAAAAACAGGGAGCAAGTCACCAAATAGACAACATTGGTGGCAAAATCAGCTGTTTGTCAGCTAGAGAATAAAAAAAAGTCATTCACCACTCAGTATACCATCTTGGGAGTAGTGTCATATGTTTTTTTATACTGATGTATTGTAACCTGCTCAGAGTCACTTGAGAAAAGAGAAAGAAAGAATGCCCCATTTTACGATCTTTCTTCTCTTGCTAAGTGAATCACTGCAGCTGATAAATTAATAACCCAATCGTTAAGTGAATATGTCTTCTCCATTGACTTTGCTTCTCAGAAGATCACAAAAAGTGATTGCATGGCCTTGGAACATGGCAACAGTCATAAATATGAACCAGTTGCCAAGCATCTGAATTTTGATCACATGATCATGGGGATGCTGGAAAGGTGGTAACTATGAAAAATGATCATAAGTCATTTTTTTCATTGCTGTTGTAACTTTGAATGGTCACTAAATGAACAGTTGTAAGTCGAGGACTACCTGTATTCTCTCCACTGCAAAATGTACATTCTCCTTTAATTTCAGAAAAACTGAGTAAAGAAAAAGGTAATTCTGATATATGAAGCTCTTTCACTTTTTCAGTATTCACTAATGGCTACAAGTATCAGGCATTGTAAATAATTTAAACTAGTTCAGCCTCTCCATTCCATATATACTATTTCTTCTAGAAGAAGAACTATATATGGATTGGCTTCACTTTAAGTTGTTGCATTTCCTACCTTCACTACAATTTTTAGGACAGACTGAAGAATATTGTAATGCTTTGTAGATTTGTGTTGAAAGAGTGTCTAATCAATGAAGGAGACATCTGATTTGATTGTTCATAGCTCTTCTGAGTCTGTCATGATGGCGGATGTGAAGGCTTCAAGTGCATAAATGTCTAAGAATCTTAGGATCTCCCACTCAAAGTACTGAAATTTCACCAATGTTTTTTTTTAATTATTTATATGAAGATGGAAGGCTACTTTGCAAAATGTCACTCAAAGATCAGGGCAAAGCAGACTTCCCTGCTGAGCAAATACAAACCTGTTGACTGACACCTATCTTCTTTGTTTATCTATGAGTCACAAAGAGCTTATAGCGTTTATATGGAAGTGTCTTAATCATTTATCTAGGACTGGACATAGTGATTTTTCTTTTTTAAAATATTCTTATCTTTACTGAAAAAATATGTTCTGCTTCAATTTCAGAAAAGCTGAAAAAAGAAAAGGGTAAGTCCATTATTTGAACTTCTTTGGTTTCGTATGTATTCACTAATGTCTAAACATGTCAGGCAGCTTTTCTTCCAGCTGGTTCTGTTCTGATTCCAAGGCTCTCAGGCCCTAAGGGTGCCCTGTTATCTTCTTAGCACCATAGTGTTCTCAAAACAACCTTGCAGCATCACATTGGCTGCCCGTGGATTGGTCGGGGTGTGTGGATTTGGGGCAAAGGAAGAATTGCTTTGAGCTTTGTACAGGGTTCTCAGATTTTGCCTGACTTTACTGCATCAACTTTCTCTAAGTAAAAGTTATTTTGATTCAATTCAATGGAGTCAAGAGTTTTGCCATCCTGAAGGACCAGCAGGGGCAGGTTCTTACAAAATATTTTTTATTTCCTGCTTCTTCCATAAAATGTTAAAAAAGAATACAATTGCTTGAACTGTTCTAATATTTGTAGATACAGACACATCATGGCATCAGTTACATTTAAAATTCAGTCAACTAGTACCAGTAGAATATAGATTTTGATTCTGAGATATTCATACTGCATATTGAAGCAATGAAATTCTTTTGAAACTATTCAGAAAAATGTTTTAGAGTGCATAGGAGAATGAAGATGGACCCTGTCTACAACTCATTAAGTAGTTTCATGCCAAGAATAATTTTTTGAATAATTAGTGAAGTACTGCACAGTGATATATCCATTCATATATATCCATATCTCCAGAATGTAAAAATTATGAGGATTTCAGTGATTCTGAGATAAGACACATTTTTTTCTTTTTAGTTAATCTTTTCTTGGACCACAAAAGACTGGAAGTATATGAAGATGTGAAGAATGTGAGAAACACTGGAAATATTCATCATGTTTCCAACAGTAAAGAGAGATTTGAGTCCCATACATTTGTGTTGAAAAAACAAAGATTATCTGAATGCAAATATTACTGGGAAGTGGAGGTAGGCCAAAAAAATATGTGGGGTGTAGGTGTTGCATCTGAATCTGCTCCTAGAACAGGGAAGGTCATATTTTCTCCTCAGAATGGCTACTGGGTCATAAGTCATGATAGTGGGAATAATTACTGGGCTTGTACAGACCCCTGCACAAGTGTGAGTGTGCCAAGAAAACCAACAAGGATAGGGATATCCCTAAATATGAAAAGTCATAAAATTTCTTTTTATGATGCTCATAAGATACATAAGCTCTACACCTTTCTTAATGTTTCCTCTGAGAAATTGTATCCTTTCTTTTCGACAAGCTCTTTAGTAACAGAATTTGATAATGCAACACTAATCCCATCATTTAAAGAGAAGGTAGTGGAAGATAATACAATCGATGTTTAGAGCAGATTTTATCGTCCTTTTTAAAGAATGAGAGATACAAATTGAGATTGATAATAAAATCTCTCTAATGAACAAATAATGGAATATATTTTCTGTGAAAGCAGTTACAATTTTAACACTATAATTCATGTGGTAAAAATAAAGTAACACACTTCTATTTTATAGCACACAGTGATCTTATTCTTAGATTCATATTAATACATCAGTTTTACTATGAAATGTAGAAATATGTTATAACCTTAAAGTTATAGAGTATTTGATTACAATAGTTGAATAAAGCAATTCTTTTATAATAGTATAACCTTTCTGTGCTTTGCATTTGTTCTTCCTCTGTAAAATTTTAATATTACTGCATTGATAACAATTATTGATTGCAATATTAAATGGTCCTAAATAAATGTTCTATTAGTGTACTAGTTATAGAAAGGAGCAAATATGAGAGTTATTCAGTTATATAGATTAGAATGCAATGCAATACAATGTAATCACTTAGTCCCAACTAGATGCCATCTACTAGAAGTCTTTAAGCAACAAGGAGAAACACTGCTCCAAAATATATATGGCAGAGCTCACAGCCCCAAGGAGTCAAATAATTGGCTCAATTTTTTTTCTAGAAAACTGATCTCAGATGTGCCCAATTGGCTGCCAATCCAGTGTCCAATTCCAAGTGAAGTTGAATCTGTCTATCTATCTATCTATCTATCTATCTATCTATCTATCTATCTATCTATCTATCTATCATCCATCATCAAATTTGAAAGACTCTGGACAGCATACAACGATTCAACAAATGCTATCCAACAAATGTCAAGAGTATTCCTTACACCAGTTCCTGCAAAGGCTCTGCTGATCCCTTCTGACCCAGAAGGGGCTTGGTCATCCTAAACAGGCTGCTGGTTGGCTATCTGCAAATCTAATAAAAACAAAGAAGTATGTTTGCTTTACTGATTTTATTGCCCCAAAGTCAGTCTCATAAGGCTCTTACCTGTACCTGAGTAGCTTCACTATTATACCAGTGGTGTTCTATGCATCTCTATTTTGCCATTTTTTCATTATCACATATAATACATATTGGACATGTATTTCCTAATCAAAAGAAAAGAAATGGATTAATCTATAGACTGATATGCAAGGGAATAGATTCAATACACTGTCAATACAGTAGTAAGTTTTTTTAATAGGAAAAATCGATGATTAAAAACAGAGGTCACATTATTTCCTGTTTGCTAAAATATCACCTTCCCCCAAAAACCCATTCAAGCCAAAGGAAACATAATTCATTCATGAACCTCAATTCAGATCCTTTCTGTTTATTATATCTATTTTTCTTCACCACAGCTTAAACTTCAGCTTCAACCAATAACTAAAAATAAGAATACTTCTAGACCTACACCTTTATACACAACATCTTCTCAGCCAAATAACTGAATATGATAAAATAGCAAAATTGTTAACACATAAAAGTACCAAAATATGCTGTGTCACTAACAGAGAAAGATGCAAATCTTTTATTAAGATATTTTAGCTTATGTTATTCACAATATTTCATGCGTTTTAAATTCTGAAGTTCCAAAGTGTCTAAATTCATTCATTCATTCATTCATTCAATCAATCAATCAATCAATCAATCACCTGCCCTTAATGTGAAACCTCCACATGTGCTGTGTCCTCCTACCAGCAATCTATCCTCATCAGAAAAGATGCTGTTAGTGATGGCACAAGGCTTTCAATAATGCTTCTTTTTACATCACCAATTGATAGGGCCACTTTCTATAATTTATTGGAAGGGTTACCCAGAAACAGAAATCTATTTTCCCCCCAAGATGGCTGTGCACATGGATGCTGCAACTGGGAGCTCCTTCTTTCGGTGTATGGTGTGAATGATTCTGTGTGTGTTTGGGATTTTTTCCTTGATTGAATCCTGTGGGACAAGGGGCATTTATAGTCAGGAAGCCTTGTTACAAATTGGACTGAAATGTGAAAAGGCTATTACAGAAGATTGTATTCATTCTCATAAGCAGGGCTTTTCTTCTTCGAAGAAAGGTGCCGGAACGCACCCCCCCTTCGTGTCGCTATAAACCCGGAAGTAATAGCGCGCAAGCATTTTGGGACATCCTTCATACAAAGACAAAAGTCATGTGAGAAGGCCTTGATATTGTCTAACAGAAGAAGAAATGGATACATATCATCACCAATGGCAAGGCATGAGCCATGGTGGCACAGTGGTTAGAAGGCTACTTCTGCTGACTGCTGGCTGCCAGCAGTTTGGCAGTTCGAATCTCACCAGGCTCAAAGCTGACTCAGCCTTCCATCCTTCCGAAGTGGGTAAAATGAGGACCCAGATTGTTGGGGGCAATATTCTGACTCTATAAACTGCTTAGAGAGGGCTGTAAAGCACTGTGAAGCGGTATATAAGTCTAAGTGCTATTGCTACTGCTATTATAAGAACTTGGAGAAGGAATTTCCACTCTTGCCAGCATTTTTTTGTTAAACTTCACCAGATCTAATACCCATACAAAGTATACCGAGTTGGATTCGGATATAACAACTGCTGCCCTGAAACTTCATTACTTTTATTAGAAATCGCATAAAACTCCTTCTCTGGAAGAATGACAGGTTAGGTTGTGGGAATATGCTTTAATGCCAAAAATAACATTGGAAAAGGTAAATCTGACACAGGCTTTAATTCAAATTGGAATCCAGTTGTGAATTATATTCGTACACATGAGCACGCACCCCATTTGAAATTTTGGGTTTTACAACATATTAACTTTTGCTTCATTCATTCATTGAATAAGGCTATAGTTTTAAAATTAGATAGACATTTTCATTAATTATCTCTCATCCTGATTTATGATTTGTATCATACTGATCATTTTTGTTAATTACTAAATATTGACTTCCTTATAATGGCCCTGAAGTCTTCAATTAATATAAGATGCATTAATATGCAGCACTAATCAAACATTATCCTGGCCTTTTTATTCAATGTAATACAGCCTGTAAATCTCCTTTGTACTATGTTATTCTTTTTCAGCTTTTCCAGCTTGGCTGGGGATACTTTTAAATATTAACTAAAATAAATACTTTATAATAATAAAAGCAGTTACTGCTCATCCCAGTGAAATAATGTCCAGCAGGTGACAAAGCGTCAGAAGCAACTGGACAACAATAACAACAAAAATTGAAATGATGCTCATGAAATCACAGCAGGAGCAACACAGACAATTTTCTTGAGCGGCCACAGTGTTTAATGCCTCAAGATACATGTATGTAATTAAATTAGATGCTTGAAATATGTATATTTTATTAAAAATGCACCAAGTTACGAATATGTTTTTGAAAGTAACATACAGTATGAAGCTCCATTATATTTAAAGAAATTTGCTTGCAAATTACACGTATATAAGGAAATGCAAAAATGAACCTAATGCCCACTGCATTGTACATAATTAGATAACTGCAATAAACAATGAATTCAAAACAGTTCATACAGTTCATACAGGTAGTCCTTGACTTACAACAGTTCATTTAGTGACCGTTCAAAGTTACAACGGTACTGAAAAATGTGACTTATGACTGTTTTTCACAGTAACGACCTTTGCAGCATCCCCACGATCATGTGATCAGAAATCCCCACGATCATGTGATCAGAATCCCCATGATCATGTGATCAGATGCTTGGCAACTGCTTCATATTTATGACGGTTGCAGTGTCCAGGGTTCATGTGATCCCCTTTTGTGACCTTCTGACAAGCAAACTCAATGGGGAAGTTAGATTCACTTAACAACCGGGGTACTAACTTATCAACTGTAGTGATTCACTTAACAGCTGTGGCAAGAAACATCGTAAAAGGGGGCAAAACTCACTTAACAAATGTCTCACTTAACATAAATTTTGGGCTCCTTTGTGGTCGTAAGTTGAGGACTACCTCTACTCAAAACACTTCCAGTTTCAGAAGTGATTTTGATGCTGTTCAAACCATTGCAGAAAACTCTCAAAATTGAAAAAGATTCTAAATTGAAAATTGGGCTTTTTTGGAGCCTGGAAATCTGCAGGAATAATCAGAAACAGCATGTGTGTGTGTGTGTGTGTGTATAAAATATAATTTTATGAAGAAATTTAATTAAAACAGTGAAATTTAACACAAACTAAAGGGAAGATAAAAAGAAAGAAAGAAAGAAAGAGCGAGAGGTACAAAGAAGAAAAACTGTACAAAATGGAAAAGAAAAAAAGAAAAAAAGAAAGAAAAGTACGAATACAATAAAAAAAGATAAAAGAAATATATAAAGTGACTTCTTACCTTCATCACAACATCAGGTCTCTTTTTAAGCTTGAGGTCAAAATAGCTGTTACACCGTAAACTTGAAACAGAAAGTTTTCAGCTTGAAACATTTTTATTTTAAAATGTTTTGCACAACCTTTTCACCCATTTAGTGGCATGCTAGCGAATTCACACTTCACATGATTTACCTTTGCTTTTCTCCCACTTCTGCATCTTATATCAACTTTGGAAAAGATATCAAAGTACATTGACAAATTTATCCATACCTAACATTTAGCCATGGTATTTGATGATTTTATACTTCATTTACAAAATAAGTGCAAATTCAGGTTCCCCTTATCTCTCTAACCTTCTCCTTCGTGCTATATTTTATCATGGTTACATTGTGAACCACCCAGGATGGTTTGGCATTGGGCAGTATCTAAACTGATTACATTACATTAAATTATAAAGTTTATTATGTAAGTGCTGGTCTGTGACTGCAATAAAAATTGATTTATTGATATTATATATTCGATTTGGAGGTAGGTACATCTTTCTTCCACACCTAGAGGAAAGATTCTAATAAAGGAGAAAATTTCACAAATCCTTATTTCACATCGTAGACTCAGGTTGCCAATATTACAAATTCACTGGATAAATGAAAAGAACCAATGAATAATAGAATGATAGATAGTAGATAGTTTTGATGTTGTTTATAAAAACAAGTATGTGCTTTAAACCAAGCTTCAACTACCTTTTCAATTCATGCAACTTAGAGGATGCAAAAAATTTTACTACCGGTTCTGTGGCTGTGGCTTGGTGGGCGTGGTATGGCTTGGTGGGCATAGCAGGGGAAGGATACTGAAAAATATCCATTCCCAACCTGCTCCAGGAGAAGAATACTGCAAAATCTCCATTCCCTCTCCGCTCCAGAGGAAGGATACTGTAAAATCACCATTCCCTCCCCATTCCTGGAGGAAGTTACTGCAAAATCTCATTCCCTTCCCAACCCACTAACCTGCTTTCCAGTTCCGTTCTCCTGTGCAGGGCAACAAAAGAAGACCCAGCCAATCAGCTGGGA
>JAOYMU010000192.1:54237662-54249795 GCA_025802295.1 Psammodynastes pulverulentus
AAAATCCTCAGGGATGACTCATACCCTGGTCAGCCTTTCTTTACGCTCCTACCATTGGGTAGGAGATATAGAAGCATAGCCAGCCACACCAACAGGTTGAAGGACAGTTTCTACCCATGTGCTGTCAGACTCCTGAATGGAAAATAACTTCATGTCAACAAAGTATGATAGACTTGCCGGGCTGGTGCGTTGTGCAATAAGTTCACATGGTGCAATAAGATTGTGCGTTTGTTAATAGGATTCCCTGGGTTAAGGATTTTTTGTTTTCACTGTGAATTGTATTGGGTTATAGGGGTGCGCGAAGGAAGGCTCAGCCAATTTCATTCTACACATGTTGTACTCTGACAATAAAGGTTAGTTTTTTTATTTTGACTTGTGGAAATTGCTTATTAAGTTTGGAACAAGTTGAAAATGCCAGTTAAGTCTGCTTTCAATCCTGAATGAAAGAAAATTTTAATAATAAGCTTAATAATTTAGAATACTTGAAATAAACAGCAAAAAGCTAACTAAGATTTTGATCTTAGAACATTATAAACAGATAAGGAGGTTGAAATAAAATTGGGATATTGAAACTTTTACAATAAGATTTTGGAATTAATTATAAGTTTATGGAAAAGGAGTTCTATTTTTGGTTTTTACAAAATAAAACAAAGATAAGCAATTTCATGATTTCAAAAGCTGGATACCAGAAAGATTTACAAACCTGAAAAATATTGCAAAATGTTATAACAATGAAAATAGTAAAGAAGATTTTTGAAAAATGGAGTCAGAAATAAGTAGCCACAATATCAACAATGTGTGATGGAATATAGTAGGGTGAATTCCCAGGAACCGGAGATGCATTCCTGAGGAGTAAGAGGCAAGTAGGTCCAGTTATTTTGTGTGAGTGAAAGAGGATGAAGACGGCCCCTTTCCAATAATTCCCAGAGTGTACATTTGATTGGATAGCAAATAGCACTTAGACTTATATACTGCGTCACAGTGCTTTACAGCCCTCTCTAAGCAGTTTTCCGAGTCAGCATAGTAGAAAGCTTCAGTTTGTCAGGATTCTATCTATAGCTGTGGAACAATAAAGAACTTCTCTTGGAAGAATCACCACGTCTTTCTTGGTTCTTAGGCCTAACCCAATGTCATTAATGATGTCCACTTCTATGGACAGGCTATGCCCAAAAGATGGTTTTGAAGAAATGAATTGTAGAGCAAATGTCATTTGACAAGATAGAGATGGTATTGAAAGTGGACTTACAACTGACAAACTAAGAGAATGATTTATAAAAGAAAGTGGCACTGGTTTTACAAAAGAAACTGACTAAGATGTAGAACTTTATGCCATGGAACAATAAAAAAGTGAGAAATAAATCCTATGACATATATGAATGAATTAAAAATTAAGACTGTTAGAAGTGAAAAGAAGGAATATAAAATTGGTTTATTTGATCAAGGTTGAAACAAGATATGTTGTTGGTTCTGGCAACCCTTAATGGAGCTTCTGGTGACAGTAGAGTCAGCAGAAAAGATGGCTGCTTTTTGGTTTTTTTGTTTTTTCCCATAGATAAGAAATGGAATATGGCTGAAGAGATAAATGTTGGTAAACTTAGAATGGATGAAAAGTCACTAAGTTCGGAATAAAGGTTGGAAGTCGCTTCTTGATGTATTTATTTTTTCTTTCTTTATATTCTTACTATTTACTGTACTTTTTATTCCTTTTTTCTATTTTCTTTTCTTTAATTTTAGTTTGTATTAGATTTCACTTATCATAAACCAAAACTGTTAATAAAATTATGTCCCAAAAAACAAAACAAAAAGGTGAAGCTAGTAAAATCAACTGTAAAAAATGGCTCTATCATAGTTCCTCTGCAGTTCCTTTTTCACAAAGAGAAGATGTGAACGTATGACCATATTTCTTCAGCAGAACAAAGCAATACGGTTTTTGTATTTGGCAATGTGAGAATTCAACTGGATGACAAACTTATCAGTTATGCATTTCCATAGAACATAGTGCTGCAATTGGAAGTCTCCCTGAAAACAAAAGCTGCAAATTCATGCTGCACACAGGAGCCACAATGCACCATTAAAATTCATGAACTCTTAAGTTCTACATAATAGTGAATTTAAATGCAGTGTCAAATTTACTTACAAGGCTAGTATCAACCTTTTTGTTATTCTCAGATAGTTCTCAGTTTCTAAATATGCACTTAACTAACTCTTCCTTCTCTTTCTGCTCCTCCTATCTTAATTAGCTTCACTTTAAAGGAGCGATTGTTTTATTTACTAAAGTATTGCCTATGTCTTTTATGAATTGAAAGACTTATTAAAAAAAAACTGTCACTAGATATTTGACCACTTGAAACAAAATGGAATGGAATAACTGATTTTGTCCCAGGCTCATGAAAAATATAGAGATATATAGGCTTAGACAAAATACTGAGGTTGGAGTATTTTGCGGAACATCTTGCATACTTCTAGTAGATGCTCATTAAAAAAATATGCCTTATATCTTGGCAGTTGCCGCAGATAGCTAGTTAGATGCAAGCAAACAAATGAGCCAAAAATCTTCATGAAGAAATAATGAACTCAAGATAACCACTATATTTCCTGCAATTCGTTCCCTTCTGGGATGCACGTGATTGCTCAATTTAGGAATCTCACAATTCCCTCAAGCAATCTTCAGACAAAATAATTCAGGCAACTGATTCTCTTCATTCATTTTTCCCCTCTCTTCTATTCCTCAAAGATGGGAGAGGCCTAACCTTGATGAGGCAACCAAGCCTATTGCAAATAAATATCTCTCTTCCTAATTTCTTCAAGGAATCAATTCTTTAGAAGCAATACATCCCATTCAGCAGTTTTTAAGAAATCAACAGACCAGAGGTGTGTTAGATATTAAACAGAGAAAAAATATAGTAGCACTGAAACAGAATTGAAGTAGCCACTTGAAAAGCTTCAATAGGGATAGTATGAGGGATAGGAGTGGTTAAGAACTTTGAAATATATGAATAAATAAATAAAAATAAATAAATGGTAGAGGCAACTTTAAAGAGTTACTTTCTCATAATTAATGCTGAAGTCACCAACAGTTGCCAGCTATTTTTTTTTATTTAAAACAGAGGTCTTCAAACGTGACAACTTCAATTCTGGGAGCTGAAGTCCACAAGTCTTAAAGTTGCCAAGTTTGAGGACCTGTGATTTAAAATATGTATATGCCTCCATCCCTATTTTATGCACTATAATCCGCGGCAGCTCATAAATATCAAGAAAACATAAAAACCATACAAACCCTTGGTGTCCTAAAAACAATACTTCCCACAACCTGATTGATGTAAATCAGCATGCAATTTTTCTGGGCTTCAGTCACTGTGTGCAGGAAGAGCCAAGTGTCAGGAAGACCAAAGTTCAAGAATTAGTCCAAAAGTTCTTGTGGGGTCAAGGAATCTATATTTACTAAAGATATTACAATGCAGTTATCTATTAGGAAGCATAGTTTGGGATGGCCAAATCTCCCATTATGGTCAATTTCTGTTCCTTATCTTCAATCTTTACATTCCAATTCCATTGGCAGGAAGGCTAAACAATTGTGAGCATAAGAAGAAATCCACCTTGAATTCCTCTAATATTTGTGCCCTTAAATTTTTCCTACCCAGATGTAGAACTGTACATTTTATTTCATTTATTTCAGCTGACAATCCAAGCCTCTCTAGATCTTTTTGAATCTTCTCTCTTCCATCTAAAGTATGAGCTATCCCTCCCAGTTCTTTGTCATCTACAGTCTGTATTAATTTCAGTCATCAAGTCACTGATAATGTTAAACATCACAGACCCCAGGACACCCCTGTGGATTTCTGCTTGAAAGTTCCCTCTAAGCTGTAGGGGAGCTGTTAATAAGGACTCTATGGGTAAAGTCACACAAATCAAGGTGTTGAATTACATTATTTTTCAAACTGAGTTATAGGATTACCTACAATCTCTATTGCTTTTTATCAGAACAGAATGGTGGGATTCAAATATTTTACTACCGGTTCTGTGGGTGTGGGTTGGTGGGCATGGCATGGCTTAGTGGGCGTGGCAGGGGAAGGATACTGTAAAATCTCTATTCCCTCCCCACTCCTGGGGGAAGTTTATCACTGGTTCTCTGAACTACTATAGGTTCTCCAGAACTGGTCAGAGCCTGCTGAATACCACCTCTGAATAAGATATACTAGAGAATGAGTACATCTTGTGGTACTCTGTGATATTCTGAGGTCTATATTGAAGATACAGGGTCTTCAAGATAAGATTTATTTTGGACTAAAGAAGTGGGTTAAGTAAAATTCATACAAAATGCTAATTAAATATCTACAAATGTATCTGTACATTTCAAAAGATAATCTAATAGGATTGGAATGGCACCATATCTACAAACAAGGTGTGAAGCACTTGACTTCAGGTTAATGCAGGTTGTATAACATTTAACACTATTTAATACCATAAGGAGAACCACAAAGCTTATTCCATAGACAATTTTCCTGCTGTTTAGAGAATACAACTCTAACATTAAGGATAATGTTATTAACTCCTATAATAATATTGCCAGAATAGATAGGACAGAATTGATATTGAATCTGCCTCAGGGTTTGATTCCACTTATTGATATCATTACTCTGTTGGTCTGTTGTTGCTACTTAGCAGCTGTTTATAAAATCCTTGAATTATACTATTGATTCTTCAGGCGTGTTCTGTTCAGTGCAGAAGTCCAATTTAAAGCATCTCAGATGGGTGACTCAAACTTTTGCATGAATACATCCCAGGAAAAGGAGATATCAGCTCTCTGAGTAATTTTAGAATGAATGATTATAATAAGCAAAAACAAATTCTAAACAAGAGATTCTGTTATCATCTACAATGATCTAGAGAACATAAATGATATGTGACAGTGATTTTCTATAAGTTTATTAATGGCAGTTAAATCACACTTGAATGATTTTATCGGGGAACTGTCTGTACAAGTAGAATTCTGTTTTCTTCTAAGTTTGTTTTGAAGTAAAGTACTCTAGGAGATATCTCATCATTCAACATAGCACATGCCCATCATCTATCACCAATGTCTCCAACACTTTTCATTAGATGAACTGGCAACTCTCAACTGAAAAGAATAAATGGACACAAATCATAAAAGGCAATACAAAAAACAAAATTTAATTCTCCAAGCCACTTGGTCACAAACCTCATAGTGGTCAAACTTGCAGTAGTTGAACTAGTATATAATAACACAAGCATCTCCATCCAATGTATAATCTGGACAGAGAGAAAACTGAGGAGGTAGGGATTTGAGAGATATGGGTGGGAAAATTGGATCTAAATTCAGTATCCTTGCTCTTGATAACATCCAAATATCAGAATGTATATTTAGTACAAGGGAAAGCAAAAATTGGCACAAGGCCAGCTAGATCAGGGGTCTCCAACCTTTTGGACCTCAGGGACCACCAAATTCAATTTTAAATCCCACGGACCACTAATAGGAATCCAGTGAGCTGCTCGTGAAGTGCCTGGTCTCCCAGTGTCAGGATGGGGTCCTTCAGGCACTTAGCTGCCTGTTTCTGCAACCTTAACAACACTCAAAGAGCCATTTGGACCTGTTTCCCACAGAAAACAGCACACTGGAATCTCTCATTTCTCTCTCTCTCTCTCATCTCTCTCTGTATCTCTCTCTTTCTTGCTCTCTCTCTCACCTCCCTCTTTCTCTTTCATCTCCCTTTCTCTTTCATCTCTCTCTCTGTGTATCTCTCTCTCTCTCTTTATCTCTCTCTCTCTCATCTCTCTTTCCAGAGCTCTTGTCACAGGACTGGCTCATTGGTCATCCCAGAGCAGCTCCTCTACCCAGGTGCACTGCAGATCACCAAAATTTTCTCGTGGACCACCAGTGGTCCCCAGACCACTAGTTGGAGACCTCTGTTCTAGGGGACAAAATCAGGAATGGGACAGCACTGGCCGAATCTCTTCCTTATCTGTGCTGAGCCCAGTTTCTTAGGGAAAACCTCTCTTCATGTGTGTTTCAAAATAGACCATTAATTTTATCAAATTAAAAGCAATTTTAAAGTAAGGTAACCATTATCAAGGCGCCATGGTGGCACAGTGATTGGAATGTAGTACCGCAGGCTACTTCTGCTGACTGCCAGGTGCCTGCAATTTGACAGATCGAATCTCACCAGGCTCAAGGTTGACTCAGCCTTCCATCCTTCCGAGATGAGTAAAATGAGAACCCAAAATTGTTGGGGGCAATATGCTGACTCTGTAAACCACTTAGAGAGAGCTGTAAAAGCACTGTGAAGTGGTATATAAGTCTAAGAGCTATTGCTATCACCTGCCTCATCATCTTTATGTTATGATGGTTTGCTATTTGATTAGATGCTAAACCAAGATAGAAATGTAACATTTGGTTTCATATCCCAAATGTGCTTTTTTCAAGAGGTAACTGGACTTTCTGTTTTTCTTTGAAGATGTTTTGCTTCTTGGATGAGAAGTGAAACATCTTCAAAGAGAAACAGAAAGTTCAGTTGCCTCTTAAAAAAAGCACCTTTGGGACAACCATGACCTGGATGACTGAGAATCTCCATAGACATTTGATTTCATAGTACTTTGATACTGCCAAACTCAAAACATTAAACAAGATTTGGGGCTTAAATAAGAAACTACTGAAAATCTCAAGGATGCAAGGTAATTTGGAGATTGAAAAAAAATATCCATTGGTTGATACTTCCATGCCATTGCCAAAAATACTAAGGGAAGTATCCAGAGAATCTTCAGAAACTGAGCTTGTCATGAGGAGACTTCATGTTTATAAATTATAGCAAAAGGTTTTAGAATATAGTTGTATTCTGAATTCATTAAAATCTAGGATTTTTTTTCTCAAGTATCTGTAAAAAGATATAAGAAGTGAACCTATTATTTGTGGCACATGATAGGCTGTGGAGTGATATCTCTAGCAAAATCCATGGAATTTCAGGTTAATTTTACACATTTTAAATTGCAACCCTTTTTATATAAAAACAAACTGTGTAACTGTTTTACCTCCTGTGTTAATTCTGGAATTCAGATTCTCGATCTTCAATGCTTTTTGAGATTTTAGACTCACTTTGTCTAAAACTGAAGAAGACTCATTGAATGAGCTCATGTCCTGTTGTTCATTGAGGAACTATGGTAATTTGAGAACCTGATGGTATAAAATTGCTGTCCCGAAGATGCTTCTCCAACAGGCAGCTGGACTTCCTTAATTTTTTTCTTTGAAAATATTTTGCTTCTCCTCCTGAACTGAAGAAGCTTCTTGGATGAGAAGTGAAACATTTTCAAAGAAAAAACCCAAGAAATTCCAGTTGCAATAAATAAATAAATAAACAAACAAATAAACAAACAAACAAACAAACAAACTGAATGGAATGCTTTTTTAAAAAATAAATTGAAGTAACCCAACTGGGAGCTGATGAACTTCTCAAAAATTGCCTATTTGGCCTATTGCAGTAGGCAAATTTGGTTAAAATGTGACCACTGAAAATGATAAAATGAATTTAATTGATAGCCCCTCTCTATGAATAAAACTATCTATCTTCTGGGGATAGGGTTGGATCAGTAAAAAGAAGAAGTCAAAATTGCATGCACAAGGGAGGATAGCTATTTAAGCCAAAGCTACAAATCTATTATAAGAAGCTCAAGAGTTATAAGAGAGGCAAGCAACCTGTCTATTAAACAAACAAACATGCATAGAACCAGAGTTTGTACAACTTATTTTCTTTTGGCATTTTCATTATATGAAAATTAAGTTTGGAATAAATGCAAAATAAAGAGTCCCCAAACTTCAAGCCTTGGTGACAGAAAGTTAACTCTTTCCTCCTTTAAGTGCATGTCATTGAGAGCCAGAACGTTAAGAAGAAAAATGTCCTATTTATAAGAATTTAGAATGGAAATGAAAATAAGTCTGTCATCATTTGTGTCATCCATCAGCTATGTGCCCTTGGCAGTCTGGTTCAGTCATATGTCAGAGCTAAGTGAACCAGAAGTCAGTGAATTGTACAGAAAAACAAACGAGAAAGGAAAGGAGAAAAGAAGGTTGACAGGAGGCTTTGTCCGTGTTGGAAAAAATTGTCACCCCTGAGTTTGTCTGAAGTTTGTCCTTTCATCTTTTTTCCCCAACCTTATTTATAATTTCCTTTTACCAGGGCTTTTCTTCGGCGCCGAAAGGTGCCGGAACGCGCCCCCCGTCGCGTGCTAAAAAAACCCGGAAGTGATAGCACGCGATTGGTCAAGACGGAGCACGTGACGACAGCTCCGAAAAGGTTCCGGAACAGCGTTCCGCTGAGCTCCAGCTCAAAAAAAGCCCTGCCTTTTACTCAACTAGACCTGGGAAAACCAAGGGCGGAGGCAGCCATGGCGCCAAATAGAGTTCACACATGCTCTGCTTGCTACGTCCGCCATCTTTACTTCCTCGCTACCTTCCAAGGGAGGTATAAGATAAAATTTGTAGTGTTTCAACTGAGATCAGGCTGTATGAAATTTCTGTTTCTAATGATGTCTATAAAAAGTTACAAGATTGTAGGAAGCCCGTGCCTCAAGGCCAGATTAAGATAGCCCGGGATTCTAAGGTATGTCAAGATTGGAAGGTTCCACACTGTAAGAAATTAAGAGAAAAAAATATTAGAAAAAGATAACTGAAAAAAATGATACACTATTATGCTTGCAGAAAGGCATTGGCAAACATAGCCAAAAAAAGGAGAGCACAAAATAAAACATAAATCTTTCCTAGAGTCTTATCTGCATTATCAAGCACCTTACGATTTTTTTTTAATCAGCGCATATGAAATTGTATACTTTTACATAGACACAATTACAGAGATCAAAGCCTAGTTAATAGAAGCAGCAATCTAGCTTATAATGAAAAGTTAATGCTATTTTCTGACTCTGTGTGTGTGTGTGTGCGTAATAATCCTATCCGCATTATGAAATACCTTTAAATAATATACTTTACAATTTCTTAATTAACAACATAAAATTGAAGTCTGTTAGCATAAAAGAATCAAGAACATTATCACAGTTCGGCCCTTAGTAATGACAAAAAGAATGTAACTCACATTCTTGCTTCTCCTTGCATGTCCCATAAAAATGTAACTTTGGGGGGAAAGTGTTTTTTTCAACAGCTCATGTCTGAATTTGGATTGCTGCCCCATAACCAGCAATAGTGACTCAAGTATTCCCAATTGCTCCATCAGGGCAATCTTCTGCAGTCATGACTAAAATTCCATGCCACCATTTGTGAAGGCTGCAGTTGGAGAGATTTGTTAATATATTTGTCAGTAGTTATCAGTATGTATTAATCCCTTCACGGACAATTACAACTTATGGGTGCTCTAACACTGGAGGTTTTCAAAAAGAGACTAGAGAACTATTTGTCTGAAATGGTATAGGATCTCCTGCGGAATCAGGGGGTTGGACCAGATGACCTTGAAGGTCCCTTCCAACTCTGTTATTCTGTTATTTGCACGATGACTTTATTTTGCGCCTGCTGTCTTTTGCCTCATGACTCTCTTATGGTTGTCTATATCAGAGACACCCAGCAAGTGGTGGGAGGAAGGGAAGCAGTAATGTCTAAAGTATGCGCAATCCAAAGAAGTGGAGCTTGCATTGTGATGCTACAATGCTGCCAGCACTATTGTGACAAAACATTCAATTCTGTAGCTCTCCTTGTTGCAGTTTCCATTAAGGAATATAGTTAACACATTTTTAACATAAATGTCTTTATGGCCACCCCTTGTTATGTAGATTTTTCTGACAGAGACTCTTAAATGTCAGTTGCCGCTGGACAATCTTTTTCCTATATTTATATGTGCCTACATACATATCTAAATACAACCTCCAACTTTTGCATGCGATTGTAACATTCTTCTCTTGATTCATTTTTTCGCTGTTATATTTGTGGATGTGCTAACCTTTGACCCCTGAAAAAGATGGATACTGGTGAATTCTACTTAGTAATATTGTTGATGCCACGACAAGTCCATTGCAATGGATATTACAAATTCTTTCCCATAGATATCCATGACAGATTACTGCTGCATGCCTCTTTAGGATTACACCGCTTCTATTTCCATTGACATGACAATAAGCTGCACTAAATTCATCAAGATAAGATTCCTGGATAAATCTAATGCGTAAGTCTGCCACGCTGAGGTCTATGCTGCTAACCTGCATAGTTAAAAATAGCATAGCGTTTGTGGAAAACCTCTTTATATTTAGTGCTAGGTATAATATTTTCCTGACTGTTTTGTTCAACTTTCTCAAAACCTGGCAGCACATCACTGTTTATTTCAATGTACCCACCATAGATACTCTTGAGAGCCAATCTGCCCCATTAAACAGCTGTTGTTCTGAAAGTGTTAGGTGGAATAGTTACTGTGGTAAGTTGCTAAATTGGGACAAAAAGTGAGACATAAGGGGCTCACTAGAACAACAGAAAGGAAACAAGTTGCAATTATTTTCTATATTTTTTCCTGTATATTTAAAGACGTAAAGACTATTGAGGCATTTTTACTCCCACATTTCTGAAAAACAGAAACAGGCTCAACTCGTACACAATTTGAATAGGGGAATGATAGGGTTCAGTTGAACCTGGTAGGACTGAGTGGCTTCGGATTTGGGGGGCTGCCGGTTGTAGGACTGTACCATCTTCGCAGCTGGATGGGGTTGCGCTGTCCCAAGCAGAGTCAATGCATAACCTGTGGCTCCTCCTAGGTTCATAACTCCTGTTCAAAGAGCATGTGGCAATCGTACCTAGGAGGACACCCATTTGCACCCATTCTTAGATTGGGGGTGTTCTGCTCAGAGGCATTCATGTCCTAGACACATCCTGATTAGGCTACAGTAATGCATTCTTCATGGGACCACCCTTGAAGAATATCCAGAAGCTTCATCTGGTGCAGAATGCAGAGGTACAGGCGTCTAGAAAGAGCAATAGCAATAGCACTTAGACTTATATACCGCTTTACAGTGCTTTACAGCCCTCTCTAAGCGGTTTACAGAGTCATCATATTGCCCCCAAGGCCCCAACAATCTGGATCCTCATTTTACCCACCTTGGAAGGGTGGAAGGCTAAGTCAACCTTGAGCCTGGTGAGATTGGAACTGCCAAATTGCAGGCAGCCAGCAGTCAGCAGAAGTAGCCTGAAGTACTGCACGCTAACCACTGTGCCACTGTGGCTCAGGAGTTCCAGGTAGGGATTATAAGCCCAATGTGCTTATAATGTCCCAATATCCCAATGAAAACATTA
Organism: Psammodynastes pulverulentus; assembly: GCA_025802295.1. Taxonomy (NCBI): domain Eukaryota; kingdom Metazoa; phylum Chordata; class Lepidosauria; order Squamata; family Psammodynastidae; genus Psammodynastes; species Psammodynastes pulverulentus. The sequence goes on from JAOYMU010000192.1 coordinate 54,248,950, forward strand.
ATTTACCGAAAGGAAGTAGGAAATTCAGTAATGAAAGTCATTTTTATCAGTCCTGGAAAAAAAATTAATTTTCTACTACACACTTTGGCTATTTCAGCATAATCTGGATATTCTAAAAGTAGCCCTTTTAAAGTATTCTGAATAGTAGGAAGCCTAATTCTCTCAACCTCAGAAGGGGTTATTTCTTTCTCTAAACATTGCCTGCAAAAGGAAGAAATAAAACTGCATCTAAATGAAACCGTATCGACGAAAACGATGCAGGTAGACCCCAATTTGTCTAGAGACCCACTTAGACTTTCAGGGCACCCTCACCATCGAAGTTTAGAATTCAGATAATTTATGTTACCCCTGGGAAAGTTGAAAGTCCATTATACACACATCCCCCAATGTCCTGGTGGTGAGAAATAGATGACAAAGGGGACATTTTGTACATCCATTTTTCAAAAGAAGGGAAACACAATTAGTACAGCTGTTTTAACCTATAATGTTGGTAGCTGGTTAACCCTAAATGCAAACAAAGTAGAAAAGCATCGTAAAGATAATGAGGTGGACATGTACACACTTCCGTGTAACACAAATAAGGTTAAATAGCAATAGCAGTTACACTTATATACCGCTTCATAGTGCTTTACAGCCAGCGGCGGTTTCCTACCAGCGCTGTCACTGGTTCGGTGACAGCGCATGCGCATGCGCAGCTCAAACAAGGCCCAGCCAAAGTGCCTCTCAGCTGTTTTAGGATGGCAATCCGCTCAGCTGCGTCATTTAGCTGAGCGGATAAAGGTAAAGAAAGAGCATGGGCAGGTGGGAGGGCCCAAACGCCAATCGTCGAAGCTACTGCTCACCAGC
>JAOYMU010000192.1:54249895-54261017 GCA_025802295.1 Psammodynastes pulverulentus
AGCTGCCTGTAATTTGGCAATTAGGCAGATCGAATCTCACCAGGCTCAAGGTTGACTCAGCCTTCCATCCTTCCGAGATGAGGACCCAGACTGTTGGGGGCAGTATGCTGACTCTGTAAACCACTTAGAGAGGGCTGTAAAGAGCACTATAAAGCGGTATATAAGTCTAAGTGCTATTGCTATTGCTATTAAAACACAAAAGATAAGCATGGGATCCTAGAAGTGTGACTTCTCTGTATCTTCTCCTGTTGGCTGGGGAATTCTGGGAGTTGAAACCCACAAGTCTTAAAGTTGCCAAGGTTGGACATGCCTGCTTTAGATATTTTGTTTTCAGTATCATTGACCAAGTAAAGTTGTCTAGAGTTAGAGAGCTTTTAAAAATTAAAAGCAAATCTGGAATATAATCTGTAGAAAGCTCAGTGGGTGATGAAGTGTCTACTTATGGACACTGGAATTTATTGAGGTAAATCTGAGGGCACATAGTTAGCCTCAGTTGTAAAGGGAATCACTGCAGTTGTTAAATTAGCAACACAGTTGTTAAGTGAATCAGGCTTCCCCACTGACTTTGCTTGTCAGAAGATGGCAAAAGGTGATCTCATGACCTTGGGATACAGCAACAGTCATAAATATGAGTCAGTTGACAAGCGTCTGAATTTTTATCATGTGACCCTGGAGATGCTGCTATGGTTTGTAAGTGTTATAAATCGTCACAAGTCACTTTTTTCAGTGTTTCTGTAGCTTTGAATGGTACTAAACAAACTGTTGTAAGTCGAGGACTACCTGTACAGAAGGACCGCACAATTGGCTGACCTTACACAAACAAACAAAAGACGGAAATGTATCACACTGAAATGGTTTAACATATCCTAGAATTAATTTAGATGAGGTTGCTTTACATTTCGGTTTCCTTTCGATTCCTTGCCCAAATAAATCTTCATTTTGAAGAGGCAGCCAGAAGAAGTCACCTTGAAGGAAGACTGCAGCAAGGCCTTTGTCGCATCCCAAACTCTATTCTGGCCGGACCTTTCAGTTCGTTTGCCCGTCTTATCTGCGAAGTTTGTCACACACAGCAAATCCCTATCGTGCTTCTGAGAAGCCGAGGCTGGATTCAGACCAACCGGCCATGAATAAGCTGCACTGAGAGGGATTGCTCTGCGCACCATTGGTGCACTCGAGCGCTCTTGCCGGTGGCCGCCTCATCCGAGACCAGGACGAGTTTGGCGCTGTCCTCCAGATGCTCCAGAAAGTCAAACTGGGCACCTCAAATGGGGAGGCGGCGGCAGCGGCTCAGCAGCACATAATGACGGGAAGACAATTCCTCGAATGGGTTCACTAAGCCGCTGCCGCCACCCACCGCTTCCACCTCAGCAACGCTGGGGCACTCGCCGTGGTAACGTGGGCGAGGCTTGTCTCTGGGAATACTGCGTGGAGGCTGGCGGGGTGGAGGCTGGCTGCTGGAGGTCCGGGCCAGCCTAGTTCCATTCTGCAATCCGGACATCGGACAGCTTCCTCCGCCGCTTCCTCTGTCCTCTCCTCGCCCGCTCGCAGTTAGTGCCTGAGGAGCTCATCCAAGCCGGGCGGCCTTTACCTCAAGATGTCCCAAAGGTGTTTTTTCAAGAGGCAACTGGACTTTCTCGGGGTTTTTTCCCCCTCTGAAGATGTTTCGCTTCTCATTTGAAACAAAAACAGAAAGTCCAGTTGCCTCTTGAAAAAGCACTTTTGGGACAACCATGACCTGGATAACTTGAGAATCTCCATAGGCCTTTCAATGGTGGGCTGGATTCACCTGTTCCTGATTATATCTTTCCATCCTATCAGATCCGGCAGAAGAGGTATGCTACGAGTCTTACTTGCTACAGAATTAACCTGACAAGTCCTAGAGATGGATCTTCTCCGCTGTGGTGCCTATGTAACATTCTTCCCCTTGAAGCGAGCGAGGTCCCCTCCGATCACTATTAATGTTTCAGAGATCCCTCAAGATCTGTCTATGCCATCCACCTGAGGATCAGTGAAACCTTTAAGATGGTTGTCAAGCGCCAGGAAAATCAGGCGATCTGGACGGTTCAAATGTGAATAAAGATTATTGAAAGCTTAAGCGGTCTACAAGAATCTGAACTACTAATAGTCATGCAAAATTAGTGGGTGTTAAGAATAGAAAGGAATTCAAGGTGGACTGGACTTAGAGCTCTTGTGAATGTGGAGAGACTCAGGCCTTATGACCCCCTCCCTCAGGGTCAACCTGGTCACCTCCTACAATGGCTCCATTCCAGTGCCTTGCAAAATAAGATATTCAAATAAAACAGGCACTCTAACAATGATAGTTTTGCCCACCTTCTCTCTTTAGGTATAGTGATAGAGTTCAATTAATCAAAATCTTTATGCTTTCCTAAGGTAAATAAAAGGCACACTGAAGGAGGAAGAGCTGTCTCGATGCCTTTTCAGGAAGAGATGAATGTATTACTCTAACTCAAATATCCACAAGGCTCTTGTAGTTTAATGCATCAGAACCATTACTGTTTAATATAAATATCCAAGAAAGCAATTATGAGCACTAACATATTTTATTTTTTTCTCTCCAAACATCTCAAGATCTCACTGAAAGATAATGAATCTTGACTCGCTGTGATAAAAGGCATGTGTGGAGCTACAATATAAAATACAGCTTCAAAATGGCTGCAAGTCAGTTTTATGCATCGTTAAACTGAAGGTGAAATAATTCATGTACTAAAGAAGAATCATGATACAGTTGCTATTGTCTCTTGTTAAGTATTAAACCTTTGACAACACCTATGTGCTAATCTAAACTTGTCATAATTACGATTCAGGTTTATTGAAGCTATACACAGAGTGCTCAATGCTGTAGTGAAGGTGTGTGTTAAAGCAAAGGTAAGCAAAAACTCTGGAACTACTTTACCCAGTTGGAAATTATAGGGATTCTTGATCTACTTGCACTAAACTATAATACGTTTTATTTACTTTTGGACTGCATCAAGTGAACATTTAATATAGAATTTAGTAAACCATGGCTTTGGTTTATTGTGTTTATGTTAAACAAGTCAAGTCTGCCTTATTTAATAAAGCATAATATAACCAAGAATAAACTGTGAAACCCAATCTCCGTGCTGGGTTTCTAGTCCATGCAGAAGCAGACTTCCTTGACAATTCATTAGGACTCCCTAATAGATTTGCTTGGCCTAATAGGCTTTATATGTTCTTCCTCGGTGTTGGCACTGGGATGATGGGAGTTACCATCTGGAGGAGAGTAACAATTGCAAGTTCCTGATCACAATTAAGCTTTTGTCTTCATTTTAATGGAATTGTTGGTCCTTCTTTTGGGGACGGGGAGCCACTGAAAGTTCTGCAGTCCTATACATTCCACAAACAAACATTAGAACTAAAGCATTTCAAGTCTTTACATGACAAGAAAATGCTAACCAGTTTTCATATTCTGGAATGAGGATGGCTCAGATGGAAGAAACTTTATGTGATACCTGCACAGCACCCTTTTTCAGTGACACCTTGCATTGGCCTCAATGTGGGGAGGAATGGTCCAAATGGTGGGTGTGATGTTGCGTTATCAGCCCTCTCCTCTTTTGTATCTATGCAGGTACCAAAGGGATGGGCTGGCATTAGCATGCCACAGCCTCCTACTGGCCCATTTTGGTTTCCTCTCATCCGCCTCTGTAGGAAATTAGAACAGCAGTTACCCAACACTACTTATAAAAAATGCTGCTGGCCCTTAATCCAAATGTCAAGGAGAGCTTGGGTTCAAATCCCCTGTTCAGACATAATTGTGAGATGATTTTTCACAAATCTGCCTTGTTGACTTAGCCTAAAATTGTTCCACAAAGCTATTGGGAGAATGAGAATTGAACCATAAAGAAGGCTGAACACAGAAGAATTGATACTTTCGAATTGTGGCGCTGGAGAAGATCAATCCTGACTGTTCTTTAGAAGGACAGATACCGAAGCTGAAGCTGTAAGACTTTGGCCACCCAATGAGAAGAGAGGATTCATTGGAAAAGACCCTGATGCCAGGAAAGATTGAAGGCAAAAGGAGAAGAGGATGGCAGAGAATGAGATGCTTAGACAGTGTCATCAATGCAATGCAATGCATGTAAATTTGGGCAAACTCAGGGAGACAATGGAGGATAAGGGGGCCTGGCGTGCTATGGTCAATGCCATTGTGAAGAGTTGGACATGACTTAGTGATTGAATAACAACAACAATATTGGGAGAATGAAATACATTTGCCCCCATGTCTTGAGCATCTTGGAGGAAGACTACATGAGACTATCTGAACTGGTTTGCAAGAGACTGGTGGAAAGTAACTGAGATTTTCGGATAAAGATTTTCCCGAGAAAACCATGACATGTGATCTGTAGGCTTATTACTGTGCAATTTCAGTGCAGCAGGGCCATGGAACAGAAGCGAATGGAGCTTCTGCAATAACAGTCTCAGTGGCAAATTGTCTGTAAAGGCAGTGCTCTCAATTAAACATAGGGGGATTACTTGCAGGAGCCCTAAGATTTTTCTAACTAAATTATTTGCTCAGCGGGATCCGAGTCATGTAGATTGTCTGTAAAATGAAAACTACATGACTTCTTTTAAAAAAAGAAAAGGAAAGGAAAGGGAAAGGGATGGAAAACTAGCCATTGTATTCCTCTGACAATGATTGCAAAGGAAATGTGTACTCCAGAAAGATTAATCACATGTATACTCAACAAGGAGAAGGTGCTTGAAATTCTCTAATCGTTGTTCACAGCTTCCAGGAAGTGAAATGTTTTGCATAGCGTGGCGTCTAAATCCCAACCATTTGCACAACGCACACTCTCCGCTCAGCAACCTTTGCTGTTTTCACACCGCTCTGCAATTAGGCACAAGGAGAGAATTAGCAGCATTCAGCAGAAAAATGTTGCAGAGTTCAAGAGGCTCTCCCAAAAGCTCTGCCATGTTGAAGGATCAACTGAGGCTTCCGGAAAAGCATGATTATTTTCACCTAGGCTAGGATTGCCAGTATGAAATTAGGGATCGGGTCCTTTGATTTTAACATAATAATAATAAATCAGAATATTTTTTTTCCAAATGTATGTTATTCTGTTACTGAAAATAAATCTATGTGGAGCAAATATTTCATTCTTCAAATCATCTGCTCAAAGTTTGTTGCTCAGCTCAGAAGCTGGAAGTTTATAGATCAACAGCAATAGCAATAGCAATTAGATTTATACACCACTCCACAGTGCTTTACAGCCCTCTCTAAGTGGTTTACAGAGCATATTTCTCCCAACAATCTGTGTCCTCATTTTAATGACCTTGGAAGGACGGAAGGCTGAGTCAACCTTGAGCTGGTCAGGTTCGAACTGCCGAACTGCTGGCAGCCGGCAGTCAGCAGAGATAGCCTGCAGTACCACATTCTAACCCCTGCGCCACATGGTTCTAAAGCAACTAAAGATGGTTCCTTTCTACTGTTGCCAACTTTTAATTATCTTGGGGGACATAAAACTATTATTTGTATCTTTTCTGATTCAGTTGCTATATATTCTATATAAGCTATATATTCAGCTTATATGAGAAACGGCTGTATCTTAGAAAAAAAGCACATTTTACAGATATGCAGCATCCTGAAAAAAAAGGCACTATATGGAAATTTGGAGATCCACTTCTAGTTCCTGTTCCCAGAACACCCACCAAGATCCTTTTCTTATGAGATTGTTTGTATTAGTCATCCAATGCCAGATACTAAATTCTGCTTAACATGCTGCATAGCAATATGCCATCCTCATTTTGGATAATGTCTTAGGGCCCCATTGAAATCTTAGAGCCATTCTCAGAGGATAAAAATCTTGGGTAGTCACTGTTTGGTTTGGAAGAGTGCTTGCCTGCCCAGAAAAAAGGATGGAATGTAAGCTGAAGGGCTGGAATGCTAGATGGAAGATGGAGTCTGAAACTCCTTTTCTTAAAGCCGTGTCTTTAAGGTTTTAAAAAGGTCCAGTAGGGTTGGGGTTAATCCAATCTCTGGGTGGTTGATGTTTCACAGGACGGACATCACCACAGAAAAGATTTTTTCCTAGGCCCTACCATATGATATTTTCTAGCAGACAGATCTAGAAGTGTACCCCTCCTACTGAACTTAATGGGATAAAATAGATATAGCCAGGATGTGGTCCTTGAAGTACTCTGGTGGTCCCATGTCATAGAGGACTGTTATAGATCATCACCAGCACCTTGAATTGAGCTCAGCAGCATATCGACAACTAACGCAACTCATGGAGCAGGGGTATAATGTGTGTCCCTCAAGGGAGCATCCATAATTCCCATTCAGCTGAATTCTGCACTAATTGTAGTTTTCAGGTGTTCTTCAAGGGTAGCCCTGCATAAAGCACATTGCAGTAGTCCATTCAGAAGATGAACAAGGCTTGAATGACAATGAGAAGAACCTTCCAGTATAAGAATGGATGCAACTGGTGCAGAAAATAAACTTGACCATAGACTGTCTTGGTCATGGTTGCAACCTGTTCTTCCCCAAATTTCATACAAGTTCTGCTGGAGCAGTGAAACTTCAACCAGAATATCAGATGGTAAGTCTCCAGAACCAGGTAGCCCCAAAACCAGAGTCGGTCTCACTAAAGTTGAGTTGAAGCCTATTTTTCTCCATCCCTGTTATTTGCCTTTGCATCGGCAGTGCTGCATTGCGAGACCTAAACTATGAGTGGGTATACTTCAAACAATCCTTAAAGATCCAAAAAAGTTGTCTGCAAAGTCCTCTTAATACTTCATTAATCGTCCTGGATATAAGCTAGTGCTTTGATGAAGTGATTATATCTAAGCCACAGAGAGCTTAGCCTGATAGAATAAGTATTGTTTTGTAAAATTGCTGTTAGATGCCTCCAAATGTTCAAGGTTTTCCTTGAATTAAGTTTGCATTATGGCCTCAGAAGTATTAATTTAATAGCTTTTCAACTTCCTGATTTGAAAATATATTATAGCAAGGAGTTCATTCCAAATTCATTTTTCACTCAAGTTCAGCCTCTAACATGACAAACACATTGCCTTGAAATGTAAGTGAGAAGTGGTCAATGAGGTCCATCAGAACAGACAATGGCTTTTCTGATAGCCCTTATTGATCTGCAAGGATCTAAATAAATTGGTGGGTAATTGGTGGGGATTAACAGTGCCCAGGAAAAAAAGCAAACAACTTTATAAACAGTAATGATCCTGACTCAAAACAGAATTCCCCTCAGCCATACAGTAACAATAGCAATCAATGGCAATAAAAAGTAGTGCGTCAGTAAAGCAAATGGAAGAAAGAAAGTTTTTGAACTAGTTTTTAAGAGGGTATGAGCATAAAACTACCTCCTTAATCCAAAAGATATTGGCTACTGTGATTTTCAGGAAAGCCTGTTTATTTCTACCCTGCATTTCTATTCAAGACAGCAGATCGGTTGCCTCACTTTGAATAGGGAACATCTGACATTACAGATCATTTGTCATATGCGGGCGATGCCAGGATTTCAGTGAATCAAGGATGTCAGATAAATGCACAACTATTTCTTTAAAGCAAAATAGAGTGATCCACCAGCACCATCCATAATCCATTCACAGAGTCCACTACTATCCATCTCCATATGTATTTTTTTTAATCCCACTCCTTTGTCTATTTCAAAAGAGTTGGACCAGGCATGAAATTCATATGCAATTGAGTAACATCCATCACAAATAGTTTTTTATTCAAAAATTGGCCGCAAAAATATTTCCGCCTTGGAAAAGTTGGATTTTAAAAATGTGCATTTCTGGCACAGTTGCATCCAAGGTATGCAAAGAATAAATAAGGTTCTCTGGGCATTTTTTTTTTTTAAATGCACAAGATGCTTCAGAACTTTGAGAGAACAAGTTGATCACTAAATATATGCAAGGCAGATATGGACTGGGTATGGATACATATTTGAACTTAGTTTGGTAAACCAGCTTGAACTATGCATGCTCAAGGTTCCAATGTTTTTTGTCACTGAAAATGGACTAAAGTGAGACATTCAAATGACTTACATGAGGATCTCTCTTCACTTTATCTTCACCATAGGAATGTTGTGATCTTATGGCTGAGAATGTACTCAAAATGCAGTTGGCATTTGGTGTGAAGCTTTGAACTGAGCAAGCCCAAAACAGCTTTAATTTTTCACTTTCCTGGTTAATCAGCCAGCACATAATAGTTGCCATTCATCATGGATTTGATTACGCATCCCCAGATGGGAACTGAAGTTTATATTCTGGTGGAAATCTGCTTTCCAGATTCTGGTTCCGATTCCGATCAATTTTATCTTGACTGAGATTCCAAATCATCATTGACACTAGGGTTAGTTCTTTAAGCTTAGATCAAGTAAGAAAAAAAAAGTCGGGCCCTATTCATGAAGTCTGATTTTGCCACTAGAGATGCTGGCACATAGAGGGGCTCTGTGGAATCAGGAGCCTTGGGGGCTGGATCTGGCCCGTGGGGTGCTTAGATCTGGCCCATGGGACCACCCTGGAAACAGCAAAGAACTGGTCCACGGTGCCTTTGCCAGTGAAAACAGGCTCCCAATTTCCATTTTTGGCTGGGATGGCCTCCTGCAACTCTGAGCCAGAGAAAACAATGTCCCTCCCGAGCTCCGTTTTCGCTGGCAGAAGGTTGCAAGAGGCCGTTGCAGCCAAAAACAGAGATTGGGAGTCTGTTTTTGCTGGCAGAGCTCTCAGGCTGCCACAGGTGACCATGCCCCCAAGAGAAGTCAAGCTGGCCACGCCCACCGTGGCCACACCCATGCCGCCCCCCTAAGGTCAAACACAACCCTGATGTGGCCCTCAGTGAAATTGAGTTTGACACCCCTGGTGTAGATTAAATTAACCAAATTCAAGAAAGGCTGGGAATGGCTGGCCTGCATATCCCTATCACAGGCATTAGCAAAAAGTCACAATGATGTCTAAATGATGCATCATGATATCATCTACCCCTGCTAGAGATGCCTATGGATTCCTTATGATTGCTCTATAATTATTAAAAATGCCTTAACAGGGAACTCGTGGCATCGTATAACCTTTTAACCAGTCTCTGCCTTTCCCAACTCTTTCTTTGGAGCTTTGCCAGAAAGCAAAACACAACATTCCTCAATTAGAACTGGCATACATCTTGGATTACCTGAAACCTGTCTATCTTGGTTAACTCTCTTTCTCTCTCTCTCAGCCTTGAGTCAAGTCAAACCTGTGTAGCAGGGATTTCCCCCCTTCTTCTTATATTAAATGCATGTATTCTAAGCAGGAGTATAAATGAACTCTGAAAGCTCCCTCTATTTTTATCTTTATTGCCTTACTTCCCCTCTCAGTAAGTGTATCAGTCTTGTTAAGTACAAGGATATTCCTTTTATTTTCTAACATAACAGGGCACATGTTGCCTCTTTGAGTCAAGAGGGAAAAATATTACTGAAGCTAGCTGATAAGACAAGAAGAGAGAGAGAAAGAGAGAGAAAGAAACTTGCATGCAAGTTAAAGGGAAGCCTGGAACATTTTGAACAGATCTGTGTTGAATGGGATATTTTAAATGAACTACTATGGTGTTCTGAAAATTCTTACTTTACTTCACTTCTCTTGATACTTTTTGCTGCCCCATCAGGAACTGTTTCGGTTGACTTTTTCCTTCTTTGAAAGCAATGCTGCGGCTTCTTGAGATGTAAAATCTGCCAGTTGGAGATCATGTACTATTCAGACATTAGAAAAGCATGGAATCACTCCTGCAGAGTGTGTTAGGATAATAAAGAGGAAAAGAAAAATGCATGCTTTTAGAGGAGTAGGTTTTAAGGGTTGGTGAACGGTTATAGCAGTACAGTTAAAAAAGAAAGAAAAATATGGAAAGAACTCAGAAAAATGTGGATACTATCTTTCAATTTTTTTCTTCATTCCCGGGGATTCATCTCTCTCGGAGGGGAATCTTCACTTTTTGAATCTTTCTTCTTTTGTCTTTTATTATTAATATTTCTAAATTTATTTCTAAGTTAAACCAGGAAAAAATGAGAGGAAGTTCATCCATAGATTCTTGGAATGGCTAGGTTATCTTGGCCCCGCTATTCAAAGGGAGCTTTGGAAAGAAAAGAGAAAAGTGGCAATGACATTTCTAAATGGCTTTTTTCTGCCAGAATGCAATTGCAGAAGGAGCATTGTTCCAAACAGACATTGCACCCTAGCAAATGAAAACATATAAAGTATGAAGAGAGTGTTCTTTCATGTCTTGCTGAAAAATACTAAAACTACTAAAATTGCTCTTACAGACAGCCTCTCCTCTGGAAAGCCACCTGCCAACATTTGCACCAATATTAAATTTTCCTTTAAGTGCAGCTGCACACATACTGGATTGCAAGTGCAGAAGTGCATATAAATATGACATACGCTATTGAAATGCTTTCCCTCTCTTGCTTCTTGCCTTGGAGCTTAGAAACGCAATCCTGAATGTTTGGAGTCTCGTATTCCTGTAATAAAATTCCCTATAGTTTAGGGTTAGATTGCAATTTCTGCATGGTCAGAACCTCAAAATGGAGGGTAATCAAATCAGTTGGAGGGAAAGCGTTCAGGGGCCACTTATGGAATTGGAGGGTGGGAGAGAATATCCTCTTTGCTTAGTTCAAAAGATTCTAATTATATCAATATTTAAAAGTTTCAATATTTAAAATCCTTCCTGTCCCATGAGAAAGAAAAGTAGCCACAGCATTGAAAAAGGACATCTATTCCCTTTGGAAGAGGCCAGTGAAGTGTCTGAAAGCTAGGTTTGTAAGAAGCACCCGGATTGTGTATATGGAGATTCTCGGTCATCCAGATTATGGTTGTCTCAAATATACTTTTTCAAAAGGCAACCGTTTTTTTTTCTTTTTTTCCCCCCCTTTCTTTCCTTTTTCCTCCCTACCATCCTGCAAGAACCGATGAAGCTTTTGGATGAGAAGCGAAACAAAGGGAGAACAAAGTCCAATTGCCTTTTGAAAAAGCACCTTTGAGACAAGTATGCCTACAGTTTGAGGAATGAGGAAACATCTTGAGGTAATCGCCTATGGCAGGGATGTCCAAACTTGTCAATTTTAAGACTTGTGGACTTCAACTCCCAGAATTCCCC
>JAOYMU010000192.1:54317408-54332503 GCA_025802295.1 Psammodynastes pulverulentus
TTATATGTTGTTACCCGCCCCGAGTCCTGCGTGGAGATGGGGCGGGATAGAAATCCGATAAAATAAAATAAATAAAAATAAATAAACTGGGTCCAGGAGGTGGGCGTGGGTCATGGGTTTATAGGGCTCTGCGAACTCCTTCACATGGGCCCTAGTACCTCTCGCGAGGTTCCGCGAGGTATTAAGATTTCATCACTGAATAAGAACTTCTGTATTCAAAAGTATTATGAAAGGGAGAGGACCCTGATTGGGCAGCCCTATAAATCAAATATATATAAGCAAATGATTAAAGATTGTCTTCTTTGTGTCCTTCCCAGATCAATTGTTTCCTGACTGTTGGAGATGGAAAACAGTACTTCATGTTTCTGGAAGGGGATTCTATATGATTAGATGACTAGAAGCATACACGTTTGAGATGAAGTAAATGAATCAATTGTCATAGAGGCTGATCCAGGCAAGGTGTTTCGAAGCTCACATAGCTCTGTTGTATTGTACAAGCTTCTCAGCTTTCTCATCCCAAAATAGGACTTGGAAAGTTTTTCATTCTGATTGCATTTCTCAGTGGAATTCTGATTTAGGTCCTGTGGTTCCAATTGCACCATTGAAGTGGGTTTAAAGCTACTTATCAATTTGGGGGGGGGGGTGTCAACCCACCCAACATATTAAATATTAACATCATAACAGTGATTTTTTAAAGTTGGAAGGAAGGAGGTGAAAACCAAGGGGTCTATCTTATCTATCTCTATCTCTATCTCTATCTCTATCTAACTTATCTACATCTATATCTATCATTTCAAACAGAAGGATAGCTCTTGTGGTTTTGTGTGCAGTATTTGAGAATTTGGATTCTGATTCTCTAAACAATTTCCTAAAATATGCAAAATAGCTTAATTTACCTAGCCTGTATGCGTTGCAGACTATACGGGTGTGTTTCTACACATAAAATTACTTTAATACCAGTGTATGACTTTTTAAATCATAACTTTGATTTCATCCAATGTTTGAACCAATTTTTAGAACCTAGAATACATAATTTCAAGTACTTAAAAATGGAATATACACTGACCAACTGCATAATCACCCTAAAAAACATTAACATGTAAAACGATATGCCACATGCATGTATTAAATAAATGTAAACATATCAAATAAATGTATTAAATAAAGATACATATATCCAAACAGTAGAATTTGGTTCACATCTGCTTGGATCTTCTTTAGCTCAGTGCTTATTTCTAGGTAACCATATAAAGCTCTGACCAATTATATCATTTAAACATGAAGATCTATGGATATCTAGAACCAGTTTGGTCTAGTAGTTAAAGTGCTGGTGTAGAAGCCAGGAGACTGTGAGTTCTAGTCCTGCCTTAGGCATAAAAGCCGGCTGGGTGACTTTGGGCCAATTACTTTTTCTCTCTGAACCCAACCCACCTCACAAGGTTGTTGTTTGGGGAAAAATAGAAGAAAAAGGAGCATTAGATATGCTCGCACCTGAAATTATTTAAAAAATAAATAAAGATAGTATCAAAAGATCAAAGAATATGCTGCTTGAAGAGGATAATTTTATTTTCAAGAGCACTTGGCTTTCGAAAAGGTAAGGGTTTTGACACTGGGGTCTAAGATTTTTATAGGGAAGAGAGCATGTATGTATTTTGTGTTTATCTGATAGTCTTATGCTGTCAGGAAGTCCATTTTAACCTTTGTATGAATATGTAAAGCATTTGTTTAAATATTCTTTCCCTATACGTTTCTGGCTATGGATTGTGGAATATTAAATATTGTATATCTATGGAATGGAGTTCCTTTGGGATTTTTTTCTTTATCTGTTTCTGACTTCATTGGATTCCTGCGGAAATTAGTCTTGCAACCCAATATTTGTTTTGCCTAGTTTTCACAACCTTGTTTTCCAGTGTTATTGGCAGGTTAAATTTAAAGTTCTAAAGCGGCTTTCTATGAGGACATAGTGCAAATTAATTTAACCATGGATAAAAATAAAGAAATCACCAGTAAACATCCTGTGATGTCTTGCTCCAGCCTCTCCTTATAATGCTAATTATTGACAGATCTCAAAAATATAAGTTATAAATAAACGGAAGAGTGTAGGAATGGATAGAGAGCAAACTGTAATATGCTGTCCCCAGAGAGCCCAGGAATGGCTGGTTTTTCTTGCTTTCAATTGTATTTGGTTGATCTATTTTCTCAGTATTGTGACTTCTTTGCTGATTGATTGGCTCACTGACTATTATCTGAACTACATCCAAATGTTGTTTTTTTTCTTAAATGTGGTGCACTAGCTTCTACATGGTTTGTTCTGACCAGGAGAAAACCAGTATACAAGGAGGACAAATGAACTTATAAACAAGAGACTCTACCTTGAGTTGTTGTTTTTTTTAGTTGACCTTTTATGCTTCCTTGGATTTGAGATGATTAGTAAACTTCTGGTTTTTTATCTTCCCCTTCTCCTTGGGCTACTCCATCATCGTCTGACTAAATCTGATGATGATGATGATGAATTAGCTATTTGGCATAAAAGATGGCTATGTCTTTACTTGGAAGGATTTCTGAACATTACTGAAGTGCACAAAGTACTGGGCATAAGCAGAAGAGTCAAGACAAATTTCTTGGAGGAGTTGTAGAAGAACTTTTTTTCCATGAAAACCACAATAAAAGCATCTATTTAAAGTTGCCGTGGTTTAAGAGATTCAGTTCTGATTTCTACCTCGTATAATTCTAGGAGCTGCACAGTTTTTGTGATTCCTTTGAAAATGAAACATTTAGTTGTGCGCTATTTCTTTCCTTCTGCTAATTTATGTTCTGCATTTTCTCTGGAAGAAAATAGCATTTAATGTACAGTTTGGTCAATCACTACACCATTATAAGACACACAAACGCATTCTTTTATATATGGTTCACGAAATACATAACCTTAAGATGCTCTAGTATTTGCTGAGCCATTGTCCTCTCTTTCCCTGTCGTCCTAGGAAGCAGTATCACAGTTACTACACTTTGATTATGAAAGAGAAACCCTTTTAACTACCCATATCTTATATAGATGTATGGGGTTTTTTAAAAAAAATTGGGTCAAGGCCAACGCTCTGCACTAAAGCAATTGCTTTGCATACAAAGCTTAGCGTGAAGCTTTGGCAGCTTTACCTAGAGTTGGCAAAGACTAACCTGCTACTAGTGGTCAGTAAAGATAATAGTGAACTAACTGGATCAATGGCTTAATTTGACCATATTTCAATTCTTGCTGGACCATAAAGATTAACAGATGTATTGGGTTACGTTTTTATGGAGTGCGGCACACTTCATTGGATATAAAATAGGGGTTATATGGCTGTAAAGAGCCAATGATGCTTGCAGAATCACTATTCAGTACCACCCCAACCCTTAGTTGATAAAAGATAAAGGAAACAGAGTTATGAAGCACAAGAGGAGGAAAACAAGCCAAGAGATACACAGCTATCCCATTATAGCTCTGCTAAATCTTTCATTTCCTTCTTCCTTTCATAGGCAGCTGTACCCTCTACCCAGGGTTGACTTCTAAGTGAAGCTGATAACAGAGGAGAAAGGGCAATTGAATTGATGAATGCCGGATAATTCTCCATATATTTTCCCAGACAGAGGTGCTTCCGCTTCCCCTATCTTGAAGCTTTATCCTTGTCATGTATCAGAGAACCAGAAACAGCAAAGAATCTTCTTCCAAAATCAATACAGGTAAGTCTTCACTTACTGACTGCTTGTTCAACGGCTGTTCCCATTGACAAGGATACTGAAAAAGAAGATTTATAGCCAGTCTTTGAACTTGGGACCATCAGAGACTCTACACAGTTACCTGAATGTTATGCGGGCGCTTGGCAACCGGGGTGCATTTATGATACTCACAGACAGCATATAAATTGAAGAAAGTAGAATCATAATTTGATTGTTAGAATTTCAAGCCCAAGCTATCAACCACATATTCTAAGCCCTGCATTATCAGTGATAAATTCTATAGCTGTTCCAAACATTCTCATTCAGGTTGATGAAAAAGAATGTACCTTATCTTTGCTGAACAATTAATCACAGTCAGCACCCACACTTCAGTTCAGTCCCAGAAGACGAGAGCTGAGGATTTCTTTCTCGTGAGTTTTCTAAATCTGGAAATATGCCTAGTCAGAGGGGCTGCAAAGTGATGTGTGTCAATCTAACCAGGCAGACTAGATGGGAAATATGGCTGGATAAGTTAATACGACTTTAATGTAAAGCCACATTAACAGAATCTTATTAAGTCTGAAAGTACATTTCTCAGGTTTATAGACTGATAATTTAGTTAGTTTATTTTATTGTCATTGCACCTCATGCAACAAAATTAAATGCCATCTTCAGTGTACATTATGAATATAAAAATAAAACACAAATACACATCCTTCACATTCTGTACAATTGACTTGAAAACCGCTGACATTGCATTAATATTGCAATATACAGGAAAATTCAATATAGTTACTGCCCTGGGATAGAAGCTGTTTTCAGACTATTTGTCATTGTTTTTATTATCCTGTACCATCTGCCAGATGGTAATAGTTCAAAAAAAGGATACCCAGCACAAGATGGATTTTTAAGACTGTTTTGAGCTTTCTTAAGGCAGTGGGAGCTATATAGCTCTTCCAAAGAGACGAGAGGGCAACCAATGATCCTCTGGGCAATGACGTTCACCCTCTGGAGCGCTGTCCCATCTGCCACTGTGCAATTGGCAAACCATTCACAGGTGCAGTAAATTAAAATACTCTCTATGGTGCAGCGGTAGAAGGTCACCAGCAGTTTCTCATTCAGTTGTTGTTTCCTGAGAAGCCTCAGGTAGTATAACCTCTGCTGGGCCCTTTTAACCAGTGCTGCAATGTGAGTGCCCCAGGTCAGGTCCTCTTTTATGATAACAGCCAGAAACTTAAAACTGGCCACTTGCTCCACTGGGTCTTCATTGATAAGCAAGGTCTGAATGTCTGATCTGTTCCTTCTATAGTTCACTATAAGCTCCTTGGTCTTATTGGTGTTGAGGACCAAGTTGTATAAAGAGACTTTTTGTATGAAAATGATAGCAAAAATTATGAATAACTTACTTTAGTAGCAGGAAAATATGTGTTCAGTTAGAATAGGAGTATAAAAGTGGTTTCCCCCCCCAATAAATCATTTTTCAAACAGAATGACATCATCATTCTGGTGTGGGAAAAATATGTTTCTGCTATTGTGAAAAACAGCTTGGGAAGAATGAAAACTGAAGAGTTTTAAATAATTTTGAGGAACAGGTTCGTGTGGAAGTTATTGTAATTTGGTTTTAGTGCATAAGAGAATGAAAGACATGGTTTCATGTCTTGAATGGTTTGAAAGGCATGGTGGCACAGTGATTAGAATGCAATATTGCAGGCTAACTCTGCTGACTGCTGGCCGTTTGATCCTGAGCAGCTCAAGGTTGACTCAGCCTTCCATTCTTCTGAGGTTAGTAAAATGTAAACCCAGATTGTGGGGGCAATATGCTGACTCTGTAAACTGCTTAGCTATAAAGCACTGTGAAGCAATATATATGTCTGAGTGCTATTGCTATTGCTATTTGTGTTCCTGACTTAGAGTGAACTTGAATTCCTAGAATTCCTAAGATCTGGACTTGAGTAAAGTGGCCATTTTCCAGTCTTGCCCACATATCCTCATTCTTCTCCTCCTCCAACTAGTGCATAGTAAAAATAGCGAAACTTTCCTTTTTTCTTTTCTTAAATCGAGTATTGGCAACCCGCAGTTCCAAAGCCACATGTGGCTCTTTGTCCCCTCTCCTGCAGCTCCCTGCTGACCTGGTCACATGACCTGCTCTCCACCCTGAGACACTGGCCTGACCTGGTCGTGCGACCTACTTTCTGCCCCAAGAAGGCGCGAGCATCTCTGCAGAGCCGCGCAGCTGAAGCCCCCAGTGTTTTCTCTGCATTGCTTGCAACTGGCTGCTTTTTGCAATTCCACGTCCTTGGCGGGCAGGTCAGCACCATCCATGGTCCTTTTCATGTCAGCTCAGGAAGAGGGGAATGGGAAGGAGCCGCCACCACTGCCAGATGCAGGGAGGGAAGAGCTCCGGCTCTCCTGCATAGCATGGCCAGCTACCCATTTGAGCATGCAGTGGTGGCAGCGGGAGGAGGAGTTGCCACCACTGCCGTGATCCCGGCCCAGGAGGGTATCCCGCTTGTGTCCACAAGTCCTCACAGACAAGAGAGATGAGAGAGAGAAAAGGGGAGAAAAAGAAATGAGAAAATGATGGAGGGAGAGAATGAGACCGAGGAAAGAGAGAAATAAATGAGAGAGAGAAGTGGGAGAGGGAGAGAAATGAAAGCTGGAAGGAGAGAATGAGAGGGAAAAGAGGAAAACAAATGACAGAGAAAGGGAGAGATTAGAGAGGAGAGGAAAAAGAAAAACATGAGGGAGAGAAAGAGAAAAGGAACAATTGAGAGAGATGAGAGACTGGAGGGAAAGAATGAGGGAAAAGAGGGAAACAAATGAGAGAAAAGGAAAGAAAAAGAAAGAGGGAGAGGAAAAAAACATGAGAGGGAGAGAAAGAAAAAATGAGAGAGAGGGAGAAAAAGAAAGAAATGAGAAAATGATGGGAGAGAATGAAAGAGAGAAACAAATGAGAGAGAGAAGGGGGAGAGCAAGGAAGAGAAAGAAAGAACTCTCTTAGACTTATGACAAAAGCAATGGCAAGCTAGATCTCTTGCCAAGAAAACTGCAGTTTGTCAGAAGGCAGAAATTGGAAGCAAGTCTGATTTTTTTAAAAAGGGAAATAACAGAGATGGCAAAAAATGCATCTGAAAATAAGATTATTTATACTTTTGGATCATGTATTGTCAAACTCAAAAGAAATCTATATATGTTATTGCTGTTAGTACAAACTTGCCAGCTTCTATCAACTTAATAGTTCACTATGAAAAGATTACAGAGAAGCAATTTCCCACAATTAATAACTTTGTTTTGGATTTGCTATCATATTCAATGAGAAAAAAAAGTAAGAGGGAAAGGGAAGAAAGGAAAAGGAAGGAAGGAAGGAAGGAAGGAAGGAAGGAAGGAAAGAGAGAAAGAAAGAGAGAGAGAGAGAGAAAGAAAGAAAAAGGAAGAAAGAAAAGGAAGAGGGAGAGGGAAAGGAAAAAGAGAAAAACAAATGGGAGGGAGGGAGAGTCTGAGACCCATTTCCCACAGAAAACACCGGGAACCACGAAACCTGGGTAGGCGTGGCGGGGGGTGTCATGTGACTGAGTGGGAGTGACGTTGAATTGGCCATGCCCACCCAAGTTTTGTGTCTCCTGGTGTTTTCTGTGGGAAACAGACCCAAATGACTCTTTGAGTGTTTAAAGTTGCAGACCCCTGTCTTAAATCTTTTGATATATTTTGGGTGCCTTGAGAAAGAGTTCATTTTTAAATGACGTTTTCATTTTCCCAGGGTCTGTGGTGCTGATTCTCTTGAGAAATCAAAATACCTGTCATAGAGGCATCTTCTTTCTGGAGTACACCCAGAATATTTTCTAATATTTTGGGATAAAAAAATCAGTGTGCCACTGGATTATAATGAGAAAGAGGAATGAGCGCTGGAGCAGGTCAGAGAGGAGAGTGAATGAATGGTGAATGAAGTCAAGGAGATGAAGCAGATGGTTTCCTTTCTATGTATCTTTGGCAACCCTGGAAACCCAAGACTAGAAATACAATCATTAAATCTAAACATCGACCTAATCTATACTAATGTAGTATAGTATTGAGAATTTGAATTAAAATAAATTTGTCTTTTCATGTAAAGAGCTGTACTTTAGAATTTTTTTAAAGAAAGATATAAATAAATAGAAAGCAGATGCTAAAAGATCTGACAATTATATTATTTTTTTAATAAAAGCAGGACATAGATTGAATAAATTTCTTCTTTATTCTGGGTATAGTTGCTTATTATAGCATATATGAAAAGAAGGAAAATTTGAATTTTAGGTAATCCCATTTTATCAGAAGATTAGATAGAAAAAAGACATCGGCTTTCATTATTTTACACCCGATAAAGACCACCTCTTCATAATAAAGGGGATTATTTGTGTTGGGGGGGGGAGATTAATCTTTCTTTCCAGCTAATTTCACTATTTGAAAGTAAAGAGCTAAGCATAATATATTTACACAGATAATCCTTGACTTACAACAGTTCATTTAGTGACTATTCAAAATTACAATGGCACTGAAAAAAAGTGACATGATCATTTTCACACTTATGACCATTGCAGCATCCCCATGGTCATATGATCAAAATTCGGATGGTTGGTAATATTTATGACGGTTATAGTGTCCCAGGGTCATATGATCATCTTTTGTGACCTGACAAGCAAAATCAATAGGGAAGCCAGATTCACTTAACAGCAATGTTAATAACTTAACAATTGTAATGATTCACTTAATAACTGTGGCAAGAAAGCTTGTAAAAGGAAGCAAAACCCACTTAACAAATGTTTCATTTAGCAACGTAAATTTTGGGTTCAATTTTGGTTATAAATTGAGGATTACTTGTAGGCAACAAACCTTTGGTTAGAAAGTTTCTGAGACAAGTTTGAAGATTCTGGGAGTTTAAAACAAGGAAAGTTGTAGTTAGATACAAACAAGTCAGTGGGAAATTATGTTAGGTAAGGAAATATTGCTATGGTTACAAAACACTTTCCTGTGAAAGGGAGGCTCATTGAAATTTGCATAGTGGGTGAGTAGATTAAAGGCACAGGAAATGTTATACTTTGCTTTCTATACCATGAGTATAAAGTTTGTAAGTGCAATATACATGTAAGCAGTTAGTAAATTTAAGCTATGTATTTGCCCAGATAGTTCTCTACTTAGCTTTATATACAGCATTGCTGCAGGTATTCTAATTTTAGATAAAGTTATGTGGTAAATTGCTCTCTCCAAGAAATACAATCAGTTTAAAATATAGATTCTTTTTTAAAAAGTCATATAGATACACTATTAAATTGTATTTTAAAGATAACTTTTGATTATGAAAGACAACATTGGGTGATCTGTTTCTTTGACTATCAAGGAAGATTCCAATTTCAGAATAGCTGACTTTATATCATATTAATCTGGAATATTGTCTCTGTAGGTATCTGTGTTGGCTTCTAACACTGATTTTGGATTTATTTCATAACAACAGATTAATGAAAATGAATTGGACAAGAAAACCCCAACCCCTCTAAAACATTATGCAAAACAGTGTTTTTAAAATCTGCTAGCTAAACAGCTGCAAATAAAATTATAAAAGTAGCACAGCCTCTGATAATAGTACAATGTACTAAAAATATACAAAATGCTGAGTACATTTTGAAAAGAAAAGAATTTGTTTATAGCTTTTGTGACCCAAATCAGCACTTGGCACATTGAGACACTGTACACCAATATCCCTCCCTTCCCAAACCTGGATTTCAAGCCATCAGGAAATAATAATGGAGGTCAACACATCGTGCCTTGCTACCACATTTGGTGTGGTAACTTTGTATTCACCTGTAACCTCCATCTTAGATGATAACATATGTCTGTGAATCAGTGGCCCAGCTATGGGCATACACACGGCTTCAAAATATGCTAACATCATTCACTACTGACTTAGAACCATATTTTCTTAACTCTTTGTTCCATGAAACTTGAGATTCGTTATTGACATATTCATTATTTGGGCCTCTGAAAAAGAACTCATCAAATTCTATGAAGATTTCAAAAACTTCCATCCCTCAATCAACCTAAGTCTTAAGTTATCTACAGAACACGCTTACTTCCTTGATGTCATGGTAAAACTACACAATGGGGAATAAGCAATGGATTACTTAAAAACTCTACTGATTGCTATACAAACAAACATACCAGCTTTTATCCAGAACATACTTGTAAATCAATTTTCTATAACCAGGCTTTATGCAATAATCTCATTTGTTCTAACCCACTAGACCAGGGATGTCAAACTCAAGGCCTGTGGGCCTGATTCAGCCAGCGGGGTCTTAGATCTGGCCTGTGAGGCTGCCCTGGAAACAGCAAAGGACCGGCCTGTGGTGCATCTGCCAGTGAAAACAGAGCTCTGTTTTTACTGGCAGAGGGTTTCAGGAGTGACAGAGGGTTTCAGGAGCAACACGAGTGACATCAAGCTGGCCATGCCCCCTGGCCATGCCTCCTGCAAGCCTGAGGTCAAACACAACCCTGATGCAGCCTTCAATGAAATCGAGTTTGACACTCTGCACTTGACAGAGGTGTTCAACTGATGGAAGACAACCAGGTATTTCTTTGTTCTCATTAAGGGGAAGTCCACTCTTCCAACTACCCAACCAGTAAGATCAAATCAATACAGTTCCCAGGAGGGCCTGTTTAAAATCCAGACCACTCTAGACCACATTAAACACATTATTATAAGCTGCAACCATTTTGACACTGCGCTTTCTCAAACATTTGGTGGTAGATCCATATTAGCATATAATTCTGAATCATATTTTCAGAAGTAGCAAGAAATAACAGAAACATGCTAACATGAGAATTACACCCTGCAACAACTCAGATGTATACTTTACCCCCCAATTTATACTAACAGCACCATCACAAGCCCCAATAACTCTGAACATATGGCTAGAGGCCGCCTCACATGTTCATCTTTTAACATGATGTTGTCATCTACCAGCTATGCCCATCTGGATTCTACATAGGACAAACAAGCCAGATGTTCTGCAAAATAATTAATGGACAAAATATGACATCACAATTTAAAACAAAAACAAAGCAACTGCAGGGTCTCAGCAGACTGAAATGGAACCTCCCAGGATGTTCCATTTCAGAGCTCAAAATAATGGTTTTGGAACAAAGAGGATACACACCAGCATGAATATGAGACAGCTGAACTTACATCAGTGGGTTATCTGAATAAACACAATGAGTTTTTAACACAAAATACCTATAATGTGTTATCCATGGAAAGTTTATCTGCATAGCTTAACTGTTTCCCCTATTTCATCTCACATCTCATTCTTCTTTAAATTCAGTGGCAATTGAGCCACTCTGTGAATCTAAGTGAGTTGCAGCTCATGGAAGCTTCTACATTACAATATTTTTTTTATCTTTAAAGAATATTAAAAGATTCTTTCAAGAATATAAGATTCTTTCAAAGATATAAGGAGCAGCTCACAATTCTTCTCTTATTTGCACTTTCTTTACAGCAGAAAGTCTTTATAAATATGTGAATATGTGAATGTTTTCCTTCCAGGTGAAATTCTTCATTAACAAGTACCTTGGCTGATCTATTAAGATCAGCTCCATTTGAAAATGTCACAAAGCTACAGACTTCTTAATTTTCTGGGAAAAATGTGCTTAACAAATACATATTGTGCTTTTGCTTATATGGGATGCTTTTTCCAGCCTGAAAGATCACCTAGTTGCCCTTCTTGTTTATGCTGCTTGCCCATTTTTAGGAAGCAATGGTAGAACGTGGCTGTGATTTTTGCCCATGACTGTAAGGTCACTAGAATAATCTGATTGGCCACTATGTGGCACAAAGTGCTAGACTACAGGGATGATTGGTCTGATGCAGCAGGACATTTTGTGCTAATCCTTTTCAATGACAAGTATACTGACCTTAACTTAACCTTAGTACAGTTGAAGATTATGATGTCATATTGTGATACAATAATTACAGTAAAAGTACTGTAAAATACAACGTTTGGGAAGGTACAGTATCTTGTCTAAATAAAAATTAAATTAAATCCCTCCTCTCTTAAAATGGTAATATAAAGTTTTTCAAGTGCAGCTCAGAATCTGGTGAACCCAATGAAACTCTGAACATGAGGCTACTGATAATTAGTTTTATTTTTGGCCAAAGCAAAACTGGACAATCTTTTAAGCTCCCACTTTAAACAGCAAGGCAGAGAGAGAAGCAGATGCACATGCAAAAGCTTTTTCTTGAACTTTTTATAGATTACACAGCTTGCACAGGTTGTCATAGTGTTAGAAAGATTTCATATCATGCAAACCTCATGAATTTTTTCAGCCCTTCTCAAACAAAGGGACCTTGTTGTTGTTAGTTGTGAAGTCGTGTCCAACCCATCGCAACCCCATGGATTATGCTCCTCCAGGCTTTCCTGTCCTCTACCATCTTCTGGAGTCCATTGAAACTCATGCCTACTGCTTCAGTGACTCCATCCAGTCACCTCATTCTCTGTCATCCCCTTCCTCTTTTGTCCTCAATCTTTCCCAGCATTAGGCTCTTCTCATTAGTTGGCCAATGTATTTGAGTTTCATCTTCAGGATCTGGCCTTCTAAAGAGCAGTCAGGGTTGATCCCCTCTAGGGCTGACTGGTTTGACCGCCTTGCAGTCCAAGAAGTATAGAAAACTCAAAAAGATTTTGTGCCACTTATTTGGTTAGTTCAGATTTGGTAACCCTAATTATAACAACTTTTGATCTCAATGTGCGATCAAATGGGAGATTGTAGCATGTCAAAATGTCTAGGATTTCCAAGAACAAGGAACTTCCATGGATCTTTGGCTGTACAGATTGAGTAAATTTTCCTCTTAGTTTTTAAATTTAGCATGGGTGGCTCTGAGGTTAGAGTGCAGTAATTGCAAGCTACTTCTGCTTATAGCCATCTGCCTGCAATTTGGCAGATCGAATCTCACCAAGGTTACCTCAGCCTTCCATCCTTCTGAGGTGGGTAAAATGGGGACCCAAATTGTGGGGACAATATGCTGATTCTGTAAACCGCTTAGAGAGAGCTGTAAAGCACTGTAAAGTGGTTTGTAAGTATAAGTGCTATTGCTATCAAAGTTTTCCATCACATTACATGACTTTTCAAAGCTGACCCCTCTATTCTATTCCGTACACTTTGAAAAAGTTTGTGATTCCTTATTATCCCTTCTCCCTGCTAACAGTGGTGGTGTTTTTTTTCCCCATAACCAAATTAAAAGGTTAAAAAAAAGCAAAAGGCAGGAGAAAACAGTACCAAAGGCATGAAATGTATTATCAGCACTAAAAAGTTAAGCAGCACTTGAAATAGTTCTGATTCTGCTCAATTTTTGTAAAGTTTATTCCAAAGCAGAAGAGAACCTTTTAGTCATAATTAAGTAAAACAGAATTATAGTTGAAGAATGGCCAGAGGCAAAGAATTAATA
Organism: Psammodynastes pulverulentus; assembly: GCA_025802295.1. Classification (NCBI taxonomy): domain Eukaryota; kingdom Metazoa; phylum Chordata; class Lepidosauria; order Squamata; family Psammodynastidae; genus Psammodynastes; species Psammodynastes pulverulentus. The sequence continues at coordinate 54,330,571 of JAOYMU010000192.1, forward strand.
GGAAAAAAAAACCCTGTTGCAAGATTCAGCAAATGAGGAGCTATAAAATGGATATTATATTTAGAAGTGTTGAAGCTGTTTTGAGTTATAGCAGGTTTCCAAAGGAGAAGAGCACCTCCCTTTCGGTTCACCTTAATATAGTCAGAATAGTTGGTAACCTTGACAAAAATGCCCAAGGAAGGAAAAGAAATTAGTTGAGAGTAAAGGTGAAAGAAATTAATCGAAATAATTAAATTAGCCTTGTGCAACCAGATTGTGATAACTTTAAATTTAACCCAATGACCCCCTTTAAAGATAGTTTGCTCTGCAGAGAGCTTCAGCTTTTTTCCAGGGAAAGTGTTGCTTCGAGGCTGCACAGCCTCACACACCTTGCACAACGGCGCTCAGTGCTTTGGATTTGAATGCAGGAGAGAAATGCAGCTCCTTAAACCCAACGCATCTTCTCCTGGGATCATGCAGCTACATAACCTGAAGGATAGAAGTGGCTGCTTTAATGAGTTGTCAACAAAGTCTTCATAACCATCCCTATGTACTCCAATGACCTCTTTCCATTTGGATCTAAAACCCTAAACCACTACTCAAGTAGTAACTTGTACTACTTTTGAGAAAAAAGAGACAGGTGTTTTCTGGTAATTTTATGAACATAAGAGAGCATCTTTCCATGTTTAGGTTTTAGCAATAGCACTTAGACTTATGTACCACTTCACGGTGCTTTTACAGCCCTCTCCAAGCGGTTTACAGAGTCAGCATATTGCCCCCAACAATCTGGGATCCTCATTTTACCCACCTTGGAAGGATGGAAAGCTGAGTCAGCCTTGAGCCAGTCAGGATCGAACTCCTGGCAGTGAGCTGTGAATTACCCTGCAATACTACATTCTAACCACCGCACCACCACGGCTGCTTATAGCTGGGCACTTTTGGGTTTTTAAAAGTTAGAAGGAGCATAGAAGTGACATCACTTTACCAGAGGCAGGGCTGAAAATGAAAGGAGGAAAGATTTCAAGCACGTATTTTGCCGTTTGACTTTGCCTCCAAAGCCTGAAAACGTGTTCCTAAAATTTGGAGTTCTCTTGAGGTTTGCATAAATGAGATTTGGTTGCAGATTGCCCACTCTTCATTTAACATATGAGCTCCCCAAGGGTTTTCAGTGTGTCAGAAAGAAAGACAGGAAATTGTTGGGAGGTTGCATGGATGGAATAAGCAGCGGGACTCTGCCTAAAATACATTCCAACCCAAACTAGAACAAGTAAAAGATGATTAATGCAGAAATAGTTCTGACAGAAACGTGAAAATGTTAGGTCATGGCTTCTCTTTATTTCACCTCTCCTTATTGCCCTCAAATGACTGGGGAGACCTACTAGCCTGCCGAGAGTCTCCTCTCGGGCAGATTTGGCCCTCTACCATCACGAGGGCCCACCTTGAGGATGGATTTGTCAATCTTGAGAGGTGGATGAGGCGCAGACTTAGGGGTTTTTTGGTTAGGACGTTGTTACGAGTTATAGGGGGTTCCAGGGCGGTGGGAGGGGTAGGGATGATATCGAGGGGGGGGAGGGAGGGATTAGTGGCTGGACCAGGAGGGGAAACTGGGCATGTGAAGGGGGAATTGGGAGGCGTTCCCTTGGAGGGTGGGGTCTATGAAATCCCGAGGGTCTTGGGGAGGGGCAGGAGCGCGGGGGGGCAGGGCTCTGATTGTTTTCATCATGAGACGAGGCGGCGGGACCGTTGGTTGCGGACGCTCCCCCGCCCCGCCTCCCTGCCTCCCCCTCGCGGGCTGGGTGGTCGTGACGGCCTTGGCCGGGGCCCTAGGCTGATGTTCTGCAACGCCAGGTCCGTGGTTAAAAAAGCCCCCCTCATTTCTGACTTAATATCTGAGGGGGACCCGGACCTGGTGGGAGTTGCGGAGACCTGGCTGGGCCCAGAGGGGGGTCTCCCC
>JAOYMU010000192.1:54390773-54405328 GCA_025802295.1 Psammodynastes pulverulentus
GAGTAGTTCGGAGAACCGGTGGTAACCTTCCCCCAGGAGTGGGGAGGGAATGGAGATTTTACAGTATCCTTCCCCTGACACGCCCACCAAGGCACACCCACCAAGCCATGCCATGCCCACCAAGACACCCCACAGAACCGGTAGTAAAAAATTTTTGAATCCCACCACTGGTCCATACCCAATTTTGTGACCTTTTCTGGCATGCTGGTTAAGTAAATCATGTGGTAAATCAGTAAGTAAATCAGCAAATCCAGCTTTTCCCATTGACTTTGCTTGTCAGGAGATTGCAGATGATGATCACATGACCCTGGGATATTGCAGCCTTTGGTATATATGCTGGTGGCCAATCACTTGAATTGTGATCATGTGACCACAACACTACAGTGGTCGTAAGTGCAAGGATTGGTTATAAGTCACTTTCCAGCACTGTTGTAACTTCAGATGGTCACTAATTGAATGGTCATAACTTGAGGACTACTAAGAATAGAATGTATTGTCCTAGAACATTCCTAATATTGTCATTTTCCTTTGCTGGACTTTTGAAGAACCAAAATTAAACACTAGGCAGTTTTTCTGTGTACTGCTTATATGCTTCTGTTTAGCTTACTTCTCTTATTTACTCTTAAAATGAGTACATTTACATGTACTTTCAAAAGCACGATTTACAGCAGCATATCAATTAAAAAAGATTAAAATCAGAATTGGCTTTGAAGAGGAGCGCCATCAATAAGACATATCAGAACTACCACTAATTGCTGTGATGATAAGAATTACTTTCATCTTGTCTGATGAAAGATAAAATTATGACAATATTTTTTTTTTGTTTACTCCATTTGAGAAAAGTGTAATAATCATAGTTGTTTGTTTTCTACTTCTTTAGTTTAATTCAGTGCATGATAGTATTGTCTGCTAGTAAACTAGGCGCAGGGAAATCCTACCCACACACACACAAAAGTCCCAGTTCAGATGAAATGGATTTACGGTAGTTAAATCTTTTCCTTTTTCTTCTCAGTGAAGTTTAGGGCAACTATTTCTTCGAAGTGAAACAAGCTTAGTTCAGCATTACATTCCAGACCTAGAAAGCAAGACTCACTTCATAGTACTGAGAGCTGGTGGAAAAGAACCAAAGAATGCACTGCAGAGCACTTAAACACTTCAAAAGTGAAGAGCCCACAATTCAACTTGAGCCAAAGAGCCTTTTCCTTGTTTCCCCCTAATTACACATTCTAGAACTCTGCGCATTAAATGTTTACTAGAACCAATTTGAAACCTGTCAGGGCTTCCCTTGAGCTTAATGGAGCTTACTCCTAGGAAAATGAGCATTTCAGACCTAATTATTAGAATGTTCTAAATGGAGACAAAATTGAACAGTTCCAGAATAGATTATTTCAGTTTGTTCTTCCCCCTAGTATAGCTGTGGAGTAATCATTATAGTAGCCTAATTTAAATTCTTCCAAAATGCAGTATTCTCAGAAGCAACAAGTGTGGTTTCTATGATTCAAAGAAAATGGGGTGTAAGCCATAATTTTAGAAACCTTGATCCCAACTTTGCTTTGAACACTAACACATAGTCTGTTAGCTGTAATATTTCTATTTATTTCTATGTGCAATATTTCACATGGACTGCTTTTTGCAAGTGGCTATCACAAATTGAATGAATCAATGAATGAATGAATGAGGTTTGGAGTTAATTGTACATTCCAATGATGATTAGCAATAGTAAGTAAGATTGCCAGATTATCGTCTCTGCCGCTGCAGGTACTGCTCAGGAAATTCATTTTTAAGGAATATTTGATCTTTCAGGATATGGTTGCCTCTGATGATTTCCCAGCCCATTATGATTAGCCCTTGACTTACAATCATTTAATAAAGATTCAGCGTTACAATGGCACTGAAAAAAGTGACTTACAACCCGTCTTCAAAGTTAAAATTGTTGTACCACCCCATGTGATCATGTGATTGCAATTCACTTAATGGCCGTTATAAAAATGGTCATAGAAATCAGGTCCATATTTGTTTAATGACCACATCGCTTAGTGATTGAAATCCTAATCCCAATTGTGGAGATGTTTGTATCATCTGTGCGTGATTTATATTACAGTGGTGGTTTTTCAAGGCTACTGTGCTGCTGTACAGATTTTCTAGGACTTTTATCTCTTTATTGTACCTTCTTATCAGGTTGAGAGAAAGCATTTGAAAGACAAGTTACCTCTTTTCCTTTTCATGAAAAGTATAAATAAAAAGTGAAAATAGAATAGATACTATTATTACATCCTGCTTCAATATATATAGCATGTGAAGGCCAAATGGCAAAATAACTGCATAATTCACTTTGTTCACTAATTCCTCAAGGACAATAAAGTAGACTTCCAGAGAACATCAAGTAAATGGCTTGAATCTAAAACTGCTGTTGCACCAAGCGATAAATGTTTTTCTGCTTGGAAATTGGATGCCTGATTTTCTCCAAACGGTGTTAACTTTATTCCACGCCAGTTTCCCAACTTTTTGGGAGAGTTTATTGAATAGGAAGTCAACAAAAAGTAGATTTCTCCCTTGCACAATTACAGATTCTTTTACATAATAGTATAATTTTGTCCAAGTTTTGTAGATTCAGGTAAAGATTAATCACATGATACAAACTTTTTTCACCAAATGTACATTCTCTTGGGAACCTCAGAGAGTCTCAGATTTCTAATTAGTATCCTTTTTTTTACACACATGTTTGCAAACACCTGTGTGCTGCATTCACAGTTAAAATAGGTGATGACAACATGCAAAATGGCTCCCATCGGTTTGTTTGTTCTCAAGATTTCTCTCCCGCTTACTTAAAAAAGTGTAACATTTGCAGAGTCTTGGTGAGTCTGCCTTCAGAGAACACTTCAATTTTATTTTCAAATAATGTTATTAAGATTACAATTGGAAAAGTAAAAACTAATCAAACAATTCTACTAAATTATCACCATCTCTTGATGGTGAACAAATGCACACTTCTTTCCAGTTCTCCTCTCTTAACTATTAACAAAGCCTTAAAATCTTATCATTCATTCCTAGTTAACAAAAATCCATTAAATGCTACCAAAGATAACTGCATGACTATTTTAAGCTTGATCAAATAAGCCCACTTTGAATTCCTTTCCTGTACTTTGAATGATCTTAGGTTTTAATTTTTAAAAAATAATGTCCTCAATCCTGATTTGTTTAATTTTCTCTTTTTCATCTCATGGCAAAACAGAACTGTTTTGTAAATCCAGTTTAAAATATATCATTCTCCTGAATTAATACTTGTATGTCCTTTTCAGATGTCAAGACATTAATCATTTTCACTTGTGTATCTAGTGTATATATTTTTTTTTTGCATATCATAGCCTGTCATATTTAAATCCACATTCAAATCACCATTTAGTTTTATCTGGTGTATCTTCTGTGTTTGCCCACCATCTGTCTATGATGTTAGATATTCTTAAAATTAATTTCTCAATCCATGAGACATCCACTGTTATAATATATTGTTCCATTTTGTATTAGCATGTCTAATCTGAATGTTTTTCTTCTTTAAGTAAGTTTTAGTTTATCTGGTTCCCTCTAATGTCCAACACTTCAAAGTCCTTTCTTATCATGTTACCTTTACTGAAACCAAAACAGTTATCTGCTTAAGGATTCTGTTTTTCTTCCTATACTGCTTAATTTTCTTTGCAGCAGAACACCAATTGCTATAAATGTGGAAAACTCCAGGAAAGTGCAGATAGTCTTCAACTTACAAGCAATTGTTTAATGACCATTCAAAATTATGATGACACTGAAAAAAAATTGACCCTGGATTCATGTGATCAAAATTCACTTGGTAATTGACATGTATTTATGATGGTTTCAGCATCTTGGGGGGTCATATGATCACCATTTGCAACCTTCTCAGGGGCCCTCCAAAAAGAAATGTCAATGGGAAAAGCCGGATTTGCTTAACAACCAAGGGAGTTACTTAATGACCACAGCAAAAGAGGTTGCAAAATTGGACACGACTCACTTAAAAACTACAGTGCTTTAGTGACGGAAGTTCCAGTTCCAGTTGTGATCGTAAGTTGAGGATTATTTTATGTTATGAATTGAGATGGTGGTATTTATATTGCTCTAAGATGCTCAGTGTACTGCTATTAATCTTTTTAGAATACAGATAATGTCCAGAACCTTTTTTCCCTTTTAGCTGAAAATGGTATTGAATATACACCCTGTTGTAACTCACACCATGAACTAACCCTATAATAACTACTTGCCCTTGGGTGCTGGTCGAAAAAAACATTGAATTGCACAAGGTATATAAACGTATGGGGTCAAATTTCTTCTTGGCTGCATTGAAAGGAGAAAGCAGGGTTCACACATTGCACTAAGCCATATTGTGACTTGTTAGGAAATTAAAGCAGAGCCAAGTGTGTTAATCCAATCCATGTTTTTTAATCAATCTTTTAATATTTAATCATTTTTGCGTTTAAATTTTAACATTTAAATGGGCAAAATATTTATTTTACATATTTAAAAGGAATAGCAATACTAAAGCAAACCAAAAGAATTGCGATTGTGTAGCCTATATTAAATGGTAACATTCTTTAAAGTATAAATGATGGTTTTAAAATATGAAAAAAAAAACACATTTTGAATTTACTGGTACACTATAGGAAATGTTGAGTTTCAAGCCAACTTTTGCACTCTCCTTCACCCGCATCAAGAGACTCTTTAGTTCCTCTTCACTTTCTGCCATTAGGGAGATAGAATATAAAAACATGTGAAATAGCATTGTTTAAAAAGAAAAGTAGAATAATTTAAAATATTAACATTTGGTTTCCATTTTTTTATTTATTGCTGCATAGAGTGGCCTAATTATCTTTATACACATTTCTTTCTTGATAGAAATATTAAACATACTTAACATGAAATATATGTATAAGACTGAATTAATGTATTATTTTTTCTTGTGTAGTTTTTTGTTTCCTTTTGTTAAGTATATTTTCAAAGCGTTGTTGAATAATGTATGTTTAAACAAAATCAGATAAATAAATTGTTTCAGAACTCAAGTAAATCTTTTCACTTTTATCCCTGAAATAGTGTATGTTTGTGAGTTGAGCCAAAAAAATACCAACCCATGTTATTATTGAAGCATCTATTATTATAAATATAAGTGTTGGAGTGATAAATATGTAAGATAAAAATAAATCACCTAAAATATCAGGAATGGAAAATGTTTTTGGGAAAATATCACAGACAACAATGGGCTGATTGTTTGCTCACAAATGCAGTACTTGTGTTTCAGGTTATACATTTTCTAGGGAAATGATTAAGACACTAAAAATGAGAATTTATCATAAAGTGGTCATTCCTGAAGAATTGTGGGATAAATATTTATAATGGTAGACTAAACAGCAAGGGGATTTTTTATTGTAATGTGTAAAAGTTATTACATCTCTACATCTGCCCTCATGTAAATATTGCCCTAATATTTTTTAAAGACCTTACCCTTCAAACTTTACGTGTTTTTTTTCTTAATAGGACTTGATAGAGAGCCAGTTAGTATAGTGGTTGAGGAAACTGTGAGATCTACTCTTGCCTTTGGCAGAAAGCTAGCTGGCTGATCTTGGCCAGTCACTCTCTTTTAGCCCTAGGAAGGAAGCAAGGGCAAGCTGCTTTTAAAAATCTTACCCAGAAAATTGCAAGGACTGGTTCAGCCAAGACTAATTTGTCAAGACTAATTTGACAAACTAAAAAAAGGTGACAGACAACTCTTGAAACATGTCAATGAAGGCTCTGGAAACAAAAAGTAAGTAAAAGAAAAATTGATATTGTCATGTGTCATGTGCATTTTTTTCCTGATTGCAGTGAATTAAAAAGCAGTGGGACTGTAGAGATGCACTGGACATATTCCGTTTCTTTGGTATTTATGTTCTCATCAAATCTTCCAACCATACTATACTGCAAGGCTGCAGTGCCAGGCTATCTTCTCAAGGAACATTTGGGATTTAATTAGCTTACTAATTTCTCCTAGATGGACTTCAGAAATTGATTTTTTAAAAATCTCCTTTTGGGTAGAGCATCATCTTTTGTGCAGTAACTGATTACAAGTAGTTCTTGTTTACCAACCATAATTAGGCCTAGCAACTTGGATGTTAAGGGAAGCAGCTAAATGAAACTGTGATTGTGCTTATAATCTTATTATAAGCAGGGATTAACCTCAGCCATTCAAGCAAAAAACAATATCCTAAGAGCCTCAGCGGTGCAGAGGATAGAGTGCAGTAATTGCAGACTACTTTTGCTTACAGCCAGCTACCTGCAATTTGGCAGATCGAATCTCACCAGGTTCAAGGTTGACTCAGCCTTCCATCCTTCCGAGGTGGGTAAAATGAGGACCCTAATGGTGGGGGCAATATGTTGATTCTGTAAACCACTTAGGGCTGTAAAAAGCACTATAAAGCGGTATATAAGTCTAAGTGCTATTGCAGTGATGGTTAACCTTTTTGGTGCCAAGTGCCTAAAGCACGCATGTCCAATCCCAAAATACAATGCAAGTGCCCCCCGTGCATGCATGGCAGAGACTGAAAACCAGCTGGCTGGCAGGAGACATGCAAGCATGCACAGTGGAGCTGGGCTGGGGTGATGGCTGGCATGCCTGCAGAGAGGGCTCTGCATGCCACCTGTAGTTCGCCATAACATTGCTATTGCTAATCAAGAAGCTATCAAGGAGAAAAGCACACCTCCATCAACACTGGCAGGACAAGCTACATGTATAAACGGAGCAAACCCCACATTTACTGCCAATAATGGTTCACTACCCCAGTTAGGCAATGAGATGTCTTCAAGCAAACAATAAATCTCAGCACCAAGGATTCTACTTTAATTCTACGGGGACTACCCAAATATCTGTCATCACCTTTACAGCCCAATAACTTAGGGTTCCCTCCTAAGTCTCTTGGTCTACCCATTCTAAAGCTGTGGGCTCTGCTCTCTCTCTTATCTGACCATTCCCTAGATAGCATCTCTTCGCCTGGTCCCCCAAAGTCATTCTGAAATCAGTTTGAGATCATGGAGAACTTCTTTCCTTAGTACATCTTTAATATTGGCATAGAGTTTGAGATACTATAAAGCAAAGGTGTCAAACTTGATTACATTGAGGGCCGCATCAGGGTTGTGTTTGATCTTGGAGGTGGGGGGCGTGGCCAGAATGAGCGTGGTCAGCTCAAATTCACTAGTATCGGGGCACCTGTGGCTGGGGTAATCCAAGCTACGTTTTTGGCTGTGACGACCTCTTGCTGCCCTCTGCCAGCAAAAAAGGGAGCCCGGGAGGGCCTCATGAAGCACTGCGGGCTGGTCCTTTGCTGTTCCCAGGGCAGCCACACGGGCCAGGTCTAAATACCCTACGGGCCTTGAGTTTGACACCCCTGGTATAAGGCATCTTATTATCACTCTTGCTTACCTTAAACTAAAATCAGTGGGCCTTTCATGAAAGAACCATTTCTCTAATGAGTGTTACCCTGCGATCAAACCTGCATCTTTATTCTTGATTGTTATTCACCTCATGCTTCATCTTGATTTATTATATTTGAATAGTGAATGCTTCATATTTTATGTGTCATCTAAAATATTCATAGCAGACTGTTGCAGAGCAAATACCATATTTTTCTTTAGTGATAGTACTTTTAGAAATCAAATCTGCGCACGCCTGTCTTGCGAGAAGGGTTTCATGTCCCAGATGGTGATAAATTTAATTTCAAACAAGACAACTGCAGGGTACAAACAGAGTTAAGAGTGGCTTGCATCTAGCATTCACAATTAATATTTATATCTCTATTTTATAGGCAGCGTTAAGGACAGAAATTGGATGCTTTAGTAGTGAGTTATTTTTCTTCTACCTTGCTTTTGTAGTCTTACGAGCAGCTATTGGAAACAAAGTCAAATTGGAATGAAGTTTTCTAACTGTTGCTCATAGAATGGAAGGATTTATATTTAATTACTAACTTCCTGTTTATGTCTGTTTAGATTATCAATATATAACCATCCTTAAGAATGAGGGACTAAAAAAAGTACCATTTGAAAATGAAGCTGGTTTTCCTCACGTCCAGTTGCCAGTTTAAAACTAATAAATAATTCTTCTGCCATGTAATGCCACAGAAACATGGGTAATTTTTTTTCCCTCCAAAGGACTAGCTTATTTGTTTATCCCTGATTTTAGTGGATTACTTATCATTAGGACTGGTTTCTTCAAATTTCCAGGTCTCCGAATATCTTGCATTACATCTGCCTCATTTTATTTCTGTTATTAAACATTTGCAAAAGCCGTTGCCAGTCTCTACTTTTCTGTAATTATCTTCCTTCCTCCTTTTTTTTGTGAGAATGTACCTTTTAGTGGAGGGTTAGTTCCCTTTGCTATTACACCTACATACACTGCATGGTGCTTGAGGAAAATCTCCTGCAAGATCCAGAAAAATACTTGGTGCACAAGGGAAGCCATCTTAAATAGAAGGTTTGAAACAACTAAGAACTGGTTGTTAAAAATAGTTGCCTAGTGAAGGAGAAAGTGTGTCTGTATGTAAACAAATAGTTAAAGAGGCAGATTGCATTTATGACTATTTCAGAGAGTTCCACTTCTTTAAAAAAAAAGTACTTTATTTCCCCAGTGCTTCCCATGTAAAATCTCCAGAGAAAACCCGTTTAATGAGTTTAGTGAAGTGGTTTTATGAATTATATGTTAGGCTGGCGAGAAAGAGCAGTTGAAGTTTGCTTATTTCTCTATTTGTATTTTTATACTCTTTCATTACTGCTTTTAAAATATGAATAAAATGAAACTTTGTTTACATTCCGGCTTTCTTTCCCAGTAGAAGCAGCAGCACTGTTTTTCCACATTACGTGGGAGATAATTATGTATATAAAAGGATCCAAATGCTTGTAATGGAGATCTTCATGTTTGTGTTCTCTTAAACAGTTTTTGTTTTCTAGACTTCTTGTTACGTATTCTGAAATATGTTTGAAAATTCGGAACCGAAAAAAATGGTATGATTCTCTAATAGGAATAAAAAAAATGGAAATAACAGCTACTAACTATTTATTTAGAGAATTTTTATGCTGCCCATTCCCTTAACAGCCTTAGGCAGACTTTCAGTGATATGTTTAAAACAATAAACATAATTAAAACAAAATTTTAAAACATTATTAAAATTGCATATTTTTAAGCAACGAAGTGTTTTAAATTTAAACGGCCATGTTTCTCCAAGAATAAGACACAATCTGAAAATAAGCCCTAGCATGATTTTTCAGGATGCTTGTAATTTAAGTCCTACCCCCAAAGTAAGCCCAAGTTAAGATCGTCAGCCAGATTGATGCATTTAGTACCGTATTTCCCCCCAAAACAAGACCTAATTCGTCTTTTGAAACAAAAATTAAGGCCCAGTCTTATTTCCGAGGAAACATAGGTAGTATATTTCTAAATTGTGATAAGCTTTAACTCTACTGTTAGTTAGCTCTATATTATGTGTTCTGCAGAAAGCAAAATAGGATGGGGGGGTGGGCAGTTTCTTAAATAGCTTGATCGTCAGCTGTGCAGAGTCTTATATAGGAGGCATCACTTACTACTCATGCTCCTACATCTAGAATCAAGATCATGTGAAATGTTAATACCATTATACCATTTATAATGCCTTGGTAAGGTCACACTTGGAATATTGTATCCAGTTTTGGTCGCCACAATGTAAATAAGATGTTGAGACTCTAGAAAGAATCCAGAGAAGAGCAATAAAGATGATTAGGGGACTAGGGACTAAAACATATAAAGAACCGTTCCTGGAATTGAGTATGTCTAGCTTAATGAAAAGGAGTAGGAATAGATATTAGGGTTCCAATATCTAAGGGGTTGCCATAAAGAAGTGGGGGTCCACCTATTCTCCAAAGCACTTGAAAGCATGAGAAGAAGCAATAGATGAAAATAATCAAGGAGAGAAGGAACCTAGAACTAAGGAGAAATTTCCTGACAGTTAGGACAATTAATCAATGAAACAACTTGCCTCCAGAAGTTGTGGATGCTCCAACACTGGAAGTTTTTAAGAAGAGATTGGGCAACCATTTGTCTTAAATGGTATATAGGATTTCCTGCCTAAGCAGTAGGTTGGACTAGAAGACCTCCAAGGTCCCTTCCAAGGCTATTATTCTATTCTGTTCCGTTCTCTCGTCTGAGGATCCTGTATACATGAAAGAGAACCTCCATACAGGTAGTTCTCAAATTACAATCATTCACTTAGTGATTGTTTGAAGTTACAAAAGCACTGGAAAAAAGTGCTTTATGACTGGTCCTCACAGTTATGACTGTTGCAACAGCCCTATGGTGACCGATCAAAATTCAGGCAGTTGACAACTGGCCTGAATTTATCACAATTGCAGTCTCCTGAGATCACTGGATCACCATTTTCAACCTTCCGAGCTGGCTTCCAACAATCAGTCAGCTTGTGTATGTGTATGTTTGTGTGTTTCTGATTTGCTTAATGACCGCACAATCCACTCAAGAGCTGCAGTGATTGGGACAATGGATGAAAGGGGGAGGGAATAGGAATTTCACACCAGACAAGATATCCTGTATTTGTATTATGGATTTTAATTATTAAGTAGTATTGATGAAATAAGTATAATGAACTATAGAAACATGAATTAGAGTAAAACGCATTAAGGAAGTAAAAATGACGAATTATAGATGTAAGGTGGGAAATACAGAGTGTGGAATCCTAAACAGTAAATATATATATGGAGATGTAATCAATTAATCAATAGAATATAATATTGTATTGCATTGTATTATATTATGTTTTAATTTGAGGTGACAGAGAATGAGAGGTATGCTTGATTGAAACTAAGGGGATAACTATTTGGAAAATTTTAAGTAAAATTGCAAACATGACAAATGGAATAAGTTGAGATAATGGAAAATGGACTGGGAATGATATGAGATGGATGAGAAAATGCATGTAATTATGGCCATGTTTGTATAACAGTGTATAATCTGGAATCACAATGCTCACACAGAGAGATGTTGTAAAGTTAAAAAATAAAAAAACTTATATAAAAAAGGGGGAAAATAGAGAAAACTGAAGGAATCAAGAGGCTCTGAGAAAATAACATCAAGATGAAGATGATTATTACAAATACTTGGGTATCCTTCAAGCTGACAACATCAAGCACACTGAAGTCTAGAAAAAGTTTAAAAGGGAATACACCAAGAGAGTGATGAAGATCTTAAAAGTCCAAACTCAGTGGAGGAAATGCCATCAAGGCAACCAACACCAGTGGACTGGACTCAAGTAGAATTAAAAGCCATGGATAGGAAGATCAGAAAAATAATGACAATGAATCATATCCTTCATCCTCGCAGTGACATTGACAGACTCTATCTAGCAAGGCATGGAATGTTGCAAGTACATCAGATGGTTGAAGAAGAAAAAAGGGCATTGGAAGAATATTTGAAGGACAATGAAGAAGATGTACTGAATGTTAGTATAGCAGGATTGGAGAGCCCAAAACTGGCCTACAAGAAAGGCAGAATGAAGGTAACAGAATGAAGGTATGGAAAGACAAAGTGCTACATGGCCAGTACATTAAAAATAGCTGGGAAAGCATATAATAACAACATCTGGCAATGTGTAAGAGCAGGAAAGTTGAAGAAAGAGACTGGGGGAATAATTCTGGCTGCACAAGACCAAGCCTTACGAACAAATGCATACAAAGCCAAAGAATTGAGAAGATAGCAACAGACAGTAAACGCTGCATATGGAAAGAAGCTGAAGAAACAATGGACCACCTAGTAAGCTGCCAGAAAAAGATCAACAGACTGACTACAAGCAACGGCATGACTAAGTAGCAACAATGCTTTGAAAAATCTACAAGAAATATCATTTGGGTCAGTTTTCCTGCAGAAGTTCAGGTAGTACCTATCCACAGTAGCTTAGTGGGTTGTGCCCTGCTCTTATTGGTTCTGCTGAGCTGTATTGGATTCTCTTGTGCATGTGTAATGGTGTTAATGAATATTTTATTGGTTTGACTGTGGATTGTGGAAGGAGCATATTTGGTTTGTTTTGTGCACTTTTCCTGCCCAGAATTGTTATGATAGGCTCGTGTGTATTATAAAACGATAAATAACAATGTGCTGTCAACATTTTGAGCTCTTTTGAGGCTGTATGCCCCCTCAGGTTGTGATCCCACTGTTTTAAAAGACCCCTTGACACAATAGCAGAATCTGTGGAAGTTTCCCAGACAGATCTGGAGCGGTGCTTGACAGCTGTTGAAAAGTTTCAGCCTGAAGAATAAATGGAATTTTATTATGCCAGTATATGCCACATTTATTCTATATTTTATTTTTTCTCTGCAAAATATAGCAGCAGTTGCTATATTTTGAAGCAGAAGATGCAATGCCTAGGTTTCGTTAGATACAATAACTTCTTGTTTAGTTAATGTCAAAAATGTTTTTGCTAGAGGCAATGGGCCATATTTTGATTTGGCTGCTGGGATTTATTCTGTTGTTTGGAATTAGTGAGTTGAAGGCTAGGGTCTTTTTTATCCCTAATCCTTTCTTCCTTCAACATTTACCCATTCACATTTTGTTTTTGTGTTCATTCCCTCAAAATTAATTGCAGACTATTTTAATGAAAACAAATTGCACTTTTTGTTGAAATTGCTCTGGTTCATTTCACGGATGATAGCAAACCTTGCTTGTATTTAGCACAGTAAAACTGCGTAAGTGATAGACTTGCATGACCATAGGTAGAAATAATTCTTCTTCATCCTCTCCCTTACAATTTAAACATATGTTGCATCATGCATCTAGCATCTCGGTCAAACTGCAGAGTTAGCAATTACAAAAGCAATCATAAAACATCAACACAGCACCCGACTGCCTCCCTAGTGGTCATAAATTGTTGATCGCTTTAAATAATACAACTGGCTGCATGTTGCCAACATTTTCTTCTAATCCACCTGGCACTATGCGAAAGTGAACAGATCTGACTTTTCCAGAATAGCTGCATAAGCATGCTGTAATTTTCCTCAGTTCTTATGAAATACACCAGAATGAGTATGAGGCTACCAGTATGTTGTTCAACTCCAACTGATTTTAGGTATTTATGTATATCCTGCCATTATTACTTTTATAAATATTTCAGGTGGCGAACATACCCAGGGCTCCTTCTACCTCCTATGTTCTCCATCACGACAACCCTGTGAGGTGGACTGGGATGTGAGAGAATGACTGGCTCAAAGTCACCCAGCCAGGTGACTAGAATTCATTGTCTCCTGGTGATTGGCCCAAAGTCACCCAATCAGCTTTCATACTTGAGGTGGGATTAGAAGATATGATCTCCTGGTTTCTAGGCCAGCACCTAAACCACTAGAGTCCAAACTCTCTCCTCCAGTCTAAATAGCATGATCAATATATGAAAGCAACATGCAGATATGTGCATATACATGTGTTTCAGCAATGTCTAAGAATTCGTAAATAGATGGAACACATTTTTCCCCCTTGGGAAGGAAGATAGCTATTACCCTGAGTTCACCCTTCTTAATTTTTTAATGTCTTCCAATTAGCATCTTGTCCATTATCTTTACTATGGTAACAGCTGCATCTGGAAGAACATTTTTTGTCATTTAATAAACATATGCTTGAAAATGCCCTTCTAAGAAAAGAACAACACTCTGGCTAGCAGCATTACGATTACTTTTTAAAAGTACAATTTGCCACAGAGCTATAAATCAAAATAGCCGGTTGTTTGTTAGTTGTCTGCTTAGAATCCTTGGTGTATCGGCTGAACAGTCTATCAGTCGATAGAGTAACACAAGTTAGCCTTCAATCTATATTTGAGGATTCAGGAAAAGATGCAATTAGGAGACAGATTGAAGTTGAACTATATCACCAGTCTTGTGGTTCAGGTTGCCAGGGAATAGCAATGAGATAATGTATGAGTTTGTTCATTTTTGCAACCGCTCATTCTCCAATTCTCTTCACAAACCCACTGCCTCATTTGCATCAAACTAGCTATGGAATTTGAGAAAGAGATCTCTCTGGAAGGTGTCATTATACCAAATGTTTAATGCTGAAAAAAAAGAATTTACACTGCTTCAAAGCAGACCAGGAAATATTATTATTATTTGACTGAAACTATCATCCTTCCTTCTTCCTTTTCTCCTTTGATTTTTTGGTGGCATGTTTCCATTGCTGATTTTAGTGCTTTGCGAAAAAAGTATTAGAATAGCATTTTGTTTCATCTCAGGTATAGAGTAGCACAGGGAGTGCCCAAAATTATCCTGGTACCCCTTCTGTCCTGGGGAGATCATTATTAGTGTGATCTCACATGAGGATTCTCATGCAGAAGGACCATGGTACAAAATCCTGGGGAAAATGACAGATATCACCAATAACATCTGCATTAGGCTGGGAGGCAAACTATTCTCCAAAGCACCAGAAGGCAGGACAAGAAACAATGGATGGAAACTAATCAAGGAGAAAAGCAACCTAGAACTAAGGAGACATTTCCTAACAGTGAAAAAAC
>JAOYMU010000192.1:54471257-54481707 GCA_025802295.1 Psammodynastes pulverulentus
CCTAGTTCTGTACACCCATGGTAACCGTACCGCAATACAGTTCCCAATCCATCTCAAGAATCAGATGTTGCATCTTCATTTCTCATTCCAAAAGCAACTTTTTGACATAAATCTCCTTTCTAAGATTCCATCTGTGACAGCTTAGTTGCCATGTCTGCTTTTTTCCAAGAGCAACTAAACTGCAGGTAATCCTTGACATACAACGACTATGAACCCAAACTTTCTGTTGCCAAGCAAGACATTTATTGAGTAACTTTTGCCCTGTTTTACGACTTTTCTTGCCAGAGTTGTTAAGTGAATCGATGCAATTCTTAAGTTAGTAACATGGTTGTTAAGTGAATCTGGCTTCCCCATTGATGTTGCTTGTCAGAAGGTCGCAAGAGGGGGATCACATGACCCTGGGCAATGGACATAAATATGAGTCAGTTGCAAAGCATCTGAATTTTGATCACATGGCCATGAGGATGCTGCCATGGTTGTAAGTGTAAAAAATAGTCCTAAGTCAATTTTGTCAGTGCCTTTGTAACTTTCAACGGTCACTAAATGAACTGTTGTAAGTCAAGGACTAACTCTACCTTTTTTATATGTGCCTTTGAGTCAATTTTGCCTCCTCTTGCAATTTTCTTGGCAAGTTATCAGAAGTGGTTTGCCAACATCTTTCTAAGACTGAGAGAAAGGGCCTGGCCCAAGGTCACCCAGCTGTCTTGTGTTCTGACTTGGGCTTCCCCAAAAGCACGAAGCTGACTCCACATCCTAATAAAAATCCCCTTTTATTTAGTTTACAGTGAATTCCTCTCCAGCAAAGTCCTGGACAACAAATTTTCAAGATATTTCCCTATTACAGACCTTTATCAGGCTTGAGCTGCCAAGCCGATATCTTTCAGATGCCACACTGTAACAGACAATACTTGGCAAGTATGCAGGAATAGCTCTTCACCTCAATGAACTAAGTTGTCTCATGCAAAACCCCACTACCCTTTTGCTCCTCTTTTATTCCCTCTGGGAGGGGCCATTCACCATCCCCCTGTCGCTTTACTCCCAAGTCTATCCTTGTTCCTTAGCTGTTCCTTTCTTCTGGCATCTCTGCACATGCGCACACTGGGAACAGGCTCCAGCTGTTCTTCTGCCTCACTGATGTCTGGCTCTGAAGGCAGCTGATAACTGTCAGGTGGCCCTGGCCCCAACTCTGCCTCTGAGGCAGAGCACTTGTCAGAGCCTTCCCCAGACTCCAGGACTGGCCCATGTTCCTCCCCAACCTCCTCACTATCCGAATCTGCTGCCAGCTCCCCTGGCCGCTGGTGGACCACAACACCTTGTACCTAAGTTTAGACTGCAACTCAATCTCCTGGTTTCTTGCCTAGTGCCTTAATCACTATACCAGTTCAAAACTATCTCTTACTTTGTGCCTATATTTATCAGCTAACCAGAATACAAAATCTGTTTGGGATTCTAGTGATAATGTGCAAACAAACTACCGTATTTGCAAAAGTAGTTTTTGACATACACCTTACAAGAAGAAAATTCATTCAGAGGGAGTTCAAAGAGCCAAAGATCAAATGGTTACTTAATTCTCTGTCTTTCTAGTAATATATTGTTCATCTCTTTCCCTGGGTATTGTTGCTGATAGTAAGGTTTTTTTCTTGTTACAGAGATTTATTTATTCACAGTGATATACAGTGATTTTATTTATTCAATAAAAGCAATCTCAAAATGTCCTTAGCTGAAATCACTCATTTTGATTTTCCTGGATACCGCATTACTGGATACCCATTACTAAATTTGTTGAAATAGCTAAAATGATGTGTTGGTGATCTACGTTTATATGTTGATATTTCTGGCCAACAGTTTAATGAAATACCTTTTTAAAAGAATGATCAAGGACGGACAAGGTTTTACTAGCAAAGCGCCTGCCATTTGAACACATAGAAGTATCAGGAATCAGGAATTAAAGCAAGTATTCTCTCTTTTATATTGTCTTCCACACATTGCCCCAGAATTATTCACCAGCATCTTAGTCTTGGATTGTACAGTGTAATCTCTGGTGATGGGGAAGATCTTTGATCTAAATTAGATAATACATTTATCATTTTCTTTAAGACTTTGGTTATAAGTCAAGGAAAAATGTTCTTTCACGCAATGGGAAAAAATCTTACTCCCTAATGTTTAGGTACCGAAGGAGTCAATTCTTTTCTGTTGGATCCATATCTCAGTGACCAAAAAGCACACCATGCTAAGTCTAACAATTGGTCTCTTTGAGGATCGCTTAATTCATAAGGTCTGTTTGAGCCCAACTTTGTCGTTTGACCGTTCAGTATTGTCACCCTTACACTATCCACTTTGAAGTGCTTCATTCAATTCATCATTTCATCCATTTATTTGTACTTTTGATGTGATTTTGTGTAACCGAGGGCTGCATCGTATGGCTGGGATTAGAGCCAGACACAAATTGTTCTATGGCAGTTATGAAATCCAGTCCCAGATGATAATATAACAATATTATAGACATTTATCAACATAGAGATAATCCGATTACGTTATATAACTCAGGGTTTATGTAGGTTGATGAACATCAGAAATTTCTTTGCCCTCTACTTTCTGCTTCTTATTTCACTGTTCCTGATAATGCATTTCTCTCTCAAGGCTTGAGATATTTTTTTTTCAAGGCATGCAAATATACAACTTTTGGATAATCTCCTATATCATGCAGCGTTATCATTATTCCTTGCTTACACCTTCAGAACCTGATTGGTTTTGCCCACCAAAAAGTTGGTTTTAAATCTGCACTAGGAAGATAAAAAAAGGTAAGTTTTATTTTTAAAAGAAGAACACTTTTATCACAATTTAATGCATGCTTATTAAGCACCAGTGGTGGGATTGAAAACTTTTTACTACTGGTTCTGTGGGTGTGGCTTGGTGGGTGTGACATGGCTTGGTAGGCTTGGCAGGGGAAGGATACTGCAAAATTTCCGTTCCCTCCTCACTCCTGGGGGAAGGTTACCACCGGTTCTCCGAACTACTTAAAATTTCCGTTACCGGTTCTCCAGAACTGGTCAGAACCTGCTGAATACCACTTCTGTTAAGCACGCAGTGTTTCGGTTTGGAAAGAGAAAAGGCAATTTTGGAGTGTGAGTGAGCACTCACGTTGCCTCTGTTGGCAAAAAAAGGTTTTAGGATTTAACGAGGTCTGTTACGGTTATCCCAATTGCATATCCAAGGGAAGATACATGTAATAAACATGTCTAGCCTTAATTTCTTTTGTCATTATTCCTGTTAATTTTAGGCATCTTTTCTCCACTTCATGGCCTCCAGCTATATTAGGACTACAGCTCCCAGAATCCCCAGTATGGACATTGAGTACCAAAGCAAGTGGTGCCTTTCATTATAATTACTCTGGCAAGTGATTTCTTGTCATCTGGGTGGAATAATGATCTCCCGCAGCACCTTTTTAGCTAACATCTATTTTCCTGTTGCTTGTGATAAATTGTGAGCTTGCGTCCAACACGACAAGTGTTCTGTTTCCCTGTCTATATTAAGTACAATTGATCTACTTTATTCAACAGCTACTTATGACTGCTGTGCCAGCATGTTTAAATTCTTTTGATAGGACTCCGGGTGTGAGGGACAAGGAAGACAGAATAATCACATGTTTTCAGATCTGTAGGGAACTTCATATATTAAGCCACTTCTTTTTAAAAAAAAATCCTTTGAGTGTGTATCTCACCAGTCCTCTTGAAAATGGCTCTTGGCTTTTAAAGTTTAAAAAGAAGATTGTAATTGTATTGGGACTGTAGAAGTGGGTAGCCTGCAGAACACAGCACAGAAATGACTTCCTGCATTTCAGCCTGCCATGTGTTTTGGGACAAAGTAAATAGCTAATTGGATTTCTACAACAAGTTTGGAAAGCGAGTGCGTTTGCTGCAGTTTTAGCATACTTATGCAGAACTAAATTCCATTGAACTTGATGGGTACTTTTGAGCAGACATGAATAGACTGCACATCAGCTAATTGATTTTAATCTCTTTGATTCACTGTCAGAAGAATGGTTCAGACATAATGGTAATTTGTTGAGAAGGCTGAAGAAATATTAGTTGGTTTTGCATATTTTCCAATAATGCGTTGCAAGTCCTTCATATCTGTTGGTGACTTTTAGCGGCTGGAATCGATTATTGTAATTTATGACAACTTATATTGTACTTTAGAAGGGTTTTGTTTTATTGGAGATTGTTACCCATCTTCAGCCTTTCAAATGGATGATGGGGGGGGGGAGAGATATATTATTCAAGGTTCAAGAGTTGGCTGTTAATTTATTGCACAAGTCACTTAAATCAAGTCCAGGCAGAAAGTCTTAAACAGATCTCCAGGTGATTTGTTCAGATCAAAAGTGGGCTGATTATAATAGTAGCATATTGATAACAAAAATATAGCAGCACTTATGCCCACTAATTTGGCTGACCCATATGCAAATTATATGTCCCCAAGCACAAATATCTAACAGTGAAATAATAGGATTTCAAAATGCTGATGCTAAGCTACTATTTATTCCTTTAAACTGTAACTAAAACCATTTTTGCCATCACTTGTCTTTGGGCTAGTACATATCCAAAATCTCATAGGAGTATTAATTTGTTTTCATTTGTTGGTTTGTTTTCTTTATTAGCCTGTCTTTCATATTTTTACAAATAACTCAAGGCAGTGTAACATATCAAACACACTTTCCTCCTCCTATTTTCCCCCCCAACAACAACTCTGTGAGGTGCTGAAAGAGTGTGACTGGTCCAAAGTCATCCAGCTGGCTTTTGTGGCTAAGGTAGGACTTGAACTCACGGTCTTCTGCTTTCCAGCCTGGTGCCTTAACCACAAGCCCAAACTGTCTCTTTTCTTAAAACCCAGTCATTTTATAGCTGTTGGTCAGGTTGGAAATTTTATATTAGATCTTGTCTGCAGAGAATTACAATCCAGCTTGTGCTGCATATTAGATAATTTGTTCATATCTCTGAACTGCCATCCTCTGAATTGTCTTCTGTATCGTTGCTTCACCCCTGCACAATTGTTTTGCTAGGTTTTTTCCCCTCTGAGATTAGAACAAAAGATAAAGAATGTTGGTTCCCAGGGCCTAGATGTACCTTTGGCAAGGCCTAGATGTACCTTTCCTGCTGTATTACCTACCCTGCTGACCTTTAATAAAGTCTTAAAGATCTGGCTGTCTGCCAAGACTTGGGACCACAAGAGACCTACTTCTTGGCTGTGTTAGTGCTTCAGGCTGCTGTTTCTCCTATATTTTAACTTTGACAATGTTTGTAATTGTTTGTATTTTATTTTAATTCTTGCCTTTGGAAAATGCTGGCTCCCTCGGCTAAGAAAAGGAGATGAGCACTGCCCCATAGAATCAAAAACATTTACCCATACGTCTGTATAGGCATGGCCCTGTGGAGTCCTTGAGCCATGTACTCCTTCTGTTGCTACCTTTACAGGGAATGTCTCATGACATTTATTTCATTCTGAAGAATACCTTGGCTGAGCATACCCGCTTATTTCTCATTTCTTCTGTCTAGCTTTCATTGCGGATGTTTCCTCCCATGTTGATCAATTTTATGCTTCTATTTGCCTTCCTTGTGATTGAAGAAGAGTATTAATCTTGGTGATCACCACTATTTATTCTGCCTGTCAATCTCTCTCTCTCTCTCTCTCTCTTCTCTATTTTTTATTATATTTTATGCTTACCTTTTATTATATCTATAGATTTTAGGTCTATGCATGATATACATATGTGATGTATATTGTGTCTTCTGGTTATAAGGCTGTAATAAAGATTAATTTAATCTAACTGTCCAATTGAAAATAATACTTTAAAACCAAGCAGTAATTTGATAGGTAGAAGTGAATCTATGACTGGTACTTTTCTCTTATCTAAGCTGATGTCTGCTTTCAGTATAGTTGCTCCTAATAGATAATGCCAAAATTGCAATGTATGCTTACAACTTCTTTGTCCCAGCCAGTTGTTGTTGCTGTTATTGTTATTGTTGTCGTCATCTATCTATCTATCTATCTATCTATCTATCTATCTATCTATCTATCTATCTATCTATACGGCCTTTACTTGTATAACACAAGGTGGCATACAAAATGCTCTCACCTATTTTCTCCACAACAACCACCCAAAGAGTGGGTTGGGCAGAAAACATTTCTGGCCCAAAGTTACCCATCTGACTTTCCTGCCAAAACTGGAACTAGAACTTACAGTCTCCTAGTTTCTAGTCTAAGACTTTGATCACTACATCAACATGCCTCTGAGGTCAATGGCTCAAGCAATGAAATCACTGGCCTATTGTGAAGAGCCCAGCTGAAAAGAGAGGGCTAGAAGGTGGTGGCTGAATCCCACCTTCACTTAAACCAGGGGTGTGAAGACTCGGGTGATGTGAGCCAGTGACTCTTTCTAGCATGAACTATTGGCTTTGGGTGTGGTATACTGAGATGTCGCACCACTGTACAGTAGCTACAAGTTGTTAGTGGTTAAATATCCCCCTCACCACTTTCCAGGCTAGTTTAAGGAGGTTGTAGGTTGTGCAGCTGCATCAGGCCCCAGAAAGACGGAGGAACAGTCTATTCACAGTTGGCCACTTGCAAAAAACACCTTATCTTTTCTCTCCAACAACAGAATAGAGCCTATAATTGCTCTAAATTACTATTGTTTGGACTCACTACTCTGCACCAGGGATGGGTTCCTACCGGAGCTACTACCAGTTCGGTGATATTACGTGTGTGCTCTCCTAATGCATACCACACCAATCAGCTGTGAGGAGAAAGAAGAGTGAAGCTAAGAATGACCCTCCCTCCCACTCATCTGCTTTGCTCTTCTTTTATCCTCTCAGCTGATCATCGGAGGAACCAGTTCGGCCGATCTGGTAGGGTTTTTTGCTACCGATTCGCACGAACTGGGCTGAACCGGTAGCATACCACCACTGCTCTGCACACAATATAACCGATAGCAGAACAGTTATAATCAGTCCATGGTGTTGTATTGGCTAAAGTGGAATGGACAAATCATTGAATATAGCAATGCATCGTTTGTAAATAGTCTGCAAAATGTGATTTGTATGAGTTTGAGACAGATTTCTTGGTACTAAACTCATGTTAAGTGTGGATCACCTTTATGTACCCCTATAGTTTGCATTAGTCATCCAGTTTCTTAAAAGTTTAATCCTTGCAAAAGAAATTTCTCTTTTCTGACATTCTCAGGATGCTTTAGGATTTTTTTCTGGTGGCAAACTTTTATTGTTGCAGGGTAGCGGAGGATGTTAATATTATTGCATGGTGATAGAAGGAACAGCAAACATTTTCCATCACCTTGAAATAATATCAGCATTCCCCATCACACTCCAACAATAAAATTAGCTTCCGTATCAATTATATATCTAGGGATTTAATTGAAGCAGGGAAGTCAGAATAGCTGCAGACCATGGAGAGGCAATTGTACAATAAATGACAGGCTGCTTACACCCCCAGAAAACATAATGAGAACATGGAGGGGAAAAAATGAAAGATTTTTTTTTGCCCAGTATTTAAAACAAAAGTAAAGCAGGGCCTAGAAGTTTGAAGGGGTTTTTTTTGCTTCTGATTTAAAAGGCACTCATACTAAAATTTTGTGCAACTACTGTGAACCATGAAGAGCTAAAAACACAGGGGGGTGTTTTGATTTTGCAATGCTTTTCAGGATCAGAAAAATCTGAGAAGGAAAAAGGCAGCTACGCCCAGCTTATGATATATGTTGCAATTTGCAACAAAGAGCTAAATGTTATCAAAGCCCTGCAGACTTTTCTTGTTTTAATCAGCGCTTTTCTGGGTGCAGTCAAATCAGGCAGAACCTTGTGTTAAACCTTCTGTTCTCCTAGGTGATTGGACCCTAAGGTAAACCCTTTTGCTTCCAGAGTAATGCTGGGCTGTATGACATTCGCTTGCCTTGTTGATTCCAAATGGAACGAGCAATTCCATTATGCCTGTTCATTCAAAACTGCAGTTTTGGAAACCTTTCAAGTGGGAAAGGTAATGGGCTCTGATTCCGCTGGGAATAAGCATGCATCGGTTGGGCAGCACACGGGACAAGGAAGCCTGCCACCCTACAGCTCTGTGCAATCCTCAGACCCACTTTTAAGCTCCCAGAGCCTCCTTTGACTTCAGCTGCTAAAAAATTGCACCGTGGTTTATACCACATTTAAGTGAGGGCAGTCGAACAAATTTAATCTACAGCATGGGCGTCAAACTTGATCGCATCACGTGACGTATCGTGGTGTATCGTGACCAGGGCTTTTTTTGAGCCGGAGCTCAGCGGAACGGCGTTCCGGAACCTTTTCGGAGCTGTCGTCACGTGCTCCGTCTCAACCAATCGCGCGCTATCACTTCCGGGTTTTTTTAGCGCACGATGGGGGGAGCGTTCCGGCACCTTTCGGCGCCGAAGAAAAGCCCTGAGTAGATGTGATCATGGAAAGGGGACCCTAAAATAATATTTTCATGCCATGTGCAGTTTTAAAGATAAAAACAATACCTTGTACTGGGTCCAGAAACAGGCTGGTAACCAATGCAGCTCGTGGTTCGTAACATGTGATCTTCTAGAAACATACATGAATGCATATGCAATAATTGTGGAAAAGTACTAACACTTCATCACCCTTATTGCCTCACAGTAGACCTTAATAGTGGCTATAACTCATGTCACGTTTGTCCCTTATAGAATGCCAGCTATACTTCAAACATCTCTTTATTTCATCTGCCTTAGCTCCTTTGCGAACCACAAAAAGTGCCAGGATCGACGAGAGGGGAAAAATCACATAGAAACCATCCAATCCAATCCAATCCAATGCCTCAGCCACCCATTTATTCTAAGCAGCAACCAAGGCTTCAGATGGACCATGGGGCAAACCAGCAGGAATACCCACCCCAGCTCATCTGAAACTCATCAGGATTCATCAGTCATCAGGGAAGGACTGACAGCCTCCCTACAGTGAATTGTGGTACCAGGGAATTCAATAGTAATCAGGGCATAATCAGATTACTGAGATAGACCTATGGCTGTCATGGTGACCATGAACTCCTAAGCCATCTCAGATCCTAGTCGCAGAATATGCAGATTGAAGTTCTTAAAACCATAATTCAAGGGTACTTCACTGCCAATCTAGAAATGGAGGCTGTTATGCAAGGAGACTGTTATGCATTAGCAACCATCTCAGCAGAAACCCTAGAGCCCACTTCCGGTAATCTGTGGTAGAGTACCTCTGAAGGTCATAAATGATTCCTGGATGACAATTGCCACACCTCTACCTTTGCCCAGAAGTCTTGGTTGATGCCACACCTGCAAGCCATCGGGACATATCTTGGAAAGAGCCAACCCCCTCTCTCCTCAGGCCCAGCCAGCTCTCAATAATATATGCCTAGTCAGTCCTTTCATCAATAATTAAATTACACCTTATTACAGATTGACCTGGCATTTAGCAGCAGCAACTGAACCTTGGGGCCTCTGTTGAGAAAAAGGTGTTGGAACATTAAACCAGTGTAGGATATCTTTCCCTAATGTACACATTCTTTATTATTTGTAAGCCAGGAACCACTTCACAAAATTCAGAACTTGGATATTCTGATAACTATATTCCCAAAGAATTCCTATGGCTTAAATCATTTTCTTCCTCAGAGGAAGCAAATATAGAAAGATTTCCGTTGTTTCATTATTCATTAATAGGGCTGAACAGCATTCAAGTTGTTTGGAATATGCAGAACTGTTCATATACCACTTCTTGGCAACGGCTGAAAGCAAGTGTGTCTTTTCCTAGGATCACACTGGAGACATGGAACGCAGCTGCACAATCCTGGGAGAAGATGCAGCTATGTTTTTTTAAAGGCGTTCCAAAAAGGAGTTTTGTGAACATGCTCCAAAGCACATCTTGGCTTTCAGATCCAAAGTGCTGCACAACCCTATCAAATGAAAACTATTTTCACAATACCTTTGCCAGAAAGAGCACTGTAAGTTTGAAAGTCAGAAATTGAGTTTCTCTATAAGATGGGGGCAGCAGAAGATTTACTCGGCTCAATCAATTCAGCTGATGGGACCATTCCTTTTGGAAGGGCAGATGCTTTTCAGAGTTGAAAACCCAGAGGTTTCTCGAGTGGAATCTGTTTCAGCTCCTATTGAATTGTCTCTTGCCAAATCTTCCTCTCACAGGGTCTGACGCTAAGAGGTAACTTTCCTTCCTTCTGGGCATCCAATAAGGGGAAAAAAATGATCTTACCCTCCTAATTGTGAACTTATGTAATTATGAACTAACATTTCAGGCAGCTCAACAGCTTGCATACTGATACTTTATTTTTTTTTATTTTTTTTTATTTTATTCAAATTTCTATCCCGCCCCATCTCCACAAGGGACTCGGGGCGGGTAACAACACAAATAAAAACATAACTACATCA
>JAOYMU010000192.1:54518167-54534717 GCA_025802295.1 Psammodynastes pulverulentus
TTATGTTCTTCCATATAGGCCTTTGCCTCCGCCACACTTCCAATTTTCTTTCTCATGCCCTCCTGAAAAATCAGCAAGCCTTCCGGCATCAACCATCTGAAGCCGATTCCCTTATGGTACAATCTATTGGCTAAAAAATAATATCTCCTTCTTATTTCACGTACCTGTCTGGGAATCTGCTTCAGAATAGTGACCTCCTTGCCCCTATATGTTAACGCCCCAACCTTTTGTAGGTTTTGTTGTTTTCTCATCTGCAGCTTGCATCAGTTAATCTGTCAAAGACCCTTTTATTATCTGCAGTACTGTTTTCCTCAAACCTGGTTTATTCTGTGAAGGTAATGTTGGAAGAAAAATCCAAGCTGGGAGAAAGACGTTGGAAATAAAATGGAGGCAGCCTGCAAAGAGGATCTCTGTTTATTTGGTAGCCAGAAATTAGCGACAGCAGCATGTTTCTGACAAAACGGGGTTGAGAGTAGGTGGGCTTTTATATATCCTTTGGGGCTTTGTGATTGAGATGCCTGTTCCTGTGCAAGAATCTGTCTTTCAATATTTTAATGGCTGTTGCCAGATTCCTATGGGGTTATATAGGGGTCATGGCTGGCTCTACAGGCAAAAGGGAGAATGTAAATCTTAGGGTGTTTGTCTGAGCTAATCTTGTCAGCTTTGGTTCCTTGCCTATTGTGTTGCTTATCTGGAGTCACCTTGCTTATGAATAGATTGGCCCAGGCTTTCTGAATGGATACAAGGCCAGCCTCTTCAAGCTTCTGCTGGAGGCCTTTTTTCCTATAGCAGGAAGACTAATTCTGCCTTTGTTAAGATTTTTCTCCATTTCTCCTTTAGGGGAAATATTTTGGCTTATCTCTTTGTAATATTAAGAATAATGAATATTTTAATCTGAGGATGGGGGATCTTTCTACAGTAAGCAAACTACTTGAAGGCAGTGCTTGTTAGAGAAAGGTCATATACATATTCTTCTACACAGCATGTAATATCTAGGAAATATATTACAACATACCAAACTGTGGAAGAAGAACTCTTGGATTAAGCTTTTATTCAGTACTGAAACTACTGTAACTTTTAACTTTTAGCAGCTACCACATCCTTCTTCACAGATGCTTCATAGAGTTACCGAGAAGTAATTATCATGTAAGCTGTTTTTGCAAAAGGCAAACTACAACTATTATGATTTTTCTGTAAGACAAACATCTTGTTCCGAATAGCATGCATGGACTGTTACAGATTCAGATATACTTATTGCCCTCTGGGAGGTATCCAGGCAATGCAATTTAGATTTCAAATATGATAAAGATATGGATACATGTGCATATCTGCAGTCAATGGAATACTTCTAAAACATTTCCACATTAAGAGCTGAAATCTGCTGCAGAGCCCCCATCAAAATTTGATTGCTTCCACATTGCTGGCTTTCCATTAGTCATTGAAAGCAGAATTATTTCAGAGAGCATTTATGTGGCTTTATAACTCTGCTGCTTTTATTTATTTATTTTTTGTTGGATCTTTTTTTTTTTTTACTATGGATGCTTCGATGTACTATTTTATACATGCCTTGTAAATTGTTAAGAGTCTTATTGATCATAGCCGACATAAATCCAGTGCAACAATGAATGAACAAGCTTTACTGGGTGGAAATTGGCATGGGCTTCTGTAAAGATAAATCTTGCTTCACCAATATGTTAGAATTTGTTTCAATATCCAATGCAGATGGATGGCGGTAACTTTGCCAGTACATAGATTTTTGAAACATCTTTGACAATGTTCCTTGTTAAAGATTCCTCAATAAAGAGTATCCTGATTGCTGACTTCTTGGAACCTTTGCTTTTTGATTTATTTATAAGTGGTAAGCGGTGAGCTGGCCACATTCACAGATGATCCAGAATGACGAAAATCAAAAGTGCTTGCAGGACACTCCAGGACAATCCTTTTCAAGCATGTGAGTCAGTGGTGGTATTCAGCCAGTTCACACCTAATCACGCGATCCATTAGGGGATATTTGGCATGGGTCATCGAACCGGTAGCAACCCTTGGGTGGCCAAGCCCCTGACCCGGTCAGTCACCCACCCACTCGATGCTCACCCCCACCATCCCCGGAGCTTGCTGCCCAATCCCCACCATCCCCAGCCACTCAGAAGGCAGCTGCCGCAGTCTGTCCCTTTGACCTCTGGGAAGGAGGGGACCAGGAGGGACCATAAAGGGAGCAGCTCGGCTGTGAAGGGAAGGAGAAAAGTTTGGATTCTCTCTGCTGCAGCATTCAATGTGGCTGCTGCTTCTCACTTCCTTCTTGGGCTCACACACAGAGCAAACATAAGAAGGAGGAGAGAAGCAGCCAGATTGAATGCTAGAAGACTTGTCACAGAGGTCTTCAAACTTGGCAACTTTAAGACTTGTGAATTTCAACTCCCAGAATTCTCCCGCCAGCATAGCTGGCTGAGGAATTCTTGAAGTTGAAGTCCACAAATCTTAAAGTTGCCAAGTTTGGGGACCCCTGAATTCTTGGCCTAACTTTTCTGTCGGTTCTGTGGGTGTGGCTTGGTGGGGTGGTGTCCTCCACCTTGCTTGAGTGATGTCATATTGGCCACGCCCACTCAGTCACATGACCCCACCACCAAGCCATGCCTACCAAGCCACGTCCACAGAACCGGTAGGGAAAAAAATTGAATCCCACCACTCATACAACTAGATTCCCCACCCCCGTCTTTTCCACAACACCCAGGACATCCTTCAATCTGCTCAGTGGTCCACTCATCCTTGAGAAAAGAAGTAGCTATAGGATTAAAGGAGATTTGATCACCATTTGGTTGTGGTTTAGTTCTCAGCTGTAATTCTAGGAACTATGAAAGTTCCAAAGAAGTGCTGGAAAAGCATTTATTTTTCCTCCCTCACTGGGAAATGGGAAACACTCATTCTAGATTTATGCAGACAATCTCCCTCTTCTCTATCAAATAGGCTTGGTAATGAGGTTTGCTCTCAGTGAAACACTAATTATTTCAATTTGAAGGTTTTTGGCCTACAGGTCTTTTAACTAACAGCTTTTACAAACAAGCAAATATTAAAGTCCTAGTTGCACAGTGATCTTATCTTTTAAGCTCTACTTTCTGGAGAACTGAACGCCACTATTTTTTTGAAAGTACCACAGGAGACAATCATTCCCATCCCATCTAGGGCTTTTTTTTAAAAAAATATATTTTTTCTTCCTATGGGACAATTTCTGTAAATTAGCCAGTTGGTGCTGATAGTGGGAGTAGCTAGAATTCTTTGAAGCCCACACTAAAAGCATCCTCTTATTAGAGAATGCAGTGCTGAAATAATACTCCTTGGACACACCGAAAAGCTTTCCTTGGTGCCTGAAATTGCTATAGAAATGACAATATGGGAATGGAAAAATGGAAGTGGATGAAGGCAGTTGTAATACAAAAAAAATTATAGGTGTCCCAGTTTTGATCCTGCTTCTTTGTGGAAGAAAGCTTTCTGTCCTCATCCAGCGTTCCGTTAGTGTGGGTAGGGAATCTGATCATATCTGAGGAATCTGATAATTAACGCCTCCCATGTTCCCTGAAAGGAGAAAATGTAGAGGAGACGTCTCAGTAAGAGATTAATCTTCATTATATTTTTAAAGAATACATATATTTCAATATTCTTTGTAAGATAAAGCACTAATGAATATAGAACCGTAGAATTCTATTTACCAATATCCAGTGACATCTAGCGGATGACAGCTTCTAATTCTTTGGGAAAAGGGTTTATTGAACCTCCTCGACAGCTTGATTCTAGATCCCCCACCGTTTCAGCATTCACTTCAGAATTCACTTCAGAATTCACTTCAGCAAATCATCCCCTTTTTTGATTACCGATATACAAGAAAGCCAAGGTTGATGCTGTTAATGCTAAAGATGGTGTCTGCTTTATGAACAAACTCCAAACAGTCATATGAGGTAGAAGTGAGTGAGGAGGAAATAAATGATCGTGATCAACTTTGCCGCTGATTTGTCCTTTGCACTTCTTGATTTCTCCCTGCCGTTTTACCTCATCTTAGTTCAGAAACAGATTGATGTAACAGTAATTAGTAATAGACTATTATAGTACTAATTTTAGTTTTACAAGTTGTCCTCATTTAACAACCACAAGTGGGAGCAACCACTTTGTTGTTAAGCAAAGCAGTCGCTAAGTGAAACCACAGCTGTGCCTTATGATCTTACTTCAGCTTGCTTTTGCTTTACAGGCCCGCAAAGGTCATCTATCTGAGGATTAGTCATAAAGTTACTTTTCATCATAACTCTGAACAGTCACTAAATGAGGCACTCGCTAAAGTACCTGTACAACAAATATGTGAGCTATATTTCTCACCTTAGGAGGAAAAGGCAAGAATGTCTAATAACTGAAAGATTATTGTGATAGCTTTATCTTGGCTCCTTGTGGGTGGGACCATTTGTATTATTTTGTAAATTATAGCACAGGCAAACTTCATCCATGGCTTGTCTAGAATTCTTTAAACATTAAAGTATATTTGAAAGCAAGAATATTAATAGCCATTATTAGTTGGATTTTGACCTAGACTCAATCTATCAACCAATCCTAGAGCTTGAAAGGGGTTTGCCTTGCCTAAGATGTCAGGTCTATTGTTTCACATTTATTAAATGTCAGACTAACAAGTTGAAGGTATTAATATTTATATGCCTGCTTTTTAGATCATAGTTGTCCCCAGAACACAAGGAACAACATCTTTGCTAATTGGCTTTCATGCAATTGGGTCGGAAGAGTGTAATGCTTTAGGGAGAGCAGCAAGTCTAATGAGTCTCTTTTGCAGGGCTGTGTGTATGACACTCCAAGAGGCATTCACAGAAACTATGCTTAATTACAATTAAAAATAGAAGCAGTATCAACGGATTAATAAGTGAATGCCTGTAGCCCCACTTTTTTTTGATATTAACAACACCATGTTAGCATTTGCTACTGGAGAGGAAAATGCTTTATTCTTTATTAAATTTGTTTGCAACACGCAAGAGCGATTTTTGGGCTCACTTGTGTTTGCAACAGACTGCTCAGAAACAAAAGCCGCTATAGTAGATAGTATGGAAGATTTAAAAGATAGTTGATTCCACTCTTTTTCCTTTCCCTTCCAGTATGAATTTCACGGTGAAAAGTGGGATTTTATATGGGACCTTACTCATAAAAGCCAGGATATCTAATAGGATCTTCAATTGTGCAATCCAAAAGCATGCCTTTGCAAATATACAGTGTGCAATGAGATTTTTTGTAGAAATATAGGATCTGGTAGAAGAGCCATTTCCATTACTTGTTGTCTAGGTGTGTAAAGACTACATTTCCTGGAGATCCCAGGCAGCAAGCCAATTACATAATGGAGTAGTTATTCTGGAACATGTATTACCAGAACATCTGGATAGAAACAAGTTTTGAAAGCTAATGTGAGTTCTACAAAGTTTTTGGACAAGAAGGATTAGTTTTGCTCCTAGTTTGCAGGGAAACTTTGTCATACATGGATAATTTGAATATAACATTCCATGTTTTTATTCTTTGCTGCAATGAACCTTTTAGTCAAATAGTGTAAGATTATTTTTATATCTGAATTAACTTAATGAGATAATTCTGGAATATCAAATGGATTCAAAACACTTTACTGAAATAACTCAAAATACCCCATATTGTATGCCCAATTCTTTGTTTTTTTCACAAGTGAGGAAAATTACAACATGACTGATGCCCTTCATCCATATATGAAATACAAATACATACAAAAATAACAGGATTAGTTTACTGGAGAATTTAAGACATAAGGTGGCAAGGAAGCTTTATATGCTAAGCACTTTAGCGTTAATACATTGCAAAAGTTGAGCTGGGTGACTATAGAAATCAAATAAATAAACCTCTGATTTGGATGTAAATAAAAAAAATCAGTGAAAAGATATGGAACATTGAGTAGTTTTCAAATTTCAGGCATTTCAAATATTTTATACTTTACGGCAGCATGCATAATACTCCCTCTTAATTTTCTCCAATCTTGACTGTGAGATAGGTTGGGCTGAGAAAAGATCTGGCTCAACTTATCAAGTGAATTTCATAAACTAAGGTCTGGTCTTCCAAGTCAATTGCAAAGGAATGGGAACAAGACAAATTCTAGTTTATCAGAGTTGGACATAAGTGGTATTGTTAGATTTACTATATATACTGTATATTTTTAGTATATTTCAGAGCTTGAGCAATTAGAACTGGAATGTTTTCCTGTGTACTGACCGTCATTAATGCGTTATAATTAATAAGCAGAAATCTATGAAGTTGGAAAAGCCAACCTTTTGACTCAGATGGGAGGAACTAATGAAGTTACTTTTATATAAAGCACGTATGATAATCTAACCTGACCTGTGGAACTTGTTTCTCAGTTGATTGGCAAACTCCTTATTAAAAAAATCACTAATGTGCATAAAGTTATAGAAATGACATGTGACATATCCATATCAAACTGCGTCAAATAGCATATGTCTGGCAAGCTACGCTATAGCTGCTTTATAAAATTATGCATTAAACATCAGAACATCATGTTTTATTTTTGAAGAGCTTAAAATTACTAGCACTCCAGAATACTTTTCTAAAAAGAAAGATAATTTCTTACCTCCGGGCTCACTATATAAGCTGACTGACAAGAGGAATGATAAGAGAACATCCTAGAAAGGGGGTATGTGAAAGCAAAAAAAAGAATGAGGCTCACAAGATAGGGGGAAAAATGGATATAGCTTTGTAGTATATAGACGGTAATAAACTATGAAATACCTGAATTTTTCACGCCACAAACACAAATGTAAAAGATTTATAAGTGTGAGAAGAGGTTAGAGCAGGGGTGTCAAACTCATTTTCACCAAGGGCCACATCAGCGTAATGGTTGCCCTCAAAGGGCCACATGTAACTGTAAGACAGTATAAATGTAACCAAATGTCCTAAAGACAATCGGAACTTTGCAGCTCTTGTGGGCCACATAAAATGACGTGGAGGGCCACATTTGGCCCACGGGCCTTGAGTTTGACAGCTGTGGGTTAGAGTATATGACTGAAGAAAATGCTGAAGATAATCAGCAGATTAGATCCCATGCGAATATAGCCAATAAGAAGCCCCATAAAGAAGAAATTAGATAGGGATGACATTATACAGATACTGTACACCTAACAATGCTTCCCTTTGAATCCCCCTCCCTTTTTTAACCAAAAACCATGCAAATTTTAGTGACTGCGGCCATATAATCTTTCAGAATGCTATTAACACTTTATTTCAGATGTAATCTGATGTCTTCCAGCGGTTTTGGACTACAGTAAGATTCATAAATCTTTCTCATGGCAAGTGCCGATCGGAATGATGGGATTTGAGATGTAAAACATCTGGAAGGGAAGAGCTTGCCCTTTTATTGATTATTTCATAAGTACCCTCCAAAAATATGGGTTTGCCGACTTTCATTACCACAACTCTTAATTGGGGATTATGGGAGCTGGATCCAAACATTCCAGGGAAGGTTATGTATTTGGTTTCCCTAGTTTTGATGAAACCTCCAAGATTATGGATATTTTTTTTTTTGAGAGAGAAAAAGACAGTGAGAAAGATCATTGGTAAAAGCACACAGGAAAGGAACCGTTTTGACTGAAATTTCTACAAATACCATGTTTTGGCTTTCAATGAAGACCCAGATTTTGGGGGAAATATGGTGATTCTGTAATGTAAACTGCTTAGAGAGGGCTGTAAAAAGCACTATAAAGCGGTACATAAGTCTAAGTGCTATTGCTATTGCAGCCTTTTGATGTGAAAAAGGAAAAAAAAATCCTGTTCTTTTTCCCAGAGCAGAATTTTTTTTAACAAATCGCAATGGCAAAATGAGTTTGTTTTAAAAAAAAAATCGCGTATAGAATAGAATTATTTTAATATGTTAGGAGGAAATACTTAAACTCCCTCTTAATTTAGTAATGAACAAAGGTTGTCAGCATGTAGTTACTGCATGCTATGTGTTTAATCTATTGCAAGCTGGAGTCTACTCCCGGAGATCACTACCATAGAAAAATGAGTTTGAATCAACCTAGTTCAGTTTTAGATTAACATGTGACACTCTATGTCAGGGATGTCCAAACATAGACATGCTGGCTGGGGAATTCTGGGAGTTGAAGTCCACAAGCCTTAAAGTTGCTAAGTTTGGACATCTCTGCTCTATGTGATAATGTTCTTCCTGTATAAATCCCTGATTTAAAGAGTGCAGCAACTGCTAGGTTTTGGTTCTCCGAGAAAAAAATCTGTAGCTGATGCTTTATTGTATTTACATAACCTTCAATTTTTCTTTTTAAATGATAGCAATTAGTATTAACCAGTGCTTTATCTTTCACACAAAACTTCACTGATGGCAAGATTTCAAAGCCAATGGGAGACTGCTGTTTGGATGAAATATCAGAGGAATGTCAAACACGCAGACCAAGTTTTGCTAAGGCTGCCAGCTTCCTCAGGAGGTTCTGCGCATCTCTAGTTTAAACCAAGAACATTTTATATGCAC
Organism: Psammodynastes pulverulentus; assembly: GCA_025802295.1. Taxonomy (NCBI): domain Eukaryota; kingdom Metazoa; phylum Chordata; class Lepidosauria; order Squamata; family Psammodynastidae; genus Psammodynastes; species Psammodynastes pulverulentus. The sequence goes on from JAOYMU010000192.1 coordinate 54,526,719, forward strand.
TGCAAGATGCGTTCAGCAATGGCCTACTTGTTAAAATGGCTCGCAGCAATGAACTGGAAAAAAAAAAAAAGCCAAGTACAGTATATAATTCAAATTTCCTGGCGTGTATCAGAAAGACAAGTGTTAAGCGGGCTCTCCTGATGATCATATTTATTATAAATTAATTGGATTATGAGTGAGTGAGAATATCTATTTACGGTATATATTCTGAAATGAGAGGCATGCTTAATGAGGATATGGCTGTCAGGTCCCTGTAACAGAGAAACTAACAGATGATTATTATAGTTCTCTCCCCTCCCCAACAAAGAGACTGGTAGAGGATGACCTTTCCTGCTGGATTCTGTGTGGACTGCAAGCCTCTCACAAGCAAAGATTTTGCAAGTGGGCAAGGTGGCAAGGAGCATCGGCCATCGTATCAGTTCCTTCTGGCTTTCCCATCGCTGTGTGGGAATCGGTCAGGGAATTTTGAAAACGAGGGTCAGGTGACTGCGCTTGACCTTGTCAGTGTGGCAGCTGTGTTGAACAGCAGCGGTGCAGTGGAGCTGAAGCGGCAGCAACTTTCACAAATGTCATTGTCCCAGAATTATGTCAGTTAGTGATTTGAATTACATCGGTTCAGTAATTCTTGCCCTGAAACCATCCAGTTTTGCTCCATTGAAGGCTACAAACAAACAGACACAAGAACTTTAGTAGCATGCAGTATAGATAGCTTTTAATTGGGAGTAGAGGCAAGCGTATTCAAAAGCATTGTTTCAGTTAACAATGCAAGGGGTAGAAGGAATCATGGCAAGTCTGGTTTCTGAATCTGTGTTAGAAATAAAAAGCAAATAGAGCAAACTAAGGTATAGCTAATCCATCACTAAATAAACTTTTAATTAGAGGTTTTTTATGCCTGGTTTCAAACGTTGGTTCTCTATAGTTCAAGGCATAGGTAGCATAGGCATAGTGTTGAATTTACTCATAGACAGACAGGTAGCATCTTTTTTTCATATAAAGTCTTAAATTAATTTATAACCCAGATGTTTCCCTATAAATCTGTCAATTTATGTAGAGAATTTTCTAAGCTTGGTGAATCAACTTTAAGTAATGTCCAGTTTTTGGTTTCATTGCTGACTCCCCTCCTATTTAAATGTTAAGCTGCTGTCACTTGCATGGTCTGTTTCTTCAATATTTTGTTAGCCTGCTGTAGGAGTTCGGTTTCCCTCTCTCTCTGGAGATTTCAGAAGGACGAATCCCTTGGATGTAAATGTCACCTCTTATGACTGACAGTACACCATTTTTCCTTTGTTGCATAGAGCTTTCAGCTGAGAGCTGAATTCTGCTTCTTTGTGTCTGTCCCATGACGACTGAGTTACCTTCCAGGCTGTCCCACATAATATTTTAAGAGACTGTTACAGGTAGCCCTTGAGTTGCAACCACAATTGGGATCAGAATTTCCGTTGCTAAGCAAGGCAGTCATTAAGTGAATCCTGCCTGATTTTACAACCTTTTGTGCTGTGATTGTTAAGCGAATCACTGCAATTGTTAAGTTAATCCTGTCAGATAACAGATAACAGATAATCAGAATTGGAAGGGACCTTGTAGGTCATCTAATCCAACCCCCCCCCCCCAAGCAGGAGACCCTGCATCATTTCTGACAAGTGGCAGTCCAATCTGTTCTTGAAAATCTCAAGTGATGATGCTCCCACAACTTCCGGGGGCAAGCTGTTTCATTGGTTGATTGTTCTCACTGTCATCTTTAAGCAAATCTGGCTTCCCCCACTGACTTTGCTTGTCAGACATCAACTGGGAAAGTTGCAAATCATAGAATCATAGGACCTCAGAGGTGGTGTAGTCCAACCCGCTGCTTAAGGCAGGAGCCTTTGTCATTTGGTTGTCCGGTCTATTCTTGAAAACCTCCAGTGATGGCGATCACTCCAGGATGCTACAACATGTTAGTTTCCAAGCGCCCAAATTTTGATCACGTCGCCATGGGGATACTGCAATGGTTGTAAATGCGAAGACTGGTTGTAAGTCACTTTTTTTCAGTGCCGTTGTAACTTTGAACAGTCGCTAAACAAATGGTTGCAAGTCAAAGACTACTCCTATGTTCTAGATTCAAATGTTCCGGACACCTCCATCACATTTCAAGCACCATCACTCACCATCAGTTTAGCAATCTGGCTCTCGGCCATCCTTCTGTTTGTCTTTGAGGTAGCAACTGGCAAGCAGGCAGTCAGACATACAGAGATTCCTGGTTTTTTTCCTAGAGCAGCTATGAAGCTGTTGTACAGGGAAAACCCTTCAGAAGCTTGGCTTCTCTCCAAACACTAGGCAGGGCTAGAAAAAAAATCGGAGTTTTCCCAATCATTAAAGCTGTCCCTCTACATACTACTGTGCTGCATTGTGTTAAGGGAGTTTTCTATTCATTTCTGTGTGAGTTTCTTTTCTCAGCCATTTGACACATAATAGAGCTCTGTTAAAATATTAACTGTATGTCTCTCTGACATTGTACCACTGGAACATACAGGTCTCCTTTCTTTTTAATTTCCTTCCTGTCTCTGTAATCCCTTTACTTATATTAAAGCAGGGGTGTCAAACTCAAGGCCTGTGGGTTGAATCTGGCCTGTGGGGTGCTTAGATCTGGCTCGTGAGGCTGCCCTGGAAACAGGGAAGGACCCACCAGCTGTGCCTCTGCCAGCTAAAATGGAGTTCAGGAGGGCCACAGGTAGCCCTCCTGAGCTCTGTTTTTGCCAGCAGAGGGTTGCAGGAGGCCATTGCAGCCAAAAACGGAGCTCAGGAGCCTGTTTTCGCTGGCAGAGTGCTTGGGCCACCACAGGTGCCCCTGACATGAGTGACATCAAACTGGCCACACACACTCTGTCCACGCCCCCCATGCCTCCCCATCCCCGAGGTCAAACACAACCCTGATGCGGCCCTCAATGAAATCAAGTTTGATACCCCTGTATTAAAGTGTCTATAATTTACACCAAATCTTTTTGGTGCATCACACCCAGATTTTTTTTACAATGCTTACTACTGAGGCACAACCTTTTGCATCTTCTTTGAAGATATGCTTCAATGAATAGCAATTGAAACTAATATATAGTGCTCATTAAAAAGTCCCACCCATCGCTCCGTATATTTCTAAGGTGCCTTTAGCAACTGTAAGAAACACAAAACTAGAAAGCAATAAATTAGTGAAGAGCCACTCTTGCAAACAATATTTAAAATAATAAAACAACCATTTGTTTTGGAGGAAGAGACCACTATGGAATAATGCATTAAAAAGTGAACTAAAAAAGAATGTTTTCTGTAAGTTTCTGGAAGATTTTTAAAAATAAAGGTTTGTTTTGCAAGAAAATGTGTGCAGGCATAATGGGAAAAAAACATCATTGTGTAGCAGGTCTGAGTACCCATTCTTTAGCAGCATTAGCATGAAAGTAATAGTTTGAAAGCTCTTACAACATGCATAAATCTTCCCTTTTTATAAACTACTTTTTTATGAAATTGTTTTCTCCCTGTTCTAGATTTTGTTACATGTTGTATTATAGTTTTTTTCATTTATATGATTTGAAGAGAAACCAGACTGGTTTTTTTAAATTTACATAACCTTATTATGCTCTATTACTGTTGTATAATTTTGTAGTTGAATTCTCTTCATTGTTCTTGATCATTGATCAAATCATTATTTTTTTCTTTCATTTACCTACCTCTTTGCAAATTGTTTCTAAGTTCTAGTCTGTAAATCACTTTAAGCCTTTTCCTTGGATTGAAAATTGACTTATGTAGGTGTAATATGAAGAACAGATACAGCTGGCTAAACAACAAATGCTTTTTTGTTAATATTGGCAGAGATTAAGAAAAATCCATGTCCTCAATAATTGTTATCACCAGTTTTGCAACAGTAATTGACTTCAGTCCAAAAGCATTGCCACTTTGAGTTATTTTTAAAAATAATAAAAGCAGGATACAAATACAAAATAAAATAAAATAAATAATAAAGATCCATTGGTTGCATGGCCCATATGCCACATCAAATTTATGGAAGACTGTGGCTCCTCATTTTCTTTGTCAAATTCCTAGAAGAAAAATTTATGAGACAGTTGCTCAAACTCTCCTCCAACTGTCCTTCATACATGTGGAGGCCCATATACTCTCAGTACTATGATCACATTATATCACTTTTGCAAGCCCTGCATTGGTTTCTGGGTACAATTCAAAATGTATAAATGCTTTTATGGCTTGGCACTTAGAGATCTCCAAGTTACCTTCTCCAATCAGATTTCACTCCTCCATAATATCTCTTTTCTCAGGAAAAGTTCCTGGTATAGACCTCACAGAATTTTCTATTTACAGATTTTCAAGTCATGAGTTTACTTTTGCTCATACAAATAAACCTGACTGCAACTCCAATCTGGAAAAATCCAGAAGTCAGGAATGATGTAAACTAATTCCGTTCCCCAAATTCCACTTGCATAACGTTTGCTGTCTAGTTGTATAGTGACTGGGTGCGATGTGTGCTGTAGTGACTGTGAATTTATGTGCAAGAGTGATTTTTATGCTCGTTTGAACAGCATCACAGAATATTATCTAAGTAGAGTAATGTCTGCAGTGCCCTAATGCTAGGAAGGAAAAGGAGATGAGGCCTGGGAGTATTGGTTCTCTGAAATGGCTCTACCGTTCTAGAATGGCCTCTCCCTGGATAATGGATTGGTCCACAAGCCACAGACTGCTAGAATTATTCCCGAGAATATGGGTGTAAATTTAATGCCACCCAGTTAACAATACATGTTGTGCAATGTGATTAACTTGATTGATGAATTTATTTTTATTTTACATTTTTTTTAAATTGTTGAATCAAATAATTGTTAACTGGCAAAAGTCTCTAGATGTGACGAGATAGAAGTTTAATAAAATAAAATAAAATAAAATACGGAAAACCCAAAATAAAGCACCTCGCCTGGAATACTGCATACAGTTTTGGTCACCACATTACAAAAAAGATTTTGAGACTTTGGGGAAAGTGCAAAGAAGATTAAGGGCCTGGAGACAAAAAAACATATGAAGAACGGTTGCAGGAATTGGGTATGTCCACTTTAGAGAAAAGAAAGACTGGGGTGACATGAGAGCAGTATTCCAGTATTTGAAGGGCTACCACACTGAAGAAGGTGTCAACTTATTTTTCAAAGTACCAGAGAGCAAGACGAGAAACAAAAGATGGAAACTAATCAAGGAGAGAAGCAACCTGGAATTAAGGAGAAACTTCTTAACAGTGTGGACAATTAACCAATGGAATAGCTTGCCTTCAGAAGTTGTAGGTGCTTCATCACTGGAGGCTTTTAAGAAGAGTCACCTTCTCAAATGGTATCCTTCTTGAGCAAGCAGTTGGACTAGAAGACTTCCAAGGTCCCTTCCAGCTCTATTCTGATTGATTGATTATAGTTTTTTATGGGTTCTTTTCTGTAACTCATGCAAACAAAACATGAGTCAGAAATTGGTGAAGATACCAGTTCAACTTTGCAGTTTGGAGGGAAATCCTGTTTCAATACCTCAAATTAAAATGGGTATTCCAAAATAGAGTGATTTAGCTTGGGGCTCTTTTAAAATCATTGCATATCCTCTGTGTCTGCATAGATACACACACTGTTAGAATACATGTTGTTTTACATGTAAGTATAAGAGAGCAAGCTTCTGCTGAGGAACTGTGCACTTATTAGGCAATTTATTTCTCAATGTATTTTAAGGTGGTTGCTTTGAGTTTTTAAAGTTTCTGAGATTTCAAGACCAATGTTATTTATTTATTGTTTACTATATTTGTATATTATTTTCAATTGTGATTATCAGTTGCCTTGAATCTTTGGTAAAGGGTTAGGGTTTGAAGAGCAGCAGTAATATTTCGCCTAGGGCCGTGATGGTGAACCTTTGGCACATGGAGCTATCACTGCAGGCACTCCAGCCGTCGCCCCAGTCCAGCTCCACCGTGCATATGTGCGCATCTCCCGCTTGCCAGCTGGTTTTCAGGTCTCTACCGCTCATGCACAGGGGGCATTCGCAGTGCATTTTTGGGAGGCCTGCACCAACCTGAAAGCCAAAAATGGGCAAGGGGGAGCAGGGTGCATGCGTGGGAGATGCGTGTGGATGTGCGAGGCGCATGCACGGGGGACACTTACATTGCATTTTGGGGTTGCGCATGCTTGCTTTGGGCACTCGGCACTAAAAAGGTTAGCCATCTCTGACCTTGGGAATAATTTTCCCTGCTGATAAATGTGTCATTGACCAGACTAGTCAGTTTTGAACTACAAATGACATACTGTAATTGATGTGTTCAAATCCCTATTAATTTCTGGAGACTTCCTGGATTAGTTCCTACAGTTTTGACATACATAGAAACAGAATCTATCTATACTTTTTAAAGAGGCAAAATTGTTACCTCATTATATGCATCTGATGAAATTTCCAGCAAAATCATTGACATCTAACAGGATTTGATGATTTTGCAAATTTTTGTATGATTTTTTTTTAGAGTGGAAACACAGAGTATTCATTACCTAAAAAGTTGAAGAACTAAGATTGGAGGGCACAGAAAAATTAATGTATTGTTTGCGTGGTTTGAGTCAAATCAACTTGAAGTTGTGTCTATGTGGTATATAGTATGAATTCATATTTTTTATTTTCTTACAGAAAATATACTGCCAAATTAAGAACTGTGCTGCTTGAGTGTCTCTCAAAATGTTTCCTTGCTTGAAGAAGGCGGATGAAAACAATGTTGCTTTAGGGTAAGTTCATGCAATCTTTAAAGTCAGGAATTTTGAATCAGTATTTAACAAACAACACAAGAAAGTAATTGGAGGGAAAAATAACTGCCATAGGAAAAATCTTGTAGCAGCCTTTATATAACAACCTTATCTATAATAGGTTTAAACAGTTTTTCCTGAAGTTATCTGCTTGTACAAACAATTATTTGTATGCTTTTGAGATTAGTACACCTCCTAGAGTTGAGATGGGTGTTTATATCTATATTATGATAAGCAAATAAATAAATAAGATGGACAACTAAGACTCTTGTTGGCTTGGATACAAAATCCATAAAAATTCATATATGATTCTTTTTCATTTTTCAGAAATCTGGTAGAACAACTATTTTACTTGACCTTGGAATAGGGGAGAAAGACGCTTTAGTTTCAGAATTTCCATGATGTACTGATGTAAATATATGACAGTTGTTTCATCTAACAAAGAATTTAGGAGTAAAAAAAAAATCAGACTCCATTATCTAAAAGGCTCTTTTTGCACATAGCATCGAGTGTTTCCTTTCATCATAGTGGCTTTGTAAATTGTAAATCTAGGAAAATATTCTTTTAAAAAAAAAAAACAAAAAAAGCGGTTAATTTATTTGCCCCCCTTCTTCTTCTACAGTAGATTAAATATTCATTGATTTATTTTGGTTTGGCAAGTTCTGGGTTGTTGTTTTTTTAAATGTTGCAATCTTAAGTGTGAAAAGTGGCTATAAGTTACTTTATTCAGTGCCGTTGTAAGTTCAGATGGTCACTAAACAAATTGGTTATAAATCAAGGACCGCATCTAAAAATAAAAAATGGAATCTGCAGCAGAGCTTTAACTAGGGCTACTGAACAATTTTATATTCATTACCAGTGGTTGTGAGGTTAGGCAGGATGCTTTATACTTCTGTTTATTTCCTTTGCTTTATCTTTGGCTGATAAGAATACTATACGTTTATCTCTTCATCTTTGCAACAACCGTGATAAGCATGATTGTGAAGTAGTTGCTGTAATTAAAACTTCTGCTGTGAATGCCAAATGTGAATTCATGTTCCTTTGGTGATTTCAAAAGAACATCAGGGTTTCTGGCCCTCTTTCTCTCTCCCTCTCTCTCTCTCTCTCTCTCTCTCTCTTTCTCTCTTTCTCTCTTTCTCTCTCTCTCCCTTCCTCCCTCCCTCCCTCTCCCTCTCCCACTCCCTCTCCCTCTCCCTCTCCCTCTCCCTCTCCCTCTCCCTCTC
>JAOYMU010000192.1:54536910-54548486 GCA_025802295.1 Psammodynastes pulverulentus
CTCCCTCCCTCTCTCTTGTATTACAGCTGAAGTTCTGTCTGCAATACTTATGTCACTCCACATTTCCAAATGCATCACCTTATACCTCATCACACATTCTCCCCTGAAAAATGTACTGTATATCCATGCTTGCACACAGAGAGACATACATTCCATTGAGATTAATACCTAAGACAATTTTTTTTTTGCTTCAAGGGTATTTCAGGCAGAAAGAGAATAATAAAATTAATTTCCAAACTCCCTTGGGAACCTGTCAAAGTTCTGAAGAATGCAGACAATATAACTGGCAGTATGTATTCAGAGACGTCTAGGCAAACAGCAGGACCCTTAAGCTGCCACTTAAATGGGATAAATCTGCTGCTAAGGAAATGCCTATGAATGGTTTTGCACTGGTTATCGGAGGCATTGGACTTACATGTTGAGTTTTTCTCCTATCCATCTATGAATGTCAATCATTTCATTGGGAGCCTTCCCAGTTTGGTTAAGTACTTGTATAGGATCCAGGTTTGATTTCCTAACTCTATTTAAACCAGGGCTGTCAAACTCCTGGCCCGCAGGCTGGGTGCGTCACGTGCTGGCCACGCCCACGCCCGGTTTATCGAAGGGGGAAAAAATCCCGATACGTTATATGATGCCGCCATGGCGACGTGAGTTTGACACCCCGATTTAAACTATGCCAGTCAGTAAGTGATAAAAGCAAGTAGATGTGTATATGTCAACCTTTTATCCCTTTGGTTGCAGCTTCAAGCTCCTCCCTCCTTGCGCTGCAGTGTGTTGATGATACTACATGTTAACATAGACATAATTTCTATATATGTTTATGTTAGGTATAAACCCTAAACCAAGCAAATAAAAGTGAGGTTGCACCCTTTTTCCTCCCTATCAAATCCTGTTCATCTTTTTGACTGACATTGCCCCAGAATACACCCCCCTGGCAATCTCATCCAAACCAAAGAAGAGAAGCCTCCTTAGCAGCTCAAGGAGAACCCTAAGAAGGAAACTGAAGGCAGAGCAACTCCAACTTTCCATTCTGTATCAGCTGATGACCTCAACATTCTATCTTCCTTTAGCAATGGACATCCCCAGTCCTGCTGCCCTCCTGCAAGGCATAAATAACCAGAGAACTCACTTCAAATGCACTGGCAGTGACCTCCCTAGCTCCCCCAAATGGACTAGCCAATGAGATTCCTAGGATTTCCCACCTTGTAGCTCTCAACGTCTACAAAAATCTTGGCTTTCCCATTGTTCATCCCAAGGGTGAACTAGCTCATCTTCCCTAGCTTAGTGTTCTTCAAATGGGCTGGTTAACAACTTTTATAATGCAACATCAACATGACCTGAATGGGGGAAAGTAATATTTTTTTTAATATTAAAGACAATTCTATATAAATTGTAAAGTAGAATTCGTCAAATTGTAGTATTATGACTTCATAAGATATTTGAGCAAATTAATAGTCTAGAAAAGTATAAAATACAGAATATAAAAATTAAAATCGACTGCAAGCAAATAAAATCATTATTTATCCAACTCCAAAGAACTAGCTGAAAAAGAATATTACAATACTAATTGTTATTTACCGCTGTTGTGACATGTTGTATAGTTCTTGTCTACCTTCAGAATTTGAGCACAAGTGATTTAATTATACAGTGGATTTTTACAATTGTGCTAAGAAACATAGTGAATTTATTTATCAACATCATCTTTGGCTATATAATCTCAAATTCAATCCCACGCTGTTTGCGCATTGTCCTTATGGTAGTTATTCCAGCAGGAAGAATGAATTGTACTGTTAGCTGCAACATATGATTTCCATGGTAATTTTTCACATTTTTACATACTATCCCACAGACTTATTATTGTTGCCCAGAATTAAGGCTCATGTTCATCTTGTCCTATGGAAGGACATTATTAACTTAAAGAAACAAATACTCTATAGACAAGATTTTTCCACTGTCTTTAAACCAGTAGGTCACATTACTTTAAAATTGAGCTCATTAAATTGCTCAATTTAAAGTTGCCATTTAAAAATTTGTTTCCATTTCTTTCCCTTTTGGAATCGTTCATGAAAATGCATTGAACAATGTATTATTAAGAAAATAGAAATTATTCTACTTTAATTAGAGCTGACTCCAAGCAGAATTGTCCTTTTCTGGTGACATTGCAGATCTGGAGGGACATTAAGACATCCTTCCATATCAATGTTTTGGGGGGTAAAAGTTAAATTCTATATTAATTTGTGGTGAAATTACAATAATTAAAAAAATAATAATACCTAGGAATCTTATCTTTACCGTGGAACTGATATAGCAGGATACTGAAAAGGAATGTGAGGAATGGGTTCTTAATTTTTTCTTTAGGATTTCCTTTATTGTCCCCTGAGAGCCAAAAAAGAAGGTGCAGTGCACATATTAAAAAATGCACAAAAATAGCTATGATTATCAACATATCTCTCCCCCCGCCCCCGGTATTAGAGGGAAATTCCTCTAGATCAGAGCTGTCAAACTCCCGGCCCGCAGGCTGGATGCTTCACACGTTGGCCACGCCTGGTTTAGCGAAGGGGGAAAAAGTTCCGATACGTCACGTGACACCGCCGTGACGACGTGAGTTTTACACCCCTGCTCTAGATGGTCTAGTATGATAAAGGCAAAATTGCTGTGATTTTTGTGAGACTCTAAAAAAGACCTATCAAATCTTACCTCTTGAAGGACAGAGGCTGATACCACTAGACCAAGATAGGTTGTTCCTTTTATTGGCTTCCATTCTTAGTCAAAAGTGACTCTGGGAGAGGCAATTGGGAAAAGGTAAGTAGCTGTAGGATGGAGAATGGAGTACTTCTTTATCCGCCTATCAACTGTATTGTCACCTGCTTCCATTCCCTTTCAAGCAAAAATACGCAGAATCTAGTCTGTTGCAGGTAGCTTGGAGGGCATAAAGTGAAAATTTCTTTTTAATACAGAAAGTGATCTTTTTTGCTGATATATTTCTTGCCACCGTTATTTTTAAATGGTTGCTTGGTATAAAACATGCCGCATGAAATAACAACCCTTGTTGTTAATGAAATACGTGCCATGCTCTATTATGAAAGGGTACATGAGGCCTACATTTTTGTTCTTTGAGAAATGAAGCTCTCATGGCTAGTGATTTTTAATACTGGAAAAAAGAATGCAGCTTGCTGCGTAGAAGTAGAAAAATGCTAGTCAAGGAACAAAATATGTAGCTAAAACGACAGGGAGACAGTGCAAGTTGTCTATTGGTATCTAAAAACCCCCTGCAAATTAAGAACTAAGAGTTGTTCCATTGCTATCTTCTAATGTTTATTAAAACCCACGATTGGTATATTTTAAAATGTAATTATTATTATGCTTTTGAACACATGGCACTTTGTAAAATCAATATGCAACACATTCTTAGCTTTGATGGTAGCCTGAATCATTTAAACATTAATCTGTGATTAAAACAGAAAAGCCTGGTTTTCTGAGTATCGATCATAATGCCATTCTTCATTTTTACCTCATACAAATTTAACACGGTGAAGAATTCATTCAGTTTTCACTGAAATGCAAATGTTCCTGTGTTACTAATATGTGATACTTAGTGCCTTTGATGTTCTCCAAGAAGTTTCTGAATTAACGTTTGACTATTTGAATATACTCTATACATGGCTGCTGTGAAAAAAAAATTCTCCAGAATTTGCAGTTGTTGCAACATTTTCATTAATAACCATATTTATTACTTGAGTCCCGCTAATTAATCCAAGGGACAGGGATCCTTTGATGGCTTAGCCGAAATAACTTCACTGACTTCCTATTGTTTAATTGGCTGAACAAAGAGAACAGAAATGCATACATTGGGGAAAAGTGTCTAAAAATATGGTTATTAATGAAAATCTGGTTTCAGTTATTAAGAGTGAAATAGCACAATATTTTCAAGGAAGGAGGCTTAATACGAAAGAAAGCAGCATATATAGATTTACAGCTGGACTATAAATCTTTTGGGATCTGCGCATTTGGGAATAGCCTATACTTTAATGATTGTGCTAGTGTTAACCACCTTTGCCTTCTTTTTGACTTTTTAGACGAATAAAACCTGCTTTTTTGAAATTGAATTCTGTACAACCTTGTCTGGGTTTGGAAACTAATCAGTTTCCGGTCCAGTTAGCATTGGATAATTAGGCACACAAGGACATCAGGCTAAGTTGGTTTGATGAAGTAGTTAAGATGCTGAATCAGAAACTGGGAGCCTGTGAATTCTAGTCAGTAGTGGTTTTCTCCTAGTGTTGCCACCGGTTCGCTGATTGTGTGCATGTGCGCGCACGTGCAAGTGCGCGCGTGCACGTTTCCCCTCTGAGCGTGCATGCTCCCCCACCCTTCTGCGCATGCACGTGCAGATCAGCTGAGAGGCCTCTTTGATCCTCTCAGCTGATCGGCATCCATTTTTTAGCTACTGGTTCAGCCGAACCGGTAGCTATAAACCATGCGCAGATCATCGGAGAGGGTCGGAGAGGCCTCTCCGATCATTTGCACATGTTTTTCAGCTACCAGTTCGGTTGAACCGGCACTTTTTAGTGCCGGGTTGGCCGAACCGGTAGCTGGAAAATGCAGTTTCAAACAGGCCACGGCCCACTACTTGGGAACCCCTGATATAGAGATATATGCGCCCCCCCAAGAATCACCCTAATGGGCCTCCCAAAATTTGGAATTGGCCCTTTGGCAACGATCTCATTCCTCCAGGTAAATATATTATATTTGGGCAACTGATGAAATTTCCTGTTGAATGGCTGTAGTAGAATTCTAGTTCTAGATCTTGTTTTCAGTCTCAGTAGCAGGTAGAGAAAGATGGAGGCAAGGAGCTAGATAATAAAGCCAAGAGAAATAGTGAGATGGAGCAAGCAGTTGTTGCTTTTACAACTTTTTTCACCGCCCGCTCCATCTCTTTTATTATTTCCCTTGGCTTGTTTTATAGCTTTTCAAACTTTACGATATTCTTGTTGAGGTAGGGTGAAATTGTACTGATTGCGGTACAGATTTGTAAAACAGGAGGTGGGGGGAAGGCATTTTGTTACTGGCAATTTATTTTTGATGTATTTCAAAGTCATTCCCAGCGTGGAGTTTGCCATTTTCTCAATAGCTATATGCTAAGCTGACATTCTCATTGCACCAACCTCCACACCCCAGGATCATTTTTTTCTGGCCCATTGGAGCTGCTTCAGATGATCTCAAATATATGTGAAGTTAGGCTTTTTGTTCATAATTTACATCAGTTCATGCAGTCCTTGATTACACGGAATCATTCTCAGATTTTAACACTTATCTCACCAGGTTGCAGAGATCCTTTTGAAATTGTGGTCTCTTTCTCTCTCTTCCCCCTCTAAATAATCTGTGAACGGACTTTCACAACTCACTGTTTACTCCTGACTCACAATCATTATGAACAAATTAAAATAGTCGTAAAGCTCATTCTTAAAAACCCACATTTCTCACAAGAAATGACAATTATTTCAAGACTTCTCTTATCTGTATTTAAACAATGTAATAATAACTTGAATACTAATACATTTAGAATGAATGAGATTTCTATAAGTGATAGTACTATAGTAATGCTACTAGTACTACTGATAGTTTTATAGTACTACCTCAACTGGTAACTGGATCCAGATATTATGCTATGTCAAATGTAGCTTGCATAACACAATTATGTGAACAGGTTATAATTCAGCCATTGTGCTTTATTTACACCCAGTATGTTAACATCTAGGATAACATCTGTGGTAATGCAGTGGTGAGAATGAAGTATTGCAGGCTAACTCACTGCTTACTGCTAGGTGTTCGATCCTCACCGACTGAAGGTTGACTCAGCCTTCCATCTTTCTGAAGTTGGTAAAATAGGACCCAAATTGTTGGGGGCAACATGCTGATTCTATAAACGGCGTAGAGAGGGCTGTAAAGTACTGTGAAATGGTATATAAGTCTGCCAGCTGCTCTTTACCTACTGTCTTTTACATCTGCTATGCCCACAATGTTGTACAATAGTATGTAGTGAACTATTTCATTCATTTACCCTTACTCATGGGTTGCCGGGATTCTAAAATATCTCACCAAAGCTATTAATTAATTGATGTTAAATGAACACATTAATAATCAACTTGTATGCCGTCCAACTTAAGTTAGTGAGCTGTAACTTGCCTCGCAGAAGTTATACTGATCCTTCTTTAAGAAACCTGTATGTTTAATCACTTGGTATTTAATCATTTTTAAGGAATTTACCAGCTTACAATTGACTGCATACATCCTCAGCCCCCTCTTTTTTTTTTTTTTTTTCAAAAAACACTTTCATTGCCACTTTCCAGTTATCTTGCACTGTATTCCATCTTATAAATGGCTTAAAATATTCTGTTGGAAGCTGGGTTTTAATAATGTAGAAAGTTTTGCAACAAAAATAGTTTTCAAAACACGTTGAGAATATGTAGTAGCTGGGTGTATTTTTTTGTGTACTAAAAAGATCATTTATTTTATTGACTGATATATATTCCAACATTTCTAATTAATCAAACTAATACTAAATAAATAAGCAAACTGGGCTTAGCAAGGGAATGAGTTATGCCTTAGCTATGTAGCATGGGAAAAGTCCTGGCAAAGCTGCATAATCAGATTTCTTTTAAAAAGCAAAGGAGAGAAAACATGCATACAAGACAAACTGGGGTGCCAAATTAGCATTATTTCTAAAACTATTTCAGCAAAGGCTATCTTAATGAATGTAGAAAAAGTATTGTCAGCTGTGATTAAAAAAAATTTGATACAAAAGTATTGAGCAATTTCATTTGTAATAAGAAATGCCCCTTTACTGGTTGCTTTAAATATTATGCTTTTCACTTCAACCATTGAAAGGTTGGGGTTTTATTTCCCTGACTTTCTGGAGAACTTCCAGATGCTTCAAAATTGCATATTCCAGCAAATCCTGCCGGCAGAATCAGTGGTAATAGGAAGACTGGGTATGATAGTTTAGCTGTATCCTGGGGAATCCTTCTTGGATTGGTTTCGGTAGGCTACTATTATTTAGGTCTGCTAACATCTTTAGATGAGGTAACTTGTAAACCAGGGGTCCTCAACTCCCGGTCCATGGACTGACACTGGCCCGCGTCGTGCCAGCAACCGGTTTGTGCAAACAAGCAAAGCCTCATGCAGGGGATGCAGGCAGCACACAAAACCAGGCCCCCTCCAGGCCACTGAAAAACCTGTCCACGGAACTGGTCCCGGGTGCCCAAAAGGTTGGAGGCTACTGTTCTAAAGTACCTCCAACCTTTTGTGTTATTTAACCTCCTGTGTTATTTATGTCTTCTATGTAAATGAAAGCACGTTTAGGGGCAATTAAAACATAGGATGGATATCATTCAGAGGTGGTATTCAGCAGGTTCTGACCAGTTCTGGAGAACTGTAGCGGACATTTTGAGTACTTCGGTGGTACTTGAGTACCACTTCTGACTGGTCCCGCCCCCGTCTATTTTCTGCCTCCCAAGCCCCAGCTGATCGGCTGGGTCTTCTTTTGTTGCCCTGCGTAGGACAACAGAGCTGGAAAGCAGGTCAGTGGGGTGAGGAGGGAATGGGATTTTGCAGTATCCTTCCCCTGCCACACCCACCAAGCCACGCCATGCCCACCAAGTCACCCCAACAGAACCGATAATAAAAAAATTTGAATCCCATCACTGATATCATTCCTTTTATTTGTTTTGCTGTATTTTGAAATCATCTGGTATAAGATCTGGTTTAGTTCTTTCTTTTCTCTGGGTTGGATTTTATTTTAGCATGCATTTCATTCCCTTCCTCTAGCCTAAATTCAGGAATTCGTGTTGTTAACCAAAGAGACAACAATGTTGAGTCAAAAGAGATACCCAGCAAATCATTTGCCTTCAAGGAGTTAATAACTCTTTGGAAGCCAAGAAAAGGAAGAATACAGAATCAATTCAAGTTTCAATTTCCTTTCAGTATTGGTGTATTTAGAGTCTACATAGCAACATGAAGGTCCACACTCAAATTACTGTCATTCAAAATGCAAACTTCAATCTTATCACATTGAACAATGGCAGAACTGCTAGCTTTTACAGGGAATCCTAATGTTGATTAAGGAATTTTATTAAAAGGGGGTTACATGAAGTTTATAAGAGGAAAAATGTGGATTATGAAAAACGATTTTGAGCAGTGGGTTGAATAAATAAGCAACCCACTTCCATTCCAAGTAATTCTCTCTTCCTGCTTTATTACAAAAAAATCTTGTAGCAATAATTAATGGACCACCTGTAAGTAAGTAGCCTGCATATTAATTGATTCTTTGGCAATCTTGGAAGGAATTCATTTCAGCCTTAAACATATGAAAGTCATGAGAAAATCAAGTTGCAGCTGAAAACATTGTAGTTTCTTCTGAAATGGATTTGACTGTATTAGTCTTTATTCTGATTTTGGAACAAGTGAGCACAATAGGCAATGAAATTAGTAGATAGGCAAAATTGACATAAATTGAAGGGAAAGTATTCTTCCTAGGGAAAATCTTGCTTTTAATTTACAGTTTGGCCATAAATTTTGATTGGAGTGCCAAGAGAAAAGATTCTTTATGTCAATGGGTTTCCTTAAGGTGAATTCTAGCTGGCCATTTCATGACAAAAGCTAGAATAGACAAACCATCATCCATTCAGCAGGAGGTTTTGTATTTTTACTTTAAGAAAATCTTTTTTTTCCCCTTCATTTTGGTGAGCCACTAAAGCTCTGTGAAATGATCAGGTATGCCTGTAGATTAATCAGGGGGTAAAAAAATAAAATAAAAAGTACACCCTACTGAATTTGGTGGTTTCTTCTTAACAAACTACGCTTTCCATGAACAATAAATAGCCTACATTGGGCTCTTTGGTACCAATGGAAAGACATCTCTATAAGCTCACATTTGGCCCACATTTTTTTTCATGAAGCAGTGGGCATTAGGAAGCATGTAATGTTGTTAGTTGCCTGATAAAAAATTAAAGAACATGTTTTTATTTCCTGGCAGGCTATTCCTTCCTATAAATATTTCATGTCACTGCTGAGTGTCTCTCTCAGTATCTTCTCAAGACCCCAGCGCTAAATAAAGAAGAATTTGGGGCATGTTCACCTGCCCTCTCTTCAACTTTTGAATTTCAAAGTCAACTAAAAAGTTCCTGTAGTTGTACTAGAACCGTCATCCTCAAAGATTTTCCCCTCAGGGAATAATTCTTTTTCTAGAATAGCACGCCCCAGATTCCTTGCATGCGGGACTGATTTGGTGCCTGTTCTAACACCGTTCTCCTGTTATTGTTGCTGCTCCTATTATTGTTGCCGCTGCCGCCTACTAACAACTTCAGCTTTTCAGCCACCTTTTCTTCTCCATCACATAATCACTTTGCAGCTGTTTTCTTCTCTTTGAAAGCTGCGAGCTTATCTAGAAGTGCTAATTCAGCAGTTTCCATAGCTTACCTCCAGCTGTCTTCCTGTTATCTTGTGGAAATATCTTTGCTTGCCTAAAATAGCTCGCTGGTTTTATTTATTTATTTATTGTTTTTTTAAGAGCAGGGGAAAAGAAAAATGGGCCAAAGTGCAGATTTTAATGTGTGCTAGTTCTTGAAAAGTTAATATCTAGAACATCCCAGTATGTACGCCAACCCTGTGCAAAGCTTTAAAGAGATGTGCTGCATTAACAAAGCTCTCCCTTTCAAAGCTGCGTGACAAAGCAATGAGGAAGTGCCCAGCTAGACTATTTCTCATGTATGACAGCTTCAAAATCTACGGTTACTTCATCTAGGATTAGGTCTAAACCTGTTTCTTCCATCTATATCTTAGCAACTTCTAGGCAATGGGAAAGAACCTCCTCAGCATCTTCTGTTTGGTCCAGGATGAAGATAAGACAGTTGAATTTCATATGTATATTGATCATATCTCATCCTGTGTCAACAGATGACCTCTCCCAGTAACTTAATGTAGATGTTAAATAATAACACAGAGTCTGCAGAGAGTCTCTTACACCTGTACCACTGCCTGAACTACTCAGTCAGGACAAACTACTCTAAATACAATTCTCTGCTCCCAACCTCTGCTAGTAGTCCCAAAAGATACCATGATCAGTTGAGCACCACTGAGAGATCCAGAAAGACATTTTTCCATCCCAGTCTTTTCATGGGTCATCATCAGCAAGAGTAATCAAAAAGTCAGTGCCATACTAGGCCTGTGTCTCAACTGAAGACTGAATAAGCAGCTCATCCAGGATTCTCCACAATTGCAGCATTATCGCCTTCTCCATTATCTTCTCTATGAAGCAGCTTGCTGTCCAAAATAACTAGCTCAAGTGGTAGGTTCATAAGGATGGGATGTACCGCCACCTCCTTCAGGTTACATGGCATAACTTCCTCCCTCAAAGTTTTATTAATCACCACCCACAGCGAGACTTCTGTCACCATCCTGCTGCGTTCCCTAATAAGGTCTGAGACTGCTCAGACTGCTAAGTAGCCTCCGACTAAGATTGTTGAACTATAGTTTTAAATGTAATAGCACTGGCACTTAGACTTATATACCACTTCACAGTGCTTTACAGCCCTCTCTAAGCAATGTGCAAAGTCAACCTATTGCCCCCAACAATCTGGGTCCTCATTTTACTGACCTCGGAAGGATGGAAGGCTGAGTCAACCTTGAGCTGGTGAAAATCGAACTGCTGGCAGTTGGCAGTCAGCAGAAGTAGTCTGCAGTACTGCATTCTAACCTCTTAGGTAATAAGGATAGAGAAGCTCTGATGCTAGCTGTAATTACTGCAATGGAGTAGGCTTAAATCCAGGCTTAATGTTCAGCTATATTTGCTTAATGTTCAGCTATATTTGCTTTTTGTCGAATTCCATATATCTCTTCTGCTGCTTCATTTCCTGGAGCTTCTTGGTATTCAAAAGAGGTCCTCCTTAATTGGCATCCAGGAGAGCAAATCCAGAAATAAATCTGCTAAATGGGTGGTGGGTGGAACTTAGCAACTTCTTCTTTTTTGAAAGAGATTACAATAAACTGTTTAAATGCTACTAACATTCTTATTCTAAATGTATCGTCCATTAGGCTTGCTACTACTGTGACCTTATTGTGCAATTTATGCCATTTATTATTTATATGTGAGGAGTACCTTTGTTTCAAATGGCCACAGATGACCACCATGTAGGGTATTTTCGGAATGAGCTGCTCAGTTGAGAGGAGGATTGCTTACCATCTATATTCACATTGCTTATGGCAAGGATGAGCAATCTGCAGCTCAGAGGGCTCTTAATATGGGCCCCCAGTGCTCTTTCTAATGATAACTTCTGAAAACTGAAGAGAATTTCCTGATGCTTTGAGATAGGGAACGTGTGAAAATTATAGTTTCAACCCTAAAATAGGTGTAGAACCATTTGAGGAAGGAAGAAAAGCTCAAAAACTGCTTCTCAAACTTAGTCCCACCAACATAGATGCCAAGATGACCTATGGCACAGGTGTCAAACTCAAGGCCCGGGGGCCAAATGTGGCCCGCCACATCATTTTATGTGGCCCGTGAGAGCTGCAAAGTTCCGATT
>JAOYMU010000192.1:54586891-54599716 GCA_025802295.1 Psammodynastes pulverulentus
AAATGCATTGGGTCATGGCTGACGTCGACCTGGCCACGCCCACCCATCCAGTCACATGACCACCAAGACACGCCCACCAAGACACACCCACCCGGTCACGTGAACACCAAGACACGCCCACAGAACCCATGGAGCCACGCCCACGGAGCCTCTTGGGAAACATTTCACATTTCATGCCTGGTCATATAGTGAATCATCAAGGTTGTTAAGCAAAATGGTGGTTAAACAAAGCCATGGTTTGCCATGGTCTGGTTTTTTTTTTCTTTTTTCCAAACACCAGAAGTACATTTCACCAAACAGAGTGTAAATTGCAGTCATGTGACTGCAGGATGCTGCAAATGGCCATGAATACAGGCTGGGTGACCAAATGCTGGGTGACATGACTACGGGGGAACTAGTGGAACTTCTAGAACCTTTTGGGGGTGTCCATGGCAACGTCGAATGTAAAAATCTGTAGAGATTCTCAGCCATCCAGGTCATGGTTGTCCCAAAGGTGCTTTTTTCAAGAGGCAACTGGATTTTTTTGTTTTTTCTTTTGAAGACGTTTCGCTTCTCATCCAAGAAGCTTCTTCAGCTCTACAGGATGGTGGGGAATGGAAGGATTTATATTCCTTGCAGACAGCTGGTCATTTGCATCCTTTTAGAGGGTCGTTGAGGCACTTGGAGGTTTATCTGTGTCCTCAGGGTCACCTGAGTAGTGGAAATGGTTCCTGTAGTCTGCAATTTTTCCGGAAATCCCTTCATACTCCCACACCATTCGAAGGGTGTTCATCCCAAAGCGCATAGCTAAAAGCCTATGGAGATTTCCAGTCATCCAGGTCATGGGTATATTTCTTTCTCGTGGCCTTCCTTGTCCGCCTTTGCTCTAAGCTCAAGCCCGTCCTTTCCTCACATAGTAAATAGTGTAGCCTCTGCATCATTTTTATTGGTCCTGTTTTGCACTTTTTCCAGTCTTGGCACCATTTGTCTGTTTTTATAGAAGGTGTTATCCTTTTCCTACTCAGTGCTTTTGCTATTGTATTCAAGTGGACTGTTGTGGATTCAGTTTCCTAGCATGGGTTTACAACTGCCGTCTCAGAACACCATTTTTTTGCAAATCCTACGGCTGCTCTGTGTTCCCCACTTATGTCGCTTAAAGTCTTTCATCTAGAATACTCTTTGTGATTCTGTCAGATTACAACCCAACTTCCTACTTTTTTTTTAAACGCATCAAAAGACAAATTGCCAGAGAATGTTGCCAGAGAGTATAATAAATTCATGAGCACTGTGAGTGGTTAATAGCTTTACAAATCACATTGAGGAAAAACCAAGAACCTATTTCAACACCTCATTGGTTATCTCTGTTAAGCCAGCAGTTTCCACATCTTTCCATTTATTCCTTTGCATGTATTTGTTTTTTATCAACTGCAATATTTTAGCTAAAATTATTATTTTGGACAATATGATTATTCATTTTATTCAGGAAGGGAACCAACACCTATTTGGCATGCATATGAGTCTTCATTGTATTATGATTTCCTTAAAAATATTAAATCACTCTCTCTTGAAAGAATTGCCTCTGAACACTTGTTAAATATAAATTGCAGATCATGAAAGCGTTTTTTGAATATTCTTCAAGTTAAATGGAATGTAAACAAGGAAATAATATAATATTTCCTTTAGCAATGTTCAGAATAAATATGTCATTACATCTAGTAATATATATATATATTATCCCGGAATATTTGATACCTGATCCAGGTTCCAAGTGTGGCTTTAGTCTTGTGCTCTTTAATCATTTTTATATCAAGTAAAGATATGGTCATGAACTCCTTTTAAAGAAATAAATAATCTTAAGGGATAGCAACATCTTAATCTCTGAATTCGGAAGAGATGGCAGGGTGAGCTCTTCTGGAGAAACTCCATAATCCAAAACCTAATTGCATCCACACTTTCCTCATTCCATCTTCAGCTTTCTGTGATAACAATGCAAATCTCAACAGTGTTAAATCCCACTTAACATAGGCATTATTGGACAAGACAGACCAATTGTCTTGACTCAAAGCTGGTTATATTTTTATAATAACCATGATGCGATACTACCAGAATACTACCTAATTTAAATCACCTGCAGTTATTTGAAGAGAAGAAGACTAGATACCATCATGGCCTGTTTGGATATGTTAAGACCAAGTTTGAATCACTGCATGTTGTGGGTGAGCTAACATTGAAACCTTCTTCATATTATTTTCAGTTGGACAGCACATTCTGTGTTCTATACAACTTATTTTTGATACTTAGGTCTCTCAACCTTGAGAATTTGTTTGGACTACTTGCCAGAATTTCTCTTCTTTCTAATGAACATTTTTAATAACTTTAAAAAAAAAACCAGGGTATGCCCTTAATATCAGAATGACAGCTGTGATCATGGATGTTTTCCTATTTATAAGATGCAATAGAGCCACTTCAGGTATACAGAAAGGATCATATTTTTAAAAATGCAATCTGTTTGTGGACTATTACATCTTTATTAAGATTTATTTATTAAGGCAACTTTCATCCTGCCTCATAAATCAGTGCCTAAAGGGCAAGATCTACCAAAGTAAGGAAGAAAAGAAATATATGTGTGGTTTCTGTTTTAATGTGACGATATCTTATTTGCATTTTATAAATTTGAATGCAAAGCAGTATGCAGTTATTCTTTGAAGTTTATTATTTCTGGAATGAACCGGATTTTTTCTAATGTGTAAACAAAAGAATATATTAGAAAAGTGTGCACACAAAAACGTATTATATTATAGAGGAGTTGTTTGCAAGAAATGTGCGCACAGAAATGAATATATTACAGAAATGTTTGTAGAAAATGCTACATTATGAGAGAAGTGCTAAGTCCATATGATTTAAAGAAAATGCAAGCTATTACGGAACAAACTGAAACAAACACGCCTTTAAAAAGAGTAAGAACTGAGCACAGGTGTAAAATTGCGGTCTGTCCCATTTAAGAATACATAGGACTTTATGTTGATGGATGACTAAGAATTCATTAATAAGTTCAAAACATAGCAAACTTAAATTATATAAAAACAATTAAGCCAAGTGATAGCTTGCAAAAATTCTATGTACAGAACATAAAGCCAGCCACTTGCTTGCTAAGCTTTTTAATGAGGTATAAGAAATGCAGTAGTGTTTTATCTTTGTCATTTTGTATGCTCAGCCCATCTTTATTTAGAAACTAGTTCATCTTTAGGGCTTTCATCTCTACCTTGAAGTCAGAGAAAAAACAAAATCCATGGAAAAAGCTCAATAGAGAAAGAAAAATAGCACTGAAGCAGTGGAGTACCAGTTAAGTGGATTTTGGAGATTCCTAATATATTCTATATAATGAGCCTACTCAATCAACTTTCAGTTTCTTTACAGACAAGTAGAATTAACTCAGTTATAGAAACCCAAGAGCAAACACATGCTCCGAAACATAAATTTCAATTCTAATGAATTGATCCATTAATCTTTGCATCTGCTATAGAATATACTCATGTTCTGGTGAAAATCAACATCCACTATACACGCTGATTATACTAGTTTAATAGTCTGCAAAATGCGCCTTCTTATTTTTTGGATGGATACAGTTGAAAGCAGACTGATTCAGTTCTAAGCGACATTTAGTTATTTTCCGAAAGGGGAGAATTCCCATTGTCGGTTTTTTCCCCCTTACTTCTATATTCAAAGAAGTAAGTCTTTTGAGAGAGTGGTAGGTGTAGACTTAAACCGTTTCAACTTCTTAGAGTCATTAATGTACATCTATTGGAACAGATCATCTGAAGACATTCATAAAAGCCTGGGAAAATGTTTGTGAGTGGGGGCTTTATATAGATGTTTAAGCTTTTGGAGGAGGATTGAGAGAGACATTGATGATACCGTGATGTACAAGTACCGCCGCAGCCATGAGGCGAGGCATGTATTGGGGCATAGATGGCCTGGCTGTGGGGGCCCTGAGGTAAGCCTCTGTGAGGCACATGGGGAAGTTTCCATCCACCTTGCCTCATGGCCACGGCACCAGTGCATTGCTCGGGCTCCTGCTCCATCATGGCCGTGAGAAAGCAGAAGAAGTGGGGCAGTGGCCACACGGGGTCCTGCTGGATAGGGCTGCTGGTGCCATGGCCATGAGACTAGGCAAGTATCAGGACATGGGTGGCCTGACTGCAGGGGCCCTGAGGTAAGTAGATGTGGGGCACGTGGGGCAGCTCCATCTCCTTCTACCACATGATGGTGGTGCTGGGATCTGTGTGGCCTCCTGCCCTGCCGTGAGCAAGCAGAAGTGGGCCTCCTATACATGGGGGGAAAAAAGACACCCCCAGAAAATAAGACCTAGTGCTTATTTTGTGATCCAAAAGAAAATAAGACCCGGTCTTATTTTGGGGAAAACAAAGTAGGTAGAAATGATTTGGAAGTTATTTGGGCAGTGAGCAGAGGTTTGAAGGTTTTTATCAAAAAACAAAGCAACACTGCATTGTCGTGAGACAAGCTCCTCCCCTTTCATATGTGTCTGTGATACCAGGATGCACATACAAAGTGTACAGAGTGATGGTAAGTTTCTGCTTCCATCATTTGCCCTCTTACCTCCTTGCTGTCATCTTCTGGTGGTGAGGTTCTTGCTGTTTCATGGCTATAAAACCTCTTTCTGATTCTGGCAGGAATTCACCTGGCCAATTTCCACCTTTCTGCTGATTTTGCAGAGTTCTTGAAGACTCAGAAAAGAATTAGAGGCACATGTGGATTCTAAACAACGGGCTATAAACACTCTTCTCCCAGCTTGACCATTAGAGCATTTGGGACTTTTCCTTTTTTACATTTGTTTCTCATCCTGCTTCCAGAAGAATTCTGCAGATTTTGACAAAAATCATGATCGAGTGTGCAAAAAAACTTTGTTTCTAATGAAGGGAACAAACTTTAATGTAGTCAGACAGTGACCAGTGTCTAAAGTGAAATAGGCTGTTTTGATTATTTTTGGAAAACTGCCAAAATGGTAATAGACTGTTTCAGGGCAATAAAATGAAAGTTTTTCCCCAGCTTGAAATGACTCTAATAGTCCCTTTTGCTCTCAAAACAACCATTTGCTACTTGGGATGGTTATGTTTTAAGTTCACAGTGTTTTGGATTGAAACATTCAGACCTAAAAAGAAAAGAAAAGATGAAGTAAGATCGTAAACACAGTCATAGTTTCTCTTAAGAACTGCTTCACTCAATGACCAAGTTGCCAGTCCCAATCATGTTTGCTAAGTGAGAACTATCTGAATTATTGTAATGTAATATGTTCTATTTGAGCTGCCTGCTACTTTACCCAGCTTTTTCTGAATGGTGGATGAATGTCTTTCTTCTCTTTTATGGATTATTATTTGTTTCATAATTTGGAACAACAGTAATTTTTGTCTAGTGACAACTTTAGACTAAGATATTTTTTTTAAAAGCCAAAAGACATTCTGTTTGATATACAAGTTACATTCTTATTAGTTTAAAAATGCTTCGCTTGGTTTCAGTTTGATGCTACAGGCAGAATTGTCTGAATCTTATTGCATTTCATTTGCTTTGCAAATCTGGATCAATCAGTGCTAGAAACTGCTCATCTAATCAGGAGATGATTACACGAGCGGTTTCTAGCACTGATTGATCCAGAAGGTGGAAAATCCTTTTTAAAAGCAAAATTGCTGTAGTAGTTCCAAAATTTTACTTCAGCCTGTATTGGCTTGACTTGGTTTACCTATAGAAGCAGAGAAACAGAACTGGGCTTTAAGGAAATTTTGTTTGCATGTACCAGAGGTGGTATTCAGCAGGTTCTGACCAGTTCTGGAGAAACGGTAGCGGAAATTTTCAGTAGTTCAGAGAACCGATGATAATCTTCCCCAAGGAGTGGGGAGGGAATGGGGATTTTGCAGTATCCTTCCCCTGCCATGCCTACCAAGCCACACCCACCAAGCCACACCATGCCCACCAAGCCATTCCCACAGAACCAGTAGTAAAAATTTTTGAATCCCATCACTGGTGTGTACTTATTATGCCTATGGATCTTTGAAGTCATGCAGAGGTATGGATGCAGTCCTGTTCAGCTTCAGTGACATAAAATACATTACCCCACAAACACATTAGTACACATTGCATGTAACCTGCTAGGAAGCTTGCTATTTATTTATAAACATACATACATACATACATGTGTGTGTGTGTTGTATATATTTTTTTCAGTAATGTAGAGCATTTCAGGGTATAAAACTATTTCTCCTTAATCAAATTCGTAGCATCACCGCGGCATCATGTGACGTATCAGGACTTTTTTCCCCTTTGCTAAACTGGGCGTGGCCAGAGCGTGACGCATCCGGCCCACGGGCTGCGAGTTTGACATCCCTGCCTTAACTCATCAATATAGATAGTCCTCAACTTGTAATCATTCACTTAGTGACCGTTCAAAGTTGCAATAGGCATTGAAAAAAGTAACCTATTTTTTCACCCTTAGAACAGCATCACATGATCAAAATTTTCTGCTTTGACGATTGCCATTTATACAGTGAGGAAGGGGACTTATAGCTATACTCTGGTTTCAGGATTGATGACCTTTAGGGCACCAGACCACAGAGTCTACACTAGGGGTCTAGAAGATCCTTCGTTTTAATCTTCTGCCACAGGTTGAAAAAGACCAAGTTTTGAAAGTCTGGATTTTGATTCTCTCTGTGCTGCCCAGTTTTAAAATCACTTGAAAAGGCATGTTTTAAATCCTTGCTTAAAAAGGGCAAGAATATTATCTTTTATGACCTCACTCTTTGCTTTTCCATCAAGACTGATGTTATTCATTTCTCTTGGATGTTCTATTTCATTATTTTAGGATTAGTTTGATTATTTCAATATTCTTATGTCTTTTTAGATTTCTTCTTAGCTACACAGAATTTATTAGAAAGAGTACTGCATTTTAAAAATATTTTTCCTCTATGCTTTTTTCTTTATTGCCTGATCTGTATATGATTACAAAGTAATCAAATACTGTTTCTTTATTGCAGTTTTATGTGTTTTCATATATGTGTGTGTGTGTGTCCGCGCACAAGCACATATGCAGAAGTCAATATTTTGCTACACTTTCTATGAGAGAAATAACAGGTTCCAAAAATTTTGGTAGCCAGTGAAGAGCAGTTCAGTTCTTGATTTTGGATTTTTCCTCCCTCTTTTCCTTGGATAACTCTCGTACCTCAGAAATATTTTTTTTAGATTTCTTGCATACTCTTCATGCTTGTGATTTCCCAATAATGATTTTCAATAATGTTAGTGACTAAAGGAGAATGAAGGCCATTCCAAAATTTTATCTTTCTGAAAGTACTTAATGGTTGATTTGGAGCAGAGCTGGGCTGTACTTAGGTTAACAACCGGTTCGCTGAGGCTGAAACGCAGTTTCAAACATGCAGCTAATCTACTCAGGCAGCTCCGGTAAGTTCAGCAGGCGCGGCGCGGAACTCAGCTGGGCAGCGTGGGCGGTGGGGGGAATGAGCCAGATAGTCAGTTATATATGGAAAGGATAGCGGAGCCAGTGATCACAACTACTGGTTTGCCCGAACCGCTTTGACCAGGCAGCAGCCTACCACTGATTTGGAGGTATATTTTGGACTGTTACCTTGAATTCAACCTCTTTTCAACATTGATTTGAATCCCACCTTTATTATTTTTACGAGCCCAAGTTAGCGAACATATCCCACACATATTCCTCCTATTTTCCCCTCAACAACAATCCTTTGAGGTAGGTTAGGAAGAGAGAGAGTGACTGATCCAAGATGACCCGGCTGGCTTTTATGCATTGGCAGAATGATCTCAGAATCTCCCGCTTTCTAGCCTAGTGCCTCATTCTCTCTCTCTCTCTTTCTCTCTCCCTCACTCACTCACTCATCATGAGATATTGCTTTGTATACAAAGAAAAGTCTTTGCTAAAATTGCCCCAAAACTGGTTAGTTCAGTAAACAGAACTTATAGGTTAACTAATATTGGATAATTGTGTATATGTAACGTCTGTATGGGTTAGTTATCAGATCTCTTCTTTCATTTCATCACAAAAGTAATCTTCTAAAATATACAAAAGGGATTCTTCATAAGACTGACAGAATTTTGGAACAAAGTACTTTTGTGGATTAAAGGAAAAAAAAAATAGACTGCAGTCACAACCACCCAAGAGGTATTTGTTGAACAGTGGATGAAACATTTGAAGAAAATAATACCTTGCCAAACTTTAGCCAAAACCACCCAAGATAACATTTGGAAAACAATGGATAAAACATTTGAAGAAAATAATACCTTGCCAACCATTTAACATTATACCATGTAGAAGATGTGTCAAGCTTTTTTTTTTTTTTGAATTTAGGGATTTATTGAAATATGCAGTTTGACCAGGGATGTCTAAACATTTTCATGCAACTACACCAGCCTGTGTTTTACATTCTTCAAAGTGGCTCTGCAAGCTAGAATTTCCCAAGGTCACTTTGATGAAGAAGCGGCCTACATTTTATATAGTCGTGGATATATTTTGCCATAATTTGTTGTCAGTAAACACATTTCCCCCTGTATTCTCCACAGAGGAACAAAAAAGAAATGGAGGTTTGCAGATGATATGTGATCCTCACTTTTTCATATTTCCTTTGACGGGACACAGTAGCATGTCATATTGAATTTCCAAAATATGCATATGTATTAGTGTAACCTAACTATCACATACCTCACGGCTCATTGAAGTGTCAGAAGAATTGTTCATTTTGTGGAAAGCAAAATAAGTTTTGAAATCACAATTGTGACAGGTTTTATTTTAAAGGCCTAACAGCGAGAAACTAAAAAAACAACAACCATGAAAAGTCGCAGAAGCTAGAAGGATCTGAACAAAAACAGTGTCTTATCCAAGGGCAAACTCCCAAACATTGAAGTAATAGCCAATGTTCTCTTACAGTTGTGGTTGCCACAAATATTTTGATTTAATTTTATTTAATGTATTTGTAGTATTATTATTTTGTTTTGCCAATCATGTACCTATGAGATAAATCGTATCCCTCCTTGACAATTAAGTAGGGACCAGACATTTTAACTAATAGGTAAGAAATCAATCTCCTTTGTGAGATGTTTAGAAAGTTAATAGGCACAGCTGGTAATTGTCTATGGGAGAACCTACAGTTGCATCACAATATAGATGGTTGATTGTGTCCCTATCATTTTGTAAATATAAATCTTAAATCCTCTATTCGAATTCAGTTAACGCTTTGCTTGGATCAAGAGACATTATTCCCTGGAGTGAGATGCCATAATATTCATTCATTCATTCATTCATTCATTCATTCATTCATTCATTCATTCATTTTAATTTATCAAACAAAAATGAGAACAAGAATAAAAGAATAAAAATGCAATGACAGGGACGATAGGCACATTAGTGCACTTGAGCATGCCCCCTCTACTAACCACTTAAGTATGATGTAAGGTCCACAGAAGATATGTTAATATGTTAGATCAGAAGCAATTTGCCTCCTCAGGGATGAGGAAAATCTATCCAGTAGGATGAAGTCAACCAGAGACTTGTCCCTAAGGATTTATTTCGGTCAAAACCTCAGGTGACAAAATCTAAAGCAGGCTTGATGTCACACTACCTATTATGGAAATGATAGGCACATATACTATATATATAATAATCACATGTATTTCTGCTCAAATCAATAGAATCAGGTCTACTGATCAGTAAATCCATGTATTGCTCCACCAGCCATTGTACCACCTATGATGTTTGGCACTCATAAACCCAACTATCATAAAGATTGGTGGTCTTTCCTGATCAAGAAATTTTAACTGTCCTTCTGCAAGGCCTAACTTAAACCACCACTAAAACAAGTTACCAAGTTTCTTGCAATAACTATGACTTGTAAACACCAGGAAATATCTTCTTCTTATTAATTGCTTCATTTTTTTTTTCACTTTTGTCCCATACTTTAAATGTGAAACGTGTGCTTTGTTGTTATTTCTGTCTTTTAAATTCAACACTTGTGTTTTACCGGTTTGAAACTTTAAATAAATGCAGTTAAAAAAAAAAAAGCAATAGCCACGGGCAGAATTTTTGTAGCTAAAGGCCGTTTTGACTAAGTCAAGGACAGAGAGGATATACAAGGACTCAGTATAATGAAGAAACTAGGTGGAATGTGCATCTTTAAAAAAAAGAAAAGATGTTAACCTTATCAGAGCTTTAACACAGCTACCTTAATATGTCTTTGTCCTCCACACCTCAGAAAATCTGGCTCCCATTAGTCACCAACCAGCCACCAGATTTCAAGGGCATATTCTTATAGGCATATGGGTCTACAAAGAAAGGGATACACTACCTAAGGCCATAGAATTATCCGCTCCGAGATTATGACTTGGTATAACAAAACTAGAATATTCAATTATACTTATAAATAAAAGAAGGAAAACCCATTAAAAGATTCCCAAGGAAAAGTTTTTGACTTCAGCTAACCAAATGTTTATAAATAAATCTGAATCTAAAAGATAAGGCTAGGTCAGAATATATAAGCAAGCCCAGTGAAAAGATTTCCCTCTCCCCCCTCACCCCTTCAACAGCATCTCTCATCCCATAGGAGAAATTGCTTTTAAGAGTCCTCTCTCTTTCTAGTTTGGTGTAGGGCATATGGTATGCCTGCACGAGTGCGTGAAGGCTTGCATTCATTTGGGAATAGGGGAGAAAATGAGATTCTGCTTTATGCTGTTGTGCATGAACATATGTGCAGAGACTAAGAGGTCCTTCTGGCTTTTCCATTTGTGTCAGTTGAATAATGACTGTGGAGTGATATCTAATAAATTAATAATTCATCTGAGAAGCAATATTTAAAAGGAGGAGGAAGATGGGAGCCTTGCCATGAAGCTTTTCTCCCCATCTTTATGGGATTCACTTAAAACAAAAGTAGCCCAGATCAAACCTGGAAACCAGCGGAGAAGCGAAAGGATGAAGTCTGGGTTAGTGTTGCTGCATTCTGTGCGCTTAAACTGTGATTATTATCTCTTTTTGAGTTACACATCTGGTTTTTTTTTCCCTTGTATATCGTTGGACCTTGTTTCTGCGTTTTAAAGCACAATTTTACACGTCGTTTTTGGTGTTCGGCACGAAGGCTAATCAAGGAGAAATTTAAGGGAAAAGAGCATTCTGTAGCAGCGGTATTCGTTTTCTTTTTCGCGGTGCTGGTTCATATCCATAATCCATAAGACCTCTTTTAAATGCAAAGGAGCCAGTCAAGCAAATTGTGCATTTCCAGAGGGGCAGTTCTTAAGGGAAAACGAGTGTGTGTATATATACTGACACCTGGATTTCTGTCCGTTCCAGTTCAGCTCATTGATTTTCTTTGGTAAAGTCTGTGAGGACAAGGTCTTGCCACAGAATCTTTTTCAAAGGATCCTGCAGTGAAAGCCAAAATATGTCAGAATTGTGTCTGCTAATTCCTAAATTACAATATCTGGCAAGAAGTAAGGAAAACCAGTATTACCGATATTTGGGCAACTGACCTGAGGCCTATTGCCAAACATTAATCTTGTAGTTCTGAGAAGGCCAATCGCTTGCCACTTATGTAGGCCTTCACATCTAATTAGCGTAACAAGGCTTGGGTTGTGTTCTCAGTTATTAGGAGCGTGTGTGTTTTCATCTTTCATTTATATACAAGTAGCCTGGGCCTGGACATTGTTAATGGTTAGTGACCAGCTGAGGGATCCTTTTTCTCTGTCAACCTAATAAGAGCTTTCAGAATCACCTCTGAAGAAAATGGACACCACACCAGGATCATTTAATGAAACTCCACATCTCTCTGTGGGTCTTCTGGTTCTTCCAATTATGGTACATATACAGTTATTCAATGAGAGAGGAAAAGGGAGGAAGATAAGTAAATTCAATTAGATTTTGTTTTAATTGGGCCAATGCTTAACTAAATGTCAGGTTATAATGGGGCACTAATGAGGTCAATATCAGAAAAAGATAAAGAGAGTGGAAACAGTAAACCTCTTTTTCAACCACAAAAGAAAAATGTCCACCGCCTTTGGGGCTGGAAAGCAGGGGGGGATTTGAGAACATATTGTGGATGCTGTTCTCCCAATCTACCTGCTAGGGAGCGTGTCCGTTTGCAAAAATGGCCATCATGAAGGAGATTAACCAATTCCAAAGCCTCAAAATATCCCATTGCTGTTTTTTACTTAGTAACCCCCTTTTTATTATATTCCTACTAAAGCTCTTTACAAAAAGAAGAAGAAAAAAGCCATCGGAGCACATTTGGGACCCAGAGGCATTATGGAAAATAAAAATAGAGGTTTATATTTTACTTTATCATCAGCCAGCTGCCAACTTTATATATGTATGCGTATCTGTATTTATGTCAAAATTGGTTGGGCTGGAAGTCAGTTGTATCTTTTCTCAGGTTTAATGTCATTCAGTGAGAACAACTGGTACTTGTTTGCTAAGAATGCAGATGTATTGAATGTATGGATCCACCCATTTAACTTCTGTTCATTTACAGCTAAATAATCAACCATTGAGAGAATGCTTATGGAAGAGGTTGCTGTTTGCGGTATCTGATCCACAGAGGCAGTAGAAGTCCCTGGTAAAGCAGGAGAGGCAGATACACCCATATACAACAGGTTCACACCTATTCGCTAGAACCGGTTGTTAACTTTCTAAGCAGTTCAGAGAACCAGTTGTTGGAAGAAATCTCCTTTTGTTTTTTTTTCCACTTTACAAGGCTAATCCTGTAAGGAAGACAGGAAGGAAATATTCTGGTGTTGTTTCTAGCCTAATCTTTATTGCCCTGCTTACAG
>JAOYMU010000192.1:54804474-54816047 GCA_025802295.1 Psammodynastes pulverulentus
TTTTCTTTGAAGGTGTTTTCCTTCTCATCCAAGAAGCTGAAGCGAAACATCTTCAAAGAAAAACTAGAAAGTCACGTTGCCTCTTGAAAAAGCATCTTTGGCAGGGGTGGGCTGTTGGAGGTTCTCAGGGGTTCAGGAGAACCTCTATCTAAGATTCTGTGCAGTTTGGAGAACCCCCAAATCCCATTCCTGGCTGGCCCCGCCCCTCCCACGAGTCCCCACACAGCCCATTTTAGATGCAGATAAGTGCAGGACTTGCATGGAGGCTCGGGGAGGGTGAAAATTGGGCCTATTGGAAGTTCGGGAAGGCCAGAAATGGGCCCATTTCCGGCCTCCACTGGGCCTCTGGAGCCTGGGGAGGCCGTTTTCGCCCTCCCAGAGGCTCAAGAAAGCCTCCAGAGTCCGGGAGGGCAAAAAGACCCCTCCACTGTGGTGCAAGAGGCTGACTAGGCCACACCCACCCAACGCCTACCCAGCAACCAGGCAGATAATCCCTTGCTAAATTTTTTGGAGCCCACCCCTGACCTTTGGGACGACTTGATGTAGATATGCAATCCTGTTGCCAACGTAACAAGGAGTGAAAAAGTCCAGAATGTCCAGATAATGTTGAGGAGTAGCTGAGACAGGCACTTTCCTAATTCACTGAATTGTTTTTGGTCATCCCAGGGTACATGACATAGAGTCCCTATGTGATGGAAAGGCAGGTTCCAGTCATATGGAAGCGGAAAAGAAAGTCTTAACATTTGAGCAGTTTCACAATGGACCTAGTTATCTAGAGAGGTGTTGTGCTCCTGTAAATGCTAAAATGGTGGCCGGATAGTCAACTATACAGGATTATTTGGGATTTCTGCAACAAGCAGGGGACCGATATGGTGCTTTAATTGGCTTCTTCCAAGCCAGTTATCCCAGATAAGTGGGAGGGAGTGAAAAAAAAACCCTCAATATTGCCTTTCCTCGATTCTCTTTAATATAATAGTAGGAAAGAGGGAAACTCTATGAGGCTTTTCAGGATTGATGTCAGAATTTTAAAGCAGACCAGATTAAAAAAAAAAAAAACAGACATCACATGAACTGCTGGGATCTCAATGCTTTTAGCAGCACATTCAAAGTGCAGATTAAGGGCATTTGCGTTGTGTATCAAAGCCCTGCTCCAGTTAATATATAGTACAACTGTTGCACCCGTGCA
The DNA here is from genome assembly GCA_025802295.1 of Psammodynastes pulverulentus. Classification (NCBI taxonomy): domain Eukaryota; kingdom Metazoa; phylum Chordata; class Lepidosauria; order Squamata; family Psammodynastidae; genus Psammodynastes; species Psammodynastes pulverulentus. Next base: position 54,805,661 of record JAOYMU010000192.1, read on the forward strand.
AAGTCTCACCTGGTTGTGCCCCTCATTTTGATGTTATTCACACACACACATCCTTACACATACCACACAGATGCCCCTAGTTCAGATTCAGCCTTTCATCTGACAACAGTATCAGACTGAATCAGAGGAGGAAATCTTATTTGAAAAAAGGATAGGCTTTATCTCATTCCTTTGAACATTTGCAGGACAGATTTCCAAGCAATTCCTCCATCTTCATTTAATATTAATTGGCAAAGTCCAAGAAACATATAATACATTTTTTTCCTCAGGTGTTTTTCCTTCATGTAGGTATTCCAGTTCAGTGCGGAGTCGAAGTCTTTTTCCTTTTTTTGCTTCATTTCAAACATCTAAAAAAAAAAATCAAGAGTAAAACAATGCACAAATATATGCATTCATTGTAGACTTCATAGACTTTGGAATCAGAAAGTTATAGCCATTAATTCCACATCTTATAAAAGTTATTAATTTTGACATGGAAGAAGGCTTCTGTCATTATGACTGAGTTGACAGCAGTGACTCTTTCATTTGGCACTTCAGCAGGCTAATTATGTGATTTACCTAATATACCAAGAACTAAAAATAATAAAAGCAAAAATAAAATGTTGCTTTATAGGTAGATTCATAACACGGTTCATTTAACATTCTCCAAATGACCACTTAAAATATAGCCTTTGATGCATGCTTCAGTGTCCTCTCAACCTCTTACTTTTATTATTACTATTATTAAAATGGGAAAGAATAATGCTTTATGATAACCCAATGACTGATGGTATTCATAAAATAGCCATCATGTCGTAAAAATTTTCATTTGAGCGCATAACTGTGATTTATGACTTATTTCTTTTTTGTTGTCAGTGTTGTAAAGCAGTGATTTGAATAAAATGACAATACAAAGCTGCAAAGTTTGTTGCTTTAAGTTTAAATATAAATCTAAAGTATATGTGCTTATGTGTGAGAGTATGTTATATGGAAGTTCCAGAGAAAATGATCTTGACTAATTTTAAGAAAACTAACAGGATTAAATCTGGTTAATACTTGTATGAGAAACTGTAGCAGAGGTGATATGCTACCGGTTCGGACCGGTTCTGGCAAACTGGTAGCAAAAAACCCTACCAGATCAGCTGAGAGGATAAAAGAAGAGTGAAGCGGATGGGGAGAGAGGGTGGGCCGTTCCTAGCTTCAATCTTTTTTCTCCTCTTAGCTGATTGGCGTGGCACGCGTTAGGTACACGCGTGCACACAATCACCGAACCAGTAGTAGCACCGGTAGGAACCCATCCCTGGGCTGTAGGTTACAGTACTCACAAAAAGATAGTGATAAACTACTTCTGTCTTGCTGCCCAAATAAACTACTTGTGAGTTCTTAATTTAAGGAAGTCTTTATTTTTTTAATAGAAAAGGAATGTGTCTTGTTTCCTCAATTTTCAAATTTATTTATTACCTCCGAAGTTTTTGTGAACATATGTCAGTCCTATTAGGTCAGGGGTGTCAAACCCGTGGCATCACGGTGACATCACATGACGTATTGTGACTTTTCCCCCCTTCGTTAAACCAGGTGTGGGAGTGGCCAGCGTGTGATGCATCCAGCCCGCAGGCCGCGAGTTTGACAACCCTGTATTAGGTAAACTAGACCAATAGAACCAACTCCACCCTAAAAACTAATTTTATTGACATAGCATGGTTTTGCAAGTCCGATGGTGCTGTATATCTTCTCTCTCTCTTATACACCAGTGAATCAGGAGACATTTTCCTGAGTTGCTTCTGCCTATTATCTTATTTCCAGGACTTACGGAATGTTTCATCCCTGTTTGCCTAAAAATTCTTGCAAATTTCTGTTAAGGATAAAGAATCCAGCAGCAGCAATGCAACTCCCATCCTACTTCCAGTAATAATGTGATTGGCCTAGTTAGTAGTCCTGGGTATTGCTGAATAGATTCAGACATAGTGATTCATTGTGAAAGAACATCTGGAAGACTACAAGCTCTGCAGTCATGTCCTGTATTTAGTAATTAACTTGCAGTGGGATGCTTTTGTTTAATTCAAATTGTTAGTGCCAAGCAGAAAGTTGGAATAGGGTCTGATCATATCCACCATGAGATATTCAATTCCTGCCCAAAGATAATCCTTTCCTGTTTTCTGCCTGGGAGGCCAAAGTATGAACTTTAAAACTCTCTTTCTCAGAGTACACATTTGGCACCCACTTGATTCCATCAATATTTTTTTTCCGTTCTAAATATCTGACGAGTTTTCAATTGATAATCATAATTGCTTGAAATGTATTCATATTCTTCTGTTTTGCAGTGCCAACAGCTGTTATTATTTTAGTTGTTTTTAGAATTTTATTTCATATCGTAAACTGCCAGCAGTTGGCCTTTTGATTATAGTAATAATAAAGGATCCAAGTTTCCTTTCTTCCCTGCCTATCATTCTTAAACCTTTAAAAGCAGATATCTTAGCATAAAAAATTGGCCATTCTGCTTCTCTGACATCTGAAGAATTTCAAAGGTAGACAAAAAAACATTTCTAAAAACTAGTTTAATAGGATACATTGAGGGTCTGTGCTTGCAAAAATGTAAATGTTAATATAACTGTTCTTTCCTTACCCTAATACTTTTAAATTCCCTAAAAAGCTAAATAAATAACTCACATGTAAAAACATGTCCCACTCAAACCTACTTTCCTTCCTTCCTTCCTTCCTTCCTTCCTTCCTTCCTTCCTTCCTTCCTTCCTTCCAAGTTTAAAATATTTTAAATAATGAGGGCAAGGTGATTGCCTCAGATTTACTTCAGAGAAAAGGTAAGAGCTTCCTTCATGAACCAATGGGGGAAAGAAAGTCTTAAGAGTTAATAAACATATGGAACATGTTTGATCCCTTTTTAAAATGAGATTCTGCTCCTGTGTTCCAATTTATTTTAAAACCATGCCTTTCTTCAAATGTAGTTCAAGTTACCTTGCAATGGATTTAAAAAAAAAAAAAAAAACTCAGGGAGTTTATTTATTTGTTTTAATAAAACTAGACATGTTAGAAAGGTTAGTTGATATCCCTACTTGATAATCTGTTTGCAAAGTGAAGTTGTACCTCTCAAAAAGCTGCCTTTAGCCCAGACGCACTACATTGCCAGCTGAGTGATTAGAAACCTAATATACATCTTCTATCCTTGTGTTCTATTCCTAAAATCTTTGTATTTCTCTCCAATCTAGTATGTCACTTGTCACATATCATTCTTGGTCAGCCTTCACTAACATTAACTAGACTCCGAGTTGTTTCGGCACACCTTCGACAAATCATCCTGTCAAAAGAGGAAGTAGTTCTAATCAGTGGTATGATTTTGACCAACAGCCCATTTTCTGACCTGTCACTTTAATGCTTCGATACAAGAGGCAGTTGAACAGTGACACCTGTCATGGAGAGCGTGAGGAGGCGACTGGTCCAAAGGCAGAGGTTTATTCATTTATTTGATTTCTATAGCTGCCCAAGTGAATCAAGTCATGCAAAATACTGCTGGGTAGATGAATATCTCTAAAGTCGAAGTGAACAATGGAAGCTGGGAATACAGGTAGTCCTCAGGTTACATATGTAAGGGAGCCTGCCCATTCCATTCGTAACCTGAGGATTCATGGGAGTGAATTTTGTACCTTGAACGTGATCACTTCCTTCTTTCGCCCACACATTTGCTAATTGAATGTGCAGCTCATTAAGTGCACGTGAGGTATCATGGGAGCGGGGGCTAGTGATGGAACAAGCCACCTGCTTCAGATCACTCAAAGCCTCCCCCGATCCACATATACCTCATTCTTCCTTCTCTGGGGTCCCTACAATTGCCCCCCCCCCCATCCTGCCTCGCTGGGTCACTTACCCAATGAAGATCTGTCTCCTCTCCAGCCTGTTTCTTTGCCTACCCCCTCCTTTTTCGTTGCCGAAGCTGCCCTCAAGCGGTTCAGCTGTGAAGAAGGAGGCCCGGAATGGCGCACATGACCCTCCTTGCCTCCTTTTTCAACGACAAAGCCATCCTCAAGTGGTTCAGCCTTGAATAGTGCACATGGCCCTCTGCCCCTCCTTTTTCATTGCCAAAGTCATCCTCAAGCAGTTCAGTGACGAAAGTGCAAGAAACCTGAAAGAGAGAAGAATTCAGGAGACTAAACTAAACATGAGTCTTCTTGTGCCTGTCCAGCACCTTAATCACTATGCAATAGATCTTTCATACCTTCTTGCATGTGGAAAATCTCTCCAAATGATAAACTTTCCACAACTGGGGAAAAAAGTAAACTCAAAACATAAGTGGTTCTATTTCGAACCAGTATTATTCCAGAATGTAAAAATCCAAGTGGTTCCAACTCTATACTGTCCCCCCCCCAAAAAAAATTAAAGGACCCAAGTTCAATCATTGTTATCTTTGGTAAAAATTAGGAGGAATTTCTGTTTCATATCTTAAGGACTAGCTGCAAACAAGTGAAGAAAACTTTGGGCCAGGTGGAACAACTTCTTAAAGAAATTTGATTTATTTTTTTAAGTTCCTATGCACAATTTGCCATGCATGGGGATTCTGGGAGTTGAAATCCACACCTCTTAAAATGGCCACGGTTGAGAAACACTGCCCCTATATATTGTTCCCATTAAAGTAACTTTCTTTGAAAAATGGTTGCAGAGCAGGGACATAGCAATGAGTGACTACTTCATGGTCATATCTTAGTCATTGTCTAATGTGTGTGCTTACATTCCATGTATGAAAACCTCCTATCACATTCATGTATTTCCTGTGGGAAGCTCCAATTATTTTCATTTTATGAGGAAAAAAATGACAATAAAAATCCCGGCATGCAGAGGACTTAATGGATGGTCTCCAACTGCTGTCTGGTGCTTGTTTTAAGAAAGCTATGCTGTGGATTTCATTCAACTGACTTCAATGTCACGTTTTAGATGCTGGACATAATTTAGCTCAAGTTCCAGATTTTTCACCGAGTTGGATTGTCGAATTGAGCTGCCTATAATTTTTACACTTGAGAAATGTTTGACTTCTGCGGTTTGAATGTGCTGTGGACCATGACTGAAAGTGTTCATGGTACTCTGTTCATCTGTCACTTCACACATTTTCCTTAGGATAGTATTTTCTATAGAATTATTCTATCTGCTGAAGAATAGAAAAAAGAAAGGTGAGAGGGGAATAGTACTTAGAGGCCACTTTGTAATTTGTCTTATAAAATGTCTCACCAAAGTACACTTTGCTATTTTTCCCCCCACCAAAAGAAATGCCTAGCTATTTTATGCTTTAATAAAAATCTACGCATATAGCAGCCTGCTCCTTCCAGGAAGGAGAAAAATATTAAGAGAATCAACTCAAGACTGGTAGAAAAGTTTTTCCTGTAAAACTGGCACACATAACATATAGTATCTTCTCCATTTTCTACAACCAAGCCTCAATGTTTTATTTCCCCTCCCAAAATAATTATAAATGTTTTCCTATATTTTTTTTTAAAAGTGAAAAGCAGTTGTTGTGCATGCTAGATTTTTAAATAAATATACTAATTTAACAAGGGTTAATTAGCCAGTAGGATAACCCTACTGATGGGTAAATAAGACCTTGGTGTTGGTTAAACTGATCTATTTTTGCTTAATGGATTTGTCTTGTGATGACTATGTGGGATTTTATAGGATTATGATGGCATAAGGCAAACAGCCTCATCTGTATTGGCCAAATTCCTGATAGTTAAGATTGATATCAGACTCAACGTTATTGAGCATTGACTGAATAGCAATAGCACTTAAGACTTATATACCGCTTCACAGTGCTTTATAGTCCTCTCTAAGTGGTTTACAGAGTCAGCATGTTGCCCTAAACAATCTGGGTCCTCATTTTATCCAACCTGAGAAGAATGAAAGATGAAGTCAAACTTGAGCAGATCAGGATTGAACTCCTGGCAGTCGGCAGACTTAACCAGAGTTATCCGTGGGCTGTTATCCGTGGGCTGTCAGACTCCTGAATGGAAAATAACCTTGTGGGGCCAGCGTGACATGCAATAAGTTCACATGGTGCAATAGGATTGTGTGTTTTTTAGTAGGATTCACTGGGTTAGGGATTTTCTGTCTTCACTGTGAGTTGTATTGTGTTGGGGGCGTGCACGAAGAGAGGCTCACCCAATCTCATTGTATACATGTTGTACACAATGACAATAAAGGTTTGAATTGCATCAACCTGCAATACTGCATTCTGACCACTGAGCAACCATGACTCAAGATCATACTAGGAAAAGAAAGTCACTTAATGATTTCAGAACTCCTTACAACTTCCTTTCTTTCCTCTCCTTGGCATGGAAGGACTGACCCTTCACAAGCCCTCTCCGAGCTTATAGACAACAAGGATAACTATAGCTGTCTGTTTATGGCATGGTTGGAGATAAAATTGTGTCAAATGGCTCCTAATAGAAAAAGAATTGGATGTACTGTAGTTTTGTGCCTCATCTTCCCAGAACAATACAGACAGATGATGTTAAGGACGTTCTGCTTCTCGTCAAAAATCCATATCCGCTGACAACTTTAGATTTCAAGGCAGGATGAGACAAGAAACCATCCCTCCCTATCTTTTCCTACATGGAAAAAGGAGCAGGGTCCTCATCAAAAATGAGCAATGCAACTTGGAATATAATTTAATGGACTAAATTAGCCCTCCTTCTTCCCCTCCATGCACACATGCTGGAGAGTCCTCACTTCTGCAGTGCAAATTTAAAGCATCAGAATCTGATTGCTGTTTCCACTAGTACCGTACTGGAGTAGAAGGAGAAGCAACGATTTAGCACATAAACTGTCTTCCTTTCCAACTGGAAAGCTTTATGAACCTTTGCCCGAAAGAAATCCCTGTATTCTTTAGGGAGTCCCTTAACTGAGAATGTTTTCATGCTCTACTTATGATGTAGGTCGGGGTGATATCTGGCCATGCATTTAAAAGATGTTGTAAAATTTAAGTAGTGGAGAAAGCTCTGGATTCTCATATTATGGATATAAACATGAAGAAACAGCTTGGTATGTGTTTTACAAGAAAAGAGCCAAAGTTCTAGGAGTCTGATGTGATTTGATTGAAGATTTCTTCAGTTGTTCTAAAAATGCTAGTTCCATGTATAAGAAGGACCAAGCAGAAACAAGCATGCTCATTCCCTCCACCCTTCTGTGTTGTCCTCAATATAGAGAAGTCAACTATGAATAGCAGAAAACCTTCTCCACCTCTGGATGTTTATTGTGTGGTTGATAAGTTTGGGTTCTCGATTGTATGGGGGGAGGTTTTCTTCTCTACAAGCAGAAGAGAACAAAGGCAATGAGAAGAAGATGGAGATAGGGGCACCTCTTCCTGATCCCCTTCTTCACGTGTAGAGCCCACCTGCTTACAAACCAACTGCAGAAGGTCACAATGAACTTAGGTCTAACATGCAAGGAAGGATAGCTTGATGGATTCACTCCAAACTTTTTCCGTGATTTGTCATTGACTTGGCTCAGAAACATCTAAAAAGCGATCAACTATCATATCAGTAATTTGCTTTGTGTGCTGAAATAAATTGGGTTTGGTTCTATGAAATGGGGAGAAAATCCAGACTGAACCCATGTACGCCTTATTTCATCACACTGTGACCTAGAAGATGCTGTTAATTGTGGCATACATGAATTTCTCACTTTTTCTCCCAAGCAGATTTACTGCTTTTTCTGTTATTGTGAATTTCTCACACTTGTTTGGAGCAGAAATATCTTACAAAGACAGTATTACAATTCTGTCACGGTGCTCCCAAGTTTTGGGATTAGATATTGTCAGCTGCTTGTGAAACTGCTTTTTCATGAAACAATAGTTTAGAGCAGGAAGGGAAATGTAAATGAATTTATGATTGCCTCATTTTCCACATTTTTGTTACTCTGAATGTCTTTAAAATATATTGACAGAGACACAAAGGTGCAGTGAAAATTATATATGTAAATATTCATTGCATCAAAAGACAGTAAAACTTTATTGTAATAAATGTACTTAATCAGTTTTATAGAGCCCTGAACAAAGAGTATTAATAAAATAAGAATATTATGAGGAAATAATTTACCATCCTATTATGTTGCAGGAAGCTTTTGTTTCTGGACTAATGTGTTAAGATACCTACAATATACTTGTTCTTAGAGCACATATTCTATGTCCTCTACCATTTCTAGGGTCTGAACACAGAGTAACTCAATGCCGCATCTATCTATCAGGGTTCCATGTAACACACCCATAGCAATCAAAACTCCAAGGCAGTTTGGTTCCTCAAAGAATAGATTTATTGGATATGTCCTATTGGCACGACTTGATGAAAACTGACTCTAAATATCCCCACGGATTTCACCTAATTAAAAATAAAAGTTCTTTCACTTTCTCCAAACAATCAGTCACATGGTCCAATCAGAATACACTCCGGTTGCTAGATGACTCTCCTTCTGGACACCTGGTGGGAATGTGCTTGGTTCCCAAGAGAAAGTATTTTATTTTGGCTACAGCACCCCAGGTATCTCTACTTTCTCCACCCATTTCCCACAGCTCCAGTTGTGGCAGCACTGAAGCCCCAAAATGGTCACCGCCAGGTCAGCTTCAGGGTTGACATTACCTATTGTACCAATCAGTAGACGATGAACTAGAGGAGTTTCCAATGCTTCTACACTTAATCCTCAACTTACACGCCCAATTAGGACCAGAATTTGCATTGCTAAGCAAGGCGGTTGTTAAAGAGAGTCGTGTTCAATTTTATAACTTTTTTGGCTACTGTTGTTAAGTGAATTAAGTTGTTACCGTTAGGAGGTCCAAATGTCTCTCCCAGGGCAGGACACATTGTAAGTTTGGGTCTACAGCTCATTTTCCCCACAATCCCAGAGGGTTGAGACCCTAACCAGAGCTGCTCTCAGCGACTTAACAGAATAGTAGATTCATTTTGGGATAAGGGAACCCATGCCATGCCATCTAAGGCATGATATGTAATGATCATTTAAAGTTGGGCTAGGGAAGCCAAGATGCAACCGATGGAGCAACCAAACAGTAGATATTAGCCTGGAGTTTAATTGCTGCATTCTGGACCAGCTGTAATTGTCAAGTCATCTTCAAATCCAGCTGCATTAGACTGTGTTGTAGAATTCAGTCCTATGCTGAATCTTATCCAATGCCTGTTGGTCAGATAGAGATGTAGCTGATGCTTCAGTTGGAGCTGAGCAAAGGTTCTTGGTTACAGCTTTTACCTACAGTGGAAGTAGGAACATCCACCCCACTAGGTGTATCCGCCCAATAAATCAACTCCATAGGAGGCTAAGACTACTTTTATTGAGACTAGCTATAGTAACAAAAGGTAGGAGGGTGTTGTACCTTCTCTTCCTTTAGTTCAGTGAATGAAGGAAGTGTCTGTCTCAGCTGTCCCTAAACATTATCTGGACATTCTGGACTTAAAAAGTAATTTACTCCTTGTCACGTTGGCAACAGGATTGCATATCCACATCAAGTCATCCCAAAGGTGCTTTTTCAAGAGGCAACTGGACTTTCTGGTTTTTCTTTAAAGATGTTTTGATTCTCATCCAAGAAGCACCTTTGGGACAATCATGACCTGGATGACTGAGACTCTACATAGACCAGAGTCAGCAACCTGCAGCTCTGAGCCACATGTAGCTCTTTCATCCCTCCGCTGCAGCTCTCGATCGCTCAAAATATGTGTCATAATTGCCAATTTGTGACACCCACCGGCACACAATTTATTGAGCTTTTCAATCCCCAGTAGGTTTTGTGGCTCCCAGTATTTTCTTTCCTGTGGGAAATGGATCCAATTGGCTCTTTGAGTGTTTAAGGTTGCCGACCCCTGACATAGATCTATCTATATCTTCCTTCCCCTCTGCAAAGATCCAGCAGTCAAAGTAAACCACTGTGGGGACCACTTGTCAGATGGGGGATGGGTGACCCCATCCAGAGCTACAGTTCTAACAAGATCTATGGATAATTAGTAACTTGTATTCCCTGACAAAAGTCAACTCTTTGACTTTCTGTTCACCTTCAGGACATCCACATCATGTCTGGCCCAGCCTAGTATAAAAATATACAACTAGTAATATCAGCAAATTAACAGACTATTAGAGTTAATAGTGGATGGGACCTTGGAGGTCTTCTAGTCCAACCCCTTGCTCGGTCAGGAAGCCCTACACCATTTCAGACAAATGGTTGTCAATCTCATCTTAAAAATTTCCAATGTTGGAGCATTCATAACTTCTGAAGGCAAGTCATTCCACTCAATAATTGTTCTCACTGTCAGGACATTTCTCCTTAGTTCTAGATTGCTTCTCTCCTTGATTAGTTTCCACCCATTGCTTCTTGTCCTGCCTTCAGCCACTTTGGAGAATAAGTTGACTCCCTCTT
>JAOYMU010000192.1:54855912-54866056 GCA_025802295.1 Psammodynastes pulverulentus
TAAAATTTAAAATTTAAAACCCGGGGGACTGGACCGGGCAAGCTCAGGCCAGACCGGCCTGGATGAACAAGAAGGTTCAACAAGAAGGTGCAACCACATTATACTGTTGATTCATATCCAGTTTGTTATCAACTACTATTCCAGTTAATAGGACTTCCAATGTTTTTTACACCTACCTATATGTGCATCTGGTTTTCTTCCCCTAAATGAGGAGCTCCATCTTTTTCTTTTAGAAATTCATTCTGTTGTATTCATCACCTTTTCTGATTATAAAGAACATTGTGAATATTATTTCATTCTAAGCCTCTTTGTTTTTGTCATTAGAAACCCAATAAACCTTCCTTCCAGTTTCCTCTAATGTTTAAGGCATCAGACTACAAATCAGGAGCCTGTGAGTTCTAGTCCTACCTTAGGCACGATACCTGATTGGGTGATTTTTCACCAATCCCTCTCCTTCAGCCCAACTCATCTCCTAGGGTTGTTGTTGTGGGGAAATTAGGAGGAGGAAAGAGCATTAAGTATGTTCAACACCTTGAATTATTTATAAAAAAATAATAATAGTGAGGATAAAAATAAATAAACAAAACAAAATTCATCATTATAGTTATCAATATAAATAGTGAAGAGACTGAATCTTAAGGCATCCTCATTCAATACTTCACTCCTTTTTGGTGAAGAATGAGGAATGAACATTCCTTGAGTCCCATTTTTGTTCTAGCCATAATTCCACATCACTGCCATATCATCTTTAATTAGGCACTAACCAAAATTATTTTATAAATGAACATTTAGGAAAGTGACATGGTTTCAAGTTAACAGACTTACCCATTCTCCGTTAGATTTTGTCTGATTAAATACTGTATGTGGTATTTAGGACCTTGGGGTAATGCTTAGGGTTCCATAATGCACTCAACTCATGGTACATTTCAAACATTATTGCTTCTTATGTGATAGAATTATCTCACTTAATCATTAAAGTTTGGTTCTATTGGAAGATTTCTATTAAAAAGACAAGATTTCAATTATCTAAAATTATGATGTTTAGTTTCAATTTTATCTTAAAATATTTACTTAAAATATAAAATGTTATTTATTTGATTTTATTTATTTTCCTTGGCTATTTATTAATATATCTTATTTTTAAGAGTATACTCTTTCATAAACTACTTAGGGAATCCTTATTATTGGCTGTTTAAATAATGAAAAAATACTGCAATTTCAACATTTAAATAATTATATTAAAGGATAGGGCAGGAATAACTATAACCCCAGTCTAAACATCTGGCTAAGTGTATGTCCAACCATAATAATAATCATATTAAAGGAGATTGCACAGAAGGCATGAAAAAGTAGCAACAACAATGCATTGGAATACCTGCAAGAAATGCCATTTGCCTGCAAGCAAGAAATGGTGGGGCCATAAAACAGAGAAAGTAATAGAAAATGAAGAAGCTAAAGTACTCTAGGATTTTAGAACTGAAACAGACAAACACCTGCCACAACAATTGCTGATAAGACTAAAAAAAAGTCTAGACCACAGGTGTCAAACTCACTGCATCATGTTGCCATCACGTGATGTTTTGTGACATTTTTCCCATTCATGGAGCTGGAGTGGGCGTGGCCTGTATGTGACACATCGGCCCGTGGGCTGCCAGTTTGACACTCCTGGTCTAGACAGTGTATGTTGCAATACCTGAAGACAGCATAAGAGAAGAGAAAGAATAAGAATAAGAGAAAACCATAAAACAAAAAGGCCTGCAAATAGGAGTAAAGAAAATGTGAAAAAAAGAAACCAAATATAGTATCAATAGAAATAGGCACCTTCAGTACAATCCCAAAACAATGTGGAGCACTGTTGAACACCATCAGCACTAACAAAATTCCCATTAGTCAATTGCAAAAGGCAGCTTTACTTGGAACAGCTTACATCCTGCAACTATACCTTTAAAATTATCAAACAACAACATCCACCCATCCCAGGTCCTTGGGAAGGATTCTATAGAGTTAGTATATAGTCTAAATATCTGGCTGACTCTGTAAGCAATCATACTTCATTAAACATGTATGCCATTTGACTACCAGTGACTTTAGATGGCTCACAACAATCAAAGAAATTATAATAAAATCCATAAAGCATAAAAAATAAAGTTAAAAGAGAAAAAACAGAATGAAGAAAGGGGTCTCATTCTCTACCATCAAAGGCCTGGTTGAAGAGCCAAGTCTTCACTGCTCTCCTCAACAGCAGCAGAGCAAGGGCCATCCAGGTCTCAGGAGGAATTGAGTTCCAGAAGACAGGCACTGCTACCAAGAAGGTGTGCTTTAGAAATCTCCAATCAGGGGTATCAAACTGGCAGCCCATGGGTTGGTCATGCACAGGCCATGCCCTGCCATGCCCAGTTCTGTGAATGGAAAACATTGCAAAATGTCATGTGATGGCAACGTGACATCGCAGGTTTGACACCCATTCACATAGATTATATTCTTTATCTGAAGGAAATCAGACTGACAACCCTGCAGGATCTGATAAGCCAAGCAATGTTATGGGAGATAGGTAATTCCTTGAGTAATCAAGGCCTATGCCGTGTAGGATTTTATAGGTGATGCTTTGCTATGCTTGGATCTTGAAAGCTTTGTTTGTTACTTGCTTGCACCTCCAAGGAGATTATTCTCTGTTATTTATTTAAGCTCAGTCTTCCATTCCTAGGCTAATTTTAAGTACCTTTGTGGTGTGATTCAGATTGAGAGTACATATGTAGCAGTGTCCTCATTATATCTGTTACCTTACAGTTTTAGCAGCTCTGGTTCACACTTGAAGCCATTTGGAAAGTCCTCCAAGGCCTTCCCCATTAGACTCTATTAAATAAAATAAAATGATGCTATGCTGGCAGAAAATACCAGCTTTAAGTGAGGACAAGTCAGCTGCATCTTTATTACATAAAGGAGGAACTTGGCGGGGGATATTGCTCTCTTTCAATGTAGGCTAGTCGTTTTAAATTAAAATTTAGGAAATTTAAGGGAAACCTTAAATGTTCTGGACAGCATTTTTTAACAGGTTTGCTTAAACAGAGCATGAATGCTTTTTGAAGTGTTCAAATTAGATGACTGGATATTCACACTTCAGCTTATTAATAGAGCCATTTCTCAAGGGAGGTTGGGCTAATGAGCACAATCATACAACCAAACAGTGTAGAGCATTCAATCTTTACATGTTTAAGTGTTTACCAAAGTATGAAGTGACCCTAAGACTCACTGGAGGCATAAGTGAAAACAAATGTACAAATAGGAATGCAATGAATCAGAGATAGGAATGCAATGAATCAGAGATACATAATGAGTAGAAGAGTGTGGGCTTTAAGTTCTCCAGGTTATACAGCACAGATAACCTAGGATAGGCCACAAAAACCCACAAGAAGAGATAAAAGGGAGCTGAATTGCCAGATACGTAGATAACTTCCCACTCACTGCCAAATGATCATGGCTATTTGAAGGCATATCCCATATGTAGTGTTTCTCCAAACTTTTACTTCCTGAAATCAGCCATGCTCTGTAATCATTTTTTGTAGGCAGGGGCAAGAAAAGACACTCCCCCATTCTAAATAAAACCCTGAACTCCAATAATTGGGTAATACCAGTTGAAAGAAAAATGTGCGGAGGGACTGAATGGGATAAGTAAAATAAGACAGCAAGCAAAATTAAACATTGTCAAAGAAAGATGTACTTCATTTATGAAACATTTACCGTAAAACCTCTATTTGAACGCCATGGCGCTCTATTTTTCAACCCTTCCGCCGAGGTGGCGCTCAAATAGAGGTGGCGTTCAAATAGAGGTGGCGTTCAAATAGAGGTTTTACGGTATTAATGTTGCATAAACCTTACAGCAGGGCTGTCAAACTCACGGCCCATGGACCGTTGGCATCATGTGCTGGCCACGTCCATGCCCCATTTTAGTGAAGAGGAAAAGAGTTGTGATACGTCATGTGACACCGCCATGATGATGCGAGTTTGACATCCCTCCCTTGCAGGAAGTAAAATAATTAACTGTGATGGGAGCGGTTGTTCTCTTGTAAGAATAGAAGGGTTGATGTCTGAATGATGCAAACAAGTTAGTAATAATGGCATGACATCACTCAGGTATAGTTATTCCCCATCCTAACCATCTTGCCATCCCAGATACAGAAGGTGCAAATGGCAGAAAGCCACCTTTGTAAAATAGCCTGAAGTTTAATTGCTGCTTGGAAACAGAAGTTTGCTTGTGTAATTTAGGTATAAGGTAAAGGTAATGGGCTATGATGACCCAGGGTATGGCACAAAAGCAACACAGTCAGATAATAAGTAGAAGTTCCTTTATTAGCTCCCCAATGTCCTGGTTACTTTCTGGTCTGAAGAAAACTCTCCCAGGAACAACCTTTGGCTGTAGTTATTCAAGTCCAAAATGTTGGCAACAGAAAATTTAATCAGAAGTCCAAACAAGGCAAGGTGACGTAATTAATCCGGCATGGCAACGTCAGGAATTCCAGAAGTGAAGGAACGGCAATGAATCCACCCAATTGGGAGGATGGCAGGAAGAAAGATAACCACAGTCAACATAAGTTAAACTCACATTTGTTCCCAGCAAACACCGCTCTCAGCTACCTCCCCTTTTAAACTCTCTTCACAGATGTATCTAATGAAGGGAATCAGGGCCCTTTCCTCCCCCGTAAGCCAAGCAAACCACGTTGCTCTCTTCTCCGTTCTTCCCTGCGTGCCCTAGGATGAAGAGGGGGTGGGCCTGGGTCTTCCTCCGAACTCCCTCTCCCTTGTTCTACCTCTCCCCTCCTTTGCCCAGCCTGACTTTGCCCTTCCCCAGTTTCCTCCACAGCCAACGGAGCCACTCTTCCACTCCCTGTCAGCTGTTCGTCTTCCTCCTCGGATTCAGACTCCAACAGGGGCATGACACTATATCTGATTTCTAACCTTCATACAACCCCCTCTTTTTTTAGTTTTCCTTACCCCTTGTGGAAAGGAATACATGTTGGCATTGAAGATTGAGCTGGCATTTCCAGCTTGGGAATCAAAATTGCCTTCTGAATGCCGGGGTCAATACCCATCCCCATGGTGTGACTTTCAAAGGAGAGTTCCTCAAGAAGCATACTTCCAGATGTGCCTGAGACCACATCTGGAATTAAAAAACAAAGGGCCTTTTCCCTGCTTAATAATTAAGCAGGCTACAAAAGTGCCTTTTAGCTCCAACAGCTTGACTTGCTGTTTGAATTCCTTTGGAGATTACACTTCCTCCTTTATGTAGGTTAAAAGCGGAGACATCCCTGGCCATGTGATACGCTATGTATAAAAGCAACCAGGAGACAGATACAAGGCGAGTGTTGCCTGTGAAATATATTGGGAATGCTAACACATCTGGGAGCAGCAGCCTAATTAGCTGGCTGAAGATGTTGCTGCATTAGCTTTATGCTCAGCATGTTCCCAGTACAGCAGGGATGTTACATCAGCAGCGCAATCAGAGAACGCAGCCTCTTGCCACTGTTTTAAGTTCCCTGCAAACGGCAGGTTAAACCTGTCCCTGTGCTGGAGACTGGCTTAATGTAGACAGACGGAATTATAACTTGGGGGATTCTGAGCTTATTTTGCAGAGAAAGAAGTTAAAAATGCTGTAATTCTAGTCATTTATCATAGCTGTGGCATGCAAGATGAAGCCTTAACTGCATTCTGCCAGGTCTGTTAAGTAATAGCAGAAACCTGCAAATAATGTGTTTGAACTGACTTGCATCTGCCATCTTATTTTGATGTAAATCTTCACAGATTACAAGTTTACATGCGATTCTCCTCCATCCTCGCTTTAACCATATTTGTATGTTTTTTGTTCTACTGGAAAACTCCAGCTCCAAGAACTGGAAACTGGGAAAAATTAACAAAAGAACAAGGAAAAAAAGTCAAACTTCAAACAAAGAAGCTTGTTTGAAAGTAACAGCTCTAGATAATAAACTGGTACAAGGAAATTTTAAAATGTTAAAAGACAAGGCTGCTCTCCTCACCCCTGTCCCCATCCCAATATTGGCTTTATAAATGTTACTTTTATGTTCGATGCTTTTTAATAGTAATTTTATTAAAGATTAGAATTACAATAGTAAAACTTAATGGAAACTGAAAAAATAGAATGAAAAAAATAGAAGATTCAGAAAAGAAAGAAAAAGTATGATATAGTAAATGTGTGTGTGTGTGTGTGTGTGTGTGTGTATGTGTGTGACTTTACACCTTCAATACAAATATAAACAATTTTAATAACTTATAACCTTCTCTTAAAGTATAAAAAATTATCTCTTCATCCATATCCCATCTGGGATCTATAAACAAATACATAAAGTATCCTTTCAGCCTTGATGTTAGCAGAACTCCCTTAAGGGTTAGCATATCTTTTTTAACCTTGATCAAATAAACCAACTTTATATTCCTTCTTTTTATTTCTAACAATCTTCACCAAATAATGTAACTGAACTAGATTTCTTTTCATTTTTTTTTCTATTGTCCCTTCTCACAAAACTTCAAAAATTTAACAACCATCTTCTTCAAATCCAAGATAGGAAAATTATCCAAGCCACTTTTGGTTTGTTGTTTGTATATCCCTTTGAATTATTATGACATCAGCTGGTTTCTTTTGTATACCTAGTATAACACCTTTTTCTGTGTTAATTCTTGTAAGAGTCCACTTTCAACTCAGTTTCACTCTTGTCAGATAGAACTTGCTCCTCTTCCATAACATCTTTTAGTCTATAAAGACAGACAAATGTCTGTCCAAATCAACTTCTTGCTCCATTATTCAAAAATATATTTCAATATGTCCAATGTTAAAATATTTTGTTTTTGCAATTGTAAATCAAATATTCTTCTCCCTTAATTGTAATTTTCAGTTCTCGCTAGCTCCCTCTAGTGTTCAGTTTTGAAAATCTTACGTGTCAAAAAAAAAAGCATTTTCCCACAGGAAGTATTCTTTATCATTAATTCCAAAATTTATTTATTTAGCTGAACCCTTAGTCCATTTGCAACTTTCTAAAATCAAGTTTTAATCAGCCTGTTTATCCTTCTCCCCCCTCCCCCATTTAAAAAAAAATCTTAAACTTGTAGTTAAATGGCTTTCACTAAGGACCGGAGGAAACTCCCCGATGCTTTCAAACCTGATGATCCAAAGGTTCTTAATAGCCAAAAAGCAATTAACCAATAATTTCTGACAGTGATTAAGAAAGAAAATATGCAAACCTAGTATCCAAAAGTGCTGACTGGGGCTTGAGCAAGATGGCATTTTCCTCGTCTCTCTAAACCCACTGGACAATGCTATATTGCAAAGAAAAGCTATCTGGAGCACCTGTGGGTGATCTCAAATCTTTTCTTTGTCCAGAGACAAATTATCAAAAAGCCAGTCTATTCTCTGGCTCTTCCTTCTGCCACAGTTTTCAGCTCTCCTTTTCACAGAGCCATCTTCAGCCCACCATTTTTTCCCCAGAAGCCCCATGTTGATGTTGAATATTCTCTGAATGATCAAATGTACAGCAAATCTGTCATGCTTGTATTTGACATCCAGTCGTTCAGTAGCTGATATTTAAACAATGTTTGAAGTAGCAGAAATTATCTATTAAATACTATTATTATATGCTGTATTTGATATTGTACACACACACAAAAACACACATGCATATATTTCATAATAGATGACATGTCATCAAATTTTATTTTTTTAATTATTCATTAATGGCACCTATTAATGTACTAGAACTGAACGTGTGAAGCTTACTAGATATATATATTTGGTATTCTGCCAAATGAAGATTTTGATTCTAAATTTTGCCTTAAAAATAAAGGCTATTTTAAATATAATAATTAGTATTTCGGTTTGTCCTCTGTCTTGAGAAGCAGATGGTTTGATAAGGAAGAAGATGGTGCTTCCTAATTCTCTCTTTTTCCGTGTAGTTGGGTATCTGCCCCATGAACTCGGTTCCCAAATATTCAGAGGCTTTTAAAATATGTATGCCAGACAATGTTGAGATTTAAGAGCAAAATAACAGCACTGATGTCTATCATCCCCACCAGTGGAAATCACGAGCAGAACTCGGCTTAAGAAGGTCTCCGGCTGGTCTTACGGAATCTCATTATAGTAGTAGTAATTGTGATAGTAGTAGTAGGGATTGTGATATGATGATTGCATCCCGTTCTCATTTTAAAACGTCTTATAAATTTATAATATTATTATAAGCTTAGAATAGTCAATAAAAGTGCCAATTCAATGACAAAATGCAAACTGTCCCTTTAAAGAAGTGACACCCAAGCCTAGCAGCGAAAGAAAACAAATTAAAAAACAACTATTAAAATAGATAATGCACAGAAAAGAAAAAGAGAAGAAAAGAGAAGAGAAAAGAATCGGTCTGGCAAAAGGACACATACACACAAAGAAGGCTGACAGATTACATTTTGAAATAACACTCCACAATATGGCATTCCCACAGACAAGATGCTTTCTCTCATGCTTACTTAACCGCATTTCCTAAGGCAATAAAAAGCATCAATTTAATTCCCAGTCTGGGTCTGCTTAGAAGCCAATTGTCCATAATGAACCTGGTGCTAAACCGCGTAGAGCTTTTTAAGGCTGCAACATGCGTTTCAGTCTCAATCAAAATCAAACAGAAGCCTGTAGATTTTGATATAAAAATTATATGCCATATTTTGGGCCAAGTGAAATTCTGAAATTTCCTCAGCTACAATTACAGAAAGGGTATCTACCAATAATTCAGTGTGGAAATAACAGCATGGATGACTGAAACTAGGTTTCCCTCCTTTAGATAAAGACACAGTTAATAAAGGTAAAGACTTCTTTGAGTTGAACTCAGCTATTTCAGAGGTGGTATTCAGCCGGTTCGGAGTGGTTCTAGCGAACTGGTAGTGCCAGCAAGGAGATGGCCATACCCACCCACCCCTGCCCTTTCCTGTCCTCTATCAGCTTAGCTGATCCGAGCAGCACAGCGGATTGCCACACCTCAGACTGTAAGAATTTCTTCCACTTTTTTCTGATGCAAATTAATTCTCTTTTCGTAAACCAGTATCTGGTATCGAACCAGCTCTAAAAAGTGTATTCTATAATGTCCATGGTGTTTTAGTGGGAATGAGAAGAGTGTGTGTTGTAGGGGTGTGTGTATGTGAGACATATCAATATAAATCTTGACTCTCCAGACACTTAACTCCATATTCAATAATTGGATTACTAGCGCTCTGATAAGACATAGCTAGATTAGTTCCTTTATTGCAGATAAGAATACACTCAAAGAAGCTACCTACTACAGTATGCTGGACTCAAAGCATATGTTTAAATTTACCCTCTCCATATTCTAAGCCTCTTCCTCCCATTTTTCTGACTCAATAGATATGTACCATTATGTTACTCCTCTTGAGAGGTACCTGACCTTTATAGATATAATGTTCTCTCTAGCCTGGGAACTCTTTTGCCAACGTCATTCCTTATCAAAGGTGCTGGGAAAGACTCAGTCTAAAATCTTACAGTCAATATACTAACAATCCTGTTAAGACACAGATGTCAAACTTGCCATGTCACGTTGCCATCACATAACGTTTTGCAATGTTTTTCCCCTTCATAGAGCTGGTGTGGGCATGGCCTGCGCATGATGCATCCGGCCCGCAGGTCACCAGTTTGACACTCCTATTAAGAGGACAAAACCATATGATTCAGTATAATGGAACTTCCAGTGTCTCACTATTTGCATTTCACAATAGGAATGAAATCACCAAAGGGAACTGCTACATATAAGCATTCCACCTGGCTGATATAATTAGTAATCAATAGTATTGAAAGTTGACAAGGGATTCAGTTCACCCAGCACAGATTCTATTCCAGAACTAGGCTTACATCTAGGCCTAAAGAATAAATTCCATTAAAAAGGAGAAACGGATAGAAGAAAATATTTATAGCTCGGGGTTAAACTGTGGGGTCCTTGGTGCTTTCTGAGCTTAATTGTTGTTGTTTTTGCAAACATTTCATTATCAAACTAGGTAACTGATACCCCTGATGATGTTACCTAGTTTGGTAATGAAATATCTGCGAAAAAATAACCAAGCTCAGAGAGCACCAAGGACCCCACAAAAAGAAATA
>JAOYMU010000192.1:54935566-54950493 GCA_025802295.1 Psammodynastes pulverulentus
CTAAAAAACCCGGAAATGATAGAGCGCGATTGGTGGAGACGGACCACGTGACACGGACTCTGAAAAGGTCCCGGAACACCTTTCCACCGAGTTCCAGCGGAAAAAAAGCCCTGCATATAAGTAAGTACAAATAAAAAGGACATTAGGACAGGGACGGTAGACACGTTGGTGCTCTTATGCACACCCCTTACAGACCTCTTGGAAATGGGGTGAGGTCAACAGTAGACAATCTACGGTTAAAGTTTTTGGGATTTGGGGAAGAGAATACAGAGTCAGGTAAATGCATTCCAGGCATTTACAACTCTGTTGCTGAAGTCATATTTCCTGCAATCTAGTTTGGAGTTGGTTTCCTTTGAGTTTGAATCTATTGCGTGCTCTTGTATTGTTGTGGTTGAAGCTGAAGTAGTCATTGACAGGTAGGACGTTGCAATAGATAATTTTATGTACCTCAATGTTATTGTTGATGTGGACAACTCCACAAGCTTCAAATGTGGCTGGAAGAGAGGTGGGGGCTGCTTAATGTTCTGTGCCCAAAGGGCACAGCACTCAAATGTTCCCCCCTCCTCTTTTCTCACCCACCCGCATGACAGAGGTGTGAAATGACATTCACAGCAGCTGTACTCAACCACCCCCCTGCAAATCTTCCTGCTGCCACCCCCATCTCTTGCCAGCTATTTGAGGGCATCTCATCTCCCTGGCGATTAATGTAAAAATCCATATCAAATCCAAATGGCAGAGTCTTTAAACTTGCAGCTGTCCCATGCAGGACTGGTTTGTCAAGCTTCCTTCAAAACCGGATGTTGGTGGAGAAAACTTTGTTTCCAAGAATAAAGACCAGGTTAAAATTCAACCTTCCTCCATAAACTTTTACAGAAATCAGAGGCGGTATTTGACCGGTTCGCACCAGTTTGGCCGAACTGGTAGCAGAAAAAACTGCCGCTTGGGCGAACCAGTAGAAAAAATATGGCTGCTGGTTCAGCTGAACTGGTAGCTAAACCCACTCCCCCTGCGTGCGTGCGCTTTACACTCCCTTCTGGTATGCACGCGCCTACCGGCACGTACCTACTGCACATGTGCGCACCGATCATCTGAGAGGACTCTTTGATCCTCTCAGCTGATCGGCACACTTTGTTAGCTAACGGTTTGACAGAATCGGCACTTTTTTAGCTCAAAAAAGTGCCAGTTCAACCAACCAGCAACTAAAAAACATGCGCAGATCACCTGAGAGGGTCAGGCAGTTCTCTCCGATGATATGCGCATGTTTTTCAGCTACTGGTTTGGCCAAACCAGCACTTTTTTACCTCAAAAAAGTGCCGGTTCTGTCAAACCGGTAGCTAAAAAATATGCGCAGATCATCTGAGAAGACTCCCTGACCCCCTCAGATGATCTGAGCACGTTTTTTAGCTACCGGTTTGGCCGGTAGGTGTGCCGATGCACAGAAGGAAGGGGGATTGCACGCATATTTGCGCGCACATGCACATGCGCAGAGTCAGCGAACCAGTGGCAACATTGAGAGGAAACCACCACTGAGAAGAAATCATCATAAACTACAGCATTGACTCTGAAATTGGTTGAACTGAGACTCAAGAATCTGCTATGAAGCATGTTGGTGACGCTATTTTTCCTTAAATCAGGGGTCTCCATACTTGGCAACTTTAAGGCTTGTGGACTTCAACTCCCAGAATTCCTCAGGGGAAGCCAGGTTGAAGAATGAGCACGGCTGAGGAATTCAAAAGACCAAAATTCCAATTTTTTCCTTCAAGTTTTTTTCTTTTGAACCCACAAAAAAGTTTCTGGCTTTATCTTTATTTTAAAATTTTTCCATATTAAAATATGAATCTTACTCCAAAATTTGTTTGCTTTATCACATGACCACCATCAATGATAAAAAAGACCCTTCTTGGCTTTTACATTTCCAACATTAATTTTAAATACCTTTATATGTTCTAAATAACTTCTCTAGTGTTACATGCCAGCGATACGTCGTCTTATATACATTTTCTTTTAAATTATAGTTTAGTAGGAATTTTAAACTTTTTGTCCACATATTTTCCAATTGTTCAAATATCAGATATCAGATAACAGATAATCAGAGTTCGAAGGGACCTTGTAGGTCATTTAGTCCAATCCCCCAACAAGCAGGAGACCCTACACCGTTTCTGACAAATGGCAGTCCAATCTCTTCTTGAAAGTCTCAAGTGATGATGCTCCCACAACTTTCGAGGGCAACTTCTGTTCCATGGGTTGGTTATTCTCACTGTCAGAAAGTTTCTCCTTATTTCCAGGTTGAATCTCTCCTTGTTCAGTTTCCATCCATTATTCCTTGTCTGCCCTACAGATGTTTGGAAAATAGCTTGACCCCTTCCTCTCTGGGGCAGCCCCTTAAATACTGGAACACTGCTATCATGTCTCCCCTGGTCCTTCTCTTCACATAATAAAGGAATTGGTTATTAATAAACGAGAGAGGAAAAAACACGCTCTTTTAAACAATTCTGCAGCGAGTGATTTGTCAGTAAGAATTGCAAACAGGAAATACATTCTCAAAACTAATTATTTGTTTTCATTTTTTTCCTAAACAAAATTAAATAATCAAAGTCCTCCAGTCAGCCTTGGTTGGTTGGCAAAAGGACAGAACCGGGTTGCCATCGGTGTCTTCCCAGATTTATCTTTCAAATTCCTGGTACGGCCCTAGATTTTTTTTTTCTGGTGATTTCCCAACCGAGCTCAAATCAGTTTTGACAGCTGAGCTTTTGAGACCATTAGAGGCTGTCTAACGTTGCCTGTGTAGCCAGAACCTCTGAACTAAGCCGTGTCTGAGTTCATGTTTGGTTCAAATGTTCTCATAAACCTTGAGACATATTTCAATGAACCAAAATAGAAAGGATTCTCCCCTGGGGCTAGTGATGAATTGTTTAATAAAAGTGTTTCCAAAACATGATATTTTCCAGCTTCCTTAATTTTGGTGTAAGATCGTTGTCATATCTGTTCTCATGACAATCTCCATAGGAGGTAGACATTCTGGACTTATCCCTCTAGTATAGGGTTGAATGGATTTTCTTTGTGCTTCTGTGAGGACATTCTCCTCGTCTCTCCCTTTCCTGCTGACTGAAATACCTCCTTGCTTTTAATCTAAATTTACCCCGCTTTTTGTGTGTCCCAGGAGGGTAGGGGTGGGAGAATGTTGTCTACTCAGATCATAGCTTGAAGACCACCCGTAGGAAGATGTATGACATTTATGACTTATGAAAGATCACAATTCAAAGACCACCAGTAGAAGATTTAGGGGTTGTGTTTCTCAAACTCTGTTGAGGTTGTGGAGTTGGACTAGAAGACCTCCAAGGTCCCTTCCAACTCTTGTTATTCTGTTAACCTTGAGAACTTTAAGATGTATGTGCTTCAACTCCCAGAATTGGAAATCCAGCATGCAGGCTGGGGAATTCTGGAAATTGAAGTCCGTGCATCTTAAAAGTTGTCAAGATGGGGAAACATGGATATAGCGAAAGATATGACTTTGCTGCTGGGACTCAAAATCCTTTTCATGTGAGGGATCGACCAAGATCTGCCTTTGGCCACCTGAAGATCCTTGCAGGACAGTTGGAAAGCCTACCCTACTCTAGTCAACGTCCTGTTTGCGTAGAGGCCAGCTAAGCGCCAATCGAAAACCTCTAATTCAGGGGTCTCCAACCTTGGCAACTTTAAGACTTGTGGACTTCAACTCCCAGAATTCCTCAGCCAACTTTGGGAGTTGAAGTCCACAAATCTTAAAGTTGCAAGGTTGGAGGCTCCTGCTCTAATTCATCCTTCCCTAGATCTTTTGGGAAAAGGCAAATTTCCCAGGGCTGGGGAGGGGAGTTAAGAAACCCCAGCAAGGAGCAGTGATGTTTATGGTTAGCGTCCTCTTTTTTATTGTTTGTTATTTGACCAGTGGAACCGCTTGCCTTTACTCCATTACTGGAGGGTTTTAAGAAGAGACTGGACAGCCACTTGTCTGAAATGGTATGGGGGTCTCCTGTTTGAGCAGGGGGCTGGACTAGAAGACCTCCACAGTTCTTTCCAACACCGTTATTCTTTTATTTCTTGAGAGAGACAGAAATGAAACACATTGGCTTCTTTGCGTAAGAGTTTTTGGAGGGCTTTTCAGTACCAATCAGAGGTGGTATTCAGCCGGTTCGGACCGGTTCTGGTGTACCGTTAGTGGTAAATGTGACCAGTTCGGAGAACCGGCAAATACCACCTCTGGCCCCCTGCTCTTTCTCGTTCTTTATTCCATTGATTTTTTAGCTCAGCTGATTCGCACGGCAGAGCAGATTCCCGCGCCTCAGCTGAGCTAATAACACAGCTCAATTCACCAAGGGCGATCTTTGACTTCTGCGCGCCCAAAGTGTGCGTTAGGAGCATACGTCCTTTATTCCATTGATTTTTAGCTCAGCTGATTCCTGCGCCTCAGCTGAGCTAATAAAACAGCTCAAGTCACTGAGGGTGATCTTTGAGTCCTGCGCGCACGAAGCGTGCATTAGGAGCACACGTCCTTTATTCCATTGATTTGTAGCTCAGCTGATTCGCGCGGCGAATGGAATCCCACCGTTGGTGCCCATGCTTCTTCTTTTTTCCTTCTCAACAGGTCATCTCACCATCCATCCTTCTTCCACACACACACCCAACTTCCTCCAAACCAGCTCTGGGACACCCCTTCCCCAACGGCAGCCTGGGCATTTTAGTGTTCAGTTCTGGACTTCAGAGGCAGAGAAAAGACCCCAACAAGCAACTCTCGCTCCGCGAGGCCATACTTGGGGGAACCGTCCTCCAATCCGGGCAGGGGGACGAAGAAAAGGGCCCGGGGCAGGAGCCAGTGGCCGCCGGGCCCCACACCCCGCAGCAACGCCATGATGTTTGTTTGGGCTAGACCCGGCCACGAGCGAAACGGAGCACACGACGCGCATTGGTGCCATTCGAGGACTTTTCCTTCCTGCCCACACGCAGGTCCCTTTTTGCACCGGGAAAAAGGGGTAGTTTACCCCTCCCTTTTTATTTTCTTGGAACAGCAAGGCCATTTCCCCCCTCCCCACCTTTATTAAAAATGATCCAGGCTGGTAAATTAATTTGATTGTTGTCGTACAATGGCAGTGCAGATGGACTCATTAGCATGCACACAACAAATAATTAAGGATGCATTTTTTTAGCTGGCCTTCCTAATGGGGTTTGCTGGGTTAATGATGTCAGTGCATAATTACCTTGGCCTGGGAGGCGTTAGGGAGACACCCCCCCCCCCCAAAAAACCCCCAGGCAGGGCTGGCTAATAATGGTGGGCTGCCCCTGGGAGAGGAAGGGGCTTCTTCGGAGCACACCTGCTTACCTCGGCAGAAAACGCCACCCTGCACTCTGCCCACCACTGCCTAAGCCAACGGGCATTATGGGCAAAGCGTCCCATGGCATTGAGGGGCCCTGCCGGAGCAGAAGCTCCCTAGAACTGGCACGGAAGGACTTTCTCTCCTGCCCCTCCCTCCCTCCAGCCTTTAACCTAAAGCGGGGCAGCGAATGCGAAAGGCGCCTCGTGCAAAAAAAAAAACCCCAAAGAAAAAAACTGAAAAAAGATGTCATCTTCCTCACAGCTACAGATTTAATCATATGCATCGCAGATTTAGCAGAGTAATCAATCAAATCTGCTTTAAATCAATGCAGAGTTCTTAATGAGACGAGAGCTTTGCTCGAACGGGGAGAAAACAAAAAAACAAAAAAATCAGCCAGATCTGCAAATATACAGCAAAAAAAAAATATTTTGGCCTCGGATTTCTGGACGCTCTGCAGCACCAAGATGCAGGATTGTTCTACCCTTCCAGGTCTTAACCAAGGGTGTCCAACCTTGGCCCCTTTAAGACGGGTGGACTTCAACTCCCAGAGTTCCCCGGCTGGAGCATTCTGGGAGTTGAAGTCCACAAGTCTTAAGAGTGACCAAAGTTGGACACCTCCGATCTAAACACTCCCAAGCTCTCATAAATATTCCAGCCTTTGGCTGAGCCTGGTCTGATGCTCAGGGGTGCCTGTTCAAATGGTGAACCACCAGGAGAGGGTTCCGGGTGTGTGTGTGTCTTCCTTGCCAGGCTCAAAGATGCGCCAAGAGGTGGAGACCATCAACCCAGCGCCAATAAAAGGGCAGGTGTGTCTCTTGCCAAGGACCCACCTGTTGACATCTATCAGCCACAGTAGTGGGTCATCAGTGGGGGACGTGGAGCAGAACCGGTCTTGGAGCAGGGTTGAAAATAAAAGGCCGGCTAACTTTACAGCTGCTAATAACATCTCGGTGCTAAGATAACGATAGGGACCATTAAGCCACACGCTTCAAAGTGCCAGCGGATGAGCAGGAATTCCCAGCGCCGGGGAAGGAGCAGGTTTGGCTCGAGGGCAGAGCAAAGGGGCTTGGAGGTCCAGCCTTTCCCTGTTAGGGGGTCGCCAGCAGCCGTGGCAGGGCCAAAGGTGAGGACGTGAAGATGAGTCTTCCCAGATGAGGCCAACGGCGCCTAACTGTCAGCTGGCTTCTCCCAGGACCAACTGGATGTCCTTGGAAACCCTAGAACATCCCGTTCCAGAACTGCAGCAGACCGAGAGATCCGGACTCAAATTGATGCTGGTTCAGATGCAAAGTTGCATCTTCAGTCTGCAATTTTGGGGTCTCTTAGAAGCAGGATTGGAGCTGCGCATCCTGTGATCAACCCCCCAAACCTGGGCCTTTGGAGGAATCCAGCTTCTTCCTTAAACATTTCACTTAAGCAGGTAAACAGAGCTCGTTTTATCAAGTCAAAACACATAAGCAACCTAAGGGGTTTAATCCAGCCGTACTTAGTCACTAGCAAACCTCCCCAATTTCTAATTTGAAATCCCCGGAAAGCTCCATTCCAGCTCCAATGTAAAGGATTCCGGTTTCCCTCGTATGCACAGCCCGGTCCTTATTTAGCAAACTATTCTCTTCTCCCCCTGTTGTGTTCCTGTGGGGAGGGAGCGATGCACGCAAAAGACAATGAAGAAATCAGTTGTCACTGCCACGCGAGTTAAAACGAGACTTAAATCAATCCATTCTCAACAATGACTTTAATTATGCTTTTAGCGCGATTTTACTGCTTCCTCTCCAACCTCCCTCTCCCTTCTGTGTCCGACAGAGCCGCGCTTCCCCATGCCACATCTGGGTGAACAATATCAGAAAAATTTATGATATCTTCCCCCCCTTCCTGTAATTACAGACGCGCAATCCCAGGCACAGTGTCTCAAAACACTTGCTGAGCCACGCACTTTTTCGGGGGTGAGGTTTGCGCTGACAGAAGCCATCCATGCTTCGAAAGGAAGAGAGGAAGGGGAAAGGGAGGAGGAGGAGGAAGAAAGAAGGAAAGAATGCCGTGTGTACGAATGACTCCAATAAGCCCAACTGGACTTAAAATAGGTATCAGATACTGGGATATGCAGGTATTTTTGCTGATGAAACAGGGGACCTCAGTAGGACAAGGGCTGCAGCTCTGTTGTGCTCTTCAGACCCTGGAAAGTCAGGAGCCCCTCCTCGGCTTTCTACCATTTCATTCCTAAGAGGGTCTTGGGGATCAAGGCTTTTCCAGGCCATGAGGGCCAGGGGAGGCTTTTCTCACTGGAGATGCAGCTCCAGGTCAGGGGTCCCAAATGTTCAGGATCACACCTCCCTTATCTCCCTAAAGGTCCTGACTAGATCAAGAGTGCAAGGAGTGCAATGCACGCCCAGCCCTTCCGAGCCTGCCTGAAGGAGGAGACCCAGCAGCATCCATACCTGGGCCTTTGAGCAACTGCTTGTAAACACTCAGGAACGCGGCCTCCGCTTCCTTGGTCCGTTTGCTGAGAGCCACCACCTGAGGGAAACATGAAAACAAGGGCCCGGTTGAGAAAGCAGGGAGGGAAAGGGCACCGCCGGAATAAAAGCTGCCCCCGCTTTGGGGAATCGGGAAGGAAAAGTTCCATAAAATTAGGAAACGCTCAGCTAGATTTGCAACTGCAACGGTTACCCTAGAAATCCAATCTCAACGTCAACGAAGCTCTTGTAGATAGATCCCAACTGAGTAACTCGATCAACTTCTAGTGAAGTAACCTCTGGTGGAGGAAAACTAATGTAGGAAGGAAAGGAAAGGAAAGGAAAGGGCAGGATACATCATAAAAAGCAAAACCGGAATGGCATGGCAATAGGAGTAGAGTAGAGTAGAGTAGAGTAGAGTAGAATGCATTGGAGTGGAGTGGAGTGGAGTGGGATAGGGATAGGGATAGGGATAGGGATAGGGATAGGGATAGGGATAGGGATAGGGATAGGGACAGAAGAGTTGGAAAGGACCTTGGAGGTCTTCTAGTCCAACCCCCTGCTTAGGCAGGGAACCCTACACCACTTCAGACAAAAGGTTATCCAACATCTTCTTAAAAACTTCCAGTGTTGGAGCATTCACAACTTTTGGAGGCAAGTTGTTCCACTGATTAATTGTTCTAACTGTCGGGAAATTTCTCCTTAGTTCTAAGTTGCTTCTTTCCTTTGATTAGTTTTCATCCACTGCTTCTTGTCCTGCCCTCTGGTGCTTTGGAAAATAGGTGGATCCTATCTTTTTTTGTGCCATCCCCTTAAATATTTTTCTGCTCTGCAAAAGTCTTTTTTTTTAATTTCAGACCTTTTCTTTTTAATGCAGTTCACTGAATTCAAAGCACTGTTGCTCTCAGCCCCAAACAGTTGTCCTCAGTTAATTATATATACCGCTTGCTCACTTTAAAAGAGAAATAAATGATTTAGTATCCCTGGATCAGAAATCCCTAAGTATCCAATCAGCAAAAGCTAGGGCTCATGGCCCCTTCTAAAATGGTCTTCATTGTAAAACCCTTCACCTAAATATGTAAGATTTAAAGCAAGGTATTTGGAGACTCATGTACTCCTGTTTTAATTTCCTGACGATATTTTTAGTAAGGAATTAAAAAAACAGACAACCTATGTATTCATCAAGTGGGGCATTTGAAAAGAAGGCAAACATATAATTTTAAAATATAAGTAGATTAATTCTGGCGTTTCTAACTTTTAACTGCAAAATTAATTCATAACACTTGCATTTATACAATTTTGTTCTTTAACATTTTTCGTTCCCAATCCTAATCCTTTGAGATAACTACGGTAGAAAGCCTGTGTGGATTAGCTGCTAGGGGCTTTGATGAGATGCTTCAACCTGTGGAGGTGTTTGTTCCATCTCTACAAAGGGTAGAAATGAAGTGGTTCATCTTCAGATTGATGCCTCCCTTTGTAAATAGGGACTTCAGCTAATAAACAGAATTCTGTGTTAGCAAGGAAAGTAAAATATTGTAGCGTCCTTAGTAATTTGGTATTTAGTGCTTCAGTTTGTTGTGAGTAAAAAACCTGATCAAATACTCTGAGCAAATGAGAAGGAGCTCCTTAAGTCCTCCAGAACAGGGGTCCCTAATCCCTGGGCTGCAGCCTACTACCAGGCCATGGCTTGTTTGGAATTGGGCCACACGAGTGTCTGGCTGGAGCGTGTGCACACATGCAATTCAACTTGTGCAGGCAGAGAGATGGTGGGCATTTGCATGAATGCATGCTCGCATAAGTCGAACTGAGCACAAGAGCCCACCTCTTGCAGAAGTCAAGCTGCGCACATGTGTGCCGGCCTGCCACTCATGCAGCCGACTTTCTCCCCCCCCCCCCAGATGGCTGCCAAGCCGCAAAGGTTGGAGGCCACTGCTCTAGAAGTCACTAGTACAATACATAATACCTTATTATTGGTAAAGGTAAAGGGTCCCCCATCCAGTCATGTCCGACTCTAAGGCTAGTGTTCCCCTCAGTTTCTTTGCTGAGAAAGCCAGTATTGTCTGAAGACCCACTCTGTGGCCATATGACCAATATGACTATATGCTTTCCCTAAAGTGGGGTATATTTGCAGCAGTTTCTCTCTGCTAGATCTAACCGGATGAGCCAAAATTGGCAGGAGAAATTTGATTTTAAAATTCTTAGCGGTCATTCCGTTGGCTCGTTCTGGGTCTTACAGTATATTAAATCTCCCACCGGCAATTAAACAGTTAACAGTGTGGAGGAAGAGGCCTGTGAGTTAGTAACAATTATATCAAGTTGAAGTACAAAGGAGTAAATAAAATATCCTCAGGGCATTTTACTTTTAATTAATTTTAACAGATAATCTGGATATATTTGTGTTGAAGATCAAGTACATTCTATTTTGGGGGTATATAGTTTGACTTCAAAACTATAGATGTAAATAATAAATTATATTAGTGTAATATATGTTGTTAAAGGAAGGAGAAAGGAATCAGTGAGTGATAATTACTAAATAAAATGGTTTCTTCATAATTTAACACTTGTCATTTTAAAAGCTAAGCAGCACTGAAGATGGCATTATTCACATATTACCAATTCCATCTTTCTATTTTGGCAATCAGCATTAAACCAAACAAAGTTTATATAATATTACCATTTTTCTTCTTACAAGCTTTGAGAAACTTACCAAAGGGGGGGATGCAGTTGTGAGCTGCTTTAAACAAAATGCATACTTAGATATGACATGTATTTCAAGTGTGATAGCTTGCATTTTAAGCATGCTGGATTCTATAATTCACAGTGTGCTCAGGTAATTAAAGAAAAGAAAACACACTTGACTGTATAATGATACACCTGAATTTCAAAGGGTAAGGTTGATTCAAGACAGTTGTAAACAACACAATTATCAAGCAATGTTCTTGTTAATGTTTGGCACAAGTCCAGCTTCTCTGAGTTATTTTTATAGTAATAATTTAATTAGTAATAAGTAACTGTTAAGAACAGAGATGTGCTTTACTAATAGACTTTAATAAACAAAATTAAACATGTATTGTAAGGAGAATGCAAATTCTGAAGATTTTGAAATACAAATAATCGGCAACTTACAACCAGTTGCTTAGTGATCCCTTTAAGTTACAACAGATCCTAAAAAGCTTATGACTTGGATTCAAAGTTCTTATGTCCATCCCCGCCCCCCAATGATAGGTATCTAGGATTGTTCCTTTGCAATTTTAAGAAATTAAGGAAGAAGACACAAGAAAAGACAGCGCCTGTATTCAGTTTTTACTCATATTTGAGTTAATCGTCCAATAATTAAATTGCTATGCCCATTTTTTCTTCAGCCTACCCTGAAGAAATGAAAAAAATAAACTTTGGAAATAGTTCTCCAAAGTGTTTGAGATGATGTGATGTTTAAAATATTGTGCCTGGTTAGAAAAGGGAAAATAATGCCATAACTGCTTGGAGGTTAAAAGTTCAACCGTGGTGCATTTTACCTTTAAATCCTGTGTAAACAATATTTAACTAGCTGTGAAATTGCTAGAAAGGAGAGATTGCAGTCTGGATTTGAAGTGCACAGAAAAATATAACAGTCTGGTAATCATTGTATCTGAAAGAGCACCAAATAGTAGAAATCATAAAGTAGGAGTAATTGCTGTTCATTGATTAAAGTGCTAGCAATGGCTGATTTAGAACTAACTCCACATTTGAAAGAAAAGAACATCTTGGGTAGCCACGTATCCTACACTTACATTTGTGAAGAGCTTTTGAAAGACGGATTTGAACTGGAGAATTATGGATTCAAGCATGGATCACGTAACACGCCTGGTTATATGTATCAAGTGGTCAGGATTACTCAATGTGTTTATGGAGCTGGGCTTGAGCTTCCCCCTCTTTTCTCTTACTTTAGTTCTTCATGAATAAAATTAAACAAATAATAATGCCGCCAATTCACGTACAGTTTGAAGGGCTGATAACTTGGAAACCACTATGTTACACCTACAGCAAGCAAGCAAGCAACATTATACCAACATGTTGCTCAGCTCCTATTTTCCCTGGGGTAGTGCTCCAAATTACTATTTTTAGATTTTTAAGAGATATTGAAATGTTAAATATGTGCAGATCTTCCCCTGGAGGAATCCCCCCTCCCCTTGGGCTACAAGAGAATATTTTGGAAGAAAGGTTCCCAGATATAATCCAAGTATAAATCAGAGTATATTTCTTTTCTACCTCGATCTAATGTTTTTCTTATTCTGTTTAGGATGGTAGGCCTTCTTCACTATTTGTCTCGTACTGCAATTATTTTCCCCTCAGGCAAAAATAGCTGCTTTTTAAGGACTTGGTCCTTATCAGGCTATAAATAGATATGAGCTTTTTGTCTAATACCTAATTCCTTCAAGCTGTGAATACTTGAAGCTCATTACCTCTTTCACAATTGTGCACAGTACATACTACTTAAATAGGCTGGTAAGAGAAAAACTATATTAGGTGTCAGCAGTGGTGGGATACAACAGGTTCGCACCTATTCACGAGAACCGGTTGTTAACTTTCTAAGCAGTTCGGAGAACCCGTTGTTGGAAGAAATCTCCTTTTGTTTTTTTCCACTTTACAGGGCTAATCCTGTAAGGAAGGCAGGAAGGAAACATTCTGGGGTTGCTTCTAGCCTAATCTTTATTGTCCTGCTTACCAAAACTGCCTCTTGGTTAACCCATATAACAGCTAAAGGTTCTTGGCAGTGTGCCCAGACTTACTGTCTCCTGAGCTCCATCCAGCCATGCCCATCCAGCTGGTCATTAGGGCAGAGAACCGGTTGTTAAATTATTTGAATCCCACCACTGGGTGTCAGCTCTGAAGCCATATTGGAGCATCTTCAGGGCTGCCACAGCAAGGCTGGTGGAAGCTGTGGGAATGGGAGGGGGAAGATAGAGATAGCTGAGGGATGTGTAGCCAAAATAAAATTCTTTCTCCTGGGAACCAAGGACATTCTCACCAGGTGCTGGGAAGGTGAGGATCAAAACCAACTGGAGTTGGGACTGTGACCTGGTTGGATCATGTGAGGTACGTGTGACCTGGGGGCAAGGACTTTGGATTTTAGTTTAGGTGAGGAAAACCCCAGGTCTTTCAGAGTCGGGTTTTCACCAGCTGTGCCAATACAACATTCCTAATAAATTCATACTTTGAAGAAACTCCAGGCCTCAGAGTTTTGATTGCATTGGGCTTGTTACTTGGAACCCTGACATTAGGTATTAATGCAGATTTACCAAGAATTGGTAGAATCCTGCTCTCTCCTCCTCCTCCCTGCAAACTCCATTCCCTTCCAGCACAAAACCTTGAGTCACAAAACATCTCCATCAACCAAGCTCAGAGAGCACCAAAGACCCTTTCATTTCAACCCTGAGCTCCTTTATTGGTACAAGCAAGTTCATTGACCACCAAGTATTCCCCAATTTCTACAACCTGTTTACTCACAAGGAAAGCACATTCTTCTTAAACAGGACCAGCTTCCAAGTGGCTGCCTTGCAATTTTTTTTTGACACGAACACAAAGTCCACTATAAATCTTATTTTAAGTCCACTATAAACCTTATAAATCCAATTTTCCTTGTTGGGATCATAATCCCATCAGTGTTGAACAATCGTGATAGGTTAGAGTTCTTACTTGGGGTTTGGGGTCAGGGGAACTCTTTGGGGTTTTTTTCTTCTGAAGTATTCCCATCCTTATTCCCGACCTCATTTTGATGGATGCTGACATTTAATAGATCATTTTTCTCTCTCCCAGCTCATTAATATGCCACCTTGTGTCCTAAGCCATCTGGTTAATGGATACACATCTTTGAAAGTTGCTGGAATCCTCAGCCAAAGAATAATTTTCACCTTTCAGAGGGATGAACTGTGTGTATGTGTGGTTTGGCAGCTACTTTTGACCAAAGCTTTCTGCAGACCAGTGGAGGAAAGAAAACATAGAATCAAAATGCTTTCAGATGAAATCAGTTCCTTACAGCCATAAGGCCAGATGCAGTAAAATCATAGAATTGGAAGGGACCTAGGAGGTCTTCTAGTCCAACCTCCAGCTCAAGCAGGAGATCTGCCAGCGGCCAGTGGCAGACTCGGACAGTGAGGAAGTTGGGGAGGAACATGGGACAGTCCTGGAGTCTGGGGAAGGTTCTGCATCGGAGGCAGAGATGGGGCCAGAGCCGTCCGACAGTTATCAGCTGCCTTCGGAGTCAAAAATCAGTGAGGCAGAAGAGCAGCTGGAGCCTGTTCCCACTGTATGCATGCACAGAGCTGCTAAAAGAAGGGAACAGTTAAGGAACAAGGGTCAACTCGAGACTAAAGGCTCAGGTGGACGGTGAATGGGCCCTCCACCATAGGGAATAAAAGAGGAGCAAAAGGGGAGTAGGGTTTGCAGGAAACAATTAGTTCAATTCATTAGGGTGAAGATCTGTTCTTGACTTCTTGCCAAGTCATTGCTGCTACAGCGTGGCATTTGGACGATATTGGCCTGGCAACTCTCCAAGCCTGATTAAGATCTGCAGTTGTGAAATCTCATGAAAGACTGTTTGCCGGGACTTTGCTGGAGAGGAATTCCCTTCAACCTAAATAAAAGGGGGTTTTATTGGGACGAGGAATCTGCTTCACGATGTTAGGAAGCCTAGATCAGAACAAGACCCTATATCATTTCAGACCAATGATGGAGTACCCACAACTTCTGGAGGCAAGCCATTCCATTGGTTGATGGCTCTCACCATTAGGAAATTTCTCTTTAGTTCTAAGTTGCTTCTCTCCTTGATTAGTTTCCATCCATTGCTTCTTTCTTGTCTTCTGGTGCTTTGGAAAATAGTTTGACCCCCGCTCATCTTTGCAGAAGCCCCTCAAATTTTGGAAGACTGCTATCATGTCTCCCCTAATCCTTCTTTTCTCCAGCTACATACATTGTATTGTATTGTATTGTATTATTATTATTATTATTATTATTATTACATTTATAGCCCGCTCCCTCTCCCCTAAGGGACTCGGGGCGGGGTACAAGTCATACATTTACATTGATACAGTAGAAAATTTTAATACCCCAATTACAAACCCAAAATTTAAAAACCCCAGCTAACTAA
>JAOYMU010000192.1:54990134-55006200 GCA_025802295.1 Psammodynastes pulverulentus
CAGCAGTTTTTCATTCAGTCGTTGTTTCCTGAGAAGTCTCAGGTAGTATAATCTCTGCTGGGCCCTTTTG
Source organism: Psammodynastes pulverulentus (assembly GCA_025802295.1). Classification (NCBI taxonomy): domain Eukaryota; kingdom Metazoa; phylum Chordata; class Lepidosauria; order Squamata; family Psammodynastidae; genus Psammodynastes; species Psammodynastes pulverulentus. The sequence goes on from JAOYMU010000192.1 coordinate 54,990,205, forward strand.
ACCAGGGCTGCAATGTGAGAGCCTCCTGAAAGACCAGGTCAGAGACATATCGTGGAGAAAATCTGTTTAGGTGCCTATGGAGATTCTCAGCCATCTAAGTCATGGTTGTCCCAAAGGTGCTTTTTCAAGAGGCAACTGGACTTTTTGGTTTTTCTTTGAAGATATTTTGCTTCTCATCCAAGAAGCTTTTTCAACTCTAACTGGATGACAGTATCAATCCTTCCATTTCCCACCATCCAGTCAGAGCTGAAGAAGCTTCATGGATAAGAAGCGAAACATCTTCAAAGAAAAATCAGAAAGTCTGGTTGCCTCTTGAAAAAAGCACCTTTGGGACGATCTAAGTGGTTACTAAAAATCAACACAGATTTGATGTCACGTAGCCAGTCAGAGAGTCAATTAGTCAGGCAATCAAAGTCCGTGTGTATAGTGTTTGCTTTCAGGCTTGTTACGATTTCCTTCCTTTAACTTTGCTAATCAATTGCAGGGAAGGATCGCAAACTATTAGTTTCACTTATATTTATAGACTAGATTATGTATTTTATATGTGTACACAAATATATACCCATTTCTACTCAACTACACCTGGCATTAATTTTCTCCTATGCATTTTCTTAATGTACAATTTTGAAAAACAATTCCTTTAATAGATTTCATGAAATACAACTTAACAGAACTCATGTTTCTGTAAGTAAAATAAAATCTTTGAGTCACGGATGAGTCCTGTTGAATTCACGGACAAGTCTATGCAGTTTCTCAGCAGCATTATGGAAGTGGTTTGCTGTTGCCTTCTTTGAAAACATTTGGCCATTTTTTAGTCCATCATATGGACAACTCTGGTGGTTTCCCAATCAAATGCTAACAAAGTTTGATATTTCCCAAGATTAGTGATGATCAGCTAAAAACTGCTGTCTAGTTGGGTTTTTTCTATAAAGTTTTCCTGATGTTTGTTAACTGCTCAATAGTGACAGCTGGCCAGAGACACAATTGATTTTTAATATTTCTGCACTAGTTTATCGTGATAAGGTCAAAAAACAATACTAAACAAAATCTTTTTAACTTTCTTCCTTGGGAGATGAGGCTTAAGGAACACGTGAAATGGTTGGCTGGGATAGTTGTTTTGCTTTCAAAAGTCTTTTAAAAAAAGAGGCCTTGGAAAAATGAGATCCAAAAGGCGTAGAAAGGGTTACATAAATTCAGTTTGTTAGTTCATCTAATGTGCCCACAAAACAATCTTAATGTACTTTTTGTAGAGTAAGTGAATTCCCCCACCCCCAAATAACTATTTTTTTAAAGGAAAGTTATTAGAAGGGTATTCTGTATACCTTGCTAAATGATAGCTGAAGACAAATGTGTAATGCGGTGTACTGATGATAAAAAAAATTGAATAGAGACCTAAGGGATGACCATGAGATGGTCACTGTCTCCATGCATGATATGGAAAAGGACCCAGATTTAGTTCTCAGCATGTCTCTTTAAAGCAGGGGTGTTAAACACAAAGGTCAGTAGGCTGGATCCAGCCTGTAACGTGGTCGGATCCAGCTCATGGGGCTGTCCTGGAAAATGTAAGGGTCTGGCCCACGTGGGCTTGGCCCAGTCTACCCAATGCGAAGAAGGAACATTGGGCCAGTGTGGGTTCAGCCCGGTCTACCCAATGTAAAAAGGAAAGATTAGGCTCACATGGCTTGGCCTGGTCTACCCAGTGGGAAAAGGTGTTCTGACCAGGCTTAACAGAATCACAAAACAGACTCCTTGCCCCCCCAAACCCCCTTTTTATTTGGTTAATGTGAATTCCTGACATTCACATCCAGAAAAGTTCCAGCAATAAGCCTTCCAAGGTTTAATTGCAGACACAGACCTTATCAGTCCTTGGATAGTTGCCAGGCCGAGAGCTTCTAGTTGCAATGCTGTAAAATGGAATACCTGGCGAGGAGTCTGTGTGAAACACGAGCTCAGATAAGCAAATCATCACAATAATAAATGAACTAATTGTCCTCTGCAAACACCCGTCCCCTTTTGGTTCTATTTATTCCCTGTGGGAAGGGCCATTCAGTGTCCACTTGTACCTTTTCTTCCGAGTTGACCTCTGTTCCTTAGTTGTTCCCTTCTGACAGTTCTGCACATACGTGCATCTGGAACAGGCTCCAGCTATTCTTTTTCTCCATTTATCTCCAACTCCAAAGGCAGCTGATAAATGTTGGATGGCCCTGGCCCATCTCTGACTTCAACACAGAGCACCAATCAGAGCCTTCCCCAGACTCTAGGACTGGCCCAAGTTCCTCCCCATCCTCCTCACTGTCTGAGTCTGCCACTAGCTCTGCTGGCAGCTGGCAGGCCACAACAAAGGAAACATGCCAGCAGTTTGGGGAGTAGTGTCAAGCTGGCCATGCCCACCCAATCAGCCACACCCACCTAGTCAACCACAGCCGTGATGCGGCCCTCAATGAAATTCAGTTTGACACCCCTGCTTTAAAGGATTCTCAACAAATCAGTTTAGAGCCCTTGAAGAGCCATTGTCATAAGGTAGACAATAAAAGTGGGTGAAAAGTGTTTGTATGCCAAAAGCAATATAGTCTATATAGATGATTTTCCATTGTGTGCTATTTTCTTAAAAATTATGTCAGTGATAACACTAAAATTACATTAATGTGCTATATGTTTCTTATTATTTTTGTTAATTCACATACCATATTTTGGAGGGTTTTTGTCAAGGTTGCCTAACTTAGCCAGTAATGTGAAAACAAAACAAAACAAAACAAAACAAAACAAATAATAATAATAAAGATTGAAATGAAATTTCAATGAAATCCATGAAATCCAGCATAATTATCTTATTTGCTGTGTTTACTATTCTGTTAAATAATAATAATAATAATAATAATAATAATAATAATAATAATAATAATAATAATAGTAATAGTAACAGCAGCAGCAGCAGCAGCAGTAGTACTAGTAGTAAATTCTGGCAGTTTTAAATTCACCCAGCTTAAAGTTGCTGAGGTTGAAAGACCGAGATAGGACAACACCAGTTTCCAAACAGAGTATTCTGGTAATGCAGTGAGAATTCTGCCTTGTAGTCCTCACTTAATGACTGGTTGCGTAGCAACCATTCAAAATTATGATGGAAATCCCAAAAGTTACTTATGACCTGGTTCCAGAGTTCCAATGGCTGCCCACACACCCCGGTCACATGACCGCATTTTGAATACTTGGTACATGGCTTACTTTTATGGCCATTTTGCAGCATTTATGGCCATGTGCAGTATTCGGGATTCGACCGATTTTTCCCAGTTCACAGCTTTTGGGGCAGGTTTCCCTCAAAAAAATGCCCATTTTTATTTTACTTATCAAATTTATTTGCTGCCCATTTTGCGGTTCAGGTAAGGAATGCCCATAAGAATACATAGATTTACTTAACAGTATTCACTTAATGACTGCCACATTTGCTTAATGACTGCCGCAAATTTTTTTGTAAAATTGGGCCTAGTCATGTGGATGTCTGACTTATAACTATCATGACTTACAAAGGACATTCCAGGCCTCATTACGTAAGTCAAGGACTACCAGTAATCTTAACACCTAAACACAACTGTTGAACAATAAACCCTGTTTATTGACTTAGATCAGTTTTTAGCATGTATGAATGAAGTCTGTTGAAATGTGGTTGCTATAAAGATGAAAAGCATACTGTACCCTGAGAAATTGAAGGATGTTTTTAACTGGTCTTTACAGATTCCATCTCTTCCGCAGTTCTTCTCAAAGTGCAGCTACAAGGACATGTGAGAAGGATGGAGAGGAAATATCAGCCTCCATGATGAGAGATAAAATACTAGAGCAGGGTTTCCCAATCTTGGCAACTTTAAGACACATGGACTTCAACTCCCAGAACCCACTGGCTCACAGCTGCCACTCAGTTGGATTCCTTGATGGACTTGCATCAATGTTATTTGAGTGACCTCCTCTTTCCGATTACATCTGCCAGTTCCACCAGATCCATCAGAGGAGGCATGATGTGTGGTCCTTCCTCCAGTAGAAGAGGTGTGTTATGGGTCCTCCTATTACTACTAAAAGTCTGCTAAATTGCTTCTATCTGGCAGGACCCTGAAGGTAGGCCTTTTCTGCTATCATCCAAGCCTCTTGAATGCAGCTGGGTCTGGCATTATTAACTTTTAGTAAGCCCTTCAAAACAAGACAATGTCATCAAAATTGTGAGCCTAAGACAAGGGTGAATTGTTGGTGTGGCTCTATTGTTCACATCTGTTGCTCTCTCCCTGCCTTTTAGTTATAATATTAATATTTTAATTTGTTGTTTTTATATAATATATTTTTATTTTTCTTATTGTTTACTGTCCGGAGTCACATTTTGTGGGAGGTGCGGTTATATAAATATGATGGAAAAATAAATAAATGTTAAATTAATCTCCATCGATTGACTAGTTGAGCTTTTATCACCAGAGAGCCCTATCACATGACAAACAAACTTTGTGTTGCTAAAACTTCCAGCAAGATCATTTTTGATGGAAAGAATTTGCAGAAACACATACAAGGCCTGTCAGAATCCTGTTCCCCATTGTCAGCTCTGTAAGCTAGACCAGACTAAGAAATGGACACTGAACAAACCTAAAGCTATTAGAATAGTTGTGGCAACAAAATCTTGCATCTGTGAATGAACTTTCCTTTCTCTCCATTTTATCTTCATGAGAATTAGCCGAGGGGGCTGGCTCAATGTTTTTGTAAAGCATTATATTGGTCCAGTGGTTAAAATGCAGTATTGCAGGCTAATTCTGTCAACTGTCAGCAGTTCGATCCTGACCAGATTAAGGTTGAGTCAGACTTCCATCCTTCCAAGGTCAGTAAAATGAGGGCCCAGATTGTTGAGGCAATAGGCTGACTCTAGACAGCTTAGTACTGTGAAGCAGTATATAAGTCTAAATGCTATTGCTATTTTTATAGTCTGAGCTCAAGCCTTATTTATTTGATCATTTATTTTATTGATTTATCAAATTTATGCTGCCATCCATCTGAGCAGAAGATGGTGAAATATCTCTGCCTTAGTAGAAGATCTTCCCTCTGCCCTTCAAGGCCATTCTCTTTACTCATTACATCTTTATACAGTGGTACTGTATCTTTAATGGGTTCAGAGAGGCACAATGGGTACCAAAATGATTAGTATTCTGACCTTAGAAAGCATAATCTTAGTCCCGGCAAAACCTCTTTTATTTCCATGGCTGTGAATTACATTCATTCACAGCCTGCAAGGCTTCACAGTCTTTCAGGGGGATGTTTATAAACACCCACCTTATCACACTTGGAATGCTGCCAGAGAACTAATTACCAAACGCAGGACAAGGCCAAGCTTGACACAGAGTCAAACAGAACTTTTCAGAGCTTGAACTGACCAGACGAACTAATTGCTTCCTGCAAAAGCTCACATCCCATTCGCTCCTCTTTTATGTCCCGTGGGATGGGCCAATCATCTCCTAGGTATGGCTTTACTCCTGAACCGCCCTGCTTTCTCAATTGCTCTTGTCTTCTGGTAGCCTTGAGCATGCGCAGGCTGGGAACTGGTTCCAGAAACTCCCCCACCTCACTGCTGTCTGAGTCCGAAGGTAGCTGATAAGTGCCAGCCTGCCCTGGCCCCATCTCTGCCTCTGACACAGAGCCCTCGTGCGAGCCTTCCTCAGCCTCCAGGACTGGCCCAGATTCCTCCTCAACTCTTTGCTGTCAGGCTCTGCTGCCAGCTCCACTGGCCGCTGGCAGGTCACAACAATTAGTGCCAAACAAAATTTTCCCATAAGGAATAATGTAGGGCACAGGTGTCAAACTCAAGGCCCGGGGGCCAAATGTGGCCTGCCATGTCATTTTATGTGGCCCGCCAGAGCTGCAAAATTCCGATTGTCTTTAGGACATTTGGTTACATTTATACTGTCTTACAGTTACATGTGGCCCTTTGAGGGCAACCATTATGCTGATGTGGCCCTCGGTGAAAATAAGTTTGGCACCCCTGATGTAGGGAGTCACAAGGCAGCTGTCCTTCCCCCCCTCTAGTCCACCCTTTCGCCCCCATTTCAGTTATCAACATTTATTCATCCCCTTTATTCCATGCACATTCAAAATCAAAATAGGTAAGGCAGAATGTTCAAGGAAAGTGACCACAAATGGAAGAAAAACTACCTCCATTCCTGAATATTTAGCTTGTGTGTTGAGTACCAAACAAACAATGAATACCGGGACAAAATGTTTACGTCAAAACGCGTTGAGTACCAAATTCAGAGCAGTTGAGTACCAAAGTACCACCATATTAAACTTAAATTCCACACCTTTCCTGTATGGATTTGTTCAACCAAGTGACACTAGAAGGATGCTTGCTGGGCATGGACTTACAGATGCCGAAAGCAAATTAGATTCATCTTTCTTCAGGATGGCCCGCAGATTGTTGGCACGTCGGATGGGGTCTCCTATCAGGGTATAATTCATCTGGAGGATTAGAGGGGTGAGGCTGTCTTCTATACAAGTCTTTCCTCGTGAGGAATCAGGGGGAAACAACGAAAAAAGAACTGGTTTATTTCATGGCAGCATCTTATGTTTCACATTAAAGATCAGACTTTTTTTTTAATTGTTTCTGATCTGAATCCTGCTCATCCCCACCTCCTTCCAAAACTTCTTCTCTCACCGGTAATTTTATATGGTACACCATGGATACTGGCTTCATATCGATCTTCATCTCTTCTGTGATGGTAGACGAACCCTGGTGAAAAATGGCTCGTACTTTCTGACGACCAGGATCCAAGGTCAAAGTGAACCGAATGGTGCTCAAAATGTCATTTTCTGAAGGAGATTACAATCAAATTCAGAACACCTAGATTCTAAAAAGGTCCTTGATATGCAGTACTTCCCTTACAAGGTTTTGGTGAATTACAACTAGGAAGTTCCCTTCTATTGTCTAGGATTTCTCTGAGGGCCATTGTCTTTAGGAATGCTAGGTTTAATGAAGGATTGTATTGCAATGACACCCTGGTGAATTTTCCACAATCATTTATTTATGGAAGAATGCTGCAGAAAACAGTGAACAATAATCAGATGCAATGAAACCCTCTGAAGTTTTGAGGTGCTACTCAGATCTCTGGAGGCTTCCTATGGACTGACACAAATAAAAACTACACTTTAGAAGATCCCAACATTGCCATTCAGATGCAGATGAGTTGTGGGGAAGAAAATAATCTGAGAAACTGTGCATGAGCCCAAACAATACCTTTGAAGACCTATAAACCTACCGAAGATAAAGTGGTGGTCTGCTAGGACTTTAAAATTTATTGTTGCTGTGCTGATGTCCTTGTTCAGCACTTCCTGGCCTTCACACTCAAAGGCAGACATGGGGATGATAGTTGGGTTAAAGGTTATTCCAGCCATCACACTGACCACAGGTCGGGCTCTAGGGCAGATATAAAGAGGACACATTAGAGTGAGCTATAGGGAATTACTCCAGATCCACTCTGAGAAGATTACACACTATAAAAAAGATGTTGAGACTCTAGAAAAAGTGCAGAGAAAAGCAATCAAGATGATTAGGGGACTGGAGGCTAAAACATACAATGAACGGTTGCAGGAACTGGGCATGGCTAGTCTAGTGAAGAGAAGGACCAGGGGAGACATGATAGCAGTGGTCCAATATTTGAGGGGCTGCCACAGAGAGGAGTAAGGGGTCAAGCTATTTCCAAAGCACCTGGAAATAATGGATGGAAACTGAACAAGGAGAGATTCAACCTGGAAATAAGGAGAAAGATTCTGACAGTGAGAACAACCAACCCATGGAACAGAAGTTGCCCTCGGAAGTTGTGGGAGTGTCATCACTCGAGACCTTCAAGAAGAGATTGGACTGCCACTTGTCAGAAATGGTGTAGGGTCTACTGCATCCTGTAGATGACCTACAAGGTCCCTTCAAATTCTGATTATCTGTTATCTGAAGAGGGGCATGCACACTCACCGAACTGGCTGTAGCAACCCACCCCTGCTCAGTAAGGTTGCATGGATATATTGACAGGGAGTTGTAAGCAGCAATCTTCAAAGGATGTTTTTCGTTGGAGCAGCCAGGAGCAGCCAACCGGCCCGATTAAATTTACCTTGTTCAGCAATTTCAAACCGAATGCCTTATGGTGCAGCATAAAGTCAGCCTCTCTTTTACCTAGAGGTTTGCTCAAGGGTACATTTCCCATTTGTCAAACTTTATTTCAAATGGGAAATTGATTCGGGAGAAGTTGAGGATTAAATCTAGGTCATCCTTCAGGCAACAGATGTCTTCTGCTACCAACAATTTTATTCCTGCAAAGCTTCTTTGGGTGCTTATTTGGCTTCGTGGGAAATCAAGGGAAAGTTTCCACAAGGAGTTTCCACAAGGAGAAGCTGGATCATCAGAGTCTGATCAAGGAGATTCTTCCATCATGATCTAGTTAATTTGAGTCAAAGCTCAGAGTTTTAACCAGGAAGAGTAATGTGATGGGGAAGATACAACGAGATACCACTATCCATAATACATCTGTCCTGACCTAGGCTTCCTGAGACATTAACAAACACTCAATTAAGTCCAAAAAACCTCTGTACTCTCACGGCTGTGGATTATGTTCATTCACAGCCCTTAATAAGTCCAAAAAACAGTGCAGAAATAAGTCAACAGCAGTCTGCCACAGTCTTTCAAGAACAAGCTAATAAACCTATATCTTACTTGAATGGCTGCCAACGACCTAAGTGTCAATTAGCTTGTGCAAAACCAACTGGGGTCCCAACAACACATACAGCTTCAGAGTGCAAACTGAACTGGATAAACAATGTTGCTTCCGGCAAAAAGCTTCGGTGCATTTGCTCTTCCTTTTATGTCTAATGGGAGAGGCAAATCATATCCGAGCCTTACTCCTGTGTCACCCTTTCAATCCCAACTGTTCTTTTTTTCTGGCAGCTCTGCACATGTGCAGGGGGAGTTTGTTCCTCTGCCTCGCTTATGTTAGAGTCTGGAGGTTCTGGAGTCCGCACAAAACTCCCAGATGGCCCCATCTTTGTGTCAGACACAGAGCCCTCGCTTGAGCCTTCCTCAGCCTCCTCAACCTCTTAGCTGTCAGACTCTGCTGCCAGCTTCACAGGCTGGATGGCAGTCCAGCCTCTTCTTGAAAGGTTCCAGTGATGAAGCTCCCACAACTTCTGAAGGCAACTTCGGTTCCATTGCTTGATTGCTCTCAGAAAATTTATCCTTATTTCCAGGTGAAATCTCTTCCTGTTCAGTTTCCATCCATTATTCCTTATCTGGCCTATAAGTGCTTTAGAAAATATCCTGACCCCCTCCTCTCTGTGGCAACCCCTCAAATATTGGAAGACTGCTATCCTGTCTCCCCTGGTCCTTCTCTTCCCTAGACTAGCCAGGCCCTGTTCCTGTAACCGTTCTTGGTTTAATTGTTTTGAAATAATCAGTATTAAATAGTTGGTTAACTAATGGAATACATATCTCTTAGAAACCTCATAGGTAATTTATTTCCTATGACACTCTGTTCCTAACCTGATCTTTTAGGTTTTTCGTTGGTTCACCTTGTGCTACCTTAACAGTCCATCAATCTTATTGCTGGTGAGTCTCTTGTCTTTCATTCCACTTTTCCCAGCCTCCCAGCCTTATCTAGAGACCTAGGACTTCTCACAAGGTGTCCAAAGTAGGAAAATTTGAGCTTGGTCATTTGTGGCTCAAGTGAGAATTCTGGGTTGATTTGTTGTATGATTCACTGGGGGGTGGGGTTTTCACCTGTCCATCTTTTTTTTAAGAGTCTTCCCCAACACCAACATTTAGTTTTTAGTTTAGCTTGGTTTGGTTTGGTTTGGTTTGGTTTGGTTTGGTTTGGTTTGGTTTGGTTTGGTTTGGTTTAGTTGTAGAATTCAAAGACACACAGAGAATTCCTGGGTGAACAGAATAGGTTTATTTGCGCAATGGAATAGGTTTATTTGCGCAATGGTTCAAAGGCAGAATAAAGCTATCTCAATGAACAACAAAGGATTCGAAGTTAGACAATCTTATACCCTTTCTGAGTATTCAGGAAACCGACAAGACAGGACAGAGAAACACAGTTTTTCCATATATGGTTATGCATTAAAAATCCGCTTGCTTTGCCTAAAGCTTAAAATATATCTTGTTTCCTGTAACTAAGGAGACAGGTATCTTGCTTAGCAATCTAGTTTCATATTCACAGCATACTCGTTGCGGTTGGCTACATTTCCGTTCTGTTGGAGCTTCTGACTTTACACTGTAAAGTCTCCACATTATATTAAAACAATCTTTTTCCCTTAAAAGATATTTTCCCAATGTTTTTCCAGATTACCAAGGGACTGAAGCAAAGATATATTATGTCAGATTCTGTTCACTTCTACATTTTGAACTTAGGAGAATGTATGAATAACTGCATTTAATAGAAACTAGTGGCTAACTGGTTTAGGACAATTCAAAGTTCTATCCTCAATGACTTTACATCGACTTTACATTGACTATCTGTGAACATATAGAGATTTGCTTTTGATACGCTTGAAAGTCTGAAGTTTCAAGCTTCTTATTTTAATTTTATAGTGCTGCATTAGGAAAGATTGAGGGGAACCAAATAATCAAAATAATGGCTGCTATACAACCCTTTTCTCTCCTGCCAATTATCTCTGATGCTGAAAGCATTCACTATAATTGCTTTATTTGTTAATCATCACTGATTATCTAGATATTGCTCATTGTGCTGGAATTGCAAGCCAATGTAATAAGTTTAAAACACTGCAAAGCCTGTTGCTCCCCAATTCTTAGTTTTATGCAAGATCCTGATATAGGACAGCATAACTAAAGCTTGCATACTATTGCAACACGATGGTAAATCTTTCATACTGTTTGTAACAATGCAGTGGTCAGGTAGCCTACAGTATTAAGATATTTAAATTAAGTAGCTGGAGCAGTCGGATTGTAAAACACACACAACACATAGTTATAGTTGATTGGTCAACTATGCAGGAGTGCTGGCTCCTGCATGAGGCAATCTGTGCTGTGATTGGTTGCTGTGGGTCTGGAGGTGGGGTTTCCCCTTCCCCCCTCCTTTTTTTTATTTGTGTATGCTCTGTGAATTTAACTCAAGATGCTCCTGTATGCCTGACTATCTTGTTTGCTCTCTATATAGATGTGTAAAATAAATATATTTATTTTTATAAAACTACAAGTTGGTGTCAGCATCTCTGACTCCATTTTGTACACCAGCTGCCCAGTTCTCTGACATATAGCATCATAAGTTCTTGCTTTATTCACTGTTTAGTATACCCAGTTTAGTGCCGTGGTGATCTTGGCATGGCAGGATAAATGAAGATGTAAATGAAGGCAGTGATCATATTTCCAATATGGAAAAGTTCACACACTTGTTTCATGCACATACACACATACACATATATCATAGCCTTTTCTATCCTCTGAAAAACTTTTCCAGAGGAGTTGATCCCATTGATCTGTCAAAAGAGGAAAATGATATTGAAATTTTTTTATTACATTTCTATGCCTCCTGACTTCCAAGTTGTGAATAATAAGGTGACCAACATTTTTACAATGAGGACACAAATAAATTGAAGAAAAAAACACTGTAAATAAAAGAAACATTTTATTCATTGCAACAGTAATACAGAATACACTATAATATGAAAAATGCATAGTAAAAAACATTTGTAACAACATTTTATATTGTAATTATGCTTACATGCCTATTAATTATTATTTAAATGAGTACTTTTCCATTGAATGAATGGATCACCTGTGTATCACCTGTGTATGATTGAATATTCACTGAGAAAGAAGTGAGTCTAATGTGTGCATGTGTGCCTTGTGTTTCAGCAAGAAGTAAACAAAGCCACTTACACGCGGCGCACTCTCTCAAAACAATTCTCCTGCGTGGAGCGCATGCGTCTCATAATCGCGTCTCACTGCACTGTACTGAGCCTTGATGAATCGTCATGTCAAATACAAATACATTACATCACATGCAACGGATCGGATCGGCATCGATCAAATACAGAGATTTACAAATTAGTCTTCAAATATTGAAAAGGAGGACATGTAGGAGGACACATTTCGAGAGAAGACAGAACTTACAAAAGGACTGTCCTCCCTAAAGGAGGATGATTGGTCACCTTATGAATAATATGGAAATGGGCGCTGAACAATTCCATCAGATTTTGAGCCTTTCCTCCTTTTTGCTCTCATTTAAATGTGACCACATATTATATCCCATCAATGAAATTGATAATTGAGCAAACAGATCAAAATATCTACAACAGTGACAATGCAGAATACCTGAAAAAGGGTTGCTTTTAGCATATTTTAGTTTCTTCAAAACTTCTTAGCAGTGCATTCAGATTTGTTTTATGCTAAAGTTCAAAAGATATTTAGCTTCTGGGTGATATTTTGTTTCAAGTAAATATTTGCATATCTTATTTTAATTTTCATTTGAAGTGGAACATGATATCTTTTAGTTTATGAGCCCAGATACCGTATTTTATTCTCTCATATTGCTCACCCTTTGTTAATATTAGTTTCCTCCATATGGGCTATCTCATATCTCAATATTGTTAGCCAATGCCGGCCAGGAGGCTGTGGGTGATGGACATTTTCTAATACATCTGGAAGATGACAAGTTGGTCAACCAGATTTAGAGAACTGGATATTTGAAAAAGCGTTTGATGAAAAAAAAGAACATTTGATTCCCATTCCAAAGTATTGCCCTATTTGTTGAACAAAGTTGTTATTATTCCATCTCTGAATTTTGCATAGCTTGTGATTAATTAGGACAAAGCTCTTAATCTTGAAATATGCTCCATTGGACAACAGAATTTTGTTCGCCATGCTATTTAAATAAACCATAACATGTTGAACAAAATTCTGTTGTCCAGTGGAACATATTTCAAGATTAAGAGCTTTGTCCAAGTTAATCACAAACTATGCAGTTACTATAATTATTTTTAAAAATCAGGAAAAAAATCCTTCAGCCACAAGTACCATGATTCCCACTGGCTAATTTTCAGTTAGCCATTTTACTGTCTTAACAGCTCCTAGCAGTATGATTAGTTCCAAAGAATTCCTTTGCATTCTAGATTGAAATTGCTGCCTTGTGTATAAAATGTACTGCAAAAAATAATAACAACCCCACAGATTAGATAATTTTTCCAGTGTCCTCCCCTTGAAAATTATAATATTTACTTAAGATCTGTTGTGATATTGAAAGTTTATGAGTCATTATTCTTCGTGCTTAGTAGAAAGAGCAGAAATAATTTGTCTGAAGAACAGTGCTTCTAGTCAGTGCTAAGCTAATAGTATATATAACCTGATATAAAATCTGATGCTTCCAAAAGTTTCCAAACATAAATGCAGTATTTGAGTTTCTTACTGACTGGAGATAAACATATCTCAATGGAATAAATAAAATTAAATGATACAATCTGGAGCCCAAGGAATGAATTATTGAATTTTGTTTTATTTTCTTTTGTTTTGAGTTTCTTAACCTGGATTGACACTGTTTATCAGAAATCATCATTTTGTCTGTGAATAGATTCAATATAATTTAAATTTATTCTTACTCAATTTAAGCTTCGGGGGTTTTTAAAGAATGCTTGTCAGCTTTATTTACATTTATTTTCAGTGGAACTATTTTTGTATAATATTTCGTATTCTGCAAAGGAAATGTTTTAAGGAAATACCATGGGCAGTTCGAGAATTCTGCAAAGATTATTCGTAAACAAAGTTAAAATATCATATGTTCTTTATGGACATGTTCAGCCTAGTATACACAAAGCTTATAGCATGAAAAAATATACATATAGCTTGAAATATGCAACAGAATCTTGCAAGCCTCAATTATAAGTAGTCCTCAATTTCTAATCATTTGTTTAGAGACTGTTCGAAGTTACAATGGCACTGAAAAAGTGACTTCCTCACACTTATGACCCATTGCAGCATTCCCACAGTCACATGATCATTTGGGAGCTTGACAACAAGGAATTATTTACAATAGTTGCAATGTCCTAGGGTCACATGATCACCATTTGCGACCTTCTCAGCTGCTTCTGACAAGCAAAGTTGGTGGGGCAAGCCAATTTACTTAGCAACCACATGATTCACTTAATAACTTCAGTGATTCACTTAACCGTGGCAAAAAAATCATAAAATCAGGCATGACACTTAATCGCCTTGCTTAGCAGTGGAAATTCTTGTCCCAATTGTAGTTGTATGGTGAGAACCACCTGTATTAATTGTTCTGTCAGGAAATGTCTTCTTAATTCTAAGTTGCTCCTCCACTTGATTAATTTCCATCCATTGCTTCTTGCCCTGCCTTGAGAATGGGTTGGCTCCCTCTTCTTTGTGGCAGCCCCTTAGATATTGGAACACTGATATCATGTTATCCCTAATCCTTCTTTTTCATTAAATTTGACATACCCAATTCCTGCAACTGTTCTTCATATGTTTTAGCCTCTAGTCCCCTAATCATCTTTGTTGCTCATCTGTTGAGATTCTATTTCTAGAGTCTCAATATCTCAACAACAAATATATATTATATTAAAGGCAGAGCTTGATTGTTTGATCACAGCACCAGAAGTATCCCACTTTTGGAAACATTGCAGATTTTTTTTCTCTTTTTCCCTCTCTGTCTTCACATAATTCTGAAAACAAATTTGTTCTCATTAAATAGGATGAGAACCAGTAATAAAATTGTGGGATAATTTTTCTGTGTGGCGCAGCTTTGTAAAATAGGCTTTCAAAATGCATATTCTTTTATCACACTCTAGCAGAGGCCTACACAGATTAATTGTTTGGCGCTTCACCTACAAAACACAAAATAGGACATGAGCTGATGGGGCAAGGATATTGTGCTGCTGTGTTTGATGGATGCCAGGAAGCGAAATGTTTATTATTACTCAACTTTAAATAAAGCAGGCAGCTGAATGGAGTGGTAAGATTTTTAATATGATGCAGGAATAGTCCCACGGTGGATGGTTAAGTGGCTTGCTGAGTTTTTAACTTTGGAATGTAATCTTAGCACAGGGGCGCATCACAGAAATATGTCTTTGAGCACGTGAAAAAATGCCCCTTCATTGTTTTATTTCTTTCAACCGTGAATAAATTCCCTCCTCCATGAATTGCTTTTAATTGTGAAGTTTCCACTGAGACATAAACCTTTTCGATGGCAATTTTTGAACTTGAAATTTAATTTAAGGGAAAAAAAAACTCATGGGCAATACCACATAATTCCTTCATTACTGAATATAAAAGTCTGTGTGCCAGTGGGTGTTGCAATATCATTAGGGCAGGAATTAACTTTGGCGAGGAAATGATATCGGTATATATATTCCTATGAATTTCTCTGAATTGTTACAGATTAAAAGGCTGGGTGGGAGGCGGCGGTTAGGAGTATATAAACCAATTATCTGGTTGAGTTTCTCTATTCAAAAGATTTGAGGATTTTAGGCAGGCATGTTTCATTTCTATAGACGGCAATCTTTTTCGTGGCCTAAATACTCAGCTGTAGATATTGTGAGAAGCTGCCACCAGGGGGCAGTAGGCAGGTGATTTTAGTAAGAACACAAACATTGAAGAAGTGAAATGTCTTTGAAAGAAGAATCTGTTGCTTTCTTCCTCTGTTCCTAGGCTTTTTCAGCGGCTCTTGGGCTTTTATTACCATCAGCAAAACGTACGTCAGATGTTGTCAAATTAATTGCAGGCTAACTCTGCCCATTGCCAGGAGTTTGATCCAGAAAAAGTTCAAGTTTGACTGAGCCTTCTATCCTTCCATGGTTGGTAAAATGAGGAACCAGATTGTTGGGGGCAATATGCTGACCCTATAAACTGCCTAGAGAAGGCATATATATACACACACATATGTTTTACTTAAGGGACGCGGTGGCTCAGTGGCTAAGACGCTGAGCTTGTCGATCGAAAGGTTGGCAGTTCAGCGGTTCGAATCCCTA
>JAOYMU010000192.1:55084733-55102593 GCA_025802295.1 Psammodynastes pulverulentus
TTACCCGCCCCGAGTCCCTCGGGAGAGGGGGCGGGATATAAATCCAATTATAAATAAATAAATAAATAAATAAACAAACTCATATTTTGCGTTAAGACCAAAGATGCTTTAGATCCCCCATTTGGTGGACAGTCCATTGCTAGGGGGGGAAATCCATAAAAAACTTCCTCTATATTGATGACATAGGATTTTTTTTTCTCTTTCCTTGTCTTTTGCCCTTCCCCCTTGCCCCCAAGATGCTTTCATTATACAAAAGTGTCCTTATTAAATCCAAAGGATAACATTCTTTCCTTCTAATTTTATTTATTTATTTATTTATTTGTTTGTTTGTTTGTTTGTTTGTTCGATTCGTCAAATGCTTACAAGGAATAAATTGCCGATATAAGAAATGCATTTTCTTCACTACTGGACAGATTACTGAGTACTAGACTTCACTTGAAGATACCAGGGTTTTACATTTATATTTACCCACAAAATCAGTGCAATGTCTTGATTAGAGTTTTAGACTACAATAGGTGTGGCTCAAGTTGGGCTGATCATTGCCTGCCTCAGACACAGAAGGTTGTCTGAAGGATGAAACGTCATGCTGAGATGCGTGATAGAAAGACTGGCACAAATACTGACAGCATAGGTGTTCCATTCACACATTCTCTATCTGCATATCTTAGCCTTCAACAGCAAGGTAATGATGTTCAAGCCAATAGCATTCACGCAATGTCTTTGAGTTCAGCACAAATGTCTGCAGCAGCACTGGTGCGTCAGCACAGATTGAGGCCAAAGCATGTGCAACTGTAGGAGCACAACACTTTTCTGCTACAGACATTCAGCAGCAGCCTCAGTAGAACGTGATGGGATCATCCAGTGCACTCACATGTTCGGCACTTCTGAACAGAGGCTGTCAAACACCCTGGAAATCAGGAGATTCAGGTAGTTCAAATGAGTATAAAGATTTATTGCAAGCTTAAGGTCTCTACAAGAATCTGACCAAACTAGCGGTCAGGGGAAATGAGAGGGGGGGATAAGAAAGGCATTCAAGATGGGATGGACTTAGCTCTCTTCTGGGCATGCAGGGACTCATGACTTATGACACGTTTGACCCCTCCCTCCAGCCTAGCCCAGGGATCAGCAACCCGTGGCTCTGGAGCTGCATGTGGCTCTTTCATCCCTCTGCTGTGGCTCCCTGTCACCAGTCAGCTCCACAATTGATAGGGCTTTTGATTAGGACAGGTAGAGGAAAAAGGATACTGTACTACGATGAGACTCTATGGTGGGGGAACTGGACTTCCAGTTAACTCCAGAATTGAACAGGGGGCTTCCGGTTAGGACCTTTGTGGCTCTTTGAGTGTTTAAGGTTGCTGACACCTGACCTAGCCTGATGATCTCCTACATCAGCCCATGTATAACTGAGTATTTACCAATGCTCCAGTTTTATGTGAAGGTTTCTCATAGGCTTGTTATTGGCATTGTAGAAAACAGATGCTGGACATTCTTTTGGTAGCTCCAGAAGGCCTAAAGGGTAGATAAAACAGAACAGACTCTTTTGTTACGTCACATAAATGCAAACCTTGTTTGGTGGAGAAACAAAACTTTGCATTAACGGTGCTCTGGAAGCTTTAAATTAAAACTGTGAGTTGCTGGTGGAAATGTGGGACCATATGCTCATTACTGAATCTTTAGTTGATAGGAATTTTTGTAAAAAGAAAAAAAAGAAAGCTTTCTAATGTAGTTTCTCCTCCCCTCCCCTCTTGCTACTCAACCATGTAATTAACTCACCCGTCTCTGTTCAGATGACAGCCAGCAATATTTCTTTAATTAACACTATCTTCACAATTTTATTCAAAATGATACTCCGTGTAATTACTGGTACTTGGGGTGGGGAAGGCGGGGTATTATTTACAGTGGGAGATGATGAAGGTGCAGAATACGTTTTGCACTGTCCAAAATCTTGAAAGGGTCTTATTTAGAACAAGTCAAGGTTCACCAACTGGCAGGAAATATAATCAAAATATCCCTTTTGTTGTTGTTGTTGTTGTTTAGTTTGGAAAGAAAAGGGGATTTCCCGCTACACAAGCTAATATATCTTCCCCTAATTCTGCTGTCTTTGCCTAGAGTTGTATAAGTAAACTAGCTGTTCACCCTAAACATTTGTTGTAGATTATTTATCTAATACATTTCAGATCAGATTGCCACTGGATTTGGGGGAAAAAATATATGACTTTCTTGTAGCTTCTCTTCTTAAGCACTCTAGCGGCATTTTCTGCCCCCTCCCTTTTTTTTCTGAAAGAAAACTTCACTGATGTGATGAAATCTTTGTGCTGGTTTGAAAGTATTTTTAAAAAAAATCAGAGAAGAAGCTTAAAATTCTGCTACAAACACTTCGGGTTGGATTTGCTGGAGGAAATGGGCTCTTTTGTTTGTACTGAATTGGGAGGGGGGCACCGTTTGGAAGGGGGGGGGTTGTTAAGTCTTGTTCTGTTGTTTCTTTTTTTACCGCGCAAGGTACAGATGGATTCATTAGCAAAGAAGAATGCTTGGTTTCCCCTGATGGACGCCCCGATGTAATGAGGAAAGCGGCATTCTCTTATGAGCAGCAGCTGTTTCTCTGTCATCGTTTCCGAAAACCTAAATATAAAAAGCAAATTTTGTGAGCCACAAGTTAATGCGTCTACTAAATACATACTTGTCACTTCAGAAGGACGATTAAAAGAAAAGTAAAATTCTCTGGCCATCTGTAATTCCCCTACACAGTGTTGAAAGTTCAGAAAGTCAGTGCTGTTATTTAAAGACTCCAAAACTTAGAGAATTCTATTGTACCCACATCAAGCAATTCAAAAGCTTGATTCATTCATGATGTGTTCATCCAGTCATTTTCAGCTCCCAATAACCACATAGGTTTTCTTCCTGACTATCCTCATTTTGTCTTGCCTTTCAGACTTTGAGGTAGGAAATTGATTCTACAGTCAAGTCACTCAGCCAGCCCAATCAAGAACAGACAGTGATAAGAGCACAGTGAAGCAGGTTCACTATATCAACGGTTCACAACCTATATCGTGAACCGTTCTTGGTTCATTATATCAGCGGTCCCCAATCTTTCCAGGCTGGGGGGAGGAGAGGGGATGGTTCTGTGGGGAGTGGCAGGCACACGTGCTCACACGTACAGTTCCATATGCGCAAGTGGCGGGTGCACAAATAGAGCTTAACACGCTCACACAACTGCCCATTGCTCATGCAAGTGCCCGTCACTCGCGCAAGTGAAACTGAGTGTGTGCATCCACCACTTGCATAGCCCAAGTTCCAAATGCACCAGAGCCCATTAGGGGGCTGTGGCCCGGGGATTGGGGACTCCTTCACTATTTGACCCATCCAGGCCTTTTTCAGGTTTCTCTAAAAAAAATGCTACCCCTGCTTACCAAACATTTAAAAGAAGAAGTATGAAAATTATTTTTAGAAACCATCTTAAAGTACATGACCCACATTTCAAAATAGCTTTCACCACTTGTGACAGCCTGGAAAAAAAGGGGGGGGAGAGACAGTCCGGTTAAGTAACATTGGCATGGTCTGTGGGTCCTTCCCAGTAAAGTTGAACAGCTTCTCTTCTGTTGCTTTACAGGAAAGAGCCCATCAATCCCACAAATGATTAGCAATGCCTAGTCCAAGAAGATGGGATAATAGAAGCAGGGCAGGATCCAGAATCCTCCTCCCTTTCTCTTCCCCACTAAAGGAGTTGTACTGCTCTACTAGGCAGCTTCAATTCTTCCATGCATGAGGATCTGACAGATGAGTTTAGCTATCTCTCAAGACTTGCCTTTTCCCCTAATACCACCTGTTGTAGACAGGAAGTTGTCCCCTCAGTAACTCAACCCTTCAATCAGGTTACAACTGATGAGCCGCAGGCAGTTTTGAGGGCCCCAAGAATGGTCTCTGTAACACCACTGTTCCGCGAGCTGCATTGGCTGCCACTCTTCTCCCGAGTGCAATTCAAGGTGTTAATGATCACCTTTAAAGTCCTTCATGGCATGTGTCCAGGCTACCTGAGGGACTGTCTCGCCTCACTGGGTTTGAGCCATCCCACTCATGCTGGCAGAGGATGCATGCTGCGGGTCCTGTCAGCCTGATTATTCCAGCTGGCGAGGTCCAAGAGGAATGCCTTCTCTACTGTTGCTCCTGCCCTCTGAAACATCTTGGCCCCTGATGTGAGGCTGGCCCCAACCCTTCTCTCCTTTTGTAAGGGCCTAAAGACCTGGCTTTGTTAGTTGGCTTGGGGCCCAGTGAGGGAACACAGCAGTGGAGATGGTTGATCAAGTGATAACGGATCTACCTCCCCCCACTCTGCCACCACCCTCCCCATATGTCATTTAGAGTTTAATGTTTGGTTTTATTTTATGTATGTTTTTAATGCCAGGATCTCCAATCTTAGCAATTTTAAGACTTGTAGACTTCAACTCCCAGAATTCCTCAGCCAGCCATGCTGTCTAAGGAATTTTAGGAGTTGAAGTCCACAAGTCTTGAAGTTGCCAACATTGGAGACCCCTGTTTTAATGTACATGTATAGATATATTTTTATGACTATAAGCAGCCCAGAGTTACCCTGTGGTAAGATGGAATTATAAATTTTACAAATACATAAATACATTTCCTTTAGTGTTCATCAATTAGGTGTAAGGACATCATTGCTTGCTGATCTCATTGCTGAGATAGAAAATGATTCAGTAGAAGGGACAGGCAAGATTTGCCAGAATATTTTTGTGCCACCTTATGAACTGAAGGAACACACACATGAATATAGTCATGAAAAAAAAGCCTTAGGATGTCCTTCAGTCATTAGATCAGAAAGTTAACATTTCATGGGGTTTTTTTCTGCAAGCACCTCTTAGGCAAGGCGGCTGGAAGGAAGAGCTATCATGTCAACTTCTGTGGGTCTGAAACAGTGGTGGAATTCCCCTTTGTTTCCTACTGGTTCTATGAGAGCACATGCAGCACTCAAAAACCAGCCTCTATGTCAGCTTCATGTGTGCGTGCACCTAATACGTGCTTTGCGCATGCATGCAGCACTCAAAAAATGGCTTCTGTGTCTACTCAGGTGAGCTGTTTTTTAACTCAGCTGAAATGCGGCAATTCACTCTGCCACGCTAATAACCTGAGCTAAAAAAGAAGGGAATATAAGACAGGAAAGGGCGGGGGCAGATGGGTGGGGCCAACCATAGGTGGTGTTTACCGGTTCTCTAAACTACTCAAAATTTCCGCTACCGGTACGCCAGAACCAGTCCAAACCGGCTGAATATCACCTCTAGTCTAAACCTTCCCAAAATGACTGCACAATTGGCAAGCTAGAACTTACTTTTCAGAAGAACATTTATCCATTTTTCAGCATTTACATGTTCCTATTTTTGTTTTGTACCCTCAAGGCAAGTTTGCCATTTACGAAAGCAAAACATAAGAAATAATCAATGTAAGCATTTAAATCAAAACTAAATGATACAAAACATGAAACCGAGAAAAAAAGGAAAAGCTGAATACAATCAAGTCAATGTTATTCCCTTTCTTCCCTAATAAAGTAATTTGCATTAATAAATGTCTTATTAAATCTGCGTTTGAACTTTTTATGAAAAACAGATTGTCACATCAGCATAGAACGTTTAGCTGTAGCTTGTCTTCGTGTTATTGTTCTTTGTTAGAAGTAAAATACAGAATATTTTATATGTTAAAATGATTTTACTTAGTTCTGTATAGTTCAATGTGATAGTATTGAATTGGTGATCTGTAGCTTCACAATGATTCATGTGAACTATCAACCATATAATGTATTTTTAAAAGACTCTAAACAGTATATAAAATTCTATGGATCTGGCAGATAATGGTGAAATTGATTTCACTATTCAGTTCCTTAATTTTTTTGTATTTGTAATGAAAAGATGGGTTTGTAAATGCCATTAATGATACAATATGGTTGTCCAGGTAGGGCAGCTCCAATTTTTTAATGAATTAATCTGCTTTCAGACTTAGAATGTTAAATTAGAAAATTTAATGTCTCCCATTGCAGTCACATGACTGCATTTCAGACACTTGGCAACCAGCTCATATTTACGACTAGTTGCAATGTCCCACACTCATGTGACCATGATTTGAGAAGTTATTGCCCATTTGGGAGAATGGATTTCCTTAATGACGAGGGTGACTAGCTTTGTGACCAAGCTTCTAGGTGATATATTTTTATGACCAAAGAGTTAGTGGAGTAGAGCTGCAGTTACTTAGTTCATTCATTCATTCATTCATTCATGTCTTGTCCCATTTTATCTTTACAGCTGTCAGGCCTGCCTCAGTTCAGATCTTTAGGAAAGAAAGACCCTCGACTCCATTTGGTTTAACTGATAGATTCTTTTACTAAAGTTTAGTGGTTGCAGTGAAAGAAAGGCTAGATCTGAACATTCCCACGCAAAGGTTACACTTTTTCCCATTCCCTGGCCTTCCCCCCTTGACCAGTCTACCATTGATCGATGGCATGCTGTTTATCTGTTTTGGGAACATTCTGGTATTTGGTGCCACATGATGTAGTTTTGCATTCTGTTCTCGGGCCAGGTGTCCTTGAAGATTCCAGGGTATTCCGGTCATGGCACCTCTGGTTTCCATCAAGGCTGTAATCCTCTCCCCTCCCACCATTTGTTTCATTTTCCCTATTCCCACCTTCACTACTCCACATTCCATTGTCTCTTTCTCCCCCTTTGCAGTTTGTGGCAGGATGCCAGCAAAGTGGAAAAGATCAAGATGGCAGATCTGACAGCAGCTGTATAAATTAGGGTAAGACGTTTGGTGTAGAGATAATGGGTTAGAAACCAGGAGAATTATACTTCTGCCTGAGGCATAAAGCCAGCAGGGTGACCTTGGGCCAGTCACTCTTTTTCAGCCCTAGGATGGAAACAATGGCAAACCACTTCTGAAACTGCTGCCAAGATAATTTTATGCAATCATCAAAAAACAATACTGACTAGGAGGTATAAACCCATACACCAACATGAATACCTGCCCCAGATGGATAACACAACTCAGCAAATCTTTGGGATCACACCTGAGTCTCTCCAGTCTGCTACTCTAACCATTAGGCCAATGTATGAACTAACCAGATATCCTTATTTGAAAACAGCTGAAGGTTTCTTTCTTTCCTCACCAAAGCCACTTCCTCTTTGAAGCTCCCATTTGAATACTTTCACATACCTCTCTCTAATTAAGATGTATTTTTTGAAGAGCCATTTTTACATCGCTTGATTTTCGTTTCATTTGTCCTGGCTAGAAATTCTTTGAAACAGTTGTTCTTTTTTTCCTCCCTACGTGAATCAAATTGTTCAATTATCCAAAATGAAAGGAAAGATGGGGGAGAAGAAATAGTAAGAGCTGGAATTCATAATCACTAATTGAAAAAGTTGTTTTTCCTATTGCGTAATAGTACTTAAATATGCTTGAATTTTCCAAATTGATTATATCTGCCCATCCCATCATATCTGGCAGAGAAGGTCCTGTCTGGCAGGTCCCTGGAAG
This sequence comes from Psammodynastes pulverulentus, assembly GCA_025802295.1. Lineage (NCBI taxonomy): Eukaryota > Metazoa > Chordata > Lepidosauria > Squamata > Psammodynastidae > Psammodynastes > Psammodynastes pulverulentus. The sequence goes on from JAOYMU010000192.1 coordinate 55,092,264, forward strand.
TGATCCGTTCTCTGTCATGGCCTCCATCTTACTGAATATTTCCTCCCATCCCAAAGTGAAGTGAACTCTGTTCTTGTTCAAATTTGGCAAATCCCTTAAAACCAAAAGATTGTTAGCCTTAAGTGGTAGTCCAGACAAAAAGCACAACCAAGAGTAACTACATATATCTTTATTGTATGGCTATATTAACATTATAATTAAAGGGACGCGGTGGCTCAGTGGCTAAGATGCTGCGCTTGTTGGTCAAAAGGTTGGTAGTTCAGCGGTTCGAATCCCTAGTGCCGTGTAACGGGGTGAGCTGTATGATTATATATTATCGGCAACCTAAAGCATGAGAGGAAGTGAAAAAACCATGTTCCGTACATTTATGGAATATGATTACTGTCTTTGAGCAGCGATAAATAACGATGTTCTTACAAGCAGCAGAAGAATTGAGAGCAGATTACTTTCATAGATAAACTCAGGACCATTAATAAGTATTTACTGGCCTCCTGGTAAATAATTTAATTGTGGGATCAGCTGTTGAGGAGTGAAGATGTGAGAAGGGGGAGCAAGGCATGACGCCTTCCTTATTGCACAGAGGTTGGGATGTTGTACTTGTTGACTTTTTGGTAAAGATTAAGTGGCTGTCACAGCGCTGTCATCCATCATGATACCTGGTCACAGTCATGGCATTTTAAATATGCACTGCAACAACCTCGTGCGCTAGACCAGTCCTTTCCCTTCTTTCAGCTTTCGGTGAAATACTGTCCACATTTATTTGTCTGCCGAAAAATATCTCTCTGCTGTCAACCTTGTACTCTGCAGACAGCTGGGAAATATTGCTCTCAGTGTTTCAAGACGATGTTCGTGTTTCTTGGGCACCATGGCTGTCAAGCCATAATGCACCTAAGGATCATATCCAACACCTTATTGTGGCTTTGTCTTTTGAAACATAGCAAGAAAGATTAGCAAATATGTTCTTGATATAAAGAAGGAACTTCTCTATTATTTGGAGGGGGGCGTGGTATTCCTGTATCCATCTTTACTGAGAATGGAGTTCTTTCCAAAGAGCTGTCACAAAATAGTCTCTGATTCAAGACAACTTCTCTGATAGGCTGCTTATTCCAAATCCAGGTGGAAAATGGAACTGACAGCCACCATCTCAGAACTGCCCATCCATAATTAGTTCGTTAACAATAAACCAAATAACTACCAAAGGTAACTGGTTATAATTTTCTCCATTATAGCGAGATGAATTTAATTTCTCTTTAGAAAAGGGAATAAAAATAAGAGAAAAGAAATAATGAGAATTATTGCACTGATATGTAGAAAAAATTAAATTCAAATGTTATGCAAATATATGATTCCCCTTTGACCTCTTTTTCTTGGTTTATTTTGTAATGCATAAGCATGGCAGGTCATTGATAGTAGAAAATTTCTATCTAAAATCTACATATAGCACTGATCATTGATTGGTAAAAAATTAAATGTGATGTAGGATGTGGCAGGTGCCTTAAACACCTCTTGGCTGCTCTGAAAACATGGGTCCTTTCATCTGTGCAATGCTTGCGTATTATTTCGGGTATTTGATAATGGTAAAGATTTCCCCTGTCCAGTTGTGTCTGACTCTTGGGAGTGGTGCTCATCTCCATTTCTTAGCCAAGAGAGCCAGCATGGTCCAAAGACATTTCTGTGGTCATGTGGCCAGCGTGACTATATGCCAAAGATGCATGGAACACTATTATCTTCCTACCTATTCATCTACTCACATTACCATGTTTTCAAACTGCTAGGTGGGCAGTAATGGGAGCTCACTCATCTCACAGTGCTGTGGTCTTGAACTGTCAACTTTCCCTCAGACAAGCTTAGCTTCTTGTCTGATTTGCCTAAAGGAATGCACATATCAATCAATAAGGATACAGTGCTTTTTCAGGAGATGCAGAAAAGGGCAACTAAAATGTGAATGAAGACAACCTGCAATGGTTAAGATTTTTAGCTTAGAGAAAAGGCTCCTTTGAGGAGATGTGACTGAGTTGAGTAAAAGTATTTACAGGAAAGAAAAGTCGAACAAGACATGTTTTCCCGTTTCCCATCATACCAGTACTCAAGGCCATCACATGAAATTAATTTAAACATGATGAGAGGAACTATTTCTTCATGAATCATGTAATCATAGAATATGCCACGAAATGTTTATATGGTTTCAGTAATGGAGTAGACAGATTCTCAGAGAACTATCAATGGCGACTAGTTTAGCCAAATTAAATGTTACTTCCAGGCATAGGGGCAGTCCACTTCTACCTCCAAAAACAGTGATGGCAAACCTTCTGCCCTCAGTGTGTCAGAAAGTCAGAAAATGCCTAACATGACTCTGCTGGTGTGTCAATCCCCCCCCCCCCAAATAAAAGATAAATAATTATTTATCTTCCCTTCCTCTCCATAAAGGCCACCCTGAGGAATAGCACTCAGGAGCAGTACCGAAGCTGGCCTAAGCTTCATCTTCAGGCCTAGCATCACCGTTGCCACTCAAAAAGGCTGTTCCATGCCTTCTCCAAGAAACACAAACCTTGGGGAATAGTATGATTATCCCACTGGCCCAGTGCATCTCAGGACCTTCTGCATGCTGTTAATCTTCAGATGGTGTTCACGTTTTGTTGACATGCCCCTGTGGCTTATCCAAAACTGTTCCAGGTCACACGAGACCTTTGTTCCTCAAGAAGTTTCGGAGAATTCTCTTCCACAGCCTCTGAAAATCACATGAAAGCACCCCTCGTTCTTGCACAATTTTCAGAGCCTCAGGGGACCCTGCAAGAGCACAACTCTCTTGTGTGGTTTCCTCAGCCTCTGAAAAACATGTGAGAATGGATAGTGCTTTTGAGAATAGTTGTTGGGTGCAAGCAAATGCTGGCGTGTCACCCCTATATGGTGTGCTGTGTCAGTTTTGGCATGACCACTTGCCAAGGTGTATGGGAGAGATAATTGGAGAAGGATGTCCTGTTTGTGAACTTCCTAGATGCATCTTGTGGGCCACTGTCAGATGGACCCTAGGTCTGATCCAGTAAGACTTTTGTCATGTTCTGTCATTCTCTACTAACATTGCAGAAGTGGTGCAATTTTCAGACTTTTGCCATCTGCAGCAATTGAAGTTTTCAAAGTCCAGCCTAAAGCTAATGTGTTCTCGTAGTGGAATAAGCTTATGGTTCTTTTGTAACTTTTGGCTCGCTTTCTAAAAGCATTACACAATAGTAGAGTAGCCCTTCTAATTAGTGCTTTCATGCTTTGATATAGGTGTTCATATAATAAGTAGTTGGCAAATGATCACATGTTCTGCTCTTGCTGCACAATTATAAAATACTTTACTTATCTATGGGCACCTTTGCCTCAGTCTGAAAATGGGGCATCTAATCAATCAAGAACAAGCATTAGCAAAAATTAGTACTTGTCTGAAACTATATAAGCAATTATAATTCAAACACACCATATCAGAAGAGAGAGATTCTCTTTTTTGTTCTCTCCCTCCCCCCACCTCTGCACTTTGGTAAGCCAGAAGTTCGGCTAATGAAAAGCTCATTAAACTTAGTAAATCATATATTTCCTTCGGATAATTTGACCGTGTTTGCATATGCAGTGTGTCAATCCGGTCTTGCCATATTCAGTGGTGGGAGTCAACCTTTTTTACTACTGGTTCTATAAGAGTGTGTTTTGTACAGAGTGCGTGCAGCGTTAAAAACCCTCCGATTTTAAGCTTCAAAACTTACCTTCTATTCAGCGCTGGTGAGTAAAACAGCTGAGGCACGGCAATCCACTCTGCTGCGCGAATCAGCTGAGCTAAAAAACAAGGAAATATAGAACAGGAAAGGGCGGGGACAGGTGGGTGGGGCCAACTGCTCACTGGCACTACCGGTTCACTAGAACTGGTGCAAACCAGCAGCATCCCACCACTGGCCATATTGCTTGACCAGTTAGTAAAAGATATGCCTTCCTTTGGTGTAGTGAAAACAAAATAATGGGTTAGCACAGAGTTCTTCACTTCCGGTGTGGGAACCTGTTATTAAGTTTCTAAATGAGTCTTACAGTTTTAAATTGGTTGATGAGGAATAAACTGTAGGCAGGAGGCCTTGCAATATATTGAAAGAGTTACAAATGTTTTAAAAGGATGGCGATGAAGATGATCAATCTGCATTTCTTTCAGTTATGATTCTTTGGTGTTCTAGCACAGCCTGTCCCTACTTCCATTCTCCAAATGGCTGACCTCAGCAATGTGAAGCTTGCATTATTGGTGATAGTTTAAGAACAGCTGTGTAAGCAAAATTATATGAGTTTAATTATGTGCTGCAAAGCTCACGGTATGGATACCAGAAACAGTGAGAACAGCTGGATGAAATGAGAATGGATGGGTATTCAGCAAGGAAGGCCAGTGAATAATTCTTTAGCAAACTGCTGATGCGCTTTTGTTTCATAAATGGCTATGGAACCAAGGTTGATGTTACTGGAACATGCATTTGATCTTAATAACTTGTGCATTTTTTAAAAAGAAACCTACCATTTGCATAACCTTCAAAAATTAAAACATCCCAGAATACATTCTCTTTTATCAAATCTCATGAATGTCATAAATTGCAGAATGCCTTCCATGTAAGCACACCATTTCAGGAAAAACTGAAGTGAATGTGATGAAGCTCAGAAACTAAGGATATAAAGCTAGGAGTCGGTGGAGATTCTTCAATCATCCAAGTCATGTGGTTGTCCCAAAATTGCTTTTCCAAAAAGCAGCTGGACTTCCTTGGGAGTTTTTTTCTCCTCATTTCTCATCTAAGAAGCTTTTCAAAGAAAAAAAAAGAACAAGAAAGTGTAGTTGCCTTTTGGAAAAGCACCTTTGGGCAGTGGTGGTTTTCTCCCGGTGTTGCCACCGGTTTTCTGATTGTGCGTGCGCAAGCACACGCGTGCATGTTTCCCCTCTGGGCGTGCACACACACACACCCTTCTGCGCATGCACGCGCCAATCATCTGAGAAGACTCTTTGATCCTCTCAGCTGATCGGCACCCATTTTTTAGCTACCCATTCGGCCGAAGCGGTAGCTAAAAACCATGCGCAGATTGTCGGAGAGGGTCGGGGAGGCCTCTCGGATCATCTGCACATGTTTTCCAGCTACCGGTTTGGCGAACCAGTAGCTAAAAAACATGCGCAGAGGATCGGAGAGCAGATGATGGGTAAGCGTGCGCACGCGGGGGATGGGTTTGAGCTATAATTTTTCTACCAGTTCGCCTGAGCAGCAGTTTTTGCCACTACCAGTTCAGTTGAACCAGTGCGAACCGGTCAAATACCACCTCTGCCTTTGGGTAAATCTAGGAGGAAGGAAAAATGATGTCCTCTCCTACCTGGTATGTAATTCCTACCATTACATTAAGCTAAGGATGAAGCAACTTTGGTTTGGTGCTTAAGGCACCAGGCTAGAAACCAGGAGTCTGAGAGTTCTAGTCCTACTTCAGGCAGGAAAGCTGACTGGGTAACTTTGGCCCAATCACAATCTCTCAGCTCAACAGGATTGTTGTGAAGGAAAATAAGAAGAGGAAGGAGCATTAGGTATGTTGCTGGCTGAAAATATTTCTTATTTGTAGAAATAATGAGGGTTCCTTGGTGCTCTCTGAGCTTGTTTGTTTTCTTGCAGATGTTTCATTACCGAGACTAGGTAACATCACCAGTGCTAGTCTGCAAGAAAACAAGCAACCCCAGAAAGCAACACGGAACTCTCATTTCAACCCTGAGCTACAAACGTTCTCCTTTATTGATAAAAATAACAGTGGGATTAAAACAAATTTTAAAAAAGATAGCTTTGCTCTGTGAAAACTTGAGGAAAGCAACCGGAATTTTTTGCGTGGTAGGAGGACTGTTTTCCAAGGGTTTTGCAAAAGTTGATCCAGCCAGGAGTAGGCTTCAAAAATTTTAGCAAGGGGTTTTGTTCCTGGTTGCTGGGTGGGCATGGCCTAGTTGGCCTCCTGCACCATGGTGGGGGGGGATTTTTGCCTGCGCCGGACTCCAGAGGCTGGCGGGAGGGCAAAAATGGTCTCCCTAGGCTCTGGAGGCCCTCTTCCCAAACTTCCAGTAGGCCCATTTTTCGCCCTCCCTGACCCTCCATACGCGCCTTGCACTTATCTGCATCCAAAAAGGACCTCGTAGGGATTCCTGGGAGGAGCGTGGTGGGAGGGGCCAGCCAGGAGTGGGATTTGGGGGTTCTTCAAACTGTACAGAATGGTAGCTAGGGGTTCTCCTGAACCTCCAACAGCCCACCCCTGGATCCAGCTCAGTATAAAGTATTCTTTGCCTTTACAAAGTATCCCCTTCCTGCATGTATGTGAAAATGTGTAGTTATAGAAGAATGTCTATGGAGATTCTCAGTCATCCAACTCAGGGTTGTCCCGAAGGTGCTTTTTCAAGAGGCAACTGGACTTTCTTGTTTTTCTTTTAAGAAGCTTCTTGGATGAGAAAAAAAACATCAACCAGAAACTCCGGTTGCCTCTTGAAAAAGCACCTTTGAGATAGTTGTGGAAGATCGGTGAGAAACTACAATTGCCTGAAGAGATCCTAAAACACCCACAGGACCTTCAGTGCAAGTGTGAATGTGATTGAGATTCATCATCCAATGATGCAGTCCGTGCCCTGGATCACCAACTTAGTGATGTCTTTCATTTTATTTAACCTTCTACCCTGCCCTTGGTATTTAATTGAAGTTATACGTCAAAATCATTTTTTCCACTTTGTGGGCTCCTTTTATAAGGTGATGCTGACATGGTCAAAGCGTGAGACGCTACACCTGCCCAAATGCAGCCTAACAAACCAAGCCAGCAAAATTGTCAAAGAGCCCTGTAACCTTTGCCATTTGTTTCTGTCATGTCATGACAGTCAGCTTGTCATAACTGTGTTGCTACAGGCATGAGAACAGCTGTATTGTGTTTTTATTTATAAGTCAGTAGCTTATTCCCATTCCCAATCCAGCAGTTTTAACAATTGTGATCTTGTCATGACTGGAAACCAAAATTGCCTCTGAACGAGGAGACTTGATGCCATCAATTTTCAGCAGCTGTGGCCAAAATAAAAACCGGTGGTCGCAAAACAAGGCACTAAGAAGATGCTTGTGGTGTGTATTTAAATTTATATTTTAACACTGGCCAATTTTTGACATTCTTGGTAAAGAAAGCTGTTAAATCACATGTGATTTAAAGAGCCATGGTGACGCAGAGGCTAGAATGCAGTATTGCAGGCTAACTCTGCTGACTGCCAGCAGTTCGATCCTGACCGGGTCAAGGTTGACTCAGCCTTCCATTCTTCTGAGGTCGGGAAAATGAGGACCCAGATTGTTGGGGACAAGATGCTGACTCTGTAAACCACTTAGAGAGACTGTACAAGCACTATGAAGCGGTATATAAGTTTAAACGCCAGTGCTAGTGCTATTTGTATACCAAGAGTTTGAATTGAGAAAAAAATAGTTAAAAGCAGTTTTCAATGAAGCAAAATATATGAAATGGGCCTAGATAAGAAAAATTTCTGGTGGCAATTTCACACATACTCCTGTGTGTGAAACCAGTTTATATTATACTTTTATCCACCAATCTTATGCGCAGTGAAATTTCTATCAATTATCAACTCAGTAAAAATGGGCAAGGGTTGTATGTGCCTTCATGTCAGTCTTGACAAATTCCTACCGTGTTTTTGATGGCATTTTTAGAAGTGGCTTGCCCTTGCAATTTTTCTAGGTCTGAGGGTGAGTGACTGGCCCAAGTCCACCCAGCTGGCTTCATGCTTTAAGGGACAATCAGTACTCATAGTCTCTTGGTTTCTTGCTTGTAATTTTAAACACTGCACCAAACTAGCTCAAGAAATAGTTATTCACTAAGAAACCTTCATTTAATTTCATCAGACCCAACATATTTGGAGATATTTTTCTTCTTCCCTTCGGTTACTAACATTATGGCTCACTTCGTTCTTTCGCCACAGCACAAAAGTATGTTATATATTTAAAAGGTGGTCAATAAACAACTAAATTAGATTTGAAGATATTCTACAAACTCATTAATCTAGGCCTTAAATTATACCAACCAGTTGTCCTGACAACTGACTAGAGCCTATTAAATTTCTCCAAACTTGATCCTTTCAGGTATGCCAGAACTACAACTCCCAGAATTCCTAGTCAGCCTGGATATTGTAATCTCTCACATCTGAAGAAAATCATATTGAAAAAGGCTGGACTAAATCAGTGATGGCTAACCTTTTCGGCACCAAGTGCCCTAAGCACACGCGCATGTGCGCATCCCCAAAATGCAATGTGTGTGCTCCTGTGCATGTGCCCTGCTCTCCCACACATGCACATGAGGCCCCCCATGCCCCTGTGTATGCACACATGACCCCCGCATGTGTGCCACGCCCCCACGCATGTGCATGTAACCCCTGCGTGTGCCACACACACCCCTGCATGTGTGCCACACACACACCCCACGTATGTGCATGGGTGGCAGACACCTGAAGACCAGCTGGCCAGTGGGAGGCACGTGTGCGCATGCGCAGCAGAGCAGAGCTGGGGCGACAGCTCGTGTGCCCAGAGAGAGGGCTCTGCGTGTCACCTCTGGCATGCGTGCATTAGGTTCGCCATCACAGGACTAGATGTTTGATAAGCAATTGATAGGTTTTTTTATTATTATTATCTCATGAAGATATAAAAGATTGAACATTTTCATGAAGGTACAGCAGCATCCCTTTCTAGCTATCATATTCACTTATAGTTAGGAGGGATCCTTGGTGTTCTCTGAGCGTGATTCTTTTCTTGCAGGCATTTCATTACCCAAACTAGGTAATATCATCTTATTTATCTTGTTTTGGTAATGAAATGTCCGCACGAAAAGAACCAAGCTCAGAGAGCACCCAAGGACTCCTCATTTCAACCCTAAGCTACATATAGTCTCCTTTATTGGTATCACTTATAGCTAATATAAAAGCTTCCACACTGCATTGTGAAAAGAGCACTAATAGGCACTCTTGTCTTTGGTTTCCGGTTTTGGACTCTGCGATCACTTGTATTTTCTCTTCCATTTTATCTACAGAGCCCGATTCTTCTTCAGACGCTACAAATAAAAGCATTTAGATCGCATTAAGCACAAAGGTTGTTCTGCTCCTTTGGCTGGACCCAATGCTACGGTGGCCTATTACTCTGAATTGCGGAACATTGTTTGCTGCCTCTGTGTCATTATAGTTAACAAACATAACCGTGTTCTGAGATTTGGACACTTAATAAATGCCCATTAACTTAATTCAGCTTTGATATCCGCCGATAACAACAAACCAGGGGCCAGTCAGCAGGCGATAATGTCCTCCGTGCTGCACCAGCATACCGTATCTGGGAAAATGATTGTGTAGATATTGTGTGCTGTGTTTAAATCTTCACTGCTTCCTTGAGCAGAATGCTAGATCACCTCGCTCGCCGGCGCTGATTAAGCTCCCAGGGAAAGCCAGTTTTTTTCAATTCCATTTGAGCTGAATCTGCTCCTTGGGCTGAGATCTAAGTGTTGGTTGCGATTGAACTTGTGTCGTCAGAGCCCTCAAAGCTTTCTGTTGAAAAAATAAAAAATAAACCATGCTTTCTTCAAGTTTCACCTTCTATCTACTTAGCAAGAATTTTTCCAGCTTGTTTTCTTTTCAGAAAAAAAGAATGAGGGCCGTCCTTGGTAACTGTGCAGGATGTTGCTGTTCTGACCCAGGCTTAGCAGAACCAAGAAACAGGCTCCTTGTCCCGAAAAACCCCTTTTTATTTAATTATTGTGTATTCATGACACTCACACACAGAAAAGTCCTGGTAATAATCCTTCCAAGGGTTAATTGCAAGAACAGACCTTATCAGTCCTTGGATAATTGCCAGGCTGAGAGTTTCCAGTCGCAAAGCTGTAAATTAATTCCTGGCAAGGAGTCTCTGATAAGCAACTATTCTGAAAGAAATACAAATTATTGTCTTCTGCAACTACCACTCCCTTTTTGCTTCTATTTATTCCCCAGCCAGGGAGGGGCCATTCAGCGTCCTCATGTACCTTTCTTCCCAAATCGGCCCCTGTTCCTCAGTTGTTCTCTTCTCCTGACAGCTCTGCGCATACGCGCATCTGAAACAGGCCCCAGCTGTTCTTCTTCCCCACTTATCTCCGACTCTGAAGGCAGCTGGGAAATGTCGGACGGCCTCGGCTCCATCTCTATTTCCGACGCAGAACATCCATCAGAGCCTTCCCCAGACTCCAGGACTGGCCCAAATTCCTCCCCAACCTCCTCATCATCCTAGTCTGCTGCCAGCTCTGCTGGCAGCGGGTGGGCCAC
>JAOYMU010000192.1:55143348-55166660 GCA_025802295.1 Psammodynastes pulverulentus
GGGTTTTGTGGCTCCCGGTGTTTTCTTTTCTGTGGGAAACAGGTCCAAATGGCTCTTTGAGTGAAGCTTCCACCTAGACCCATTCCTTAGTACATAATTCCATTAAATTCAAAGCCAGCGAATATGAATTGATTGGCAGAGAAGACTAGAGGCTTGTGCATATGGGCAAAGTTTTGCACCTATATGAAAGAGTAACCAATCATGTATTTAGCCCACCATCTTCTATCAAAACCAATCTATTAAAAACATTGGTAAGCAATGTTTGAGCTTTGCTCAAATTGGTGTCTTCAAAGTATGTTGGACGAAAGGTCTCTTCAAGCTGGTTTGGGTTGCAGTTGAACGTAATTTGGATTGGATGTCATGTTGGGGGGGGAGCTGGTATAGAAGAATCTATAGTGAAGCATTTGGCACCTCATAATACAGTTTTACTACCCATGTACCTATTTGAGAACTATTTGTCAGATTTTTTTAATATTCTGGACGTTCTGTGTATAAATGTTTATTTTTCAATGGTGTTTGATTTTTTGAATAAGGCTTGCTTTATTAGGCATATTTATTATACAACTTTCTAAGTAAAGGGGCAAAACTTAAAATAAAAAAGTATTGCATGTTATAACAAATGCATGTTATACTCAGCCATTTGTGGCTTCCCAGGTAAAACTTGTGTTTATATATACTGACCCGTGAAAATTCTGAAATTTATATTTATTGACTTCTTAGATCTATTTGGAGGCCACAATTTCAAAGACTCTTAATGACTTGAATTCGTAAAAGTAATAAAGCCAGACCATAAAACTGCACAAATAAAGCACCAATCAACATTCACAAATACGGCAAGGTCAATGGCTGGACAGAAAAGAGTTATAGCAATAGCACTAAGACTTATATACCACTTTACAGTGTTTTACAGCCCACTCTAAGCGGTTTACAAAGACAGCATATTGCCCCCAACCATTTTGGGTCCTTATTTTACCCACCTCGGAAGGATAGAAAGCTGAGTCAATCTTGACCCTGGTGAGATTTGAACTGCCAAATTCAGGCAGTCAGCAGAAGTAGCCTGCAGTACTGCACTCTGCCCACTGCGCCACTGTGGTTCTCATCCTGATGAACTCCCTAAATATAAGCAGAGGGAGGACAAGAGGGGGAGGGTTTACCTCCAAGTCTTCCTAGAAAGGCACTCCAACTTTTGACTAGGCACATCTGACTCCTGGTCAGTATGGATTAGCTGGTCAGGTTGTCCTGGGAGCAAATAGTCCTGGAGATAATGAAAGGATATCCAACCTTGGCAATTTTAAGACTTGTGGATTTCAACTCCCAGAATTCCCCAGCCAGTCAGCCAGCCAGCCAGCCAGCCAGTCCAGAAGCCTTAAAGTGGCTGGCTGGGGAATTCTGGAAGATGAAGTCCAAAAGCCTTAAAATTGCCATGGTTGGACACCCTTATAATAAATGGCTTTATAGGGATAGTCTGCACCTTCAATTGAGTCAGAAACCAATTGTTCCTTACCTTTTTTTCTGATTTAAAGGTCTTTAAAGCTCCAAAACCCTCTAATTTACTGCAAGCTCCTAAACTGAATCAGACAATCTTAATCTTAAAATGGTGAGGGCTGCAGATGGCCTTTATAAGGTGGTACAGTATCTAGAAGTGGCTGGCATTACATTCCTCCCCATTTAAACTCAGCTAAATGACAGAAAGTAGCTCTTTTTTTTTTTGTTCTCTTTCATTATGAACTCAGCACTACTTAAAAGGCTTTTTAATTGTGCCTGCTGTTTGAGCTTTTCATGGTTTTTACAACAAAAATGAGCTCTTCGGCTGACGCTTATCTTCCTTTAAACCTGTTTATTTGCAACTTCATGTATTGGATGGAGGAGGGAGGGTGTCTTACAAATTCCCTGTTCGGCAAAAAGATTGACAACCCAAGCCTCCAAAATTGCATTCAGCAAGCAATGATCAGAGAGGCTGATCATTGTGATCAGGATTCACTGGAAAGGCCCTAATCATAGAGCCTGGTACATTTTCAGGCACAACGTAATTCCTAATGAAGGGAAGTTTAGTTTAGTTAAGACGGGCTTTTGACACAGCTGGGTATTACAAGCAATTTTTCTGCCTTGTAGGGGCATGTGGAGTAAAGGGAAGAGAGGAAAGGAGAGGAGAGGAGAGGAAAGGAAAAGAGAGAAGGGGAAAGGAAAAGTGAGGAGAGGAGAGAAAAAGAGAGGAGAGGAGAGGAGGAGAGGAAAGGAAAAGAGAGGAGAGGAGAGGAAAAGAGGGGAGATGAAAGGAGCGGAGAGATACAAGTTTCATAGTTGATTCTTTGCCCAGCAAGGTTGAAATCTCCTTTTGGGCTCCCTTAACAAGTAAAAGAGGGACGCGCTGGCTCAGTGGCTAAGATGCTGAGATTGTTGATCGAAAGCTTGGCAATTCAGCGGTTCGAATCCCTAGTGCCACATAACGGGATGAGCTCTTGTTACTTGTCCCAGTTTCTGCCAACCTAGCAGTTTGAAAGCACATAAAAAATGCAAGTAGAAAAATAGGGACCACCTTTGGTGGGAATGTAACTGCGTTCCGTGCACCTTTGGTGTTTAGTCATGCTGGCCACATGACCACGGAGACATCTTTGGACAGCGCTGGCTCTTCAGCTTTGTAATGGAGATGAGCACCGCCCCCTAGTGTTGGGAATGACTAGCAGATATGTTTGAGGGGAACTTTTAACTTTTTAACAAGTTAAAAAAAAAACCGCTCCTGTTCCCAAGTTTGGCTGAATTTCCTGGCACAACATATTAAGTTTCTGCTGAAGTGAAACTCAAGGTCTTGCAGAACCAAAAGGTGTTTGAAATCAAGGTTAAAAGTCTGCTCAGACAAAGAGACAGTTGAAAGCACTCCTTTGCACAGCACCATCTGGCATGTACCGGCTTCTGTTTGCCCTTCACAAGATCGGACAGAAACCTGTGTCTTGTGCCATGTGAGAACAGGGTGAATGTGTATGTTTTGAAGAAATGGTAGAAATGGGACAGAAGCACATCACTCTTTTGTAAGAAACTCAAGGCATGTTTTTGCTAATGTTACAAAACCAGTTCTAGGGAACAATTTTCCTACGTCCAAAATTACAGAATGGTGCTAGTAATTATACAACTGTCCCTAACAACTGGTTGTAGCAATTAATAGGGTTCTCTTAAGAATTGAAATAGAAAATGCCTACCTGACATATTAATCATGAAAATCGATTGACAATAATTCCCTTCTGTCGAAAGAACGCCTGAGTTTTAAGCATTATTATGTTTGGTTGAAGAGTCAGAATTGGCCAAAAAAAAAAAAACATATAGGGGGTCAGGATTGGTGAATCTTCAACTCTTCTGATTTTGCTTAACTATACTAGAACAACTCCAAGGACATGTTGTTCCACAATATCTGGAGAGCCACAGGGTTTTCTGTCTTTCATTTCAATGCAATCCCTCAATATTAGGCCAGAGGCCAGGTTTAGTTTAGCTGCAGTAGCTTTCACTGAAGATGAATGTTGGAAGAAATATCCTTCTGGGTTCAGTTCCAAGTGGAGAAAAAGACACTGGAAACATGGAGGCTATTTGGAAAGATGATTTAATGGTGGACAGCAAGACCACATGAGTTTGAAGTTCTGAGCAATTTGAGTACATGGGTGGGAGAGAGATATATACCTTCTCTTGGGCTTTGAACTTGCTTCCTGTTCCTCTGAAAGAAATGTATTCTGATTGGTTGTCAGACTCCCATGGGGTCATGCAGGGATAAGTGATGCAATCTTCCCAGGTGCCATGTGGTGAGATGGTTAGAGGGCTAATCCTATTATGTCCTGAGGGTGAAGGTCTTTTCTATTGTGGATAAGCTGGCCCAGCCTTTTGTCTTGTAGATAGGTGGTCCAGTCTTTCTGGGGCTATTAACAAAGGTGGGAGCTGCCTTCCAAAAGTATATTTCTCCTTTTCTCATCCAGGGAGGTATAATATTCTGCCTTTTTAAATATTTCCTAGAATATTTCATTCTTCTAGGGGAGGGATGGGTGCTAATTTTCTACATGAACATGACCTGTCAGTTTTCCTAACTAATAGCTATTTCTCTCTCTCTCTCTCTCTTTGTCTCTCTTCCTTCTCTCCTTGGCAGGCCTGTGACGGAGGATTGGACAACATTAGTGGAGTCATGCTTCACACAGCCATATCTTGCTGGCAGCCATTTCTAAGTCTGGCTGTGCTGCTACTTTTCATAGGATCCACCCTAGGTTGCCCAGCTCGCTGTGAATGCTCAGCACAGAATAAGTCTGTCAGTTGTCACCGGAGGCGTCTGATTGCCATCCCTGAGGGCATCCCCATAGAGACTAAAATCTTGGATCTTAGCAAGAACAGGCTAAAAAGTGTAAATCCGGAGGAGTTTACAGCTTTTCCTCTGCTTGAAGAGATAGATCTGAGCGACAACATCGTGGCCAATGTTGAGCCCGGGGCCTTTAACAGCCTATTTAATTTGCGCTCTTTGCGACTGAAAGGCAATCGTCTGAAGCTGGTCCCTTTAGGGGTTTTCACCGGCTTGTCAAACTTAACAAAGCTGGATATTAGCGAGAACAAGATAGTCATCCTACTGGATTACATGTTCCAGGATCTGCACAACCTCAAATCCCTTGAGGTTGGGGATAACGATCTGGTTTACATCTCCCACAGGGCCTTTAATGGATTGCTCAGTCTGGAGCACCTCACTCTGGAAAAATGCAACCTAACAGCTGTACCAACAGAGGCCCTTTCCTACCTTCACAACCTCATCAGCCTGCACCTGAGACATCTCAATATCAACCTGTTGCCTGTGTATGCCTTTAAGAGATTGTTCCACCTGAAAAACCTAGAAATAGATTATTGGCCTATGCTCGACACGATCCCCGCCAACAGTCTTTACGGCCTGAACCTCACTTCTCTCTCCATTACCAATACCAATTTGTCCACCATCCCTTATGCTGCTCTGAAGCATCTGGTTTACCTGACCCACCTGAATCTTTCCTACAACCCCATCAGCACAATCGAATCCGGCATGCTTGCAGACGTCTTGCGCCTGCAAGAGTTGCACATAGCGGGGGCCCAGCTTCACGCCATTGAACCTCATGCTTTCCAAGGCCTTCGATTCCTCCACGTGTTAAACGTGTCCCAAAACCTGTTGGAAACTCTGGAAGAGAATGTGTTCCATTCCGTCAAATCCCTGGAAGTTCTCTGCATAAGCAACAATCCCCTGGCTTGTGACTGCCGCTTGCTCTGGATCTTACAAAGGCAGCCCATGCTGCAGTTTGGTGGCCAGCAACCCATGTGTGCCGGTCCAGACAGCGTCAAAGAGAGGCCATTTAAAGACTTCCACAGCACTGCCCTTTCTTTCTACTTCACTTGCAAGAAGCCCAGGATCTATGAAAAGAAGCTACAGTACTTGGTGGTCGAAGAAGGGCAGACGGTGCAGTTCTCGTGTCATGCAGAGGGAGATCCTCTGCCGAACATCGCCTGGTTGACACCACGACGGAGACTGGTCACCGCAAAATCCAGCGGGAGAGTGACGGTGCTCGGAGATGGTACGCTTGAGATCCGGTTTGCCCAAGATCAAGATAGTGGGATTTATGTTTGTGTGGCAAGCAACGCCGCTGGGAATGACACCTCCTCAGCCACCCTCACCGTCAAGGGGTTTGCCTCAGATCGTTTTCTTTACGCCAACAGGACTCCTATGTACATGACAGATTCCAATGACACCAGTTCCAATGGAACCAATGTGAACACATTTGCTCTGGACCTTAAGACAATACTGGTGTCGACGGCCATGGGCTGTTTCACCTTCCTTGGGGTTGTTTTATTTTGTTTCTTACTACTTTTTGTCTGGAGCCGTGGGAAAGGCAAGCATAAAACCAGCATCGACCTCGAGTATGTCCCCCGTAAAAACAATGGCGCAGTGGTGGAAGGGGAGGTTTCAGGACCACGCAGGTTCAATATGAAAATGATTTGATGGTTGTGCTCTAGCGTTATTAATTTTGCCCCTTTCCTTCTTCTGTGGCATTCGAACCAATTCAACACGCTTGGCAAGTAAGGAGGCCAGGCTGGAGGCAGGCTCCGCTTGGCCGCTGCCGTGTCAAGCAGTAGATGGAAATCAAAGAGACTATCTCAGATTGTACAGCAGAGCCTCGTGTTTCGAGGCGGCGTGAGTGAGAGGGCTTTTTCCTTTTTTATTTTTTTTGCAGAGTTTGGCATACGGCACTAATTGTTTGCATTGCAAATTTTATGGCGTTCTGGGGATTTCAGTAACAAACGGTCGGCTCCTGGACACTTACCGTAAACATTTTTACCACTACAAAGCAAACAAACAAACGATAAAACCCTACGGTATAAGATTTCATATTTTAAATGTGAGAAAGAAAGAGAGAGAGAGAGAGACAGATTTGTTTACAACCTACTCGGCAGTAAAATTTGTATCTATAGCTCATTTGCTAAATCCTTGCATCTTTACCTTCTAGTTGGTTCAACACTGCAAAAATTAATGTATTACTGTAATATATACATATGTATGTATGTATGTATATATGTATGTATGTATGTATGTATTACAGTAATACACACACACTATGTATAGTTTAAAGCAATACAGGTGAAAAATTTTGTTCCATCCACAGTGACTGATCCAAGTGTGATATCCCTCTTCCCAAATTTCTAGTCAAATTTTGAAATTGGGCTTCTGAAACAATTAGAGATGAGATAGTGTCTGAGATTTAAATTTACATCCCAAGACTTGAAGGAAATCATCAAATCAGGCAGAATTTGTGAGATGCTATTTCATGTAAAGAAAAAAGCCACAGGCTTAATTTTAATACAAAACGGATTTTAAAAACATATGTGGGATCACACTAGAACAGTTCACTGTAAAAAGGTGGAGATCTAACCTTGACCGCTTTTGGGGGGCATAACATCTGGCAGATCACACCTGAAGGACAGACCCTTTTGTTTTTATCATGCCCTTGCCAAACACACCTTCATCCACCACCATTGTCACATCTGTTTCAATTTCTGGTCTATCGTTTGGAAAAGGTGAAATTGTCCTAGGAAAAATGAACCAGGGCACTGTGTTCTGCCACTTGCTTGCATTTAATGGAAGCAAATGACAAAGAAAAAAATGTACAAAAGATTTGGGGTATAGAAATAGGTCCTCCCTGATGCCAAGAAATGAATTTGGTCCTAGAACAGGAGATGCCACTCGCTCGTGTTGGTTTCCTTCAGGCCACATTATTGCCAAACTACAATGTCAGTTTTGTATTTATTGGTGGTGAAGGCTGAACAACAGAGAGTCCTCCTGCTGTGTCTTCTACGTGCAAAGATGTCCTGGCTACTTGACCCTGTAAGAAAAACAAACCAGAAAGGTACTGTTTCTGTTTTCAATATAGTGAAAAAACTAAAAATTGAGAGTGGGCAAGCAAGTCTCTTTTGGGTTATGTAAAACACAACCCGGTGAATTTTAAGAGCATTTTGCTTTTTGTACGTAATTCCTTGCAACACCTATATGAGATCGTACGCCCAGCGTGAATAAGCACTTGCTAAGGAAAGTGATGTATGCAGAGGTGGGATTCAACCGGTCTGACTACCCGCTCAGTGATCGCGCGCAAAGTGTGTGTGCACAGCTATTCAAAAATAAGCAAAAAGACCTCTCAGCTGATTAGTGCAGCAATCCGTTCTGCTGCGCCAATCAGCTGAGAGGAGAAAGAGGAGAAAAGAGCTGGGGCCAGGGGGTGGGCCTAACATCTGATCATCAGAGCGAACCGGTTCACTCCCAGCTGATCGTTGGAGCTACCGGATCGCCCGAACCGGTCCGAACTGGTAGAATCCCACCCCTGGATGTATGTCTTTGACATTAAAATTCAGAGCAGAGATAGGTAAGTATTTGCCTGCAAGGTATTCAGAGTAACTCCCACAATTCCTTTCAGGGGACACACCAATTGATGGAAGTAGTCCAAAGACAGAAAGAACAAAGGTCCCCGTTCACTTATATGCTTCATTAAATGGAGTGTAATAGAAATATATAATGGGTTTTATTGTGTGTGTGTGGAGAGAGAGAGAAAGAATTTTCCCAAGGAATGATCATGTCTGCTGTTTGATATTGTTGAAGAACATGGCTGCCATTGCTGAAAAGAATTGTTGAAGAACATGGTTGCCATTGCTGAAGAGAAGAAACATTCAGGGTAAGCTGGTGGTTCAGAAATTAGACTATGCAGAGTCCTCGGTGCCACTAATCATTCCTTCAGGAAACTTCCATGTATGGTAGAGGTGTGTGATATTTTCTCTTCCCTGCCACAGGTTCAAGGGCAATCAAGCAAAGAAAAAACAACAACCCTATTGTACGAACTAGCTTTAGAAGGCAAAGGCTTAATTTCTTGAATTTGTATTAATTATTGTTAGGAAGTCATCACTCTTTAATTGTTCACGTTGCCAATTGCCTACTTACATTTACTTGCCTTTTTTCCCCAGTGTGGAAGTCCATATAGGCAGGGGAAAAAATCAAAACTGAGAAATAATATGTACAAGAAAAACTTTCTTGAGCTGTTTATTTTTATTTATGTATTAGCTGTTTGTTTTTATTTATGTGTTCTCCCTCTCAAGATAATAAAGGTGCACTGTGGGTTAATACTGGTATGACAAAATGGAGGAATTGTGTTCTGTTGCTTGTTGAACTCCAACTCCCAGAATTCCGACAGTCGCTATAATGATTTGGAGATTCTGGGAGTTGTGATCCCAACAGGTTTATGAGACATTGGCTAGAGAAGGCCGTTTTCATACATTCACATCTTTCAAGTCTTTATTCCATCCTTTAGTCCAATGTTAAAATATTTAATATTTAAAATAGTAAACTTCTGTGGTAAACTATAAACGCACGAGGAGCCGATGAGATTTTTAAAAGCAGGGTTTAAAACACTTCTATAAAAGATATGCATCCAAATGTTAGCTCTGACCTTTCCAGGAATGTAAATAACTTAACCTATTGCCTACAGTTGAGATTCTGAAACAATTGCAGTTGCATTTCCACTCAATTTCATATGTGTTTTTTTTTTTAAATCCATTGGATTTAGAATGTAATAAAATCAAATTATAGGTTATGCCATTTGTTTTCATATCAGTTTAGCAGCATTTGGACAATTGGTTACCTTATCAATGGAAGACAAATTCAGCAATGCTTGATGTATATTTTCAGATCAGTACCTAGATTTTTGCTATCGTGATGGTGTTACATCTGATACGTTTACCTTTGCCGAGGTACTGACACATCATTCCCAGGAGATTATTAATTCTTTTCAGACATAACCAGAGTGTCCTGTTATTTGTTATAGCATTGCTCTCGCCTCACAATCAGGAGGCTGTGAGTTCGATCCTAGGTAGAGGCTAATATTTGGAATGAACTCTCCTGCTCGAACAGGGGATTGGACTAAATGACCTCCAAGATCCCTTCCAACCGTCTGTTATTCTATGGAGAGGGTTTTAAGTTATGGTGTGCCATAAGAACAGCTTGAATGCAGACTTAATAATACCATTGACCCATTGGATATGGCCATCTGATTGCCACAGGAAGTAACCATAGTCATTATACGTATGTTACCTAAATACTTCAAATCCTGCCATGAAATACACCTGTTCCTCACCATCTAGCTATTAGAATTGCAGGTTTAGCCCCAATTTCATTGTTAATCTACAGCATATCATGAGGCAGGAAAAGTAGAAAACAGTCTACTTGTTTCTCCAGCCAAATTGGCAGCTTTAAAGAAGTGTGGACTTCAACTCCCAGAATTCCCCAGCCAAGCACATTGGCTGAGGAATTCTGGAAGTTGAAGCCCATTCATCTTAAAGTTGCCAAGCTTGAAAAAGATTGATCTAAAAGATTTAGAGTTATATAAAAATGAATGAGGACATCTGAAAACAGCTCCACTCGAGTCAAGGAGTATTTCCAAAGACAGCAAATTATTTTGGCACATACAGCCGAAAAACCAGAGAAACATCTCACCTACTGTGTCCAAAGTAACTAACTGCCCTTGGCTGCCTGAGACACCTGCCACATTCTGTCTCTTAACAGTGCCAGAAATTCAAGTTGCTGGGTGGATGAACATTTAGTGATCTTTGAGCAACCTTGGACATTACAGAATTGCAAAAAAAGAGAATAATTATATATCTCACACTTTATGCTGCTGTGCTCCTTCTGTGAGGTCCAAAATGGGACATGCGTTTCTGAACTCCGGAGCGTAAGGCAAAATATCAGCATATGCCTACAAAGAAATATACAAGAAGTCGGCAATGAAATGAAATCCAAAACACTTGAGATACAAATATTAGCATTTCTTCCTATTTTCCCAGAAAAATCTCTTAACTGCTTTCAATATTGCTCTACCGGGGCTTAGCTTTTCAGTAAAGTCCCAGTCAGAAACAAATGATTGATGGAACAGAACGGTCGCGATCCCCGATTACTTCAAAGCCTGATGAGATTTTTAATAGGCTGTATTCATCCCAATATCAATAACATCAGAAAAGAAAGTAGAGGATTCTGGAAGCTTACTTACCTTTTTCTCCCTAGCAGCTATATCTTTCTAGTCTTTATAAAGACTGTGGAATTTCATTAACTCCAAAGCAGATCAGAGGCCTGGCTTTCAAGAACGATATGAGTTGTGTAAATCTATTCTACTTTCATGTTTATGGAGAAATAAACAAAAGTGAGACGAAATAGGATTGAATAGCCCATTGAAGACATTTGCATTGATTTCTTCCTTGAAATTGTCATTATCTATTAGCAGTTGAATTATGAATAATTCTTTTTTCCTTTTTTTTTATTAACAGTTTCTATTGCTTACATAATAACCCTTTTGGGCAACAGGAGTTTATTTCTGTTGAAATTATTGTTGAGGCAAACTTAACTCCAAATTGCACATATGTTCTTCTTCACTTTTTAATGACAAACTCACATGGGTTCATAGATTGTTAGGATTCTGTCAGTAATAATTAGTGTTGCATATATGGTTAACTGGTAATTGCTAAACCAGGCAAGATGAAGCTTACGTGGTATGAGAATTTCTACTGCAACTTGAAACAGGGATTGAAACATATTACAATGATGGTTGAAATATCAGATATTTCCCTCTTCGTTGACAATTTGTTTTCGTAAACATCCCTGAAAAATAAGAAAGGCCTATTTCTAGTCTTTGGTTTTTTTCCCCTCTTTCCCAAGAATCTATTCCTGTATTATGTATTTTCTGTTGATTCAAGAAATGTTCGGTTTAGTTAAGAAACAGCACCCATATGTTTGTTTTTTAAAGCAAGTTATAAAATACATCTGTGAACGATTGTTTGCTTTATTTTGTGGTACGTATTAATCCAAACAGTTGGATCTTGTTCTTTGTAGAGCAGTCAATGACCAGCTGAAACAGAGTAAATACAGGTGATAAGTACAGGTATATATACACAAACACACAAATGCATCCGCGCATACAAAGACATACAACCTCACACATGCATTTGTAGTACTGTCTCACATACAACACCCTGTTCTCTCCCTGACTTCTGCATCAAAACCCAACAAAAAAAAAAGACTGCACTTGGTGTTAAGTTTCTCAGTTCAGAAAACCTGGTTTCATTACAAAAAGAGGAGGTGAAAGGAGGTGAAAAATTGATAAGGGATAAACAACACAAAAGAAAAAAGGGAGGCTTTCGCTTAGAAATCCTAAACTTTTTGTTCTTTTGTTCTCTTTCTTTTTTTCAGAGTAAGAGTGCAATTGTTGTTGTTGTTAGTAGAGAACGTTATCAATATCAAAATCTATTTTAGAAACTGTGCCAGGGGGAACTTTTCCTTCCAAATGAGATTGACAAGGGGGGGGAGGCTGAAAGATAATAGGAAGAATCGGACAAGAGTTAAAGGAAGGCAGTGCAGAAAGGGTGGGAAAAATTAGGAGAGAAAGAAAGGCAAATTAGAAAGGCAGTCACAGGAGGCCTGAGTTGCAGGCTGCTGGACTAATATAGACCTCCTGAAGGCACACTTTTTGTGTTCCTTCAAAGACCCTGTCAGATCAGATGATAGCAATAGCACTTAGATTTATATACCACAGAGTTCTCTAAGCGGTTTATAGAGTCAGCATATTGCCCCCAACAATCTGTGTCCTCATTTTACCAACCTCAGAAGGATGGAAGGCTAAGTCAATCTTGAGCCAGTCAGGATCGAACTGCTGACAGTCGGTAGGGTTAGCCTGCACTACTGCATTCTAACCACTGCGCCACCACAGCTTTTATGATTTCATGAACTGGAGGTTTGGAAAATAAGGATTAAATTATTGGGGTTTTTTTTTTATTTTCTAGCAATGGCATAGATGGAGTTTCTGCATGATGATCTGTCCCTAATCTGATCCTTCT
Organism: Psammodynastes pulverulentus; assembly: GCA_025802295.1. NCBI lineage: Eukaryota > Metazoa > Chordata > Lepidosauria > Squamata > Psammodynastidae > Psammodynastes > Psammodynastes pulverulentus. The sequence continues at coordinate 55,155,745 of JAOYMU010000192.1, forward strand.
ACTCTTTGAATGGTGTACTCATCCATTACTACTGAGTCTACCCATCTTACTGCTGGTCATCCTCTTCTTTTCTGCTCCAAGAAACCTAACCTATTTGGAGGAAGCCTAATTCATTTTTAGATATGCTTCCTCAGGAAGGGAGCATGATTTGGAAGGTCTTTGTAGACACCATTATTTTTGTCAGCCTTCCGTTATACATTTGAGTGAATTCCCGACACTTCTAAATTGCCTTTACCATTCTCAGTTACAAACTTATGGGTAGATGTATCTCACTATAATCACATGTGGATTCACACTTTCAGTGTGGCCATTTAATACTTTTGTGAACCTAGAGCTTGCAAAATATGTCAATCATTATTTCAACCTAACAGCCTCCAAGCTGACTGGTGAGCTGTCTTCTGCCATAGCTCCAATTAGGCTTAATTGGGGAGAAATATCTCCCCAGTTAAAATTAAAATAACTCACTAACCCACAGGCCCTCACAACTGTCTGTGTATTTGTCTCCATTTCTCTGATGGAGACATCCTGTGTGGTTGTAACCAGGATGCCATGCCAGCATTGCAAAGACTTCTGAGCAATTGCAGACTTGATGATATTATGCAAAACCTGAATCACGGAAGCCCTTCTAAGCATGTATAGAGCAGCTACAGAAGACCAATTGTAAACAATGTGCGCACAAAAAGTAGGACATCAGATGTTCTAAGAGCATTAAAATCAGGGGTGGGATTGTCCTGGTTCTGCCCGGATCGGGCGAACCAGTAGATAACTGAAGCCTCCGTTCCCTGGAGAGGAACAGGAAGTGAAAAATCCATGTTGGGCCTTCCCATCCACCCTTATTCTTACCTGGTCTTTATCAGCTCAAGCTGATTGTCATTGCAAGCCCCAGCTGGGGGCTGGAAAGCGGTGCACGCACATTTTTCCAGTGCACACTCGCAATCCTGAACCGGCAGCGGCACCAGTAGGATACCACCCCTGATTAAAATCATTGTTTGGGTAAATGCAAAGGGAGGAAATCCATATAGGAAGGTTTCTACTTTTCCAATTGGAAGTTCTCCTGAAAGACAAAAAGAGGATTGGAATGCCTCAGAGACGAAAGCTGAGGAATATTGTCCAGTCTTAAAGACCACACGTGTCTATAGATTTCCATGTAAAGTACCTACCTAAGAGGCTAATAGTAGAGTTCTTCACCCTATTGGCTGTTTGGCATGTAGTTGGAATAGAGTAAATTGTGTAAAGAAAGGGATTCCTTCTCTTTCAGGGCCTAAGTATCCATCTAGTCTCCACCCTAGTGGAATTTCTGGAGCCTGTAACTTTCTGGGGAGCAATTAGTCGCATTCTGTCAAAAGCTGAATGTCAGATTGGATCTTTAGACCCAAGTAGCTGAATCTGAACAATATTTAGAAGTTGCAATAGTCACAGCTTGTTCCCTTTTGATGCTCCTCCCCTCACACACACCCTCCATGCGCTGGCATGGGATGCTCCCTAATTACACATTCATTGTCGCAGACTTCATCAAGGCCTTTTTGGGCTGGAAATATTGCAAGGCAGTAATTGCAGCAGGCGTGATTGATTGTACACAGGGTTAAAGACCAGATAAATACTGTTGAGAACGTTCTATCATTATTTTAATGATAGAAGAATTAATTACACGACTGGTTGCTAAAGAGGGTATTTCAAAGTCACCTTGACAATTTGGAAGTCTTCTAACCATTAATTTTAATAACAATAAGCCATTCATGCAATTTATCAGCGGGAAATGGCGATGGATGTCTCTGGGGTTTTTTTTCCTGTTCAGATTTACTAGTTACAAAAGATACTTTCTGTCACTGTTGAGACTGGCTGTTTCTTTGCTTCACAACCCCCACACACACATTTTCTTTAGATATACAAATCTATGGATATGTTTAATGCTGAGCTACATTATCTGGAGGAAAAGAGCTTACATCAGTGATGGCGAATTTTGGAGCTCAAGGTCAAAAATGTGGAAAACATTTAATTTGACTCTCCTGGTGTGTCTCACACACACGTGTCCCGGGCCACTCTGAAGACACTCAGTGTTGAGGCTAAGAGGCCTGGGCCTTGACTTCAGCCTTTACACCACCACTGCCACTGGAAAAGACTGCCTTGCACCTTTTCCCCAAGGTGTGTGGCGCTTGGGGAGTGGCATGACTGCCCATGTGGCCCAGCACTCCCCAGGATCTGCTGGGCACCACTCGCCCACAGATGGTGTTTGCTTTTTGTTGACAGTGGTGGCCTATCTGAGGCTGTTCCAGGTTGCACAAGGTCTTTATTCGTCAAGCGGCTTCAGAAAATGTTCTTCCACAGCCTCTGAAAACCACACAAATGTGCACCCTGTTCTCACACGATTTTCAGAGGTCAGGCAAGAGCACACCCCATTCTCACGCAGCCTCTGCAGCCTATGAAAATTGTGCTAAAATGAGACAAAAAATAGTTGTTACTTGTTGGTGTCACCCAAACCATCAAGGTGTGTCAAAGGGGACACACCTCTCATAGGTTCGCCATAACTGGTTTTATATTCCACTATGCCGCTATCTGATCTGGTTTGCATCACTGCAGTCCGTTACATACAGGTAGTTTTCTAGATTAAAATGAAAATCGACTGCGAAATATGTTGTTCAGTGTTTTGCCTTTCACTTTGGTAATGCAGGTGGTAGATTGCAAAAAGAACACTGATTGATGGGAATCAAAATGAGACCCGCTTAATGATAGAGAAAACGCTCAAAAAACAGACAACCTATCTTTAGAAAGGAAAGAAATCATCAAATCCTTTGGTAACAAAGCAGTGGGGATTATTTTGCTTACAGGCTGGATGACTCAGTGTTAATTCAGATGATATTTTTTATTTATTTATTCAATTTCTATAGCCGCCCATCTCAGGCAATGGCTGTGAGCTGTTATGTTTTTAACTAGTTTAAAAGTTTCCTTATATGGCAATACATCTTTCCTGACACTTTAGCAAACCTTAGCACTTTTGTTTACTCTTAGCTTCCAGTGCTTGTTTCAAAATCTGAGAAAGACAGAATCAAAACTTAACAATATAATGTTGTAATGTTTGTAACTGTTAAGTAATTTTTGCTTGGATGCTAGCTGGTTATCACTATATAGTGATATACAAAGCAGTATTTTATGATAATTTTTCCTAATTCTGTTATTAGAAATTTACAGAAAAAAAATGATTTGATGATCTATCTGTGAGGAGGGGGGTGTTCGTTGCATCCAAATATCTGTTAAATATGATTTATCATTATTTGCATTGATTTCATGACAGTGTAGGTCATTAGTGTCCCTATGTAATAAGAAAATTGACCAAAATGACATTATATACATAGTCCTGTAATGATACAATTGTGTTTGGCAAATGGTGCAATTTGCATAAATTATCCAGACTATTTTATGTACACATTTTTGTACATTACATTTAATTATGCTAAATTGGGGTCTGTTAAACTTTAATAAGAAATGGATTTTGGACAGAGCAGTCACTACTAGAAGCTAATTCATCATGGAACCACTTCTCTTTTGAGTTGCTTAGGACCAGGGATTTAAACAAAACAAGTAAATTCCTTCTTTAAACGAACTTCCCTTGTTCCGTCCATCTCAGTATTACTCTATTAACAAGGACTAACTCTCCAAGGCAGCATTTCTCATCTTTCGCAGCTTTAAGATGGATGGACTTCAATTCTTAGAATTTCCCAGCCAACCTTGAAGTCCATGCATCTTAATGTTGCCAAGATTGAGAAATCTTCCAGGGTCTCAAAAGTTGCTAAGAGATGCCAAAGACTGAACATGTTTGGCATCAGTAGGTCATGGTCAGTTCTAGGACTCATAGTCTCCATGGTGGGTACTTCTGCATTCTGTACAAACATGGGTGATGTGAAGAAGTCCAGTCAAAGGTGGTATTCAGCAGGTTCTGACCAGTTCTGGAGAACCGGTAGTGGAAATTTTGAGTAGTTCAGAGAACTGGTGGTAACCTTTCCCCAGGAGTGGGGAGGAAATAGAGATTTTGCAGTATCCTTCTCCTGCCATGCCCACCAAACCACGCCCACAGAATTGGTAGCAAACATTTTTGAATACCACCACTGATCCCATCCTACTGCAAGCCACTTCAAGCTCCTTAAAAATAAAGTGGAGTATAAAACAAAAGAGCAAACATAGATAATGCACGATTCTTTATACAGAATATGCAACCAAAGTGTTATATCTTAAGCAATTTAAGACATTTCAAAATAGAACTGGTTGTGTGTGTTTCCACTCTGAGGATTTTGTGACAGATTGTGCCTTGGCAAGTTTGCCTAATGAACAATGTGCTTTTGAAATTAATCAGAGCTGCCATGCATTTGAATGAGTACCACACTTTGTATACAGAGAATTTTGCATGGACCATTTAAAAAAGAGAGAGAGTAAGGATGGAAAGGAGGAAGAGAGAGTGAATCGTCATAATAGAATAACCTGCTAACAAAATGAAACATAAATAAAGCAGCCGTCCCTGGGCTCACACTTTGGAATTATGGCTTTGCTTAAAATATTCCTGAACATTCTCAGATAATCAGCTTGTAATATGATATATAATGTCATCACATCCAATCCTCTCAGTTGTTCACACACACATACATTTTGTGGATTGCTAATGAAGGATTTCCAGCATGTAACCCAAAGGGTATGGAAACAGCTTTTTTTAAACAAATGTGTAATGCCCATAACACAATCCCAACACATGCTAATTAAATTCTTTTCCTTTTTAGTCTGTCTGCAGCCTCAGATGGTTGGTGCAGTTTTGGAATATTTGACAAAATTCAACTGAGCAGCTACCTGAATTTGATACATTAACCTTGACATAGGATTATTTAGCTCTCACATTCAAATGGTACTTCCCCCCACTAAAGATAAGAATGTAAAATAAAATTGCTGGTCTATCCTCTATGCAGAAACAGTGCAAATCAATAATGATCACCACTCCAATAAAAGGAGAACTCTAAGCTGCAATCCATCAAATAGCACTTCTTCAGAAGCTCTTATTGAAATGAATAGAGCAACAGCACTTTTCCTATATGCTGCTGTGTGTTGGGAAAAGAAAATAACCTACTCAATCATGTTAGTATAAAGCATTTTGGTGTTGATATTCTTTAAGAATAGTCCCCCTCAGGATGCTTCATGAAAAGTTTAAAAAGTTAAAGTGAGTAAACAGAAAACTCAAGGTAAGGCAGACTTTTTGGATAGTCCAGCACTCCAACAAGGTGAAAGATCTATAAGCAAAATTTGAAAATGCAGAAGTGAGGGAAAACAGGCATTTAATCCTTCCTACCGCAAATAATGGGAGATTTATATTAAGACAAGGTCATGCTTTAAATCTTCTCCTAATACTGGGATGAGATAGAATGTATTGATCTAAATACCCTTCAGAACCAAAACTCTTCTGGCCTCTCTCTCCATCTTTCTACCACAGAAATATGAAGCTTTCTCAACTATAGAAAGAACCAGTTATCGAAGCTGGCATGGAGGTAGTGCTGGCATGTTAGAGCTGTGGTGGCACAGTGGTTCGAATGCTGTATTGCAAGCTAACTCTCTATTCCACTGCTAGGAGTTTGATCCTGACTGGCTCAAGTTTGACTCAGCCTTACGACCTTCCGAGGTTGGTAAAATGAGGAGTCTGTCAACTCTTAAAGCATTCCTATTCCTGTTTTCAAATTGCCATAAGCAGGAGGGGAGAAAAAACTGAAGGAGCAGTACAGAAATTAAAACCAGAAGCACATTCCACGCTTATCTTATCAAGATTGCAATCTAGGCTACCGGATCTTCTGCCTGAGAAAATCTTTCATTGGAGAATGTGATTTATGACACCTAGTCCATGAAGGTGTGTCATTGGAGAATGTGACTTATGTCACACCCAGGGGGGAGCAGGGAAACAGGATCATAGGTGGGCCTTAAATTACATGTGGCAGAGTTGGCTTCATGTGGATCAATGCCAACATGTTGCTCCTAATAAATCTTTTGAATTCTTTTGAAAGAGTTGGCTCAAGGCTCATGGTTTAATTAGGACAATCGCCAGAACCCTGATAGCGTCAGACTATTGCATGCAATATGTTGACTCTGTAAATTGCTTAGAGAGGGCGGTAAAGCACCTTGAAGTGGTAAACTCTAATTGCTATTGCTATAGAAGTAAGAATTACAAGTCTAACATGGAATGTTGCTCTGAGTTGTGAGTTGGAGCCCTCTGATCATGAAGGGAGAAATTAAGGAATTTTATGCTCCCAATGGATCATAGAATTGCAGCTGGAAAATGGTTTCATTCTTTTCTTGGCATTATTACTATAAATGATTGTATATGATAAATCCTCTTCACACCCTGTTCAATTCTGGTACTTTCCTAGTCATATTTATGTAGTTCTCTTAGTAGCAATAATAAAATGGCTTGCCATTCTCTTCATCACATTTTGCTAGAGAAGTTGGTTGCTAGTACTAACCAGGTCTGACTTTGCTTAGCTTTGCTTAGACAATACCAGCCAGCTGTTTCCACTTAAAAAGACATATGGAAGAAGGTTTCATTTTCAAATAAGGTTCAATTTAATGCAAAACTATTAAAATAAAAAATACATATAAAAGAAATTACTTGTCATAAATTATCCTTAGGCTGCAAATGATATTCTATGGTTAAGCTATATAATTTTCCTAGAAACCTCTCTTGATGCCCAACAAGCTTCCTGTCTCCTGCTGTAAAATAAAGCACCACCATGTTATTTATTCACAGCAATGTCTTTGAACCGCCAGAAAGTATCCACTTGAATCGGAAAGAGTACATTCGGGGACTATTTCATCCTGTTTGAGGGCATAATCCTCAAGGCAGACTTTTGGAGTTGAACACACTGTGGACATCAAAATTCCAAATCTATTTCCAGCTCAGCAAGGCTTATTATGCTCCTTTAAGAAAGCCTCACTGAGCAGCATATATAGGAGTGTTCTTTGAAGCTGAAAATGAGTTTCTTTTGCAACTTTCAAGCAAAGGTTGAGTTTCATTGATGGGTTGTTACATCATTTAAAAAGATTATCTGATGATCTATTATGATTATCATATCCATTCAGATGAGGGTTACAGGCTGGGGAGAATATGCAGGCAAAAACTTTGGGCTATGAACACTTGGTTGGAGCTGAGCAATTATCTATTGTTTAAATTCTATCTGTGGTTTGATTTTTTGCAGATGGTTGGCTGTGACTCGTTATGGGCAGCATATTTGCTTCCCGGTGAGTGATGAATATCAATCTTCTAAAATGAAACTGGGTATTTTATTGGAGGCCAACAACAAAAAAAGAGTTAGCAATATGGGGAAAGATAGCCTAAAGTAAAAAATGCTTAATTCTTGAAATTATCTATAAAATATATAAAAATATTCATTTTTTAAAGAAAAGGCCCAGTGAATTAAATTATTAATAAATTAGGATTTATTAATACTCAGTACACCCATTATTAGCAAAAAGAATAACCATAACTAACTCTGATTTCACTGATGTTAATTAGATCACTCTTAGTACTTTAGAATGAAATCTGGGATCAACTCAATTAAAAACAAAAACATCCCTCGAATGAAATTGTGGGCAAGTCATACTTTTAACAAAAACAAAGCAAAAAAAACCAATATCTGTGCATTACCATATCACTGATTTTGCCTGATTACATATGCGAAAGAGAGAAAGCTGAAGGCTAAAACATATGGAGAACATTTATGGGAATTGGGCATGTGCCAGTGGCATAGTGGTTAGAGTGCAGTACTGCAGGCTACTTCTACTGACTGCCGGCTGCCTACAATTTGGCAGTTCAAATCTCACCAGGCTCAAAGTTGACTCAGCCTTCCATCTTCCGAGGTCAGTAAAATAAGGACCCAGATTGTTGGAGGCAATATGTTGACACTGTAAACCTCTTAGAGAGGGCTGTAAAGAACTTCGAAGTGGTATATAAATCTTACTGCAATTGCTATGTCTAGTTTAGTTTAGTGAAAAGAAGGACTAGCAATGATAGCAATGTTCCAATATTTTAGGGGCTGCCACAAAGAAGAAGGGTTCAACCTGTGTTCCAACGCACCAAAAGGCAAGACAAAAAGCAATGGATGGAAACTGAAGAAAGACAGAAGCAACCTAGAACTTAGAAGAAATGTTCTGACGGTAAGAGTAATCAACCAATAGAACAACTTGCCTTCAGAAGTTATGGGTGTTCCAACACTGGAGACATTTATTAAGGGACTGTCTAAAATGATATAGCATCTCTTGCTTGAGCAAGGGGTCAGATTACAAGACCTCCAAGGTCCCTCCCAACTCCATTATTCTGTTATTCATTTGGGAAGAAATACTGAAGCAGTTATCAACATATCAAAATTTTTAAATTAATAGTAAAGAAATATACAAGTATGTTAAAGTTCACTAGAGATTGTATTAAATCAATTAAACCATGAGGACTCCTAAAGAAAATAAAAAAACTTAGAATATATGATTTTATGTGTTCATATTAAATAATTTTTATTTGGTAAGAAATTCTATTATTAGCCTTTCTACTCTAAAACAACAACAACAACGCTTGAGATAATGAAGTACCATTCCTTTCAGAACTTATTTTATGCCAGGCCCTCATAATATAAGCATAATGGCTAAAGATGATTTATTCACCCAAAAACACAATTAATACATTAGAAGATAGAATAAACAGAAGCACAGTTGTAAACACTTCTCTTCACTTGAAAGTTATTTAGTTACTGTCTAAGTAACTGTGAGATGGATTGTGTTACATTTGTTACCACAACACAGGAAGAAAGAAAGAAAACAAGACAAACTTATTATACAGCTACGTTTTACTGATAGCTGGCAGATTACATCAGACTACTCTCTTACACATACAAAGCTCAGTTTACTCATTGTTTGCTACCCAAAAATAATGCAACACGTTAAAACACATATTCTCTTTCCCCAATAAAATACATTCTCATACTAGGATGGTTGCCAAGTTACTGTACACCTTGATGTCACTACTGGTTGCATTAATCAGATTGATGTTGTCTTTTTATACAACAATATTACCAGTTGTAGTTTCTTCTACCTTCTGCATGTGATTAGATAGAGCATAAGGTCTTTCATCTTTTCTTAACTACCTTGCTTGACAAATTGTTCCTTTAGCCATTTGTACAGAGTAAAATCTAGAAATCAGATAATGCTTTCTACTGTAATTTGGGTAGGTCTTTACAGTCCACTGCATCTGAAATATGCAGGATCATCCATCTTCAAAGATCCAGCCCCATCCATTATAATAACTGTTTTTTCCTGAATCTGCTTTAATCATAGATAGACATTTTCTTGACCACCTTGTGATCTGAATAAAACACTAGAGGCTGGGAAACATATTTGCAAACATCAACCCATCAGTAACTCTGCTGGCAATTTTCATAACTGGAAAGGCCAAGTAAAAAATCAGAACCATCCAATGTTGAATTTTCTACTATTTTCTTCATGGTTTCCATCTTTCAACCCTTTCACCACTTAATCCCAATTGGAAATAGTACAGTATGTACAAATTTCCAATCTTTTGCAAATTGACTGAATTCCATAAAACAAAATTATAAACTGTTGCTACAAGATTCAGGAATTCCAGGTGTCGTAAAGAGACACACAAAATCAGTTTGATTCAACAAATTTTCCACAAAAAAAGTAGGAATTTAAAGAAATCAAAAATATATTTTTGGGGGAAGTCAAATATAAAGGTAAAGGTAAAGATTCCCCTCGCACATATGTGCTAGGTGTTCTGACTCTAGGGGGCAGTGCTCAGCTCCGTTTCAAAGTCGAAGAGTCAGTGCTGTCCGAAGATGTCTCCGTGGTCATGTGGCCAGCATGACTAAATGCCAAAGGCACACAGAACGCTGTTACCTTCCCGTCCAAGGTGGTCCTATTTTTCTGCTTTCATTTTTTACGTGCTTTCAAACTGCTAGTTTGGCAGAAGCTGGGACAAGTAACGGGAGCTCACCCCGTTATGCAGCGCTAGAGATTCGAACCGCCGAACTGCCGACCTTCTGATCGACAAGCTCAGTGTCTTACCTACTGAGCCACCACATCCAATTTCAGAAGGATCTTAAAAGCAATTAAATTTTTTCCAATGTTTTGTTACATTTCCAAGTCATGAAAGTCTAAGAAAAACTTATATGGAGGTATAATTTTTTTCTTTTTTTAAAGAATCTATACAAGATCAAAGAACAATATCATTGGCTTTTTCACTGTACAGTACTTCATACATGCTCATTTATTAATTATTAATCTCATCTTTATGGATATGCAATCGTCTGTATAATTCCAATACTGTTTTACAGTAATTTTATTATAAATTCCAATTAAAAAGATATAAAACTAATAAAAACTTAAAATAATAAAAGAATAGAAAGACAAAAAGGAAGTGCAGAAAATAACAGTAGAAAAGAGGAAAAAATGAGACTTCCGGCGGCAACGCAGCCCTTCGAAGGTGCTTTTTTTGAAGCGCCCGTTCTGCTTTTCCGTTGCCGCGACGGGACAGCGCCAATCGGCTGTCCCGAGCGGCGTGAAAGGCCGGCTTCGGGAGAAGAAGCTGGCCTGAGTAGGATGACCTAAGGTAGAGGTCCCGGGCAGCTTTAGGGATTTTTCCCTGAGCAGCTGAAGGGAACTCCCCAGGTCATCCGGATCTCCGGAGGAGAGAACATGTCTGCCCAGCAGACCAAGAAGGCTCGACCGTCCCTGCGAAAAAGTGATTAACGCGAGGTAACAGCCGCAGGCAGCCCAGCCTGGAGACGTCTTTTTAAGAACTAGAAACAACGTTTTTTCATTTCCACAAAAAAGAACTCTTTTTTCTCTATTTTTCAATATTTTTTCTTTTTAAATACTTTTACTTTAAAAAAAAA
>JAOYMU010000192.1:55315552-55325812 GCA_025802295.1 Psammodynastes pulverulentus
AAATGGATACAAATAAGAGAAAAAGAAACTAGGACAGGGGACGGGAGGCACGTTTGTGCACTTATGCACGCCCCTTAGTTGTATTTGAAAGCCTTGATTTCTGCCCCTCTCAAATTGTGTGAGGATTCAAAGTTGACACTGTGCCCTATATCTATGTGATGACTCAAGGTTATATATATAAAAAGACATATAGCATTTTACAATATATTTTATAATAACGAAAATGCAGTTTATATAAATAGGATTCTAGTGATCCATTGTGTTAAATATGATTTATTCGAGTTTGCTATTTATTTTAATGTTGGTATTATTGTAATGGTTTTTATATCCCCCAATTCAAAGGGTGTTGATATCCTGTCTCTTCAGCTGAATGGTTTTGCTATGTTCGCTGAGGTAGACACATGTTGTCTTGCAATTTTTTTTTTTAAAAGTTATGAACAAATCCAGTGACATCTTTTAGAGCTACCAAATTTGGGCTGTCAAAATCTGCCTGACCCCTAAATGGCAGCTAAGAGACTTTTCTGTACCTCGTTTCTGTCATTGTACTGATCTGTTGGCCCTATTTGCCACCCACGACTACATTCAAGTGAATGTAATAGTAATATTTTTCAAAGGGACATATTTTAGATGGGATGCCAGACTTCTGTACAAATATGTGATTACTTAATTAGATGAAAGTCAGCCTTGAACTATGAGACATATTGACTAACCCAAGCTTCTATTTTCTTATGAAACTTCCTCACAGTGCAGGTTTTCTTGGGCTTGCACCATAGAAGGAAATTAGTGGAAAAGCTCTGCTTTTACCCCAAATAGAAACAAAATTGGAGAAGGTGGTTTTACAATTGTTGGGAGACTGATTTCTGTCTATTTTATGTAATTACTCTTGAAATATTGAAATTCTCTTTTGACTTCGTGTTTTTTTAATTAGTTGACTCACATTGAGTTTATAAATAGACTTTTTCCAACAGTTTAATAAGATGAATAATTCTTATATCACCACTGATTTTTGTTTGAGAGAAAGCAGTCCTATGCATATTAAGAACCTCTCAGTTGTTTAAGCAGCCTCTCAGCTCCAGGGATGGGAGCGATTTCTGTAAGCAATCTCTGTTGTACCTAACCCATCCTCCCCTCGCCAGTGAAAAGATTGAAGAAAAGGGGATTACAAGAGAATAAGCACGCATAGAATGTGGAATATACCGAGTCTTTTGTGTAGCATGCTACATCTGCTGGCATTACCACTACAACATTGCTTTTGATATGCATTTCCCATTTGTTTGCCTGCTTACTCTCCTATAATCCCTTCCTCTCCAAACTTTCCAGTCTAGTAGGGGGAGGAGGAAACCAAGTCAGGAATAGAATAATATATACTAACTGTAATAGTGATCATGTGATTGGGGGATGCTACAAAGATCATAAATACAGATATTGTTCATAAAGTTATTTTTTCAGCATCATGGTAACTTTGAATTGTCACTGAATGAGGCAGTCAGTAAGTAAAGATTAACCTTGCTTTTTTCGGAAGTCCGCAGACTGGACAGTTGCAAAGCCTAGAAGTAGAGTAAGAATCTCCTGTAGTAGTTGATCATGAACTTTGCTATTTACACAACCATTTTATTTATTTAATAAAAATTGCACTTCAAGATTTAGGGCATCGAGATGCTTTGTATAAACATTTTTGCTTTGCTTACTTTGCAGCACATGCTTCTTCGGTTTCAATAATGTGACTGCTGAGATCATCATGTCTGCTCTCTGTCCTCCTCCTTCTCCTGCTGTTGCCAAGACAGAAATTGCACTGAGTGGAGAATCACCATTACTAGCTGCCACATTTGCATATTGGGATAATATCCTTGGTCCCAGAGTCAGACATATTTGGGCTCCAAAAACAGAACAACAGCTTCTCAGTGATGGAGAAATAACATTCCTTGCAAATCATACTCTCAATGGAGAAATACTTCGAAATGCAGAGAGCGGCGCAATAGATGTGAAGTTTTTTGTTTTATCTGAGAAAGGGGTCATTATTGTGTCCTTAATTTTTGATGGAAATTGGAATGGAGACCGAAGTACATACGGATTATCAATAATACTTCCACAGAGTGAGCTTAATTTCTACCTCCCCCTGCACAGAGTGTGTGTTGACAGATTGACACACATTATAAGGAAAGGGAGGATATGGATGCACAAGGTAGGTTGTTTCTTTATTGAAATTACTTCTAATACCTGGTTGTAATATTTCTACTTGTTAAAACAATTTAGGGCGGAAGATCTGTCTCTTCTCAACTGTTAAATATCACAAGTTTTAACAAATGGCAAACAAAATAGACTGAAACTCTTTATCTTGCCTTTTGGTGTTCTGATATCCCCCATTTTAAAAATAAACATAATTTAGTGAGTCCAGATTTAGTCATACTTCGGTAAAACAAATGGAACCAGTGAAACTTGTTTATCATACTTAATTTAATCAGCATTCAGCTGATCTTGGCTGTTCTCATAAAAGTAAGCCAGATCAGATCTGGTTGGAAGTTGGTGGAAGATAAGCAGGAAATTTCAGGACTGGGTGGTATACTGGAAAAATGCATTAATCATGTTCAGGAAACCACTAGGAGCTGAGATTGACTTAAAAGAGATTCTACTTTTACTTTATAGATTTATTCAAGAATGATTAATGTGAAACCAATTCAGGGTTTCAGAAGCTGAAATAATAAACCTTCGGGACATATTTAAGAATTCATAGCCCACTGTAATGCTCTGATGTTCTGTAGGATTGATTGTGTCATTTTTCATTATTTCTGTTTTTATTTTGCTTGATTTTATACTAGTTGTAAGGCTATATTGGCTGCCCAGAGTTGCAATTGGTGTTAATTGATTTTTAAAAATGGCATACAGTCATTCTGAAAAAAAAGTAATAGAAGTAAATATGAAATATGACCTACTCTGAAAGTAAGTCTTAGCTTGATTTTTACATGTGCGCCCAATATAAGTCCTAACCACAAAATAAGCCCTAATTAAGACCCCACCCACTCCAGAGTACATGGGTAAAAATTAAGCTAAGGTGGGAGGGGGGTGGAGCTTCCCTACTACTTACCTTTGGAGAGTTGCAGCCAAGGCTCGCACACCTTGGCCCGTTTCTTCTGCAGCTGGCAAGGCTTTCCTGAAGACCTGTTATCAGCTGCAGAGACGTTCAGGAAAGCCTTGCCGGCCAAAGAAGTTCCTGAAGGCCTCTGACAGCAAAAAGGAGGCCAAGGGCGACATACGCAAATGAGGTGAATCAGTGGATGACATTCTCCCCCCCCCCCCAAAAAATAAGACATGGTACCTTTTTGGTGGCAAAATTACAAGACGGGATCTTATTTTTGGGGAAACAAGAGTAACTTATATGTCCTTTCTGATGTAAACTTGCTCAGAAATATATATAGTTTCTAATAGCCAATAAGAAAAGTCTTCCTGTTAGAAAAGAGCTAAATTGGTGCTGATCAGATATTTTGGATTAGAACTCTCCTAAAACCCACTAAACATGAAAATTAGCATGGCAGTTAATGGATTGGTCTAGCAGCAAGGAAACTAAGGCTGTAGATCTGGGGTGTCAAACTCGATTTCATTGAGGGCCGCATCAGAGTTGTATTTGACTTCGGGGGCCAGGGTGGGTGTGGCCAGCTTGACATCACCTGTGTTGGGGGCGTCTGTGGTGGCCCGAGCGCTCTGCCAGAGAAAACGGGCTCCCGAGCTCTGTTTTCAGCCGCGACACCGTCTTGCTGCCCTCTGCCAGCAAAAATGGAGGGTGGGGGAGGGGACTGTGCATGTTTTTTTTGCTGGCAGAGGTACCAGGGTCTGTTTTTTGCTGCTGGAAGGGTGGTCCTGTGGGCCAGATCTAAGCACCCTGCGGGCAAGATCGTGCCCCTGGGCTTTGAGTTTGACACCCTTGCTGTAGTGTACTTTTTCAGCCTAACCTATTTCACTGGCTTGACCTTAGAAAAAATATGAGCATTCATTATACTTTGAACTCCTGAATGAAAGGCAGGATATAAATAAATGAAATAGGTTGTTAATAGCCCAGGATAACTGGAAGGTCACCCAGTGGCTTCTTCCTAACTGATCATATGGCATAACCATTTATCCAATAATGTATAGTAAGTTTAAAAGAATCTCACTGGCTTTTTCATGTAGGATACATTAGATTGTTAATTATGAAAAACATTTGTAGTCCCCGATTTTAACATGGATTATTTATTTTTAAAGTATTCATGAGATGAATAAAATAAAACATACTTTGAGGGAAATGTTCGCAACAGAATTCTGAAATGGTTTTGGATTCTAATAATTCTGTGCTCAGTTATAATTCAAATGTTATGCAAAGTGAAACCTTGCACTTTTTTTGTTATAGTCCAACAGGACAGATGGTAATATCCTATTCCTGATTGCCATCAATTTGATAGAAAGGAATAGATTGGAGAGAAAAAATCTGAATACCTCATATTTTCCCTTGAATTTTATGCCTGCGTTTTGTTTACCATGCATACTTTTACTTTGTTGTCATCTGTTTTGAATACAATGATAAGTTAATTTTTTTTTAAATAAAATCACATTTATGTAATGTCAAAATTTACATGTAAAAAGTCTTTGTTGTTTGTGAATAAATATTTTCTATTTTAGGAAAGACAAGAACATTTCCAGAAGTCTATTATGGAAGGTGCAGAAAGAGTGGAAGATCAAGTAAGAAAAACACATATAGCAAAAAGCTGAATATAAAATATGCATGCACACACACATACACACACACACACACTCATAAATTTTCCTGAATAATGGCTAGAAACACAATGATGATGATCTTATCCATTCAGTCAACTCTGACTCTTGGCAATTCTATGGGCCAGGTCTCTCTCTTTCCACATCTTCTGATCTTGCACTATTTTTTTTTGAGTTTTTCTATGCCCTGGCTGGTGTCAGCTTTGATTGTGCCCAGCTGTCATGTTCTTTGGCAACCTAGTTTCCTTTTACCTCTAACTTTTCATACAAGTAATCCTCGAGTTATGAGAGGTCACTTAGTGACTGTGTGAAGTTACAACATAACACACACACACCCCCAAGTATTTATGACACACTCCCACACACTTACGAATGTTGCAGCACCATGGCAGTCATTCACCCTTACGAATGACCGCATAGGCTCTGCAACATTCATCCTGCCCCCGGAGTCTCCTATGGATACCTTGCGAAGATTAGCAATCCTTCGGCTTCTTGGCCTGTTTCAGTGCTTCAGCCTTCGGCGTGTTTGCAGAGAATGGAGGCTTAAAGTACCACAAGATCTTACGTGATTCACAGTACTTTAGGCCTCTGTTCTCTACAAACGGAAACCTGGACGAGATCTGCTGCAAAAGGCTTTGCAAATGGAGGGAAGTACTGAAGCACTGAAGCCTTCCCTCCATTTGCAAAGCTTTTTATTGTCTTTGCAAAAAGCCTTTTGCCACCAAGAACGGAGCCCGGGAGGGGTGCACGCATCCCTCTGGGCCTCCATTTATGGCGGCAAAGGCCTTTCCTCAAGTCCTTTGCCGCTGAGAACAGAGCCTGGGATATAAGGTAAATGACCCAGTCAGGCAGGATGGGCAGGGAGAGAGAAGTCTGAGATATCTCAATGGGTCGAGGGAGGCTTTGGATGTTCGGAAACACCAGGCCCCCACCATGGCCTTCCCCATCCTGAGATACCTCATGTACTTCGATTAGCGAATGCATGGGTGAAAGGGAATGATCACATTCAAGTTGTGTGATTCACTCCTACGAATTCTCGGGTTACAAATGTAATTGGCCGGCTCCACTACATTTGTAACTCAAGGATTACCTATGATTGCTTTCTCCAATGAATTCCCTCCCATAACATAGCCAAGGTAAGTGAAACACAGTTCTATGATTTTGCCTTCTAGTGACATTTCTGGTGTTATGTGCTCCAGAAAAGCAATATGAAGTTAAATTATATAAAACCACATACAAAGTGGAAATCTAAATATTTTAATATTTTTATTCCCCAGAAACAATTAAGATGAATTCAGAGTGTCTTTAAGGGTGCTCATTTCCTAACAAAGTAGAACAATTTGTCAAAAGATTTTTCCTATGTCATTCATCTATCAGAAAAACAATTGCCAGTATGCGTGAATCTTAAGTTATACGTAGTTAAGATTTATTACATTATACTGAATAAAAAATAAAGCACAAAACATTTCTTTTTGTAATCTCTTAATTATAAAGTACAATTCTATATTCATTTCTTCATTTTTTTAGCTTGCTTCCATCCTAGATCAGATTCATCATATAATTTCAATTTCATTAACCTACTGATTTAAAAACTTACACATTTTCACTCTTGATTTCCTATTTCTTTGATGATTTTAGAATAAATCTTAACATTTGTTTTTTTCAAAATTATCTATAATTTCTCTTTTTTTTCTTCAAAAGCCATTTAGTCTCTAAATAGTCTTTTCTTACAATTTTGTTAAACTCTACTACTTTATTTAATAAAACCTGTATTTACTCTACAGGGCCAGAGTATCATTCCAATGCTAACAGGGGAGGTTATTCCTGTGATGGAACTTCTATCATCTATGAAATCACATAGTGTTCCAGAAGAAATAGATGTAAGTTTTTATGTGAAATCCATTATGAAAGGAGGGGAGCCAACTTGATGTAGTACTTAAGACATGAGGCTAGAAATCAGGAGACCGTGAGTTCTAGTCCCATCTTGGTCACCTTGCACCAGTCATTCCCTCTCAGCCCTAGGAAGAAGGCAAGGGTAAGAAGGCAAAGCCAAGAAAACTGCAGGAACTAATCCAGGCAGTCACCAGGAGTCAAAAACATGTGATGACCCGGGGCATGGCACAAAGGCAATACAGCCAAAGAACAAGCTTGAACCCCTTTATTAACTCCAACTGCCTCCACAAACCTCTATCAAGCCAGCTGGAAACACTCCAGTTCCAAAACGCATGCAGGAAAAACTCCAGTCCAAAATACATGCAGATAGGAATTCAGCCTGGCAATTCGTCCGACAGGTCAGATAAGGGGAAGCAGGAAAACGTCCAAATATGACTCCAACAAGGCAATTACTCCGGCAGGCGAGATAAGTCTCAAAGCAGTAAATTAGTCCAACTGAAAGAATTCTAAGACTTGGAGAACATGAATGTTAGATATTATAGCAGCCAATGAGCGAAGCCTGCCAGGGCATCGCTCATTAGTTAACTCACGCGGCGGGAAGATTGCAGCCGCGTCAGTGGCTGAACTGCTGGACAGCACCGGCTATATAAAGCCGGTGCTGGCCGCGTGTTCAGCGCTTCTGTTTAAACCTCAAATAAAGATAGTTGCTGTGTTAACTCGCGTCCGGCTCCTCCTTAACCCCCCAACTTAACAATGAACTGAATTCAAACTTTGTTTCCAGCAACTGCCCCACAGTTTGTTGGAAATGCTATGGTAGTCTCTACGTACCAGTTTTGAGTTCCATGAAGATTCTAGACACCCTTTTCCTATCTTTTCTTTCTCCTAGTCATAAAGAAGTCAGAAGAGGATGGTGATTGGCTTTTTTAAAAAACAGGTCAGATCATGGGAGATACAGGTAGTCCTTGACTTACAACATTTTACTTAATGACCGTTCAAAGTTATAATGCACTGAAAAAGTGACATGGCCATTTTTCAGACCATTGCAGCATCCCCATGGTCATGTGATTTACCTTCAGATGCTTGACAACTGACTAACATTTATGATGGTTGCAGTGTCCCGGGATCATGTGATTATCTTTTGCCACATTCTGACAAGCGAAGTCAGATTCACTTAACAACAGGGTTACTAATTTAACAACTCCAGTGATTCACTTAACAAAGGTGACAAGAAAAGTCATAAAATGGGGCAAAACTCACTTAACAAATTTCTCACGTAGCAACATAAATTTTGGACTCGATTGTGGTCGAAAGTTGAGGACTATCTGTAGAAAAAGAAGATTATTATTTTTTAATTGCAGAAAAAAAAACTCCTAGTGGACAAATCTAATCACAAAATAAGAACATAATGCCAAATGTAATACAGGAACTTCTTGCCTGAATTTTCTTTTGTAAAAAATATCTCTGCCATAAAATATGGAAATAAGTGTGCATAGTTCATAGAATATATCCCGTGTTTCATTTATAACTTTAGAGCTGCAGGAAATACTATTTGTGATTAAGTAGGCAAATACTGCTTTTTAGCTAAATGCATTCCATGAGTAAATAATGACATACTAAAAAATAAAAATAGATGCCAATGCAAACCATAAAATGAAACAATGGAATGAAAACACAAGATGCAAAGTTGTTATGCTTTTACATAATTCCGTTGAATCGACTATTTAAGGTGTCTATCAACGCACACATACATGTACCTTGGCCACCTGCTGCACCCAAGGCTCTAAGTATTATCAAATGTCTTCTCTTATTATTTCCAAATGTCTAAATTAGACTCGTTCCTTAATTAAAATGTGTGATTTGTAGAAATCACTCTACTGACAGATTGTTACAGCTCTTATTGTTTCAGTGCAGTTTCTAGAGAAGCAGAAACATGTTTGGGGGTGGTTCTTTTAAAAAAATTTCAGTAGTTATGGTCACATACAGGATGAAGCAATCTATGAAGTAATAGATAACTAGTTCTGCAGCTATAAATAGAACTGAGCAAAATCTAGAAGAGAATCAATCCTTGATCCCCGGCGCTCTCCCCTACCTCATCCTGTCTTCAGTTTTCAGGGAAGAAGCTGTCATTTCATCACAATTGAAGGTAAAATATGTCCGAGAGAAAATGATGGGGGGAAAAATTATTTGCTTGGAACTGAAACGTTATCCAAGTTAGTTTGAAAATCTTCCCCAGAATATTTAACTTTGGCAGTGTCTGATTCTGTTGCTTGGCTACTGCTTTAATGTATAATAATATTGAAAAGACAAAGATATAAATTAGAAAAATCCCTGATTTAAACCTTGCTTCTACAGTAATATGAATCCATTACTTGACCTTTGGAAAGATGCTGTTTCTCTACACCTTGCTCTCAATATGCAATAAATAAAAAAATACGGATTTACTGTTTTGAGCTACAGATGAAGCTAGGAGAATATATCTGTGGAAAACATTTGCATAAAATATTTCTATTGTGTACTGTAATGCATAAATGATTTAAAAAAAAACAAAAAGAAAACAGGAACAACTGCATTAGGAAATGTTGAAACTAATAAGGAACTATATGGTTAGAAAGAAAAAAGAAGATAGAAGCAAGAGGAAAAAAGATGCAGAAAATGAAAAGAAATAGTTATAAAGTGTCTTCTGGTTTTCTTTTACAGCAGTTTTAAATAGTACAGTAAAGATAACATCATCACTTATTGTACTGTTTGTATTTTACCTATAATCTAATATTTTAATTCTAATCCAGAATTAAATATTTTAGTTCTAATCCAGAAAATGTATCTTAACATTTTTTTTCTTTTCCCACAAAGTCAATAAGGAGTTTCCAATCTTCAGTAAATTTAGACAATGTCCTATTTCCAAGCCAAGGGTCTTTAAACTTGTCAAGTTTAAGACTTGTGGACTTCAACTCCCAGAATTCCTGACTGGAGGAGGAATTCTGGGAGTTGATGTCCACAAGTCTTAAAAGTTGCCCAGGGGTGCACACCCCTGCCCTGTTTTAACCTCAAGGCCGCTGTACTGTAGTTAGAGGGGATGAGTCCCGGAACTAGAAATATGCAGCCGCCGTTGCCTAGCCGGCGCCTTTGCGCGTGACACCGAACCGAAGCCCGGCCGGCTTTTCGTGTATATGTGTTTACTTGTGCACCCGCTTTCTTCTTCCCCCGTGATGAAGGCGTCGCTGTCAGAAGCCGAGATGGCGGCGGCGGCGGCGCTCGTGTCGTGGTGCATGGGGGAGTTACGTGGCACTTTCGGGCTGGATGTCAGCGCGGAGATTATCCAGTGAGGTTGGGGGCGGGGGGGGGGCAAAAGGGAAGCAGGGCAGAGCCGGCGTCCCCCACGACGTCACCTTGTCCCGGGCTGCTCTCTTCGTTTGGCCTCGGGTGGGGGCCCCTCTGGCCTGCTCCCTTGGTCTTTGGCTTCCTTTGGCCCCGGCAAACGGAGAACGCCGTTTGCCACGCTGAGGGTATTGCTTTTCCCCTTGGACAACAGGCAGGAGTTCAACAGGCGGGTGGGGGGGCATGGAAGGAGTAGGCCCGGCCTTTTAACCCAGTGAGGTGACAACCTTGGGCAATTGAGGCTGCTGG
>JAOYMU010000192.1:55622732-55635031 GCA_025802295.1 Psammodynastes pulverulentus
AATTAAAAAGTATTCCTCTGTATCAGAACCAGCTAAAGTAAATGAATGCTGTAAATTTGTTCTTAATTTGCTGTAAACCCCCCCCTCCCTTTGGAAAAAAAAACTTGGGAGTCTAGGACTATATCAAAGATACCCATTTTCGTATTTTACAAAAAAGAAAAAAAGAATATTGTGGGCAAACTCTGGAAATGAAATGATCTGAATAAATTTTTTTGCACTGATTTCACAAGTGTTTTTCTTCGAAGCTGTTAAGGGCGTGTTTATTTTAAAGATAATTTTAGTAGCTTCTGTGGGTTAGGAGTCACAAAAATTACTAAGGGAATCTTGATTCGCTGACACGTATGACACATTTACTGCTGCCTTGCATCAGGCAGAAATCACTTGCAGAATGGATTCTTGTTTCATCGAGTGCCTCCATTTTGGTAAAACCATCTAGAATCGATTTGTCATCTGGGATTATTAGATCCACAGGGCTGCAAAGAAGAGGGGACTGAAAAGTTCTCTTGAGCAAGCAGAAATGTTCTCACAATCCACTTGAGAGAGCTGGAAGGAAAAGTTAACTACATTTAAGTTTTCTATTTTGGAAGAAATTCCAGCAATATGTTTTGATATTAGTTCCTTGCTTATTCTGTGAGCTTTTACATTGTATGACACTACTAATAGTGGTCTTGATTCTTTTATGAAACTGGGGATATGTCAGAAAGTTGGCTTCCCACATACAGAAGGTGTCTTTTTAACCACCGTTCCAGAAAAATCTAGCATATCAGGAAATAGGCCTTTTGTATTTCTAGGTGTACTGTGCTCTTTTTCATTTTTGGTTGTCTTTCTATAGAATGTTTCTTCAGAGTACATATAGTTCTATCTTTCTCTGAATTTAGTGATAACCTTCCCAGTGTTGAGTGCAGTGTTATCTTCAGCCAGCCAGATTTGCAAGAATAATGCTACAAAGTATGAGCTGTCTCATTCATATTGATGAAATGCTCATTCTAAAGTCTAAGCCCTTATACCTAAATGTCAGCATTATTTCTTAGTTCCTTATCAGAAACATGCAGCTCCTATGCTTATCATTTCTTGTGGATTTAGAAATGCAGCTGCAATGCTAAATATGCAAATAATTATTTCCATTCTGAATGTTCTCAATTTATTTTGGGAAGTTTCCTTTCTAGGAGGTGGTTTCTTATTGAAATGGAAATTATAAGTAAATTTTGTGCGAGATCTATCAAGTTTCAAAATCAAAGTCTGAATATCTTATTTAACAGGGTTGATAAGATATTCAAACTTTCATATATCCTGCTTAGACATAAACATTGCAAACCACAATGTTGGGTTTGAGAACATGTGTTAAACTATTATCCACTGTAGCATAAAAAGTAGCCCTGGCCATTATGGAATGCAACAATTGTATAGGAATTGTGTAGGAATACAACAATTCCTATGTTGTATTTACTTCCCTGTACTCAAACAACCCCCAAAGCATTCTATCATATGAATGCAATATATTTGAAACAACCAAATTGACTAATTCTGATCACAATGAACAAGACAGTAGTTAAAAAATTACGTGAGTGGGGTCCTTGGTGCTCTCTGAACTTGGTTGTTTTCTTATAGATGTTTCATTACCCAAACTAGGTAAACATCATCCATACTTATTATCACTGGGAGTCTATACACTTCCCTAAATTACAGAAAGTTTCCTTAGACTCAGTGTGGTATAAAAGGAGTGTTCTCAAACTTTTCTGTCTTAGATTTGGTGCCTATATGCAAAACAACCAGAATGTCATAGGTTAACTTTGAGTAACAAATAATATCATAGCATCAGATATTAATCTACAATTGGTTTGGTTTGCATAACACAGCTGAGAGCGTTCAAAGTTATGGAAATAACAAAAACGTGAGTGGTTCAGCAGACGTATATCTTACTGCTTTAGATGGTTGTAGTTCTCTTGCTTTATACAGTTATCAGATGATGATGAAGAAGAAGACGGGACCTCTGACTGTAAAAATCATAAACATAAAAGATGAACACATTGCATTCGCCTCTCTTCATTTTAAGAGAGACTGCTGGTATAGCTACCTTTCTGTATCTATAGTTAAAGGTACAAATGTTTGCTTTGGATTGCTATGAAACTGCCCTATTGCCTTGCTGTCAGTTCCACATTTAAAATGTTTCAATATTCTCTACAAATAGTTTTAGAAAGCTAAGATCAAGAGAGAACATGTGTAGGTAGATGTATTGGCTCAAGCAGAATAGATTTATTCTCCTCGAAGGGCCAAAGAAACTACCTGGAAACTTGGCAGATACATTCCTCCAACCCTATAAAAATATTTGAATACTGCACTCCCCTACTACAAGACATAGGCTGAAAACATAGCCAAGTCTCCAGGGAGTTCCTAAAGGCCAGCAGGCTCTGTGCTACATTTTCTTTAGATTTTTATGGGACCTTACCAAAAGTATGATCGAGTCACAGAATACATCTGAGCCCATGGACTATATAGTTAAAATCATGGATATTCTGTTAAACAATATTGAAAAGGTAAAGATTTGCCTTACCGAGTCGTGTCCGACTCTAGGGAGCAGTGCTCATCTTCATTTCCTAGTTTCTTCAGCCAGCATTGTTTGAAGTCACTTCCATGGTCATATGGCTGGCATAACTATACATTGAGGCGCACACAACACTGTTACCTTCCTACCAAAATGGTACCTATTTATCTACTTGCTTTTGAACTGCTAGGTTATCAGGAGCTGGGACAAGAACAGGAACTCATCCTGTCACATGGTACATGGGACTCAAAGTGCCAACCTTCTGGTCAACAAGCCAACCTCTTAACCTCTGAGCCCAAAAAAAAGGTGCAGTCATGAATCTTTTTGAGTGTTAAGGATTTTTACAAAGATTTTTCTAAAAAAATGAGTAATTTTCATACAGTATTTATATTGAAAGGAAATACCATTACATTTGCATTTTCAATTATAATCCAATAGGTTCAAATAACAGACCCCCCCAATCTATCCTATCTAGGCCGTCCTTTTCATGTAAATGGTATACCTGCTTAATTCAGATCTTCAAAAAAGATCCATGTTTGTTATCAAATGCTGGCATTTATTCTTTTTACACGGTTGATAACCAACAAGCCCAGGAATTTAGGGTGAGTACTGGATGTGGGCTAAATGGCAGCAACTAGAGCAATTTTTGTGGAAGCCGGAATAGTTCTAAGGTCAGCTTTGGGCTGATAATACAAGTAAGTCCTCAACTTACTACCATAATTGAGTCCAAAATTTCTGTGAGATATTTGTTAAGTGAGTTTCACTCCATTTTATAACCTTTCTTGCCACAGTTAAGTGACTCACTGCAGGGGTTAATAACATGATTAAGTGAATCTGGCTTCCCCATTGACTTTGCTTGTCAGAAGGTTGCAAAAGGGGATTACATGACATGAAGCCAGGACCAAGTGTCTGACTTTTGATTCCATGGCCATGGGGATGCTGAATTGATCATAAGCATGGAAAATGGTCATGTCACTGTTTTCAGTGCCATTGTAACTTTGAACGGTCACTAAATGAACTGTTGTAAGTCAAGGACTACCTGCAACATACCATCCATGAAGGCTCAGTAACAAAAAAGAAACCAGTTTACCAATTGCATCCAAATAAAAGATGCTTCTATATTTCTGTATATCAGGGGCCTCCAACCTTGTCAACTTTAAGCCTGGCGGATTTCAAAGCTGGCTGGGGAATTCTGGGAGTTGAAGTCCGCCAGGCTTAAAGTTGCCAAGGTATGGAGACTCTGCCCTATATATGATTTCTATCTCTATGGCGAACAAGTTGCAAGAATGACGTAAGCAAACTGCGACAGGGGTCCAGCTGAGCGTAACGCGCGGATCCTGATCCTGCCAGTCGCGAGATGGCTGTTTGATGCGGTTATTTTATTTATTTTTCAAAAGCCTTTAAAGGAACTGCCACCGTTTCGGGGAGGCGGGTGCCATGACGGGCCGTAAATTCTCTAAAGAGAAGAAGCGACACCGCTCCCGTTTAAGCGGCCCAGAGGAAGGAGGAGGCGGCGGCAGCAGCGAAAGGAAACGGCGGAGCACCGAGGCAACCCGCGGCCCTCCAGAGGTATAGAATAACAGTCCATCAGGTTTGCGAGGGGAGAGCGGCTGAATCGCGCAGGCGCAGAGTACCGTGCTCGGAGTCACGTGACAGGGAGGTGCGGGTTTAGCCTCTCTCTTCGCGCGCCTGTTTTTGGCGGGATCGCATCGCATAAAATAAGGGGTCGCGAAAAGAAAAAGAAAAAAGAGCAGAAAAGAACAGTAAAGCCACTAAGGGAAAATCCGTATCCTACCTAGTTCAAGCAAATCAAACGATTAGATTGTGAAGGGAACTCACCGCATCAATGTACCTTTTAATAGCATTTCTTAGTCAGAAAAGGTGCTGCCTGGCTCCTGGTTTTGTTTTGTTTTTGCAAATCGGAAGCCTGGTAGCACCTTTTCTGACTAAGAAATGTTATTGAATGCTGTTGAGGCTTCTAAACAGTCCCTATGTTGGGTGAACCCAGAAGATTGGTTGAGGGAGGTCAATTCTAGTTAACCATGAAGCAAATGTGCTCAGGGAAAGCTTCAGTTTACACTAACACGCAAACTACTTTATTCTCTGGAACTTAATAGGGCAAGATATTCTTAGAAAGTACTTAAAATATTTAGAAGCTGAACTGGGCGGTCTTAGAAGGGAAATTAGTGCTTTTTTTTTCCTATGAAGATTCTCAGTCATCCAAATTATAGTTCTCTCAAAGGTGCTTTCTCAGTAGTCCACCTGCCTCTTGAAAAAGCACCTTTAGTACTTTTTTGTTACACAGAAGCAAGAGTATCAGGTGTATAGATTAGAAAGAGATTTAAGGAGATATGTTAAGATTCATAGCATCAGAGATATAGTATGCTGATTAGAACATGAGAAATTTGGCTATTATTTATTTTCTATGTCTATCAGATCTATCATCTCATCTATATATCTATATCTATCTATCTATCTATCTATCTATCTATCTATCTATCTATCTATCTATCTATCTATCTATTCTATCTACTATGCCACCCATCTCATACAGGTGACTATTAAAATAAAACTTGAAAATTTTAGAAAGGTACGTGCAGGTTTTGCACCTGACTATAAAATGTATTTGTAACTTTTGCCAATTTTTTTGCTCTGTGTCAAATAACATTTTTAAACTCTGAATGATGGCATCTGGTGTTTTGACCTCAGCAAGGAATGCACACAAGGAAAACATTTAACAATTGTAAAAACACGTTCTTCCTACAAATATGAGGTGGTTGCTGTCTGATGTAACTGACGGGTCTGCATTACTGTATTTTCAGCAGTATAATTTGAGATTAGGATACAAAGGCAGAAGTTAATATCTGGTAGAAGCAGTCCTGCAAGGCAAATAGTTGTCTCTGCAGAATATCCTGCTGTACTACTCCAATTTACTTTTTGGAGTGGTGGTCGCACTTGTAAACTAATCATTTGGCTGTGTCCACCCAACGGGGGACTGTCACACTGGAGGTGGTTGATGAATTAAGAGGCAATCCCACCTCCCCACCCTGCTCCATCCCTCCCCATCTTTTAATTATAACTTTATCTTTGATTATAATTCCACTTTTACCATTTTAGAAATATTTATCTTTTATGGCTTTCATGTTTTTAATGCTGTAAGTAACTTCTAAATGAGATGGGCAGAAAATAAATAAATAACAATCAATCAAACAAATAATATACATCTAATGGGAATCAAATCCCTGTTCCATGTGTATTCATACATAGTCTTATGATCTGTTTGCTTTTTCTGTTTGTGAATTACGATTTTGGCCTTCCTACTTGGAAAGAATGCCACTGAACATGATATGATGTCTAAGTAATAGCACACATAATTTGTGTGATTACAGGTAGTCCTCGGGTTATGACCACAACTGAGCCCAAACTTTATGCTGCTAAGTGAAACATTTCTTAAGTGAATTTTGCCTCACTTTATAACTTTTCTTGCCCCTGCTGTTAAATGAATCATTGCAATTGTTAAGTTAGTAACACAGTTGTTAAGTGAATCTGGCTCCCCCATTGACTTTACTTATCAGAAGGTTGCATCACATGACCTAGGGACACTGCAACCATCATAAATATGAGTCAGTTGTCAAGCATCTGAATTTTGATCATGTGACCATGGGGATGCTGCAACAGTCGTAAGTGTGAAAAACAGTCATAAATCACTTTTTCAGTGCCGTAAGTTTGAACGGTCACTAAATGAACTGTTGTAAATCGACTACCTGTACATCACTAAAAAAGGAATGAATATTTTTATGCAGTATGTTAACTATGTGATTTTTTAATAAATTTAATTGCAAAATCTCAATTACATTTTGCAATGATATTACATCCAACAATTATATTCTAAGGATCAGTGAAAAAACATATTTTAAGCATCATAGCATTCCAAAATAAGTTATAAAACACACACATTGCTCCAAATAACTTCATCACATCCTATGGATCTCGGTACTGATATATTGAAGATACTGAAAACTTCCGGTGTTCTCTCCTACATTTTATACTGCCCTTTGCTATTTTTGCTTGTGTCAGCTATTGTTACTGTTTTGAGGTCAACTCACCATATTTCAATGCTTGTTAAATATATATCCTTAGCTTTCCCTTTAGTTGCTTGCTTGCTTTGTCCTGCATGTTCAGTCCTTTGCTAAATCATGGTGCTAATATAGTTATTACTTTGTGACTTTTTCTGACCTCTAGTAATTGATCTTTGGATCTTCTTTTTATCCTGCTCATCTTCCAGTTTTATTATCTTCTCTGATCTTACATTCACTGCCTTATGTTTCTGTATGGAACATTTCTCTACAGAAAACCATTCACTTTATGATAATCAAAATAATCAATAATCAAATAATGTGATAGTTTCATATAATTTTCTCCAGTTCGTCTTTTTTCCAATATCTGGTTCTATTTTTCTTCTTTCATTTTTTTGAGGCAGAGCTCTGAATTTTTGTTAATCTCCCTCTATCCCCTTAGATGTTCAAAAATATTGTGATTCCTTTAAATGACCCAATACTTTACCCTCATTTATTTCTTAAAACATATAACTTGTCCCTTGGAGTATATGCAACAATATAACAAAACTATAAGTAAAACATTATTGGTGTCTATTATTGCTTTTTTATTCTGCCAATTAGTCTTATATAATGATACCCTTATTCTATTAGTCTTCCTTTCCAACATTCAATTTGTAAACTCCTTTGCTGGCCTTATGATCTTTCAAATAATGTTGACATGCGAAATTGAGCAGCTTAATGAACCATATTAAAATATTGTCACTGAATGTGTCATAACTTAGTGTTATGATATTTAGACTATACAACAGTAGGAAGCAATTTTAGGAGCTTCATTGATTCAAACTGCAATTCTATATGGATTCACTGAACTGTCACTTCTTTGTCATAATTTATTTGCTGAGAATACCACACAGTCAATCAAGTATGTATTGGTTATTTTTGTGTGTGTGTCATATTTTAGGAAACGAAATGTGTTGCTCAGGTTCCAGAAAAGAAAGAGGTGGTAGAAGAGCCCAGTGACATAGAAGAAGGTGGACTAGATCTGACTGTGCAATTAAAGCCTGTCAGTTTCTATATTACGGACAAGAAGGAAATGCTTCAGCAATGCTTTTATATCATAGGGGAGAAGAAATTGCAGAAGATGTTGCCTGATGTTTTAAAGGTATTGAAATATATCAATTAGAGCTGTGCAAATTCTTTTTAAAAATCCTGGTGCCTCACAATACATTGGAACAAACATGAAATACTTTTTACAAAAACGATTAAAAAGCAAATATGTTTTTATCCATGAAGTGTGCTGGTGGTGCACTCCCATGCCAAGAATTAACTTCTGAAATAGCTTCATGAGCCTAGAAAAAGATGCAGCTTTTAAAAGTGTTCTAAAAAAGCGCTTCATGTGTGTGTGTGTGTGTCTGTGTGTATACACACACATAAATACGAATGAGATATGGCAAGTTAATAAAAAATACAGTTTGATATTAAATTTAATAAGTTAAAATTCTTACTATATCTTTTTCTCACAATGATGAAATCACAATGCTTCGGGCATTGCTGCCATCTCTTATTTCTGAAAAAATATAAAGCAAAATAGTAGAAATGAAATGGTATTATTTTACTATGAAGCTAGCCTGCAAATCTGGGGCCGGGCAGGTAATCTGTTGTCTGTAGGATATGTTGGTTTTTATCCTACGGTGATGGACGAGTGAAAAAAATTCCCACATCAAATTCTGTGTATGATTCTTTGAATCAATCATAACCATGACATAATTAGAGCAAAAATGTTACCTATATGATCATATAATTATTGTGTTTGTAGGATATTCTGGAAAAAATATCCATAGATATCCATTGCATAATAAACATGAATAGCAAAATGTTCAGTATGAAAACTATGTGCAATGCAATAAAAGCATCATTATTTGATACCTATTTGGTTATTGTTTAGATGTGCATCCATTTTGTTAGCACTTCAGTGTAGGGACCTTTTTGAAATACGGTAAATTGGGTAAAATAACATGGTTTAGTAAGCCAGAATTTAAGGGTACAGAATGTACGATTTGCCAAATTGCTTTAAATCACTTTTAATGTTAAACCATCTCTCCATTATCACCTGAACAGACTACCTTTAATTTCTTGCATTCTTCATATTCAAAAAGTAGCTTTTTGCATTCTCTGCCTGTGGGTGTCATTCCTTTTTTCAGCTGAAGTCGGGCGTGGCTTCAGTTTATTTTCATCCAAATTATTCCCCAACTCTGCACATTTTAGAAAACATTAAGAGAAAAGGTTTTCCCTATCGTATATTTTTAAAAGGAAATTACTGTTTTCTGTTTGTTTTCTATTCCTTATTGCAATATCACACCAACATTTAAATATTTTCAGAATAAGACATCCGTATCTCGGTCTTACAATCCTACCAATTATAGTGGTTTTTTTTTTTACTGATTAAAGAACTTCTCACTGATTCATCAAGAAAGCTGTAATTGATTAACCTGCCAATTAAACTCTGCACCATTATTTGGTCTGCATCTTATATAATTGTAAGATGGTTCAGTAGTAGTTTAGATAGATTAAATAGTTCAGCTATTAAGACTGCTGTAAAGGCAGCTAATGTTCATATATTTATATATGGATGTATATAAATAAATTCTGTGGTATAAATGCTGATGTACAGTCCTTGGGATAAATCAGACTGGAAATGTAAATAACGTTAATTACTGTGGCATATGGAATAATGTAATATATAATTACAGCTTTTCCAAGGGGATATTGAAATTTTTCTTTAATTGGACATAACACCAGATAAGAATGTGGCAACCTGGCAGTTTATAAATAAGTCATTTATAATTAAAGAACATACTACTCCCAAAGGATTTTTGACATCTTTGCCTGGAAATAACTAACTAGAAATCAGAAGCAAGCAGGATTTAAAAATAAAACGGAAACAACATTAAGGTGTTACTGTTCAGTGCTTCTTAAGAATATTGATGAAGCTTTCAGTAGGTGAGAAAGGCACCGATATTCAGTTGTGATGCCCTAAATCTATCTCTGTTTTTCTTTACAGTAATTACTTCTGTAAAATTGTTTTAAGAAATCAAAAATATTTTTAAATTAAAATATTTTTTTTTTAAAAGGAACAGATCAGCAAATGTAAAACTTTTCAGCATGCCCTAAAACAACGGAAATGCCTGTTTAAAAGACTGCAATAGAGATAGGTTTATGTCAAACTTGGGGTCTACTAGGAAAAAGTTGAGATTGTTGGCATGGTTTCAATGAGTGAAACTGCTAGACATTTGTGGGATTTCTTGACCCCTTGACTGTTCTGACAATTAAAAAAAGCTACACCTCTAATATTGGAGATGCTTTGGGGCCAGGAAACACATTGGAATTTTGAGTATCCACAATGGCTGCCCTATGATGTCCATTCATAAAATGGCTATGGTGATGATTGCAAGTTCCAAATCTATTTCAGGCAAGGGCAAATTAATTACTCGGACTTAAAAGAATAGTAACTTGACCACAAAACAGTTTTACGGAACATAATTCATAGTTCATTTTTATTATTCACTTGCACTTACACTTACCCCAAAACATTTTTTCTCTTTAATCAACGGCTGATGTATAAAATACATCCCAACACGGAAACAAATGTGGATCCCAACACATTCTCTCTGTTTTATATTTTACTAATATATAAACTGCCAATTTTTCCACATAACTTTGTTTTCTCTGTCGTTCTCTCTATTGCAGTCTGGATCATTCTGTTTTCAGTGAAAACAATTAGTCAGTGGAACAGTTTGCATTCCAGAGTGGTGGCTGCTCCATTGTTGGTGGTTTTCAAGAAAAAAATGGACAACCATTTGTCTAAGATAGAATAAGGGTTGGACTAGAAGACCTCCAAGGGTCTTTCTAGCTAGCCCTATGATTCTATTGGATTGTTTACGTAAACATGTGTTTAATCTATAATGCTAATTAATTATGCCAATAAATATAAATTATTGATTATATTTTAAAAAAAAATTAGCCACTTTAGAAAACTCTTTAAAATTATCTAAAAACAACAGAACAAGTGGAGTTCAAGTATATTGAGCATAGTTCACTATATTTTATACTTTTTTGATTTAATCCAGTATATGTATTTTAGATTGATAAAAAGAATATATAATTACTTAAGTATATGTTTAACTTTTTGGTCAATAGTTTAATCAATATTTACCATGATTTAATAATGTATTAGGTTTATATATTATCATTTTAATTGTATTCCTTCTATTCAAAACATAATATTCAAGTTCCAAATCATGCATATCCGGATTTATATTATTTTTACGTTGTTTTATGACACTATTTCATTTTAATATTACTATTTAAAATCAACTTTTCAGTTCCTTGATTTAGTGAGTTTAGATTTAATTAGTAATTACAAGATTTTAAGTTTGTTTCAATCATGATTAGATTTGGCTTATCTAAAGTATCTCTTGTTTTAATTATTGTGGAGAAACATTTCTTTTTCATTTAATTTCCTTAGAACTCTTCTATAGAAGAAATTAAAAGGCTTTGTCTTGAACAGTTGGACCTTATGTCTGAAAAGAAGTTACTGAAAATTCTTGAAGGTAAATATATATACTGAACTAACATTTGGATTGCTTAGTCTAAAACTTGAGAGTAACAACTTTTGAAGACTAGATGAGGACACAGCTTTGTCTCAATTAAGAAAATTAGAATATGGTCTGGAAATATACATATATGATTAAAACCTATTTGTCTTTCTAGACATCAATTACAGCAACTAAAATCAGAATTTAAATATCTGAATTAGAGACGACAAGAGTTGAAAGTCCTCTATTTTATGTGGTGCCATTAGATTCATTATTAAGCTTCAGACGATGGAGTAATTCATACCAAAAGGAATCAGAAGCCTTTGCTTCAAGTATGCAAAATAAATACTCTTACAAAGTTTGATCATTTTGACTCTATGAGTATTTAGATACATTTGCATCTTTTGAAAAAAAAAAGAAACATCTTTAGTTTCTGTCAAATCATAGGTAGGCTTCTTTTCCTGCAGAAGGACAACAAAAAGATTGAAGAGAAACCAGAAAAGAATTTGAGACCGATGGTACCTCAAAGCAGAACACAGCAGGAAAAGAGAGAAAGAAGTGGCTCCTATTGCTGGGTTATCTTTAGCTTTGGATCTCACTTAGGGCTCCCCCAAGCACTTTCCAAGTCCATGTGAGCCGTGGCAAGAGTGGAGGCTGAAAGGCACAGGCAGGTGAAGGAGCAGAGAAGTTTACTTTGGAAATAACCGTCTATGTAGGGGTCTATTTAGAAAAGAAGTTATTTCAAACACTGAGTTACTTCCAATTCAAATCTCTTTCCTAAATCTGATGGTACAACTTGGCTCATGTCACAATCCCAGTTCAGCCGGGAACAAGAATGGGATCTAAGACAACTTGGTGCGGCCAACCCGCCATGGCCAATCCGTGGCAGGATGACTTGCCGTGGCCAACTCACCCCGGGCCAACTTGCTGCGGGACAATTTAACAATCCAATTTTAAGCATTTAAAATAATTAAATTATTTTAATATTTGGCATTCGCACTTCATTTGGTCCCTCCTTTTGCATCCATTCTTTAATGCAGGGATGTCCAAACTTGTCAGCTTTAAGACTTGTGGACTTCAACTCCCAGAATTCCCCAGCCAGCT
>JAOYMU010000192.1:55645677-55660547 GCA_025802295.1 Psammodynastes pulverulentus
TGGAGACCCCTGCTTTAGATTCATTGGATCAAGTTTAGCTTTATCCAGCTTGGTTCCCTCCAGGTATATTGGGAGCATAAATTCCTAATTCACAAGCTGGCTTGGAATTCTGAAAGCACTTGCCCTATCAGATCTAGAGGGAAAAAGTAGCAAGCTAGGGAAACAAATGTAATTTTTTCTGAAAACTGTCAATATGCCGTCTATGCTTCATTGTATTACTGTTATTTATGATTATGTCATTACATAAATCAAGCAATAAAACAGAGTGCTAAGCAGGTATTGATATATTTGAAGTGCTTATTTTATAATTGTAAAAGGCAAACTAATTTAAATGTGTTCTTGTTCTCAGGCAAGACAATAGCATAGATTCGACTTCTTCCTTGAAGGAAGAAAACAAATTGGAAGGGCTGGATTCAAAACAAGGTAGGGATTGCAGAAAATTGAACTGTTTTGCGTGATGTATCCTGAATATAGAAGAGGAGATAATGTGATGTGACTGAAAATTGGGTGGGTGGGGAACTTTTCATGCATATATATATAAATATATTGTAAAGAACCATTAGCACTACGTATTTTTTTTGGAAACATATATTTATATGATATAAAATTTTGAATTAGTTTTTAGTTGTCAAGTAGGGAGAAGAACAGGCATAGATGGGTTGCACATTCCCATCAGGTAAACTCAATATTCCTAATGCCAATTCTTTAACTGTGATTTTGACTGTGTGTTTTTCTTCCTGGTAGAATATAATGGATCAAACAGGTGAACTTCAGTAAGCAGCATTGCCCTGCTGTTCCTACAATTGTCATTTCGTATTAATGAATGGTTTTCATTCAACCATACAGGAAAAGGAAAATGGTGTTCCTAATCTCACAGTTGTGATGAGGACAAACTCCATCCTTTACTACTTCATAGGCCTAGGTCAGACTTTATTCTTTCCCCCCAGTTGTGTGGATTTCACCCAGAATTCTCATCAGATGACCTATCTGACTCCTGCAGAATTTTTTTTTAAATTGAAGCCTATTTATTTGATACCTCAGAGTTGTAGAGGGCTGACCTAGAGTTTGGAACATTGACAGGAACCATGTTCATTAGAAATTGTAGGGAAGAAGGTAACTTATTTTGTTGGTGGCAATTGGTATGAATTGTGAGACATTCCATCTAGGGGTTTGTTTGAATTTCAACAGTTTCCTGTCTATTTTGTGGTGATAGGGATGTGCAACAAACTATAGGATGGGATCAAATAAGATTTTATTAGGATACATATTCCCACGAATTATTTCTTAATGCTTTGTTTTTTTATACTAGCCAATAAAGAAAATTTGACTTGAATAGAATAGAATTATGAGGCAATCAAGCTTTAGTAAAATGCTGTGACTTTCTAAGGAATAGTTTAAATACTGCTTTTTTGCACTCTGGTATGACATTTGAATTGACATGTTTCCTGCAGATTTTCTCCCTTTCTTTTCTGCTATCAGGGGGAATTGATGACTTCTTGCAGATGATTACTTCTTTGTCCTTTTTATGACTTTATCAGCCACCGTTTCATGATGGCTTTAGGCAATGACAACAGTGCTAGTCAGGATGTTAGGTTTTAAGGAGCTTTGGAGAATGTGCAAGCATAAAATGGCAAAACTTAGTAACTGTGCTTATTCTACACTGTGATGCTGAAGATGAAAAATACAAAATCTAAGCAAAAGTGATTCAGAGAGAGAAATTAAGAACCTGGAAATAAATTCCACAATTTTAGCTGGAATTATAAATGCAGGTTCTCATTTTGATAAAATGAGAAAGATAATGAGAGAAATATCACCAGAGACTTTTATTACTATATATAAAATTACGGATGCAAAAAAGGAGAATAAAGCAGCTCAACTAATTAAACATTTCTTAGGCCATTATAGCCGTGTCATTATTGTGTAGCATACATCTGTGGAGATTTCAAGCACTGAAGAAAAAACCCAGGCTGATAGCACTTCTTTTCAGACTCCGATAACTTCTCATTCTTGAGGAAAAAGAGAAATGATTTCTCCTAAAAAATACTTTTGCCTCAGTCCTTCAGGTCAGTTCTTCTCTCCCTTGGAACAGTTGGCCTTTGACAAAAAGAGATGAGTATGCCAGAACATAACTTCTGATCTTTGAACTAGGCTTATTCAGCAGGGAACATGATCTCTCACTGAAGAGCTTCTGATTAGTTGAACAGTATATTAAGTAAATATGGAGTATTACCCTGTAGCCAGGCAAAAAAAAATTCCATTCCTTAATCCTATTGATTCCCATTTCATTTGGTCTTTCACACTTGTTTCTGGCAGTGTGGTATTGGTTGCTTTTCTTAGGTGGTAGAAATTTAAATGTTGCATCTCGTAAATATAAATTGAATATTTGATGATTATGTTGACAATGGTTTCTCAGAAGGCAATATCGACGGCTAGATTTTGCAGAGGTTCCAAATTACTGATTTAGAACTTTTGCTTTGCAACTGTCGTAACTGTAATTCACCCCACACTGCTGCCTATCCTGCTGCGCTGCTCTGTGGTGTCAGTCCACGAATGAGCAAAGCATGTTGGGAATATATACCAAGAGTATATAATCGCAACAGGATCATCAGAGCGTGAAGGTCATTCCAGCTGCCCAGTTAAAGCACGTGGGCAGCTATATTGGCCAATAGTAGTATAGGAAGATGCTGACGATCCCTTTAGTGACAGTGGCAAAGACTGTGCAGGAGAAGACAGTAGTAAATGACTCCTGTGTTTTACCAAAACTCCCTCCTCCACATATGCACATGATGCATAAGATAAAGTGATTGATGATACAGCACCAGATGATGAGCCCCTAAGGCCAGATGCACTTAACGTGCTATTGAGGAAGAGCTCAGTGGTGTTTATGACATGGTTAGATTAAAACCTTCAGGATGTCTAGTTGCTGATGTTGCCATGCGGACCAAAAAAACCCCAAAGCTGCAAAAATAGAACTACAGTGGGAATATGGAATGTAAAAAACATGAACGCAGGAAAATCAACACCATGAAAGATAAAATAAAATGACTACAAATTGACATCTTGGGCATCAGCAAATGGAAATGGATTGGAATCGAACACTTTCAGCCACACTATTTAGTATTCAAGACATGAGAAATAAGACTATTGTTTTCATAGTTAGGAAAGCTATAGCATGGCTACCGTTCAATTAGCGACCTAGTAGTATCAATTAGACTTTATGAAAAACCCTGTAATATGATAGTTTTAAAGTTTATTCTCCCACTCACGTAGAAGAGAAGGAGGTTGATGAGTTTCATGATAACGTTCAGTTTCAAATTGCCCAAACATAGTAGTGTATCAATGAAGGCCTTGAAAAAGATATCAAGATACTGGGGTATGTATGCCTACAAGAATCAGAATCGTACAAGCGGTGGCTTTACATGTCATACGGTATGGAAGTGAAAGTTGGACTTTGAAGAAACAAGGTAAGAAGAGTATTCATGGTTTTCAATTTTGGAGTATTCACAGTTTTGAACTTTGGAGAAGATTCTTCAGAATATTGTAGAACATGGGCGTCGAACATCGTATTGTCATGTTTTTTGCCTTTGTGGAACGGGGTGGGCGTGACCTGCGATGACGCATCCAGCCCGCGGGTCACCAATTTGACACCCCTGGTATAGATAGTCAAGAAAACAGGCAAATGGATCATCAAAAATACCAACCCACAATTATCCCTCAAGATGCAAGATGAACCGGGGCTCAAATTATCAAACTTTAGACCTATTATGTGAAGCTTTTCTCTAGAAAAGTCTGTAATGCTGTTAACGGTAAAACGAAAGAGAAGAAGAGGATATCTACCAGCAAGGCAGATGAACAATCGTTTGATCTTTGGAGGATTTGAAGGGCCAGATTGGGAAGGATCTCTTTGGAGCATATCTATCTACGTGCTTGCTAAGGTTCCATAACTATTTGATGGTACATAATCAGATGTAACTAGGAAATAGAAAATCACAATCATAACTGCTAAAGTGTGATGCATTTAGTATGGTGGCCTAATGTCTTCTTCATCTGATTTTCCTGGTTCTGCTAAACCTGACACACACACACACACACACACACATACACACACACACACTATAAAATAAATATATCAGAAAGGTATATTTTGTAAAGTATCTTATTAATATTTTGATAA
This sequence comes from Psammodynastes pulverulentus, assembly GCA_025802295.1. Classification (NCBI taxonomy): domain Eukaryota; kingdom Metazoa; phylum Chordata; class Lepidosauria; order Squamata; family Psammodynastidae; genus Psammodynastes; species Psammodynastes pulverulentus. The sequence goes on from JAOYMU010000192.1 coordinate 55,649,852, forward strand.
AAAATAGTCTTAAAGTAACATTTTCTGAAATCAGAACTTGCAAATAGAGCTCAGTGCAGTTGAACAGGCATAACTGATTATTTTGGTTTTGCCATTTTTGATATTACTGATGGAATCATAATATTTATACTACAGCTGTCTATTTATCTATATTTCTAATATCTGTAAAATTACTTGTGCGATGCTTTACTTTCCAGTTGCTTTTTTTTTTTTTTTTAAAGAAAAGCTACTTCCTACTTTTATGGGCAAGAGCATTTATTATACATTTCTCTTAGTGTTCAGTATTGATTTTTTTTCTCCCTCCAGATACCAGTTATATCATAAAAAGACAAAGAAAGTATGTTTTTCTAAAGATTTTCTTCCTAGCTCATAAACACAAGACCCAGCGCACATACGCACGCAATGAAAGTTATGGCATTTCTTTCAGAAAAGATTTAAAACTAGAATAGTTTTTTTTAAAGGCCTTTTCACTCTACTTTTGACTTGAGAGAGAGAGAGAAAAAAAAGTAGTCTTGCTTTAAGTTGTTTGGAACTGCTGTAGATTAATTTCAGTAATATGTATTCTGCTGCTCAGTCTTTGGACAGACTTTGATGTGAATGGAAAGTAATTGGTATAAAGATCAAATGCAGAATATTAACTTGTGTGTGTGTGTGAAAAAGTTTTTATTTCTCTGTCCCATTTTCCAAAAGAAGTATTCATGTTGCCATCTCCTATATTATTATTGCCAAACGGTGGAGTAGTTAGGGTAGCAACTCTCTTATAGAAGCTTTGGTTTCTGAAACCTTCACAATGAACAGAAACCGGCACATGTGGGAAAACATCAAGTGCTTAGCAGGCCTTTTTTTTTATTATGTAAGAATAACAAGCCACCTTCAAATTGCAATATCTGAGTAATTTGAGAAGAGCCTAGTGTTAGCAATAGCACTTATATACTGCTTCACGGTGCTTCACAGCCCTCTCTAAGCGGTTTACAGAGTCAGCATGTTGCCCCCAAGAATCTGGGTCCTCATTTTACCGACCTTGGAAGGATGGAAGGCTGAGTCAACCTTGAGCCTGGTCAGGATTGAATTCCAGGCTGTGGGCAGGGATTTAGCCCTGCAGTACTGCGCCACTCAGTAATGCCAACCATTTAATTCTAAGAATTAATCTACCTGTCCCAATAAACTCTCATTAGATAGACATATCTGGGATTTTCATTCTGATTATTGAGATTGGGATTGTTAATGCCCGAATGCATCCCAGAGGTACTTTTGCGAAAGGCAATTGGACTTTCTTTGTTTTTTCTTGAAGACGTTTTGCTTTTCATCCAAGAAGCTTCTTCAATTCTGACTGAATGGTGGAGAAGGGTTTATATTTCTTGTGGTCCTCTTGTTGTTAGCAGTCTCCAAGTGGCCTCAACGACAGATTGAGGCTATCCAAGTGGTCTCGACAACTGTCAGAGAGAGGGTTAACAATCAGATGACTGCAAGGAATATAAATCCTGCCATTCTCCACCATTCAGTCAGAACTGAAGAAGCTTCTTGTATGAGAAGCAAAACAACTTGAAGAGAAAAAAGAAAGAAATACCAGTTGCCTTTTGAAAAAGCACCTTTTGGACAACCATGATCTGGATCAGAGGTCTCCAACCAGTGGTCCGGGAACCACTGGTGGTCTGTGAGAAAATTTTGGTGGTCTGCAGCGCACCAGGTGGAAGAGCTGCTCCGGGATGACCAATGGGCCAGTCCTGTAACTAGAGCTCTGGAAAGAGAGATGAGAGAGAAAGAGAGAGTTGAGAAAAAAAGAGATATATATAGAGAGAGAGATGAGAGTGAAAGAGGGAGATGAGAGAGAGAGCAAGAAAGAAAGAGATACAGAGAGATGAGAGAGAAAATGACAGATGAGAGAAAGAGAGATGAGAGAGATACACACAGAAAGAAAGAGAGAGATACACAGAAAGAGAGATGAGAGAGAGATATGACAGATCCCAGTGTTTTGTTTTCTGTGGGAAACAGGTCCGAATGGTTGAGTGTTTAAGGTTGCAGAAACAGGCAGCTAAGTGCCGTGTTCAAGGGAGCAGCGCAGTGGATTCATATTAGTGGTCCGTGGGATTTAAAATTATGAATTGGTGGTCTCTGAGGTCTGAAAGGTTGGAGACCCCTGATCTGGATGATTTATAATCTCCCTAGATGGCCAAGTGCATCCATCCATATGCACTTTTTTTGCCAGTTCTTTTAAGTATTATCAAGTAAGTATTGCAATTCATTATTTGTTCTTTGACCAAGTCGAACAGATAGCCACAGCCACTCAAAGAGAGTGCGCTGAGAAAAGATAAGCCAGCTTGGATCTTGGGTGGAAAGTCATCAGGAAACTTCTGTGCTGGAAACCAATTCAGAAAAGAACAATTTAAAAGTGATTAAGACAAAAAAGGTAGAAAGCTTATTACATTTCTAGCAGGGTTATAAAAGTGTTTATACACTTCATAAAACTGTTTAAAGCTGATAAAGTTCATTGTAAGTAAAAAGAAAGTTTCAAACAATGCCTAATTATGTCAAGAAAGGGTGAAAATAACTTCTAAAAGTGTTTAAATGACCGTTTTAACAAATTCACAGCAGAAACTATGATGTTTAACCATAATCGCTATGAATAGAATCGTGACCTTGAAAGCATCTTCATTAGTAGCTTCAGAAGGACAATTTGGCTTTCTGTAGATGGTACTGTTAATGCTGAACTTAATCGGGGCTTTGCCCTGATCCAGCAAAACATATTCTCTCTTTGTCTCCGTTTTTTGCTGCTTACGAAACCTGCCATTGTACTGCTTTGTGGTATTATTAACTGTTAATAGATAGCTTCAAAGTATCTACATTCATAGTACCTGATGACCGAATATCATATAAATATATATTTTCTTTTAGTATCAAAGCATAGTCATGTCAGAATACTTCCTTCTTGTATTATACATATCCTGTTCCACTTTCTTAAAATCCACACTGTAGATCAATATTTTTTTCACCCTTGACAACTTTTAAGATATGTGAATTTCAACTGCTGACTGGGGAATTCCGGGAATTGAAATCCAAACATCTTAACCTTGCTGACATTGAGAACGTCAGTTTCTCTGGATTAAAAGATTCGCACAGCTGGTTTTGAACATCCAAGAGAATTTGGGACTTACTTTTTTAGTACCTCAGTTATCTTGTTGCATTATTCTTAAACCTAATGGAGATGTCAAAGGCGGTATAACTTAAAACAGATTTGCCCAAACAGGTGTCCTCAATTAGTATCAGAATTCCTATGTAATAGAAAGTTCTATACTGGAGAAAGTTGAAGTGTAAATTGGGACTCTAATATTTCTAGAAATCACTTCTAAAATTTCTGAGCCTTAGTGCATGTTCAGATGGGGCTAAGCCCACACTGCAGTTGTTTACATTTGTGTATCAGTCACAAGGCAGTTTACAACAATTAAAATATGAACTGTAAAACCTTAATATATTAAAACTATAGAACAGAATCCCGAACATATGCAGTCACTGTCAGCACCACAGGAAACCTGTCACTGTAAATCTTAATAAGATGATATATTGGAGGAGAAAGGCTTTCCAACAAATTATTTGGCACTATGCTGTTTAGGGCTTTGTAAATCCAGACCAATAACTGACTAGTACAAGTATCCAAGTATAGGTATAACAGTTCTGTATTACCTAATGCTTTTAAACCATCCAAAACAATCTCGTTTTACAGTAATATAGACATTATCACATCATGGATCATACTACATACAGGTTAATTGAAGATTGGGAAGTGAAACTAGACATTTGTAGGAGAAAGGCCATATGAATATCCGGAGCAAAATTTTAGTGTACTTCATTTATTTATTTAAGAAAATTTATATGGCCTCCCAACTCATTTCCAGTGATCCCAGGTGGCTTACAAGGATAAAAGACCTATACAAAACCAATTAAAAAAAAACAATAAGCCCCTCCCAGTGACAACAATCAAATAAACTGTTTGATGGCTCTGTCCCACTCTGGAATCCCCCAGGCCCATTGGCAAAACCAGATCTTCAAGACTTTGCAAAAGAATGTCAAAGTGGGGGCCGATCTTATCTCCATGGGGCTGATGTTCCACAGGTAGGGAGCGACTATGGAGAAGGCCCTTCTTGGTTCTGCTAGATCAGGGATGTCCAAACTTGTCAGCTTTAAGACTTGTGGACTTCAACTCCCAGAATTCCCCAGCCAGCTATTAAACGGGGCCCGCAACATTCCCTGCCTCCTTGCTGTGATGGGTTGGGTAGATATGGCTGGGAAAAGATGGTCCTCTAGGTAACCTGGTCCCAAGCCACGTGAGGCTTTGAATGTGACAAGCAGCACCTTGAATTGGACCCAGAAACAAATCAGTAGCCAGTGCAGCTCCCTCAGAAGAGACGACATCTGTGCACATCTAGGTCTGCACAAAACCGTGTGAGCTGACGCATTTTGAACCGATTGAAGCTTCTGGATTCTTTTCAAGGGCAGCCCCATGTAGAGTGAGTTGCAATAGTGCAGACGGGAGATGACCAGGCCATGGGTGACTATGAGCAGAGATTGTTGCTCTAAGAAAGAATGTAACCGGTACACAACTTGCCATTGCACAAAAGCCCTCCTGACCACAACTGTCACTGCTCCTTGAGTAGGATTTGGTGTGACCAGGAGAACCTCCAGATTGTGCACCAGGTCTTTTAGAATGAGAGATCTGGCCATCAACAACACCTTTCTTTTCTATTGATTCAAATTTAATGTATTGGCCCTCATCAAGTCTATTGCTCCCATCAAACATAACTAAGCAAATAAGAATGCTGCAATTGTTATGAAGGAAACCTAAATTGAAACCTAAAGCTCACTGAATGTCTTTCCATAGATATATATCTAACACGTATATTACTGTACTGATAACTATTCTCGTATTTTTGTTACAGTACATAAAGTAATTTTAAGAGTACTTTTAAACTGCACTTTAGGAATTAAATTTACTTCTAAAATAATAAACAGTAGTCAGTCCCAGAGGCTTCCCACATCAACTTTCATTTTGAAATGCAGGCGCGTCCTTATGATATAAAACCTTATGACATTTTAATTAGGAAAATAGATCATGCAATTCCATACGATGGAATAAATTTTCCAAGCACTGCTGCTTTGGACTACTGCATGTTCTTGTAAATTGGAATAAAAATGCATTAAAACTCGTCTAAATTAAATCAGTCTTAAGGTAGGGAGAAGGCCAGAAAGAGAGAAACTTGTTTTTAATTTATAGATGACCTTTCTTATACTTTAAATCTGGGCAAGGGAATATTTGTGTGCAGAAGCAACTGCAAGCAGCTCTTCCCTTTATTTCCTTCTGAATCTGTTCCATTTTCTGCCGCAGGCAAAGGAGAAGATAGCGATATTCTCAGCATCAATGCAGATGCATACGACAGCGACATCGAAGGCCCATGCAACGAGGAAGATAATCCAGATGTGCCAGAACGGACGGTTGGAAGCGGCGACGGTCAGATCGACGACCTTCAGAAAGACATTGAGAAAAGCGTCAACGAAATCCTGGGGCTCGCTGAATCCTCCCCGAAGGATCCCAAGGCGGCAGCTTTAGCCGTTCCTCCAACAGATGATGTTCAGCCATCAGCGCAGCAGCTGGAACTCCTGGAGCTTGAGATGCGAGCGAGGGCTATTAAGGCCCTTATGAAAGCTGGAGATGTAAAAAAATAGCCGCAGGGCTGTTTCATTCGTTAGATAGTTGGATTTGCTCTGATGAGTGTAGGGTCAGCTTCTTTCCACTCCACGGTCTATTTGGACTAGTTTTGACATTCCTCATTCAAGCCCTTTGGGTATTCTAGCTCGTAGCCGAAAGAGTTGGCAGCAGTTTATCAGGGCCGTCAGTCTGCTTCTGTGACTTATGTAAATAGATTGATTTGATGCTGTGAGGTTTTTTTTCTTTTCCAGCTGTCCTTTTTCCCCCAGTTTGGGTTAGATTATTTCCCAACATGAATTGGAAACAGTCAGAGGCAGTATGGGTGCAGCTAAGCCCTGTTGCTCTACAGACCAGAATAATTGTTGTTTTTAGGTAGCTGCTATAACTGAAGAGAAGTAAAACCTAGAAGCACCACACATTTAAGAGAGTACAGACCACAAGAATATCTTGCATCATCATCATCATCATTTACGATGCTTTGTGATTGCTTTGGTGCCAGCAACAAATGTTCATAATTCTATGGTTTGGAATTAAATGTAATTCATGTCCCTCTTAATGGTGACCTTGGACACCTGTGGGTTAGCTTATATTCTGTACAGGTTGTACTTGTTCGATGACCGTTCAAAATTACAGTGGTGCTGAATGAGGGGGACCTATAACCAGTTCCATGAAGGTGCAGTCATGGCAGCATCCCCGTGGTCATGTGACCACGATGTGGGTGCTCAAGCACATCAAGCAGTCACATGGTCGCCATTTGCAACCTTTCCAGCCAGCTTCCCACAAGCAAAGTCAATGGGGAAGCTGGCAGGGAAGGTCACAAATAATTTTGCAAGTTGCTCTTGCTGCTTTTTCTCCTGAGAAACCCCCTTAGGGAGTATGAGATAACAGGGATTTTGTACTCCACAGCGTTCCCCCAATCACCCTCTCCAGTGCCTACTCCTGGCTCCTGCCAGGCAGCCCACCACTCCCCAGTGCCCTCCTGCAATACCCTCCATGCTCCTTACCTAGTTCTCCTGCCTCTTCCCACTGAATGACCTATATAGTCATTAAGGGTTACATAGGGCTACCAGGGCAACTGGGATTACTGGGATTGTCATCCTAAATGATGTGTCATGTTGCCACACATTTAGTGATGGCAATACCAGTCCCAATTGCTGTCATAATCCTATAAAGCAACTTTTGGTGGCTGAGAGTAGATAAGTATGTAAATTGCAGAACGTAAATTGATAGTTAAATATAAATCTTCAAGCATGGCTTAGACTGCATAATCAATATGATGAAAGTAAAATTTGAAACTCAAAGGATGCTGCAGAGGCACCTGACTGTTAGAACAAGTGATACAGAAGTACTTAATTTCTTGACCTGTGAGGTTCTTTTCTGTTTGTTATCAGTAATGTTTTGGAACTCCTCTTTGGCAAAGCGAAATTACATTTACACTTAGTTTAGAGGGAGTTGTGTTTCTTTCTTAAATATTTGGCTATTGTGAACTATAGAGAAGGGTAATGCCAGATGTGAAATATGAAAAGAAAAGTACTTTTGTTTGAACATGCAAAATGCTTTGTATTTCTTTGTTCAGGGCATGTAGCACACCGGTTTTGAAAACACAGGTGGAAAATCAACATGTACAAATGACTGGCAATAAATTGACTTATTAAGTGCAAATTCGGGACTTCTTTTTTTCAATAAATTTTTTTGGGGTCTAGTGGGGAATCTAAACTGGAGCAAGGCAGCACATGCCAAAAAGCTTTGCAGGATATGGAAGTATATACCGAACTCAGTGTGGTTACTTGCTCAATGGTACTTGCAAAACAGAGCAGGAATGAAGACAAACTGGTTAGGAAGTACCCATTTCATATCACTCTGTATTCTCCTACCTTCTTAAGCCTGGTTATTTTGCTTACAGGGGAAAAAATGAAGATAATGGAATCAGGTAAACATAAACTGGAATAAAGAGACAAAGATGGGTCGAAAAAAAGGGAATAGGTATATTTGTCTCCTAGAGTGTGTAGGGCAGCTGACTGAGGGAGAAATCTAGAAGAGGAATGAATAGGAATTGACCCTCCGGCGTTTCAGCAAATTCTGCCTATAATTTCCAGAAATGATCAGGGAGCCAAACACATCAGGGGCATTTAGAAGCCACGTTTATGGACTATAGTTTTAGGTAATGTTGGTTTCAACATTTGCAATTTAAAAAGCAAAAACCTTTAACTGGGAAATTTCAGCTAGTCCTTGTAAACAATGGAAGGAATCACAGAGGCAAATGTGATTGGAATGGTTTCATAGAGATTAGAATTATGTTTTTTTATTAGTTTTGGAAATATAAAATTGGTTTATATTTGTTTTCATGTAAGACTTGTTTGGAAAACTGCATTCCTTAAATATATGAAACCTACACAATTCAAACAGTTCACTTCTCAGAAATATGTAGTACGAATAGGGGACTATTTAATTTTGTATTTGCTCAATATTAACGTTATTTTGGTACTTAATCACCTGATTCGTGAAAGTTTTTTTAATGAACCATCTAAATAATATTTAAGCCTTAAAGCTCGTTATTGTTAAGTACTTTTATTGCAGCATCTTCTTTTATGCAGCCATATATTAAAGAGTTCATGCCTTTGTTTTTTCCAAAACTCAGGTTTAGACTCACTGTTGTCTTAAAAGAATACAATGAATGGGTAACTTTTCCTCCTAGCTCACAATGCTTCATACTTATACATTTACTTTTACATTTTGTTTCTATATCACTGGCGAAAGCAATTTTGCTTGGAAGAGTTAGCTGTGAAAGGAAACTAGGCCGTCAAAGAATACGGTGGCTGGGCTCCCATCAAAGCTGACACCAGCCAGAGCATAGAAAATTGAAAGAACTCAGAAGATGTGGAGAGACCTGGGCCATAGAATCACCAAGAGTTGGACACAACTGAATGGATAACTTCATCACCATCAATTCTTCCTATGAGGAAACAAATGTCTTTTCCCATCCTATAACCACCATCACTATGTGTAGCATTTTAAAGGAGTATTGGAAGAAGATTGGCTCCTGTTTCATTAAAGAAAAATTACCGTGTATCACATAGCAGAAGATACAACTGTGCCTCTTGACCTGGGAAAACAGAACAGACCAAGTCTGCAGACGATACTAAACTATTCAAGATAGCAGAAACCAAACGTATGTGAGAAGAGCTTCGGAACAATCTATTTAAATTGAAGAATGGTTTAATCAAATGTGAATACGTTTAAATTTAAGTAAGTGTGGAAAAATGATAGATAAAATAAAATGCCCTAATGGTACACATACATGTGATGGGGTCCGAGCTTTCTTTTTACCAACCTGGAGAAAGCTCTTAGGGTTATAATGAACCTATAATGAACTCAATATCAGGCAACTGTGAAAAAGGCAAATTCCATGATAGGAGTCTTTAGAAAATGGCCAAAATTGTCCTGCCTATTCAGGAAGAGATAATGCATTGCATCCAGAATTCTGTATGCTGTTCTCTGATACCACATTTGGGGTCGGGGTCGGGGGGGGAGTGAAATAAAGTAGAGAAGAGGGCAACCAAAGGGGCTGAAGGCTCAATCCCCTTCTGTAAGAAAAAACAGAATGTTTGGGATTCTAGTTTAGGAAACAGCCAAGTGAGCGGGGATACGGTTAAGATGTATAACATAAATACATGCTGTGGTCAAAATGGATAGTTTTGTCTCCTCTAAACATCATCCATGGAGTAATTGGGAGGAAGACTGAAAGCAGACCAAAGAAAGTATTTCTTGGCTCAGTGCAAAATTAATTTAACTTATTAACTAACATATGAAATTCATCATCCCAAAACATGATAAATGACCATTAACTTGGGTTGCTACAAGAGAAGATCAATAAATTCATGGCGAGCAGGTTTATCAAGAACTACTAGTTTTGAGATTCAGGTTTACTTCCAGGTTGGGAGCAGTGTGCCTCCCAATATTAACTGTGTGGCAATAATAGTAACAGGAAGTATGTATCCGCCTCCTATTCATCAACGGTTCAGACACATCTGCCTAGCCATTGTGAAAAATGAAATTCTGGTCTGCAATGGACATTGGCCTGATTCAGCAGGCCTGTTTTTCATTCCTTTCTCAAATGTGCAATTACAATAATAGTCAATTTGTTAATGCAGCAGGCTAGAAACTGGGGGTCTGTGAGTTTTAATCTCACCTTAGCCATGAAAGCCAGCTGAATGACTTTGGGCCAGTCACTCTCAGCCCAACTCATTTTAGTTAACATAGAAGATTTCTTCTCTAGAGATGCTGTAATGTCCTGGAGGACATGCTAGTAAATCAAAATGGTTCCCTCAGAAGAATTCGTTTTGCTGGACTTACCAAAGAGGCTGTTTAAAGTATTGAAGAAATTCATAACAAGGATAAATCATCTGAACGGATTATAGACCAAGATTGTTGTAAAAAAGAAGGAATATAAAATTGGTTTATTTGACCAGGATTAAAGTGGAAAATTTTGCTATTTGAGGCTATTCTTTTTGGATTTGCTGATATCTGGACTATAAAAATATTGTGTACTGGATTTATTTACATTTAATATGGTGTTTCACACATTCCCTTCTAGTTACTTTATATATCTTAACTTGATTACATTTAAACTGGCTGTGTATTAAAAAAGTAAAGAATTTGCTCTTTCTAAAGGAAAAATTATCCTTCTTTGTTATGTTAAATGTTAGGGGGTTTTTTTTGTGTGTGTTCATATTAGGACATTGGGATTGCTTTTACCTTTGCTAGATGTGTTTCTAATTAGGAACTGAGACATGGACTGATTATCTGAATGGGATTTGTTTCTATATGGAGGGATTCTTTTCGGAACGATTGGCATTTGGAATGAAAGAAATGTTGTGTACTGAGTGTGTTTACAGTTAACATGGTGTTTTCCCTACAGTTGCTCTAGAACAGTGGTTCCCAACCTTGTTGGAGCTACCGAACCCCACCAGTTTCATATGCGCATTCACCGAACCCTTC
>JAOYMU010000192.1:55700880-55711273 GCA_025802295.1 Psammodynastes pulverulentus
ATACAGAAAAACAGAAGATAAAGGGATGTATGATCGCCTGGTCCAAAAACTTCGGATTTTGTTTCTTTAACAGCTATTAGCTACCTAACATACTACCTCAGCTTCTTCTATGTTTGTATGTATGGAGCAGTTTTATTCTTTTAGCCAATGTCTATCTTCTGCTCCTGAAAATTAAATAGATGTTTTTGGGTCTTGTCACCAAGGCAACAGTCCAATGTATTATATGGCTGAAAAACCTTTATAACCACAGGTACCTCATAATAATGAAATAATGGTTTGTACCAATCATTCCTTTATGGAAGATTTATTGAATCATCTAAACTTCATTATACCAATAGAAGAGCATATTTGTAGCACAGGAAGAACTATGGCATCCTGGATGCTCTCTGAGCTTAGTTGTTTTCTTGCAGATGCTTCATTATCTAACTAGGTAGCACATCAATGCTAGAAGGGAATGAACTTTAGTCTCTGATTATATGCAAGTGGCTTGCCCTGTCAGTGTTGGGAATGATCTTGGTGATTCTTTGATTAGGCTATTGTTTACTGTTAGGTTGTGTGTCTGAGTTGGTAGTTCCTTGATTGGGGTATTGTTTATTGCTTGAAGTAGTAACCAGTAAAAACAATATCCCAATCCAGGAACTATGAATCAATAGTTCAATTATCAGGCAAGAAGATAATGATAATTTGTGAACAGTTCAACATTCCTAAAAGTAAGCATTTGTGGAACATTGTACATTATAACATTTAAATATGGTGAGGCATGTAACATGAAAATTTTATTTAAAATCTTAACCAAATTATCTCTACCAGTTACTTTTCAGGCAATGTCCCGAGATGGAAATAGTATTGGTCTTTCTAGTGGCTAACCTTCATATATATTTGGGAACAGTGCTCCTTTTCATCCTGTTAGCACTCTGAGAACATTCAATACCACCATCTATACTCACCAAGTTGCCTGCAAGGGTTGAAAGCAGAAGGCACCATTTTAGAATAATTCAGCTCTCCTCTGAGTGGATGATTCCATTCTGTAGTTATGGGAGATAAGTATTTGAATGTTTGGATATTCCAATGGAAGGTTATAAGACATTATAAAACATCATTTCTGAGTTTGGGGTGAGATGTTGATGGCACTCATGGTGATATCACTACTCCGTACTAAACTGAAGATGCTGTGGAAATATTGGGTCATTGTCTGGAGGTTGTCAAGACTTTGATGGGGAGAAACAAAAATTCTACCAAATGGAGGTGCATAAATAGTTTAGGAAAAATACCCATGATGGCTGCTGAAGTTGAGAATGTACTTCCTTTGTTTGTTTGTTAAACAAGAAACTGGTCTTTGATGTAAGGATCTAGGTAACTCACAGTTCCTACTGGAATAGTACATGAAATCTGTGGCCAATCTGAGGCAACATTAACAGTGCTACCTGACTGGAAAGCTCTCACAATAATCCATCTTTTCAAATTTAGATTCTGCCTATCCAGTTTGAATATCTGGAGAAGATCTTGTGACAGTTTCCTCTCTGTCTGAAGTGCTGAGAGCATGGGCTAGGCACCAGGCTTCCTCATTAATAGCTCCAACCTTCTGGAATATCCTGGCCCTGATGCTAGCTATTCTTCTTCTGGAATATCCTGAATATATTTTTCTTCCAAAAGACTTTTAGCCCTTAATATTATTGTAGCTAGCTATTGTTCTATGTTGCTTGCAGATGTAGAGATAAATAAATAAGAGAAAAATGGTAAATAAAACCTTGACTTTATTTTCACAGAACTTATCCAATCTTATGGAAATATCAGTAAATAGAAACATGTTGAGGAGACTGAAGCAAAAAATTGATAGTTTTGCTTCTGTCTCAAAATGTCATCTGCATGGAAGTCTGTTTATGTATGTTGGGGTGTACATAGCTGCTTATTTGTGAGATCTTCCCTTTGTTTTGTTTTGCTTTTTCAGTGTAGGGCTCCTTCCCAACAATCATGGATGTATTCAAGGGATGTACACAAGGCATATACAAGTCAGAAGCAAGTATGGTGATGGCTTAGTCATTTCATTTCATTTATTTTTAGATTTATTATCGCCATGCATCATTTACACCCTTAAAGAACCAAAGAACATTCTATTCCTCTATGCAGGTGGCAGAAGCATATATCCCCAAAGTTTAACTCCCATCAAATATTAACAACCAAGGCTTAGGTTTGTTCTGGAAATGATCTGCTTAAAACATTTTGCTTTAAAGCATATTGTCATAAAAATGCATCATTTAACAGAAATTTTTCTTCATTTTTTTCAGGTGTGATCCTACACATATATTGCCTCGAGAATAGATCATATTGTGCTAAATGGGGCTTATTCCCAAATTAAAAATACATCAGATTGTGCCTAAGGCCACAATAATCCCACACCTTATCTGACAATGGTCCAAGAAAACTTAAAGGTACTTACGCTAAATGCCATATTTATCTGAAGGGAAGGAGGGAATCAATCTCTATGAATGACTACTGAGAAAGAATATTTTAAAAAATTAATAGAGAAAAACCAATGCAATGTTCAGCTTCCCCACTTTGTCAGTTTAGGACTGTCAATTCAAACTGAAACTAGTTTTGTAGTTTACCCGCATAAACGTTACATGTGGCAGGCTTGTATATGCTTGTTCCTATCTATCTTCATATCATCTTGAATTTCGTTGTTGAGCAGATACATCCCCAGAAAATCTACTTTCTTAGCCCCCTTAGCATTTTTGCCATTCCCTCTACTCTGACAGCAAGTTCAGGACTGAAGGTCTTTGAGGACTATATATCACTGTTTTGGAATCCTGGTATTTTCTGGACAACAGAAGGTGTTGTAGCCTTCCGTACAAACTGTTTCTCATGGATAATTGACTGGACAAAATCCTCAAATAGCAGAATGTCAGCATTAGAAAGTGTTGGTTGAGTTAATGGGCATCACAGACATTTATGGTACAGGAGGACAAAGAAAACAAAAGCTTAAAAGGGTATATTATAAAAGGCACTTGATAAAAGCATGGAATTTCACAAAAAAAATAATAAGCCCAGCAATCTCGCCTTTAGTCCCACCCTCAAATGTTTATTATTATTATTATTATTATTGTTGTTGTTGTTGTTGTTGTTGTTGTTGTTGTTGTTGTTGTTACTATTATTCTGGAGATAACTATTGCAAGAAAAGCACACAGTAAATATGTATGCAGCTATGGTGTTTCCAGGAGAACCTGAGATTCTCATTGTACAGAATAAGCCTCCATAGCTCACCACAAGTATGGGGATACCAAAGTTGTAGTGACTGGGAACATGACCAAAGAGTCCCCTAGTAAAGAGAAAGACTATCTCAGTGTGGGAAGCAAATTGTAGGGGCAAATCCCTACAAACTTCTCATGTGGAAGAGATTGTGTGGGAGGCTTAGTCCACATTAGGGTTAGAACACCAACAAGTTTATTGGTCAAATATTATATAGTACATCTCAGTGTCAATGGCCAGATCACCTTTCAAAAACCAGTCATTGTAGTAGGAATAGTCTATTCTTAATTCTGGGAAAGGAACTAATGTTTATCTTCCGCCCAATATCTCCTTCTAAAGGTTCCTATCCTCTTTCCTTCCTAATATACCTCATAGCCTCCTTTGTCTCAGAAGTTATTTATTTATTTATTTATTTATTTATTTATTTATTTATTTATTCATTCATTCATTCATTCATTCATTCATTCATCAAACATGTACAAGATAACAAGTATAAGTATGAACATAAACATGAACAAAGGAAGTAAATACAGATAAATGGGGACAGTATGACAGGGACAGTAGGCACGTTGGTGCGCTTATGCACGCCCCCTTTAAGGACCTCTTAAGAATGGGTGAGGTCCACGATAGACAGTTTGAGATTGAAGCTGTGAGGTTTTGAGGCTGTAACAAAGGAGTCGGTAGAACATTCCAGGCGTTGACCACTCTGTTGCTGAAGTCATATTTTCTGCAATGGAGTTTGAAGCGATTTACCTTCAGTTTGTATCGATTGTTTGCCCATGTATTATTGTGGTTGAAGCTGAAGAAGTCGTCGACAGGCAAGACATTGTAGCAGACAATTTTGTGTATGTTTTGTTCAACATCACACAACAATTACAGATCTGAATTCAACAAAAAGAAATAGCTCAAAGAAACCATTTACGCTTTTGCTTCTAAAATTAAGCCTATACATAAAAGTTGCCTGATTTGAAGAATGGAAGAACATATATAAATAAACCTGAACTGTGAAAAGAATTGGTAGATACAGAATTCCCAAATACACATGTACCTGTGTATTGTGGACTAGATCCAATTTCTCATCATTATCAGTTAGTAAACTTTTCACTGCAGTAAAAAAAACCCATAGTACTTGAATAGGAAAGAACTCAGGAAATTCAGGGTTGTTTTCTAGCCTGGGAATTAAAAAACAACCCACCCACCCCAAACCAAGAAGACAATGGCAAGGCACTTCCTGATGTTCCTGAGAAAACTGTATGGCAAAAATCACCAGAATTAAGTGCTTTTTGCCCAACTAAGTGGCAGTACCAAGCCAGCTTTTATTTAAGTAAGTATTGTTCAACTGAGGCAATTAATACAATGTCTATGGAGATTTTCAGTCATCCAGGTCATGGTTGTTTCAAAGGTGCTTTTTCAAGAGGCAACTGGACTTTGAGAAGTGAAATGTCTTTGAAGGCGGTTCACTTCTCAGCCTAGGAACTGCTTCAGCTCTGACTTGATGGTATGGAATGGAAGGATTTATAGTCCTTGCAGACAGCTGGTCATTTGCATTCTTTTAGAGAGTCATTAAGGCCACTTGGAGGTTTATCTTTGTCCTCAAAGTCACCTGAATGTGCAAATGTGTGTGGAGCCTTCTTGGCTGCAGGATGTTTTCTGCCCTGTGTCCGTTCACTGTTGAAGACAGGAACAGGCTGTTGGGGATGAGTCTGTGTTGTCTGCATCTCAAACTGAAGCACAAATGGTTCCTGTAATCTGCAATTTTTTCCATTCCCCACCTTCCAGTCAGAGCAGTGGTGGGCTTCAACAAGTTCAGTTCGGAGAACCAGCTGTTGGAAGAAATTTCCTTTTTTGTTTTTTCCCCACTTTACAGGGCTAATTCTATAAGGAAGGTAGGAAAGAAACATCTGGTGTTGTTTCCAGCCTAATCTTTATTGCCCTGCTTATAAAAACTGCCTCTTGGTTAACCCGTATAACAGCTAAAGGTTCTTGGCAGTACGCCCAGACTTACTGTTGCCTGAGCTCCATCCAGTCACATGATCACTCAGCCACGCCTACCCAGCTGGTCATTAGGGCAGAGAACCAGTTGTTAAGTTATTTGAATCCTACCACTGCTATGATGGCTGTATTTAAACTTGGGTTCCAGATTGATTTGCATTGACAGAGCTCCCTTCTGTCCCTAGGAATGTTTAAAAACAGTTGCTCATTGTAAATCAAGAAACAGTCTAGCCCGGTGAATCTCAACTCCCAGAATTCCCCACCCAGCATATACTGTAATTCTGGAAGTTGAAGTCCATACATTTTAAAGTTGCTGTGGTTGAGAAACACTGATCTAGGCAATGAGGCCATTCTCTCTGCAATTTTTTTTTTATGTCCAATGTGCCTTTTTCATCATTCTTGTTTTGTAGCTGTTACCTTCCATACCATGCCAGTTCTACGTAGTTCACTCTGTGTGCATGCGTGCTTGTGTGCTTACATGTATGCGTGTGCGTGTGTTTTAGGCTTCCCTTCCATAACACATTTTCTAATCAAATTTTGTACTCTTGGAATGCTGAGTGCTCTTTTTTCCTATGGCTGTGAAAGCATTCTCCCATTTACCTGGGGATTATAAACAGGAGCCGTGATGAGCTGTCTCGTTTATTTACCCATTGTTACTTTTCTTAAACCGTGTTTGCCGATTTACAGAGGTCTGCATTTGCCTTCCCTGCTGGCCTTTTTGCAGGAACCTGCATGGATGTGAACTTTTCATGAGCCAGTGGAGGGGCACGATGCGCTGCTCCCATCCTCACCCTCACTTCATGTTGTTTGGTTTTACAGTGATTAAAAGAAAATAACAGGGCTTTATAAAAAGGAACGCAGCTCCCTTGCATATTGCAAAAAAAGACGAGTGACAGGAGGCATTTTAATCTTCCTATGGAGGACCTACTTTTGTAAGATTGGGAAGCAGAACCAAGAACCTCTTGTTGATCTGCGCCACTTCAGTGACAGAACTACATATGCTACTGCTGAACCATGAATTAATCAGCTGCCCAACAGCATATGATCACATGCGACCTGGTTAAGCCGCATCTGTCCAGCAGAGATCCATCTCTGATTTCACAGTAGATATTCTCTTTGCAGAGGGCACGATGGCACAGCTGTTAAAGATGCTGAGCTTGTCAGCTGGAAAGCTAACAGTCTGGGTTTGAGATCCGGGCTCTGCACAACAGGGTGAGCTCCCGTTCCTGCCTCAACTCCTGTTCACTTAGCGGTTCGAAAGCTTGGGTGGGAAGATAACAGTGTTCCTGTTCTGACCCAGCCCCCCAAATATGACAAGCATTCTGTAGTTGAAGCAATTATTCTTTTATTAGGAGCGCCAGCAGCTCCAGCAAAAAGTTTCTCTCTTATAGGTTAACAAGTCTATCTGGCAGGGAGATGAATAGTTGTCTGCCACATGTATTCATCTCCGCCCCCTGCTTTTTATCCCCAGAGCTAGGGTGGGGCTTCGCTAGCAGCAGTAGCTCTTCCGTCCCACGGATAGGCCCACAGATTTCCATTGCTCTCCTGTCCTCTGCCTTCTGTGCATCCGCGCATCAGGCACTGAACCCAGCTGTTCCTCCTCTTCCTCATCAGCCACCTCCAGACTTGGGGGCTGTTGACTCTCCATTTGAGGGCTGATGGATGGCCCAGGCTTTGCCACTGTCTCTGTCTCTGCTAGCTCCCCCTCAGAGCCCTCAAGTTGCCTTGATGCTGACCCTGACTCCCACACCTCCGCCTCCTCTGATTTGGTTGCTGGAGGGGCCGGCATCTGACAGGCCACAACAGTTCCATGCACCTTTGGCATATAGCCATGCTGGCCACATGACCACAGAAAATATCTTTGGACAATGCTGGTTCCCTCAGCCAAGAAACAGAAATGAGCATTGTGCCCTAGAGTCGGACATGACTGGATAGAGAAATCTTCACCTTTATTCTCTGTGTTTGGGAATATATGCCGGGGCTGTGCATGATTTCAAATGAGTCAGATATGCTTTACATCTCATATGAGTGCAAGCACAAGACCTCTCTGCTGTTTATTAAAGCAGCCATCTTTTTTCAAGCTTCTGCTGAAAGCCAAGAAAAGGTGTGGCTGCTTTAAGGTACAGAGGCTGTGTCACTCCAAAAACATCCTCTTTCTGCCCTTAATTAATTTGAGGGTGCAGTGGCCTAGAGGTGGAGATCCCGCCTCACAATCAGGAGGCTGTGAGTTCGATCCTAGGTAGAGGCGGATATTTGGAATAGACTCTCCTGCTCGAGCAGGGGGTTGGACTAGAGGACCTCCAAGGTCCCTTCCAACTCTGTTATTCTATGTAAACTAAACTAATTTGTTTGGAAGGCTGAAAAAAGACAGGCTGCTTTAATGATCAGGAAGAGGGTGCTGTGCTTATGTGACTTCCAAGCCCAGGTTCCAAATCATTTTTGACATCTGCATAACATTTGCATTTACTAAGACATCTGCTTTTACTAAGAAGCCATTTTAATTGCTGTTTGCGTATGCATTATGACCTCTCAGGTAGTAGCTACCAGAAAAACGAATCAATTTTCTCACATTTTAGTTCTAGGAATTATATTAAAGCAATTTCTTTTTGATTCCTAGGGCTAAAATGCGAAGGGCTCTGGATTTTCTATCAGGGGCAAGGTAAACAAGATCATCAAAGACACAAGCTTCCTTGCAACAAGCAAAATCTGCTAAATGTAATTACTAATAATAGATAATCTTTAATTTGGTAGAGATTATTTCATGCTTGGGGACTTTATTCATTTGACTACACCAAATCTTGAACGGTCTTTGTGTTTTATTAATTAGGTTAATATAGTGTATAACATTCAGAAACATTTCTAAATATTATACAGTATATTCCCTATTTTTCCAGCAACTTATTTGTTTACTGTATATTAACATAACATTTTATAGCAGTGCATACCAATTTTATTTTTAGGTGTTGGTGGCCTGTGAGCTATGTCAGTGGTGGATTCCTACTGGTGTTCACTGAGTGCACATGCACACTCCCCCCTCTGCGCATGCGCTTCCCTCTCCGTACATGTGCACATGCCTACTATGCATGCCTATTGCGCATGCGAGTGCCAATCAACTGAGACAACTCTTTGATCCGTCAGAGCTTTTTTAGCTACCGGTTTGATAGAACCAGTAGCCCTTTTTTTGCTACCGATTCACCTGAACGGCAGCTTTTTTTGCCACCGGTTCGCCTGAACTGGGCCAAACCAGTAGCATACCACCTCTGAGCTATATAGATTCTCCACGTTGATATTTTTTTTTTCAGATTAATCAGTTGGGCATACCTTTTATTTCATATTTTCAATGATATCTGCCTGCAGATCCAAATAAATGTACTTGAAACCATTGCAGATGTCAATGTTTTATAGGAGATGACCAGACTGAGCCTAAGGGCGGGGTCAAGTGCGTCATCAGTTTGGAATCTCTATGCCCCTGTAAAAGACCTAAGTCCAGCCTCCACTTGAAGTCCTTTGCCTCTTACATGGCACCAATTTGCCTTGACTGTTAGTAGAACAGGTTCTTGTGAATAGGTTGCATGGAATAAACTTGTGCCCTTTGAACTCTACCGACTCCTGATTCCTTGCGTCTGGCATGTTTACATCATCAGTCTTTGTGTGTCCTATAAATTTGTTTCTGTAATTCCTTATGAAAATTATGAGAAAGAAAGTCCATATAAAGCAGGGGTGTCAAACTTGATTTCATTGAGGCCCACATCAGGGTTGTTTGACCTCGGGAGGCTGTGATGGGTGTGGCCAGGATGGGTGCAGCCAGCTCAATGTTATTTGTGTCGGGGGCACCTGTGGTGGCCCAACACTTAGCCAATGAAAATGGAGCTCTGTTTTTGCTGACAGAGGCCCTGTGGGCCGGTCCTTCGCTGTTTGAAGGGCGACCTCATGGGCCAGATCTAAACACCCCATGGGCTGGATCCTGCCCACAGACCTTGAGTTTGACACCCCTGATATAAAGGATCCTCATTTGGGGGCCCTGTTAGCAATTCTGGGGGTTATACAGATAGTCTTTGACTTACAACAGTTCAGTCAGTGACCGTTCAAAGTTACAAGGGCACTGGAAAAAAAGCATCTTATGACAATTTTTCACTCTTATGACCATTGCAGCATCCCCATGGATTTACATTCAAATGCTTGACAACTGACTCACATTTATGACGGTTGCAGTGTCCTGGGGTCAGGTGACCTTTTGCGACCTTCTGACAAGCAAAGTCGGCAGGGAAGCCAGATTCACTTAACAACCGTGTTACTAATTTAACAACGGCAGTGAATCACTTAACCAAATGTGGCAAGAAAAGTTGTAAAATGCTCACTAAACAAATTTCTCACTTAGCAACATAAATTGTGGTCATAAATTGAGGATTATCTGTAGTAGGCAGCACTTAATCTGGAAGGGCTGCTCTGAAAATTCATCCTTTTTTTTTTTGCTGAAGGTTATCCAGAAGGTTCTTCACATATCTTAACTGGGCAATTTCTTTCACAAATTACAGTGCATGAGGGAGGATAAAGAACAAATGGAGATGATGAGACCTGTGATTCTTGGTGTTCGTCCCCACTAGAGACGTATATTTTATAGCATCACCCACCCATCCTTAAGGCAATAGAAATCCCGTCTCTAGTACTCTTACATCAGCACAATGATTGGAGGCCACCAGACTTAGAAATCAACGGTGAAAACAAAATATCTTAGCGAAGAATTGAAGAAGCATATCCATGGATCATTTTTCTGGAAGGTTCAAAAATTCATTTTTTTAAAAAAATTAAAGCCAATTTTTCATAAACAAGAAGAATTTTAATAAAATAAGTTGACCAACTCCCTGCTGGATTAATGTCTGACGCTTATCCATAAGAAAAAAATAGAAGTTGGTAATACAAGTGGCAATTTGGACAAAGAAAAAGTCCAAGTCACACATGGGAAAGATCTCTAATGAGGCTTTGAACAGCTGATCCTTGGCTCTGCAACCAATAGCTAGCTAAAATAACCAATTTATCTACCGTATTTTTCTGACTATAAGACGCACCGGAGTATAAGGCGCACCTAACTTTTAGGGGAGGAAAACAAGAAAAAAAAATCTTACCTCAGCTTCTGCCTCCCAGCAATTTGCCTCCG
>JAOYMU010000192.1:56093737-56105467 GCA_025802295.1 Psammodynastes pulverulentus
CCGCCCCCATCTATTCTCTGTCTCCCAAGTCCCAGCTGATCGGCTGGGTCTCCTTTTGTTGCCCTGCACAGGAGAACAGAGCTGGAAAGCAGGTCAGTGGGGTGGGGAGAGAATGGGGATGTTGCAGTATCCTTCCCGGCCACACCCACCAAGCCACACCCACCAAGTCAAGCCATGCCATGCCCGCAAAGCCACGCCCGCAGAACCGGTAGTAAAAAAAATTGAATCTCACCACTGGATGCAGTATATGTGCAGGAGATACATCTATCTAAAGACTTTACATATCAGATCGCTTTGTTTTCTCCCAGTTTTGGGCAAAAGTTTTGCAAGATGTAAGTTAATGCTAAATGTAATTACATCCAACGGCTTCTATTCACGGAGAGATCAAGACTGCTAAGCTACCACCCTATTCACCTGTCTTACACTAGAATAGTTCCTGGAATCATTGAAGTTGAGAGTACAAAAAAAAAAAAGTTAATTTCCCTGGCAAATATAACTGAGTTTGAAGAAGGTGATATGTGTCTCCCAGATTTAAAAGAAATGCAGTAGAAATGCAGATCAACTTTCTTTTAAGTCTGCCTTAGCACCATTGGCGTTATTAGCACCTGAGCATCTAGGGACCATTGTGCATAGGCCTGCAATTGCCTTTTTATGATTATTACAATGAAGATTTATTTTCTTTTAATTCTCACGGTTCTCCTCAGATGGCACTGCCTTTTAATGGGTATCTGCTGAAGCCTCCAGCTTTTGACACGGGTATTTATTACTCCCAATATTAGGGTATTTCTGTTTTTCTGCCCATTTATGACTTTCATAAAATAGCTGCCAGAATGCTGAAATCAGCTCAGGAAATAAACAGACTGTTAGCGATCTCCCAGGATGGGAAGTTCTTAGGTAGGAAGACTGGGAAAGTTAAAATTAGTTGTGTCAGGTCTTAATGCCGTAGCATCTGGGCCATGAAACGGTTCAGTGGGTTATTTTGTCAAGAGGCACATCATGATCACAAATATGAGGTGCTGGTGGTTTTCATCGTACACTGTCAGAAATCAGACACTGTTGTGCCATTAAGCAATAGGGATTCCTGGAGTAAGTTATGCTGAACACTAGAGGCATGGAACTTAGTGGTAGCACCCCATTTACCAGCAAATTCTTTTGAACAAGCCCTGATCTCAATTGTGCCCACCTATGGTAGCTGAAGCTGGTTATTTGAATGAACAGACAGCAGATGGGTGGGAGCTGACTGTCAAACTCCAGGGAGGATTTCATGGGATCTCTAATCAGAACCATGATGGGAATACATAGATATGGTGGAAGCTATTGTCAACTCTGTAGTGAACCTGGTTGAAGCCATCTTTTTCTGTCACATAGTTGTCACGAACTGAGAGGGGGAAAGGAGGGGGAAGTAGATAGACTGGCTACCAGTCAAAAAAGTTTTCTTGTGGGAACCAAGGTCATCCCAACAGGTGGCACTTGAAGGAGGAGAGGAGTGACCAAGTAGCCTGCCAGCTACTTTCATTGGACAATATGACTGGGGACATATGGGGAGGGAATTATTTGCTCTTTTAATTAGGGGAAAAACTGTGGGAACTTTTAGAGTTGGTTTTCACTAGCTGTGGCGATATGATATATCCAATAAACATTTTCTTTGAGGACTCTTACCTGCCTTGGAGTTCTGCTTTTAGTGGATGCATTACTTGGAATGTTGACAGCTATTGCAGGAGAAAGGATATTTACACATTGGTGCATACTCTACTTCTAAACCAATTGCTCCAGCTCTGGGGCTCAAGTACCAGACTGTCATGTCTTTTGGCCTTTGGCAAATCCAGGTTTGTTCTGAACAGAATAAGAATGCATCAAATCACAACAGCTGAGAAATGAGCACCCAAACCTGGCATGTATTACTGAGATTTGATTGAACAGCAATGTAGTCCCATCAAAAACCTGCCTTCCTGGACTTTAGATCTTCAGCAGCCTCAACGGCAAAGATGGTGAGGACAAGTTGTTCTCATTGTGTAAATGAGACTCTCACATACTCATAATCACATACTGAGCTAATTGGTTCTTAGTTCCTGAACATGAAAATGGTCTATTTTGTTTAAAAGCACAGACAAACTAGGATTGCTGCTGGCATATCAATCATCCAGTTGTCCTGCAACAGCCATCCACAAACCCCTGTATGTCATGGATGATTTTGTTCTCCGGACCTTGACAAACAGTTTAGTGTAGATCAAAAAGTTGATGTCTTCCATAACAACCACAGAGTTTTCGCAACTAATTAAAATCCTGTCAGCCTCCAAAAACCAAGAAAGACATACAGAATTACTTCTAAGCAGTTTTCTTTATTGTTCTCACCCATGGGCAGAAATATTACCAAACCAAAGCAATTACTTGCATCATTAAAGAAATATATTGAGAACTTCTAGGGAGGAGCTACCTTGACTCTCTCTCAACCACATTATTTATACTTCATTGCAAGGATGGAGAACGCTACTGAACCCACTACTATGTGTCTAGTAGAGCTGTAATAGAGATATCCCAACTCTTTAAGGGAACAATAAGAAGAACAAGATGCCTGTAAACCAGGGGAATCAAACTCAATTTCATTGAAGGACCCATCAGGGTTGTGGTTGACCCTGGGGGGTGGGTGGGTAGGCGTGGCCATTTGATATCACTCATGTCAGGGGGTGCCTGTGGTGGCCTCAGCACTCTGCTAGCCAAAATGGAGCTCGTGAGGGCTATGCATGCCCCTCACAAGCTCCATTTTCACTGGCAGAGGCTATCATGAGCCAGTCCTTCACTGTTTCCAGGGCGTCTCCATGGGCCAGATCTAAGCACCCTGCGGGCCGGATCCAGCCTGCAAGCCTTTAGTTTAACATACCTGCCGTGAGCTATTTAGATATGTTTGTGAATTCTCTACCATATTTGGATTTAGCTTGGTCTAGGATGCTCACAATCTCCCATGACCTGTGAGATTAAGGAATTTTCATTGTCTCTCATTCTATCTCTTTTCCATGCTAACATAGGATCTAGTAATGGGAGCATTAAATAGTCCAGAACACAAAGTATTTCATTTTTATAGCGTAATTAATTTAACTATTTAAGCCATTCTCTCTCAAATATAAACTTCTAACAACGACTAGTTTTACTTCTTCAAGCTCCAGCCGTCAGAAACCCTTCTGTGAAATGTTCTATTGTTCTCATTTTACCCTCCATGCATATTTTGCTGCATAAATCTAGCCCCATGCTTTTCATATTAAACTCTTGACAGTTGTATTATTTGGCCTACTGCAGGTGACTTAAAGCTTGCACTGGCCAGAGAATCTTAAGAAGGTCCTGAGTTGTCATTTATCATTTTCTGAAGAAAACATGTTTGAAAAAAGAGCGGTAACTAAGTCTTTGGAGAATGAAAATCATTAAAGATCCATATCTCTCTAACTTTTAATCTTTCCAAGTTTACAGTCTTGACCTTTTATTTATTCCATTTTAGCTAGCTTCTCAATTTGCAATGTTTTACCTTCAACTGTTGTTGGTGACACCTTGGGAAAGTTTTTGAGGCTTTGTTTGGGAAGCACAGGTGATCTCCAGATTTCAAATGGAGCTACTTTGCAAAAATTCCCTCATGCTTATTTGTGCTGCAATGAAGTACTGATTTTTGCTTTAACCAAGCGGATAAGGAAATATTTAAAAAGAACCGATTAAAAAAATATTGTCACATGCATTTAAATTTTTCCCATAATTCTCAGAAAAAAAGCAATTGACCGTTTCCAAATGAGAAGAAAGCAAACAGATCTTCTTGTGCAGAGAAAGCACGAGGCACGATTAGGAATTAAGGCAAATTCTCCCATGAATTTGGAGGGGGAGCAAAGTATTTTGCTAGCTAGCAAATCTATGGTGGAATGAATGCTAAGTGAAGTCCTGGTAATATGTGTTTTCCATGTGTGTGTGTATGGGGAAGGGAAAGTAGGATACCTGCTCGATTTACGACCATAATGGAGACTGCCTGTTATGGTCATATGTGATGATGGCCATACAATAAATCATCCTGTGAACGACACGATTTTCTGACCTTTTCTTGTGGTAGTGGTTAAGTGGATCTGTAGTTGTTAAGTGAACACTGTGGTCATTAAGTGAATCCAGTTCTCTATGGGGCACTTTTTCCTAAAAAGCAGAAATAAAAGCTGATTTTCAGCAATAATAATAATAATAATAATAATAATAATAATAATAACAACAACAACAACAATAATAATATCATAAATCTTGGTCCTGTGATTGGGGGAGACTGCAATTGCCAAGTGTCTGAAATGCAGTCACATGATCACGGTGTGTGTGTGTGTGTGTGTGGCTATTGTAACTTCAGAACTAGCTTGTAAGTTCTTTTAGAGAGGTCTGTCATAACTCTGAACTGTCACTAAACAACTAGTCATAAGTCAAGGACTGCATGTAGGTAAGATTGCATTTACCTTTAAACTTATTTCTATTCTTTCAAAAGAACAAGTAGGTTTATTGTACTCTTTTTAAAAAAAATCCACCAAAATTCTCTTTTTCCCTGATGTTTTCTGGAACAGCCATGTGAAGTGTTGCAGCTTTTCTACAAAGAAGTCTCTGTTCTTCAAAGTCCTACTGTAAGCTCATCAGGCTTCTTAAACATAAATAAGATTTAATATAATATTGGTCTTTCTCTTGGTAAAGATCTAGGGTTCTTTAAACATGAGTTTTTTGGTTTTTTTTTTAAATCAGAGTAAACATTTGCTGGATTAACCATCTGCCTTCAAAACAACATTGAGGTTTCTTTTTAAAAACAACAACAACAGATATGTAAATTTTTAAAACAAAGAAATAAATGCCTTAATCCAAAAGTATTGTTTGGTCCTGACTCCCTTTACCTACCCGCATTCATATAACCGTCATCCAAATATATTCCTGAGCACGTAAGTATATAGAAAAAGCCAGCCTTTGACTAGTTGCTCTAACATAATAATCTTTAATCTTCCACTCGGGAAGCATATATTTTATTGATCTTATTAATATTCCAGGAGCTCAAGGAACTAAGTTCTCTCTTCATTTTATCTTCAGGAAAAAAAACACGTGAGCTAGGTTAGTTTGTGAGAAAGTGGCTGAAACAAAATTACCCGGTAATCTTCAATGCTGATTGTGGATTTCTACTTGGAACTCCACAATTTTATTCATTGTCTTCTTTCTGACATTGGAATGGTGCGAAGGGTTTTGTAGCTCACCAAACTGTATGCAAAGACCCACCTGTCAGGTTTTCGAACACAATGAGATCTGTGATGTTTTTGACGCAATACGTGAAATCAGGACCCGTGTGTGTGTGTGTGTGTGTGTGTGTGAGAGAGAGAGAGAGAAAGAGAGAGAGAGAGAGAGAGAGAGAGAGAGAGAGAGCGAGCTATAAATTTGGAACATTAAGCCACATAATTCATTACTGTTTAACCTACTAAAAGACACTATATTACTTGAAACCAGAGGTGGTATTCAGCAGGTTCTGACCAGTTCTGGAGAACCGGTAGCAGAAATTTTGAGTAGTTTGGAGAACCGGTGGTAACCTTCCCCCAGGAGAGGGAAGGGAATGGAGATTTTACAGTATCCTTCCCCTGGAGTGGGTGGGAATGGAGATTGTGTAGTATCCTTCCCCTGCCACACCCATCAAACCACGCCCACCAAGCCACACCATGCCCAGCAAACCACACCCACAGAACCAGTAGTAAAAAAAAATTGAATCCCACCACTGCTTGAAACCCCCCACATGAGTGCCCCCACCATGCATGCACATGTGACCCCGTTCACACAGAGACCCGAAGACCAGCTGGACAGTGGGAGGCATGCGCGTGCTTGTGTGGTTGAACTGAACTGCAGCAAAGGCTTGCGGACCCAGAGAGAGGGCTCAGCATGCCACCTCTGGAATGCATGCCATCGGTTCACCATCACGGGTATAGGATCTCCTGCTTGAGCAGGGGGTTGGACTAGAAGACCTCCAAGGTCCCTGCCAACTATTATTCTGTTATATGTGTGCATTGCATATAGAATCAGGTGTTCTGGAATCAATTTAGAAGATCGGGTGAAATGCGTACAATGCGCCCTTTGAATGTCTTACTATTTAATATATAGTAA
Organism: Psammodynastes pulverulentus; assembly: GCA_025802295.1. Taxonomy (NCBI): domain Eukaryota; kingdom Metazoa; phylum Chordata; class Lepidosauria; order Squamata; family Psammodynastidae; genus Psammodynastes; species Psammodynastes pulverulentus. The sequence goes on from JAOYMU010000192.1 coordinate 56,099,867, forward strand.
ATCATAGATGGTGCTTAGTTTAATCTATGAATTACCGGTAGTTTTGCCTTTTCCCCCGAACCCAGAACAGGTAATAAGTCTGTGTCTTATTGGATCAGATGGAAGATGTATCTAGTACAGAATTCCCTTTCAAGAAAATGTCTAGCCATAATGCCTCTTTTACCTTCTAGCCATGCTCAGTTTGATTCTAACAATCAGAAATACCTTGCCTAATAACAGAAGTTCGGTTTGACTTGTCAATGTTAATAATATCCAAAGATAAGAAGAGTGGGATTACATTAGTAGCATACAAAGTGCTATATTAAAGGATTATTTCTGTCATAACACTTCACTGGGAAAAAAGAAGAAGATCTGAATGTGAGAATATTTGCCTTTTATTTCAGTTTAATGACAGCCTTAATTGTAACTGATGTTTTACTATCCTGAGGTGGCAGGGATCCTTCATAATTAGAATGTAAGTTTTCCTTGCACTTTTGACTCTTACAAAGTTAGACACACCCATGCAGTTTCCGTAGCCTGGTACAAAAATGGTTTGTCACTATTTTCTGGATTGTTTTAACGTTTTCCCTCAATCTAGTCTACAGCTATTTTCCAAAGCCAATCCTGCTTAGATTTCTGGCTCAGCTGAGCTGGCTGAGTAATGTTATTTGTATCGTCATATTTCCACGTATAAACAACATTAAGATGCCAGGGTAATTTTTAAAATGCCTCTTAAAAAGATAAAGAGTGATCTACTTTTTGGGGGAAAAAAAGAGTGATTTGTTTGGTTTTTTTTAAAAAAAGAAGAAGTTATACTGTTGGAGTAGTCAAGAATAAACTGCATTTATCATGTCTGTACTTAAATAAATTTAAAACAAGCATTTCTATAACCTTTCTTATTCTACCCACCCACCCTCAAAAAGCCTTTGATTATAGCTTTGTCACTTCTATTGATTTTCCCCATCAGAGCATTAAAGATGATAAAGTGGTAAGTTGGCTGACATGCTTGAAGCCTTGAAAATCTTGTAGTGCAAGATTCCTGTCAAAAAAACAACTTGTTTTTTTTTAATTGTAACTGGTTCATCAATTCATAATTAAGTCCCTGTCACAATAACACTCGTGCCTAATTTCTGGCTCTCGCTGTGAATTCCCTTGATTTGGGACCGAACTCATGCAGGTGTATTCCAGTGTGATGACAATAGCTATCACAGAGCTATACGAATCACGACTCTAACCTATGAGGAGGTTGATGTCCTTGGACCGTGAAGTGTTCGACCTGCTTGGGCACCAACAGAGCCAAGTTGGAGAAATCAGAAATCAGCTACTTCTGCTTTCCAGCTGTCAACAGTAATGATTTCCCCGGCAAAATGTTTGGCACCATCCACCCATAAATCTTCATCCACGTTTTATGACAAAGACATCCCAAATCACCACTGTTTAGCTATTCTGTTCCCAAATTAGATTGAAATAATTGTACTTTTGCTCAGGTACATCAGCAGGAAACATGTACATCAGCCAACTTAGGATCTGGCCTTCATAACCTCTTTTTTTTAAGTTTCTAGAACTTGCTCCTGAACTTTCTTTAATTTTCAAAATATTGTAAAATTGAAAATGCAATGAAGATCCTAGAAAAGGCTTAACATTATCTTATTAACTGTTGGAACAAGTGAATCGACCTTCCCCTGCCATCCCCACCTCCAAATTGTGAAAATAAACATATCAATACAAATAATCAGACCCAATGTATCCTAACTACTGCCCCATTTATTTGCATCACAATGTCCTAGGACAGTGGTCCCCAACCTTTGTGAGAGGGGAACTGGGTTGTGTGAGCACATGCACACAGCCCTTGCACGAGACTGGCACAGCCTATGCGTGAGTAGTGGGCTGCTAACACAAGTTGAGCTGTGCACATGTGCATGAGCACTCCAGCCATCCATTCATGTGTCCCAATTCTAAATAGATCACAACCCAGCAGTGGGCTGCAACTTAGGGACTGGAGACCCCTGTTCTAGGAATTTCTTATTCAGGATGAAAATCAAATGTGTTTGGGTTTGATAGTAGAGCCCCTTCTTCTTCTCCTTCCCCAAGCAGCATCTTAATCTAATCTGGGCCAATTGTATTCCTTTTATTTCTAAATTTTATAGTGTGTAATTTTAATTGCTGTAAGACGGTTTGACAGTTAAGACATAAATAGAAAATGTGGTACTATTTTAATAAATACAAATCTAAAATAGGCAAGGATATGGTAGGAAAGCACTTTTTCAGTCTAGCCGAGTACCAATCACCACAACCAGATGAATAATGTCCCAAGTTTTGAAGGAGCATGCAGATGTGATATCAGAATCACTGAACCAAATCTTTCATAGCTCCTGGAGCATGGGGGAACTACTGGTATCAGAAGACTGGAAAAGAACTGATGTAGTTCCAATCTTCAAAAAGTGGATCCAGGAAACTATAGTCAACCTGACATCAATACTTGGATAAATCCTGGAAAAGATAATCAAGGAGCAGATTTGTAAGCACCTAAAATGGGGATTACTAGAAGCCATCATGGGTTTGTTAAAAATAGATCTGGCCAGACCATCTTTATAGCCTTCTTTGACAAAGAGTCAAAGAGTTAAATTAGGGGATCAGGGAAAAGCTGTGGATATTATTTACTTAGACTTCAGTAAGGCATTTGACAAAGTAGACCACAGTTTACTTCTTAGTAAGATAGAACAATGTGGGATAGACAATACCACCCTGAGATGGATTCACAATTTGCTGACCAACCGCACTCAATGTGTAGTCCTTAATGGAACTATATCTACATGAGGGAAGCATGCAGTGAGGTATCCCAAGGTCTTAGGCCCAGTACTCTTTAACATTTTCATAAATGATCTAGATGAGGGGGTCAGAAGGGGAACTCATTAAATTTGCAGAACTCAACCAGCTAGGGGGAATAGCTAATGTTTTGGAAGATAAACTCAAGATTCAGAAAGATCTTGACAGACCTGACCACTGGGCACTATCCAACAAAATGCAATTCAGTGGTGAGAAAAGTAAAATCCTACACTTACTGTAGTCAAGGAAAAAAAATCAAACGCACAGCTATAGAATAGGTGGTACTTGGCTCAACAGTAGTAACTGTGGGAAGGATCTAGGTGTCCTAGAAGATCACCCCTTAACCTCTAATATGAGCCAGCAATGTGCTGCAGCTGCCAAAAAAGACAATGCGGACCTAGGCTGCATCAACAAATAGTATCAAGATCAAGGGACATGACAGAGCTGCTTTATATTACAATGGTGAGACCACACTTGAAATATAGTATCCAGCTCTGGTCACCATGATGCAAAAAAGATTCTGAGATCCTAGAGACAGTGCAGAGAAGAGCAACAAATATGATACAGGGAATGGAGGCTAAGCTTTGCGATAAATAGTTGAGCGAACTAGTCTAATGAAGAGAAGGACTAGGTTTCACAAGATAGGAGTCTTCTAGTACTTGAGGGGCTCTCATAGAGAACAGAGGGTTGACCTATTCTCCAAAGCACCTGAGGGAAGGGCATAATGGGTGGAAGATCATTAAAGAGAGATCCAACCTAGAATTAAGGAGAAATTTTCTGACAGTGAGAACTGGAACAATCTGCCTCCAGAAATTGTGGCTGCTCCCTTTTTGGAGGTTTTCAAGAAGAGATTGGACAATGATTTGTCCAGAACAGTATAATCTTGAACAGGGATTAGAAATGTCCAAGTTTCCTTCCAAAGTTATTATTCTAGCTCTGTATTCTAAAGGCATTATAGATGTAGAGCCTCCAGTACTCTAAAATAGATTGTAGCCCATAGGATTCCAGTAGGATCCCTACATAAATAGTTTTTCCCAACTGGTTGCCTTCTGGATAATTGGTACTACATTCATTCCCCTGAATTCCCATAATGCATGGCGGCTCCCAATTTGAGGGGGAATCCTGGGAGTTGCGGCCCTGAAAACAACTGGAGGGCATAAGTTTAAGGAAGGCTGATATGTAGGCCTCCCTGAAAAAGATTGTTTTCCATTCCAACTTTATGACTTTTCATCTCTGATGAATTTGCTTTGATAATGAGATTACGAGGAATCCTTCCCCCCCCCCCTCTATTTTTCATACAAGGTTAGTATATATTTCCTGCTTGTCTCAAAGCTCTATATCCATCAGCCATACTTCGCCTTATACTGATTCAATCAAGAAACGTTTTAGTTAATTGCAAACCAATGTAATTTTACATCTGGTTTTTTTCCCCACCCAAGCAATTGCAGCAATGAATTATAAGGAAGACGTATGCATGTAAAGATTATGCATTTCATCAAAAAGATGGCAAATCCTCTGGAACAAGGCAGCTCTATCCAATAGATCAACTTTATCTGGTTTAAGAGAAATGGCATGTGATGGAGAAACCCAGGGCTTTTTTTGAGCCGGAGCTCAGCGGAACGCCATTCCGGAACCTTTTCGGAGCTGTCGTCACGTGCTCCATCTCGACCAATCGCGCGCTATCACTTCCGGGTTTTTTAGCGCACGACGGGGGGCGCGTTCCGGCACCTTTCGGCGCCGAAGAAAAGCCCTGGAATTACTGCAATTGTTAAGTTAGTAACAGTTATTAAGTGAATCTGGCCTCCTCGCTGACTTTACTTGTCAGAGGGTAGTTATTCACTCTTTACTACATGAACTCTTCTTCCAGGGAATCATGAGAGTTTATTCAACTTTTGACTTAACATTTTAGTTTTGAAAGCTCAAACCAAGTAAAATCCAAGGCCTCTGATGAACATTATCTAATTAAGGGAAATGAATTACACATTGATTTCATGGATTTCAAACAGGAAATGTCACCTTTTAATCACCTCCCGAGGACTATGGACATAATTTGAAATTATTTTCTGTAGATGATATCCAGCACACTCTATTTTCCTGTAAGGGAACAAGCTCCTCCTTCATCCTCTCTTGTTTACTACTTTCTACATAAGGTAAGATGCTTTATTGGTATATTTTTGTACGTACAACAGAATTTCAGCATTCTTAGAATACTGCAAGTTTTTAATTATATTTCTACCTATAGAAATAACACCTGCATATGATACGGAAAACTATGGGTGATAAAAATTTCTCTTCCTGAAAAAAAATTACAGTATCTAGGTTAAAAATCATGAAGGTCTCAATCAGAAGAATCTGAAAAACAGTTTTGAATCCAATTTTGTGTAAGTGTCTTCAGACTACCAAAAAGAATAACATTGTAGTTAATGATGTGTCCATAAAACGCCTTACATACATAAAACTGATACTGAGTAACTAATTAGACAAACTGCTGGCCACTTTTCATGTTATGTGACAAAATTTGGCCCCATTTAAGGAAATGGAGTCATTTGAATCTGAAAATAAAAGTTTTAAATAAACCTTGGATAGAGTAAGCATAGGATTAGAAGTTCATGGAGAGTATAATAAAAGGTGTCTGTTGGTCTCAATGACTCCTTTACAAAACATAGCTTAACAAGATACATCAATAGAGATGTTTATATTTTGTGCACAAAGAAAAAAAGAATTTATTTATTTATTTATTTATTTATTTATTTATTTATTTATTTATTTATTTATTTATTTATTTATTTATTTATT
>JAOYMU010000192.1:56144374-56158097 GCA_025802295.1 Psammodynastes pulverulentus
AAGGTGCCGGAACGCAGTACCGCCGAGTTCCGGCCGAAAAAAAGCCCTGTATATACCTATACTTAAAACCTATGAATATAATTAAAATTTCTAGTTAATTAGTAACAAGTCCTTTAAAATTTCTAGTTAATTAATAAGAAACCCTCTAACTCCAAATTAAAAGAAGAAAAAAAAGGGTAAGTAAAAAAAAAAAGCAAAGGCAATTAGAAATCTTTTCAATTCTAAACTATATGCATTTAATTCTAAGCTAGTTCATTACTAACAAATATCGAAATTCCCATCGCTTTTATATATCCTATTCTGTAAATATCTTAAACATTAAAGGGAGAGAAAAGAAAAAAGAAAGAAAAAGAAAAAAAATATATTAACAAGACATAAGAAAATCCAAATAACATCCGGTTAACTATAACTAAAAAATAATAGAAATATAAAGAGGAAACAAAAAATAAAAATATACATCCTAACTAACAAATAAGGCTTTCTCTTTAGTAATAGAAATAAAACTTATTTATCTGCAAGACAGCCCTTCTATCTCGTCAGGGAGGCAAATTAAAATTATTCTATAACATATATGTCCCCAAGTCTTAACATCAACAAAGCTATGGGCCAGCAAGAGTCATTATCAAAATTTGTAAAGTTAAGTTAGTGTTTCTTTTTATTTCTCCTTGACTTTTTTTTTGGCTCCTGCTCAGCCAAAACATTTCCTGAGCCCCTCTCTGAAATGGAATCTTCTTGGTTAGACGACAGCTTCAAATCTGCGTTTATATTCTCCAGCCCCTGTTCCTTGATTCTTGATGATGGTAATCCGCATTTGAGTTCATTGGTATAGAACTCCTCTGCTTGAGCAATTGTGTTAAGGCGATAATCCTTGTTTTGAAAGTCCACCAAAATTCCAACAGGGACACCCCATCTATAACGTATCTGTCTTGATCTTAGCACTTCTGTAAGGAATTTGTAGCTTTTTCTTATTGTTAAAATTCGCGTTGGTAATTCTTTGAAAATTATTATATCATTTTTTAATAAGTTGAGTTTCTGATGAAAGGAAGCCTGCAGAATATCATTCCTTAACCTTCTTGTGGTAAAATACACAACCACATCTCTTGACAAATTTCTCTATTTGGCAAACCGTGAGTTAGCTCTATAAACACTGTCCATTTGCCAGAGCAATTCCTTCTTGTCATAACCAGTAAGTTGTGCAAAGAATTCTACAAAGAGCGCTCTCAGATTTTCCTTAGAATTTTCTGGCAGGCCCCTAATTCTCACAGCAAATTCTGTTGCCTTATATTGAGCAAAAAGCCCATCAGATACTGCTTCTTCTTGGAGTTGTTCCACTTTCCCTTCCAAAATTCTATGATTTTGATATAACTTCTCATAGTCCTTATCAATTTCCTTAACATGCTCAATCAAAAGTTCCATGGCATCTCTAACTCTTTGATTTAAATCTGAGCATTTCTCTTGGAAAAAGTCTTTCATTTCTTGCATATCTTTTTTTGTTTGTGCTTGAAATTCCAGCAATACATCAGATATGGATTTGGAATCCTTTTGTATATTCAATTTGACAGGGACAATCACATCCTTCTCCAAAGAAAGAGGCTTTAAACATCTGTAAGCCATATTCCTTTTCAGAGAGTGAACAATGGGAACTAAACAGCCCCCCCAAAAGAGAAATAAGAAGGGAACTGCTTGCAATTATAGTCAAGTTATTAAAGAGAAAAAGTTTTTAAAAAGATAAAAAAGCCATAAGAAAAAGGAAAAATGTTAAAAAAAAGTTTTAAAACAATTCCTCTTAACTAAATCAGCAGGGAGTCCGGAATACACAAAAACAGACAGATCACTTTCACTTCCTCTCTCCACTTCCGTTTAAAACACCATTTTACCGGATTAAAAATATTTGAAAAAAAGAAAAAAATATAGAAAAATAGAAGAAAAAAAATTCTTTTAAAAGGAAGTGAAGATATAGGTTTCTTTTTTTTTAAAGGACATCTCCAGGTTGGTCTGCCTACTACTTTTACCTCGCGTTAGTCATTTCTTAGTAGGGACGGTCGTGTCTTCTTGTTCTGCTGGGCAGACATATTCCCTTCTCCAGAGATAGCGGGTCGTATGGGGAGCTCTCTTCTGCAGCCCTGGGCAAGCTCCAGGAAGCCGCTAGAGAGCTCTACCCTGGATCCGTCGACTCCTGCAGGCTTTTTTTCCCGAAGCCTGCGTTCAGCGCCGCTTGGGACAGCTGATTGATGCTGTCCCTTCACGGCAATGAAGAAGCGGGAACGGGCGCTTCAAAGAAGCGCCGACGAAGAACAACGTTGCCGCCGGAAGTCCAAGTCCACAAGTCTTAAAGTTGCTAAGGTTGGAGACCTCTGTACTAGACCATAATCTCCTAAGACTGTACAGGTTTACGGATTCAAGAGACAAAATGCGTGTTGCAGAGCATGTGGGCACATGCAGATTATCTGCTGGGAACATTAAAGCAGCTATGCCTTTTCCCACTCTGAATCACATTTTCTTCTTTGAATCTGGATCTCTGCACTGGCTTTATTGTAGTACGGCAAACCAGCATTTCTCTTCACTTTGCCACATCACTTCTATCTCGACGTGCTGCTTCGTTTGGTGACAACTTCCTGGCTGACTTAAACGTATAATTAAAAAGCAGGTAACTGAATTTAATGCTGGTTTTAGTCATCAAAATTGGAAACAATCCTTGGCTCCAGTTGCAAAAGGCAGTAATGAATTTTTAAAAACCTATCCTGGACTTTATAGGAAATTGTAATTTAGTTAGAAAGGATTGAGCATATCTTTACATCAGAGGTGGTATTCAGCAGGTTCTGACCAGTTCTGGAGAACCGGTAGCGGAAATTTTAAGTAGTTCAGAGAACCAGCAAATCCCACCTCTGACTGGTCCCGCCCCCATCTATTCTCTGCCTCCCAAGTCCCAGCTGATTGGCTGAGTCTTGTTTTGTTGCCCTGCACAAGAGAACAGAGCTGGAAAGCAGGTTAGTGGGGTGGGGAGGAAATGAAATTTTGCAGTAATCTTCCCCCATGAGTGGGGAGAGAATGGAGATTTTACAGTATCCTTCCCCTGCCATGCCCACCAAGCCATGCCCACCAAGCACACCACACTTACCAAGCCACACCCACAGAATTGGTAGTAAATTTTTTTTGAATCTCACCAGTGATCTGTATGTGATATGAAATGAAAATAAGAAAGTAGTAGGGGGAAAGGCAGCCTTTTTCACCGAGCAAAGTGCAGAACTAATATCAATCAGGGAAAGATAACTTTTAAAAAAATATTTTAAGAATAAAACAAAAATTGAGAAACACCAAGCCAAATCTAGGAAGGTCCCCTGCCAACACAATTAACTTGGCAGTCTAGGGTACTCTGGGGCATGACAGCAGCTTTATCTCCCTATTATGGTCAGCACATTATGTGAATGCATAGTGTAAGTAGTTTAGTTAAATACAGGTAGTCCTCGACTTACAACTGTTCATTTAGTGACCGTTCAAAGTTACAACACTGAAAAAAGTGCCTTATGTCCATTTTTCACACACGCACAACCGTTGCAGCATCCCCATCACGTGATCGAAATTCATATGCTTGGCAACTGACTCATATTTATGATGGTTGCAGTGCCCAGGGGTCAGGCGATCCTTTTTCGATCTTCTGACAAGCAAAGTCAATGGGGAAGTTAGATTCACTTAACGACCGCAGTGATTCACTTAACAATTGCGGCAAGAAAGGTCATAAAATGAGGCGAAACTCACTTAAATAACTGTTTTGCTCAGCAACATACATTTTGGGCTTAATTGTGCCCTTAAGTCAAGGACTACCTGTGCCAGGAATCTGAATCGCAGTTTAGTGAAACCAAAGAATAATTCCCATTTCACAGTCTGTGCGCTATACAGCCGCATGACCTACAGCTGTGGCTTTGTTAAGGTTCACTCTCAGCTAAGCCAACGTGAGTGACGAAGATCAGATTGCAATCTTTGTCCGCTTGCTTGGGAATAAGTCACGTCAAAGTCCGTGGGATTTATTGCAGGCGAATCAGGCACAGGATTGTGACTGAAGATGCGTGCAGGATTTTGAAAGCTTCAACTCCCTCTTGACAAGTCCTTATACCACTTAATACAGTTCATAAGGGTAATGCAGAGTGAATATTGAAAGGGCAGGAAGGGAAAAGGCTTCACTGCAAGCAGAAGGAACAGATCTCTGAAGAAAGCATGACCTTGGAATTACACTAAGATGCTTCCCCAGCCCCTCCCGACCTGAAATAAAAGATAGCTCTACTAATGTCTAATGTGAATTTTGTTGCTTCGTCTGCAGACGCATATTTTGGCTGAGATGTTTAGAGTTAAATCTGCATTGTTATCCTAGGTATAAGGCACATGTTTGTTTACATTTTATCCTAAGCAACCTGTTTCAATCATTGTTGAGCTTTGGGGAGAAAAAAGAAACTGCACAATTCGAGAAGAGTTCGTTTTCTAAAATTTAGTGAGGAATGATGTATGCCATGCCATAGAAATCATTTAAAAAATGTGGACTCAACAAAATTCTCGGATTTCTATGGACATGAATAACTGTATTTTTTTTAAAAAAACTATCAAAATGCATTTGGCTTAAGAGGCAAAAAATAATAATAATATGATGATGATTCTATTTCAACTCCATAACTAGCTTAGACAAATTGTTCTCTTATTACCCTAATTTCCATCAGCACAACAGAGATACATTTTACCCTGATCTACCTACCTTACAGTCTCGTAAGGATTATATACCATTTTAAGAATGTTAGTGATTACATGAGGAATAGATTCAGTCAGTCAAATCTCAGAGAGGCATTGCTACGTCTTACCAGTGATTTGCTTTTCTCATCTTTGTTTCTATCAAACCCACTGGGAGTGAACTATTATTCAGTCAGCAATGGAGCATAATATACGAATTATACTATTCATTATATTTCTATCCCATCTTTTTTTCTGAACTGGTCTATATAAGGTTCTCCGCTAGTGTTATCCTCACAAGAGTAGCCATGTCGGGAAACTAGACCATAAGAGAATGACTGGCCCAAAGTTATCTTACAGATAGTCCTCAAGCTTACAACCACAACTGAGCTCAAAATTTCTGTTGCTAAGCAAGGCAATTGTTAAGTGAGCTTTATCCCATTTTAGGACCTTTTTTTTTGCCACAGTTGTTAAGCAAATCATGAAAATTGTTAAGTGAATCATGTGTTCGTTCAGTGAATTTGACTTTCCCCCGTTGACTTTGCTTGTTGAAAGCCAGATGGGAAGGTTAAAAATGGAGATCAGATGACCCCAGGACAATGCAACTGTCATAAATACATTCCAGTTGCCAAGGGCCTGAATCTTGATCACATGACCATGGGGATGCTGCAAAGGAAACCAGTCATAAGTCACTTTTTTCAGTGCTATTGTAACTTCAAACAGTCACTATGCGAATGGTTTAGAGTCGAGGACTACCTGTAATGGGTTTTCATGGTCAAGGATGACATTGTATCTGACTGTCCCTGATCCATCACCTATTACATTCCCAGAGAGCCCATATATGATGCTATCAGATACTGTTTAAATATCAACTGGAACTATATCTGACATTCAGAAGCCCTGAATCTTCGAAGGCATAAATTAAACAAATATATTTTATTCTCTTAATTTCTTTCTGGAATATAAATTGTGCTGAAGTCCATGTAGATTTGCAGCTATTTTTCTCAGAAACTGAGTTTATAAGGAAATGAAAATGAAAGAAGTAAAAAGATTTGTCCATCCATCCATGTCGCTTAAGAAGATTCCTAGTAAAAGCACTGATGAGGGAATTTCAGTTTTGCTCACTTTCTTGGTTTTCTAAATTTAGTTTTTGTTAAATGGTTCTGGGACATTTAAGCTTACATTTCTCACAAAATAAAGTCTTTCTGTATAAAGTACACAATGGGGAAGCCAGATTCATTTAACAAACATGCTATTAACTTAACAAGGGCAGTGATTCACTTAACAACTGAGGCAAGAAAGATCGTAAAATGAAACAAAATTCACTTAACAACGTCTTACTTAGGAACAGAAATGTTAGGCTCAATTGTGTTCATAAGTCAAGGGGTTTCATTGTGGTCATAACCTGCAGTGTTATGATTTCTTCCGCTTTTGTTTCATAGGTATTAAGATAGAAAATTGGTTTCTGAGGTTTAAAAACAAGTCTGATTTTCATGAGCAAAATACAGGAAGATATTGTAGGGGAACTTCCTGGTCCGACCAAAAATATAAGAAGCCAGGAAGGCTGCATAGCGATGGGAGTATATACAAGAAAGGATCTGCCAGATGCTTGTAAGAATAGAGCAATGCAAAATAAGTAGTGAAATAGCCCAAGAATAGGGTAAAAAACACTGGAGGGTGATCTTTGCACAGGAGGCAGACAACTGTGGGAAAATGGCATTAGTATGTATCCAGCCAAAGGACGTTTTTGCTTCACATTCTTCCAGCCAATGTTTGTGTCCTCTACCCCCTCTCAAAGTGTGATTGCTTAAATCCTTTTTTTATTCTTTTACACCTTCAATTAAGAAAGAGATGGTGCTAAAAGCTAAATAAAGCATCTGGTGTATACACAAGAATAATTAACTGCATAATAGTTCTAATGCAAGCTACATTTCATTCAGCTTATAAAGCATTCTGAGTTCCTTTGGTGAAAAGATTCTGTATAGCAAGTACAAATGTGATTATTATCAGCAATATCCTTCAAACCTTAATTAGATGATTGAAGGACAAGCCTTGTAAAAAGCAGAGGTAATGCCATTTAAGTGAAACTATTCTTAGCTGACTCTGTTTAATACTTCCACTTTTAAAACAAATTAAATTAACTGAACTATTTATACAAGCAAGCAATCTCTTTTGATATTTTTTTTTAGAAGTAAAATATTCTTCCAAGGGAAATGTTTGTCTTGTAGAATTGGAAGCTGCTATTCAGAATTGCAATCTTTGGGAAGGTTAATATTACTATTTATGAAAAAGAAGACTTGTGTTCTGGCTACATTTTAGATAGGTGAATAGTGATGAGAACAGTGAGAGATGTGCTTTGGTGTGCTTGTGTTTGTTTTTACAGGGTGTGCTTGTTTTTACCCCTTTCTCTGTTTCTAAGTATTGCCGTGGATATTGTGGTGACATGATATCACTTCAGTGAGCGGGACTGGATTTTTTTTGGCTTCCCTTTCAGCAACATTCCTCCGATTTGGAGGAATATTAAAACGGATGTTAAAATATCCGATTTGGAGGAATATTAAGGTATCCGATTTGGAGGAATATTAAAACATCTTGTATATATTCATATTTCAATGAATGAGAGAACCAGTTTGGTCTAGTGGTTAAGGCACCAAGGTAAAAACAGAGGAAATGTGAGCTCGTTTAATAAAATGGATATTAAAATATCCGGTTTGGAGGAATATTAAAATATTCTATTTGGAGGAATATTAAAACATCTTGTATATATCATATTTTTAAAAAAATAGGTTAAAGTTGTCATATCATAAATTGGCATTTATTAATAAAAGTGAATGGAATGAATGAATGAATGAATGAATGAATGAATGAATGAATGAATGAATGAATCCATCCATCCATCCATCCATCCATCCATCCATCCATCCATCCATCCATCCATCCATCCTACCCATCCATTCATCCATCTACCAGCCCATCCATCCATCCATCCATCCACCATCCAACCAACCACTCATCTATCCATCTAGCCACCCACCCACTAATCCATCCATCCATCCATCCATCCAACCAACCAACCAACCAACCAACCAACCATCCATGGATTGAACTCAATAGCCCAATAATTGTGAATATGTGGGAAAAAAATCTGAGGTGTTCAGATTTGCTGCCTTGGATGAAAAATAATGATCTATCTAATAATTTAAGATACTAAATTATATTTTGGGTAAATGCCTCTGTGGTGAATGAGATAGTTCCCCATTGCCTCCTCCTGGTATCTATTGTGCTTATAACACGATTTAGTAACTCATTTGTGTAGACTGGGTTCATACATCATACGTTTATTCATATATAAAAATAGTTTTTAAACTTTATTTTGTGTGAACACTGTCATTCTGGTGTGTAAGTCATGGTATTCTTTATATGTAGACCTGATGCTTGCTTATTCAACAAACTATGATCAGGTAACAGATAGTTTAGTATAACACTTGAAACAAGTGACATTCAAGTTGCTGGACAATTAGAATTGGACAGATAATATCTACTCTGCCATTTCTATTTGTAGCATGTTCTATATATTTGTGAGAAAGAAGAAAATATTTTTAGATAGATATATTTGGAGAAATATTTTTGGAAATATATTTGAAGAAAAGAAGCATTGTAAGAGAATTAATGGTAGATCAATTGCATTCATGAATGCATTGTGTGTATGGCCAGAGAGTCAGAAATCATGTATAATACTTCTATAAAATGATAGTTTCAAACTTATATAAAATTAATAAAATATATAATTTATATACATTATATAAAAATAATATAGATTCTTGGGGGTAAAAATCAGATGACATCAGGAAAATTTCTAAAATAGAAGATCATTCTCTTTTCCATGTGACTTTCCATATGTTGCCTTAATTTACATGTGTTTAGTAAGGCAGAGATTGACCTTTATCTTGTTTCTAGTCCTAGGAGAAAAAGTACTAAGAAGTAAAGCAATACAAAAAAACATGAAAAAAACTAAACTGCTAATTTTCTGAGGCTTCCAGTGGCAAGACAGAACTTTGTTTAAAGGGGTAGCTTGTACCATTTCAAGTTTTCATTAGTTTAACAGTTAATTATATGGAAAGAAATACTAAATGTATATTATAAGGCGGTCCTCGATTTACAACAGTTCATTTTGTGATCATTCGAACTTACAACGGCACTGAAAAAGTGACTTATGACCATTTCTCACCTTTATGACCATTGCAACATCTCTGTGAGCACAAGATCAAAATTCAGAAGCTTGGCAACTGACTCATAGTTATGACAGTTGCAGTGTCCTGGGGCCATGTGATTCCCCCTTTTGTGACCACCTGACAAGCAAAGTCCTTTGGGGAAGCCAGGTTTGCTTAACAATCATGTTACAAGCTTAACAGCTGCAGTGATCCACTTAACAACTGTGGCAAGAAAGGTCATAAAATAGGGCAAAACTCACTTAAAATCTGTCTTGCTTAACAACAGAAATTTAGAGCTCAATTGTGGTCATAAGTGGAGGACTCCCTGTACAGAGGTAGGGAAGACCAGAAGCTTTATTTCTCACTTGAATCCCTTTTGTCATCACTTTTCTGTGTAGTGGTCCAAACAATTCGGACAGAGTAAATGAAAAAAGTGGGCTCAGTGAAAAAAAGCAAAAGATGATTGAGATCGGTAGTAGACTAAAGAAACCCTGGTTCTCATATTGAAAAAAGGAGTTTGAAAGAGCAAATACCACGTAAAGCAGTTTTCATAACTCACTAGTGTTTTTGCTGAGTTTAAGAGTCCTCCCTCCCTTAAAAATAAATTTGAAAATTCTTTGACTCCTAAAATTCCTCCATGGAAGTTGCTACTTTTCATGCTCTTTCAAAGAACAGCCATTACAACAAGACTGACCTCTTGATTTATGTGATACACTCATTAGAGGAAGGATATTTGGGATTAATAAAAGGATAAAAAGACACTTATAGGTATATTTTCTGCATATATTTTTCAAGAATTTACATACAAGTTTTAGATAGATGTTAAGAGCTAGCTGGATAGATAGATAGATAGATAGATAGATAGATAGATAGATAGATAGATAGATAGATAGATAGATAGATGATAAGAGCTAGCTAGAGTGAGTGAGTGAGTGAGCGTCAGGAAACTTAGAGCATACCTTTAGAATAGCACACAGCAGAATATGTGCAGTATCAGTGTGCCTCTACCCAGTACACATCTTCTAGGCAGAAAGAAGCTACCGCAAACTATGTGAATTGCCTCTTAGAGGGCAACTGATAGAACAAAGTCGCTTCTAGATGAGATAGGTGGCACATAAATCAAATCAAATCAATCAATCAATCAATGTTAAGTTCTCAAAAAACATATAGACCACAAGGCTCCTCTTTATGCCATCTATCAATGTGACTGTCCTTCGTCTTTTCTTCCCAATCCATTTTTCCCTTGAAAGAACAAAAATGCTAGCAGTGAAGGCAAAACATCTGGGAATAAGATGGCAGGTAATATTATCTGGCTCCATGAGGGAAGCAGGTGAATTGTTGCCTGGAATTTTCTCAAGGAGTCTTTTTCAGCAGCAAATTATTCAGACTGAGAAATGTCAGGGATCCTAAAGGATTGTAATAGCAATGGATTTGTCTTCTTACAACCCAAACTTCTTAGAAGCCGAGATGTTTAAGAGATGTTTAAGTGACCATTTCAATCTGTCAGCTGGAATTAACCTGTTCAGTTAAGGTTTCACTCATCAAATAATGAGGACAATTTCTAAGATATCAAGAATTCATTGGTAATAGACTACTAGAATGAAATAACTACCCAATTGTAATAGCAACTTCGTAACCTCCCTAGGGTTATGTATTTCCTGGTTTTACCATTAAAATCATAGATTATGTTATAATGTGACAGATTTTCTTTGTCAGGAAACCATTCCTAATAATCAGGCAAAATTGTAACAATTTTAGTAATTCTACCTTATTATTCCTAATTATGAAATGTGCTATTATCATTATGGACATAGTAACTGATGATTTTTAAATATGGAGAAATGATGTTTCACACATGGATGTTATAAAAATGGTCTTATTTATTTTAAAATAAATCTAAGTTAATTTAGAAGTTGGATGATAGCCCCTTTTGGAAACAAATCTTTTTTTTTTTTTAAAAACAAACTTTATTCTAAAATAAATTTTATTTATTTTTTCAGGGAGGTTTATTCCCACTTTAGAGGACATAGTTTTGTGGTAGTGAAACCGGAACTGCCTGAACAATTCTAGAGTCAGACTGATTGTCTGGGAGAACTCTGTATTTACCCTAGGTAATCAGTGAATAACTTATTACAAAATTTCACGAATGTTGTTCACTTCAGTTTTATAAATCTATATATTTCGAATATAAAGCAATATAATTTATCATTGTTAACTATTTCAGGCCAATTCAAAATGGTGAAGATATGTCTGTTCCAGTTTGCATAGGAGCAGGATATGTTATAGGGTTCCTATAGACACATGATATATGGATTTAGGGGTTTTATACTTTTTTCATTTTGTCACTTTTATATGTACTTGAATTTTAACTTAACATTCATAACTGCCCAGAGGTTCTGGGAATGGGCAGCACGCAAGCAAACCTTATTGAAAATCTGTTTGTATGGGCTTTATATTTGGTAAGCAATTTCTGAGTTATTGAAAGCTAGCCAGTTAGCATTTATGAATGTACACTGTTATCACACATTAATTTTTAGAAATGAATCATGTCCCCTGTTATTTGCTAGATATTAGATAGAAGTCTGAGACTGCCAAAGCAGTATTCTCAGAAATGCTGCCAGTTCTACACCCAAGGCCAACGAGACAAGCATTGCTCAAGGGTTCCTGTGGATGAATGAGGCAATGGTGACAGGCAGAGGGATTTAGATTTCTTAGGCACTGGGCCATTTTTTGGTAATCTGAATTTACACAGGAGAATTGGGCTCCATTTGAATTGAACAGGAACCAGGCTGCTGGTGTATGATATAACAAAGATGCCAGAGCCATTTTTCAGCTGATCCCTGGAAAAAAAATTGAAAAGTTGAAAAAAGTTGGGCAGCATCTGTTTTGAAAAGGTGTCAGGAATTTCAGAAAATACTATAAAGAACAGGACCTATATTGGAAGTAGATTAGTGAGCAGCCATGGATAAATTCCACAAATAAGTGAGTGAGTGAGTAAGTGAACCAATAGATAACCACAATCATACCACTATTACACTTCTTGCAAGTATCCCAGTTGGCTTTTGTGAGGAGGGAGGGAGAGTTGGGCAAAGATGGGCCTTTGCCTGATCCTACAGGACTGTTCTTATCAGCTGGCAGCTTGAATGATAATAGTAAAAGGTAGAGTAATTTTGGGGGAAATCACTAGTAATCCAAAACAGTGATTGGGCTATGGAAAGGCAATGTGTTATATGATTTCTTTCCTTAGTTGGTACAGAGATAGCAGACTCAAGAGCTGCCTCATCTGCCCATCAGAGTTGTCTTCAATTAGTCTATAGGAATCCTCTAATAGTTTTCAGTATGTTACTGAATCTGACAACATAACTAGAAATAGAATATCAAGTTCTCGCTGTGAAAACAGTATTACAGATAGTTGTTGCTTAATGACCAATCACTTCAAATGTACACATTTACTTTTGATTTACTATGCTGTTTGCTAGTTCCTGGCATTTTGGGCCAGGTTCCAACAACAAAAAAGGCCCATAGGAATACATTGACTCACTTAATGACTGCAATGTTCACTTAATGACTTAATATGCAAAAGGTAGTGAAATCAGATCTGCTAACATGAGTGCCTCAAATTATGACCATCATGATTTCCAATGATGGAAATTACAGTCTCCATTACAACAGTAAGTTGAAGACTACGTGTAACTAATTAAATTTTTCCCCCTCTTCTGATCCTGTTACTTTTTTTGTACTTCTGTGTTCCTTCCAATGATAGAACAATAAAGAATGGACATCTACAGAGGTTAAGTGTTCTGAGTAATACAATGTGGAAAAAAATATGCATTTTTTCCTACTAGTTCAATTGGATAAAATATTTCTTTTGTCCTATCTCTTTCCAAAGAGAAATATCTTCTTTTTCTCTATTCTTGGACTCAGTTATAAGGCAGTTAATGGTTTGTAGAGATGTCTATCTTTCATTGTACAAACATCTTTCCAGAGATCTGCAGCTACCTTGGTTTCCCACAATTAAACTAAATCACAAGAAAAAAACCACAAAGATGGAATTCTTGCTCCAGATTGGAAAGTGGGCAAACAGAAAGATATAGGATACAAAAGACATCAACAATCACAACTGTAATATATCTCCAGCAATGAAATAAACTTCAAAAAAAAAAAATTACCAAGGGAAGAGAAAATTGAAAGAAATTTTGAAGACCCAGCAAAAAAGATAGAAGATCACAAACTTATTTTGCAGGGCAAGAAAATGCTTATGAAATTACAAGGCAGATTTTGACATCAGTTATGGGAAAATTGGGAAGAATAATAATTGAGACTAATTTTTTGAAGAGCATCTTGCCTACCTTGCCAATAGCAAGACGCTTTCCTGAATAAATAAGCCTTTATGCAGTAAACTATAACAATTCACATATTTTCAAATGTGCGTCCTGGATTTCCCTTGAGCAGAAGATGTGAACAGTAGTAATGCTGTTTACAGAAAGTATGGATTCCAGCTACTTTATCTGTACAAGTCAAGCACCTAACTGAATTTCCTTTTCAAAAATGTTATTCCCCATAGTTTCACAATCAATACTAGAGATAAGGAAAGCCAGTGTGGTGGTTAAGACGGATAGGACTGGGAGAATCAAATTCAGGTGAACCCCTAGCAATGGAAATTTGGCTGGTGACTGTCACTCTTTCTAAGCCCAATTCACTTAACAGAATTTCTGGTTTAGGGACAAACTGAAGCAAGATCTCCTTGAGTTGTTGAGTGGATGGTAGAATATAAATCATCTCCTCCTCCCCCTCCCCCT
>JAOYMU010000192.1:56158197-56168213 GCA_025802295.1 Psammodynastes pulverulentus
GGGATCACCCAACAGGGAGCCACAGCAGAGGGCCCAAAGAGCCACATGTGGCTCCAGAGCCGCAGGTTGCTGACACCTGGTCTAGTAGTTAAGGCACCAGGCTAAAAACAGAGGGAATGTGAACTTTAGTCCCGCCTTATGCATGAAAGCCAGCTGGATGACTGAATTTCAGCAAGCTAGATTGCTGTGAGCATTTCTGTTTAGGGACCCAGTATTGTGTTGTCAATAAAATCAAGGCTCATGAAGCAAAATAATCATTTTCCTTTCTCTTTTCAATCCTTCCTCAGTAAGAAAAACTGCTTTACATTTCTCCCATCTGTTCCCAGTTTCTGCCTCTATCCCACAGTGCTATTGTGGCTATGAGGGAGAGTAAAAACCCTCCAAAACCCTTGTTTTGTTTCATTGTTAAGTGGCCAAGTTGATTGTTTGATTTAAACAGTGAATAATCCCTGTTGAACAGTGGATAGAGGTGGGTGTGAAGAAGAGCCACCAAGTTTTGGCTAGGCTAGTTGTGTTCAACAGTAGTGTGAAACTTGAAGGAAATTGTTGTCCTTTTCTAAATATGTCCTCAGTCTGGAAAAAAAAGAGGAAAGGGAGTACAGCTGAAGGGAAATGAGAGGATGGAGCAGTGGGAAGAGGAAAACCTTTGTGTCCAAGACGAAATTACAGTCCAGAGAATGTAAAGCACTTTTCCTCACTGAGGAAGGATTGAAAAAAGAGAAAAGCTTACTACTGAATCCAAGTTGTGAAGGGAGGGAAATAGTCTTCACGGCTAAACAAGCAATTGCCAGTTTCTAGCAGTGAAGGCTAGAAACCAGAGCCAGTTGAGCCTAGTGTTAAAGCACCAGTCTAGAAACTGGGAAACTGTGAGTTCTAATCCTATTTTAGGCATGAAAACTGAATGGGTGGGCCAGTCACTCTCTCTCAACCCAATTCACCTCATACATTGTTACTATGGGGAAAGAAGAAAGGAGTATTAGGTATTTTCACAGCTTTTTCACAGCTACCATGAGCCACCAATTGCCTATCTATGATACACAGAGACAAAGAGGAGGAGGAGGAATTCAGCGACACTGGGATAATTGCCTTCTCAATTATTTATTTATTGAAATTAAGAGCATGTGAACTTACCTCTATTGACTAGGAAATAAGTCTCCCTGAACTTAATGGCCTACTTTCTGAATAGTCCTGAATAGAACTGGATTAGGTTTAATGGTGCCTTTCACAGTTATGGACTGATTAGTTCATACATCTTTTAGTCATTATTTTTCGGGAACTTGACCCATCAAAGAGTCAGAAACTGCATTTAGGCTAGATGGCTGTTTTTGCTGCTCCATTGTTTGAAAGACGAGTTTCTGTGAGAGCAGAGTAGATAAGTAAATTCAAACTCTTTTTGGTTTCCAGCAGCTGCTCCCTCGGGCCTCATAGTCCTTTTCTTGAAGACTTATACAGCTATTCTCCATTTCAATCTCCCCACGGAATATAAAAAAAACCTATACTTGTAAAATCAAAGGTTTTCAGTCCAGGAAATATACTTAGCTGTTAAATAGATTTTTTTCCCTCTCATTTAAAGGAACATCAACAAGGAAAGCATGTGTACAGAAAGCCTATCTGTAAGACGGTGAGCAAAGGGGCCTTTTGAATAGCATTGTGCTCAGAGAAGAGTTCCAAAAAATCCATTAAACTCCCCAGGACAAATGTATTTTTAAAAGGCTAGACAACAATAGCCTCCTGATGAGATTAACACCCTTTTCCAACTCTTTCAAGGACTGCTATCAGGGAAGGGATTTTTCCCCTCCGCTTTTCTGATCGAAGAATGTGACTTCAAAATCAGGCCATAACTTAAATTGTCAGCTGCACTTTGTTACACTGTCAATTGTTGTTCATAAGCTATGTAAATAAATCTCAGTATTGGAAGCTACAAAACAGGCAGCAAACACAGTATATTTTGCTAAGATGCAGTGATTTTCTTCCCCCCTGAACACCAATCCTGATGTTTAACCCTTCAGGCGACCACAGACCGCGATTCCCAATTAGGAAAGTGCAATTGGATCTAGCTGGATGATTCTGGAACAGACAGACTGAGGTGATTCGCAACAAAAAATTTTTTTGAAACGCTCTTATTTGCTTTATCCTGGATCAAAACTTTGATCCTTGCTTCTCCCCCCCCCCCTTTAGAATTCAGTATAGGATTGAGAGAGAACTGAATGACTAATAGGTCTGCTCTCAGTACAGAATGACCTAAAGAATCAGGCCAACCTTTGGTTTCCCCAGATAGATTATCAGTGGGCGGAAAGAACTTGCACTTTGACCCACCTCTCATCTGGAACCATTGTGTGGTGATTTTTTTGTGTGTGTGTGTGAATTGTTTCAGATGGCTAAGAGCATAGTCCAAGCAGATGTGCTTTCTTCCAGGTCATGAGCTGGCACAAAAGCTGGCACACTTTTGAGCTGCCCTCACTGACAACCCCTATTCTGCTTAAGTAACGAGGCTAGCCATTTCTGTTGTCCTTAGTTTTTACTTATTTGTTAGATTTAGTAAGGTCACCCAACTCCAAAAAGACTCTGGATGGTTTACAGCCTCTCCAATTGCATATGTTAAAAACGTAATTAAACACTCCATGGCTGCCCAGACTAAAACAACATGGGTTTCCACAGATGGCCTAATCCCAGTCAAGAAAAGTAACTGGTGGATTTCCCGCTTGTTTTTTTCAAACAAATGTCATCTTTTTGTGGGAAAAGAGGGTGCCTTCATTTATGAACAGATAGGGCTGGACCAGTGGTGGTTTCCTATCGGCGCTGCTACCGGTTCGGTGACAGTGCGCACGCATGCGTGGCTCGGACAAGCCCCAGCTAAAGTGCCTCTCAGCTGTTTTAGCGTGGCAATCCGCTCTGCCGCGTCATTTAGTTGAGTGGATAAAGCTAAAGAAAGAGCAAGGGCAGGTGGGAGAGCCCACAAAACCGCCCAAACACTCATCGTCAGAGCTACCGCTTGCCACCGCTACCGGCTCGCCCGATTAGGGGCGAACTGGCAGCATACCAGTGGTGACTGGGCTGTATGTTAGTTAACTTTTTTGTAGGCTCTTTACTGAACATTTAGAGGCTGTTGTGTTTTAATAATTTAATTTTAATTTCCTCCTCTAAGATATTTTTGCCCTAAAAGAGGGGGGATATATATGATATATATGAGATTTACATGCACATTTGAGGGAGATCAGAGGTTTAGAAATGTGAAATTATATATATATATATACAATTTCACATTTCAAAATCTCCCAGACGTATTTCACATTTGTAAACCTCCAAGCACCTCAAATGTGCATGTAAATATATAATATTCCACCTCTCCCTCATTGACTTGATTTACAAATACAATTAAGTCCAGAATTTCAATTGCTAAGTAAGGTGGTTATTAAGTGAGTCACACTTGATTTTTAACAACCTTTTTTTGCCATGGTTCTTAAGCAAATCATTGCAGTTGTTAAGTGAATCTGGTTTCCTCCATTGAGTTTGCTTATCAGATGACAGTTAGGAAGGTTGCAAATGATGATCACCTGACCCTGAGATACTAACCAACTGTTGTAAACACATACCCATTGCCCTTCACCCAAATTTTGATAACACGTTTGTGGGGATACTATGATGGTCATAAATATGAGGCCCACCCATAAATCAATGCCATTGTAACTTCAACCTTTCATTAAATGAATGGTTTGAGTTGAGGGTTACCTATAAAACTTTTGAATTTATACTACTGATACTTGGAAGGATTAATATATTTAATGGGTTTAATATTCTTTCCACTTTTATCACATTCTGCTAAAAAGTGAAGTAGCTTTTGGGAGTTTGGAATTTTTCCCATTTATTGTTTATAGATAGCAATAGCACTTAGCACTTAGACTTATATACCGCTTCACAATGGTTTACAGCCTCTCTAAGCAATTTAAAGAGCATATTGACCTGAACAATCTGGGTACTCATTTTACCGACGTTGGAAGGATGGAAGGCTGATTCAACCTTGAGCCTGGTGAGACTTGAATTGCCAAACTGCTGGCAGCCAGTAGGCAGCTGAAGTAGCCTGTAGTACTGCATTCTAACCACTGTGCCACCGTGGCTCTTATTTAGATAGTTTCTAAATCAAATCTTGAATTTCCAAACAGTTGAGTAGAGTTCAATTGCACTTGAATCATGATCCCTTTAAATTTTGAATACAAATCAAATCAGAGATGATTCACACTGGTCTAAAGTACACTTATTGTGCCTAGCACAGTAACTTCCTAGGGAATATATTGGTGAAGACAGCAAGAGATTGTAGACAATATCACAATAAAAGCCAGATTAATTGAAGAGCTGGAAACTATCCCTGATACTGAAAGACAGTTTTATATTCAAAATCAATATAACACGCAATCAAGTAGATTACATAGGGAATCCATTATCCCAAATTCCATATGGATTATACAAGGTAACATGAATTAAATTTCTTGAACTCTTTCCTCATAACTATATCATTATTTTAAAATAACACATTATAAAAAGTATAGTGATTAATAGAGCTGTAATAACAAGCAATTACAGTTCAAGTAGAAAACTGTAATATGATAGAAATCATTTCCCTAAAGACAGAAACTGGGGAAAGTAATAAAAACTATGATTATCCATACAAAATTACCCTGGAATACTTTATGTATATTCTTATCAGAACTATTATACAAAGCTTTATAATTAAAAACTATAATTTTCCATACTTCATTCTTAATGCTTTTGTTCACTTGCTGGAACGTAGCACAACAGATGACGGGAATTTAAATTCAGTCGGTGGGCAAAACAATACATTTTTCATTGTATTCAGCTTAAACTGTCGAAAAAATGTCTTTTTTCAATACAACTGGAAAACCACTTTGTATATACACTCTGCCAGTTAGCTAAATTTTCATAAACTGTGTTTAATATCAAACATGAATGCCAACAAGGTTTTTTTAAACTATTGCATTAATACTCCTCTGTTATTGTTAACATATTTTCTAAGAATCCAGCTTTTCTTTTACAAAAAGAAAAAAAGAAAAAGCAAGCGAGGAAGAGGAAGGTGAAATAAAACTATTAGCAATATTTCCACTGTGATTAAGAGAAATGAAACATGACTTTATTCAGATCCTTCTTCATAAAATGCTTGACAGCATGTCTTGCGTAAAAATAATTAAGCTTTTTAATAAATTTCAGTGTCCCATACTGACATACTGATGTAAATATAAAAAGAGATTATGACATCCCAAAAGGCCCATCTTCTGATAGAGATAGATGCATGTATTAATTTATGTTTTTCCCACTGTCCATTTTGTTAAAAAAATTCCAATTCTTTTCATAATATATTGATAAAGAAATAGCAATCTGTTAGCAAGAAACAAAACAAATGACATCCATACCCATCTGAACCAGAGAAATTAAATACACTATTGCAAGTCGGAAAATTTCATGTAATACCAGTTAAAATGACAACCCAAATAGGAAAAAAAATGAGGTGGCCAATACGGTTGAATTCACCAGGACTCGAATGCTAATTGCCTTGAGCAATGCCTCAGATTTCGTTGCCCTTCATATTCTAATCCATTCCACATATAAGAAATATGAGAGTTTGGATATTTATTTTATTTAGAGAATTTTTACGGCTGACCATTCACTGGCAAGATATGTTTTTAACAAAACCTAAGATCATGTCAATGACATTCTTCTCATTCATTCCTAATTTGAATGCCACTGTTAGCTGTTAAAATACAAGGAAATAACAACTTTTGGTTTGTGAATCCTTTTTACCCGAATATCCGCCTTGTACAATATGGAACGTATGCCTCAGTGAAAACTAATGTAAACTCCTTTGAGAATCCCCATATCTCTGTACAGGTTGAACTGCTGTATAGATTGAACCATCTGTAGATCTGTTCTTCATCCAGTGGGAGATAAGAGTTTGCAAGACACTAAAATACTATCCTCTTTATTATCCATAGTAGTAGGGTAGTATATCAATCTATCATTTTTTTTCTTTTTCTGTAGGAAAAAAAATGTAGAAAAATTCACCCCTTATGTTATATAACTGTTAAATTGGCCATGATCTTGTATTTTTTTTAATGTAAGCCATCCTCTTTTTGTTCCGTCTCGTGTAATTTCTCCGGCTGTAGGTTTTTCAGATGCAAATTTTTCTGATGTAAGACTTCTGTTTGACCATAACTACCACTTTTGTCTGCAATATTCAGAAGTGCAGCACTTTGTAGTCTTAAAAAACAAAACCCAAACAAACAAGATTTTTGACTAGAGAAAGACAGATTGCTCAGATTTGCTTACAGAAAAATCCATGGTGAAATTGCAGATGATAGCGTTACAATTTAGAAACTGGAAGGCTCTTACATTTGTGTTTAGTAATGATAAAGTATATCTGAAAGCAACTGGGAAAAAAGATAGGAAACAAAGCAAACAAAGAAGAAGGAAATCTTGAAACAACAATATGCATTTAAGATGTCCGTTCCCAGAAAAGAATAGGAAGGAGTTATTATGTCAACTCCTATGTAGACTTTGAATAAAGTTCATTGAACTCTTGTTAATTCAAGGATGCAACTTGGCCTCTAATTGTGATAAAGTCAAACTGCCATTTCTTTTTCTTTTGTAGTGTAGTTCATCTGGCCACATATTCAAAACAATGCCAATATATATTAATGTTTGTAGTGAATTAATTCTTTCGATCAGTTGAGAAAATCTTGAACATCTCAAGAACTTTTTATCAATCAAGAAAGTTAAAAGAAAACCCAGAAAAACAATGTGATAATAGGGATGTCCGTAGCAGAATAGGTTTTTAGTCAGAGAATTCTCCAGACATACAAATTGGATTTAGCATTTAGTTGCACTAAGAATTCTCTAGCACCTTTCTGGGAAGAAGTAGTAAGAGATGATTGGGTCTATCTCTTTTGCAAAATATCAAGCTTTTAAAATCAAACTTGCTTGGGTTCTTTGTGCGATAGATTCCATGAAACTATTTTGTAAATCTTCAGTTGCTAAGTTGATGATCAATGAGAATTTTTTTCCAGAAATACACTTTAGTACAATTGGCAGATGGTGTGTGTGTGTGTGTGATTTGACATGGCTGGCATCCCTTGTAGGATACCATTACAGAAGAAGAGTAGTTAATTATTGTTTCTAACACACACCTATGCACTCACAAAACACATAACTCTATTTATATTCTACAAATACTATATGATAAGAGGTGCCGTGGTGGCTCAGTGGCTTAAAGATGCTGGAGAAGATCTGTTCTCTGGTGGTTCAAGTCCTAGCACTGCATGACTGGGTGAGCGCCCATCACTTCTGCCAACCTAGCTGTTCGAAAGCATAATACATGCAAGTAGATAAATAGGTACCACTTTGGTGGGGAAAAATAACAGTGCTTCGTGTGGAAGTACAAACTCAACCGGTGCCAGACCTATCTGACATCCGAACGTGAGGCAACATTGGTTTCCAATATTTCACCCAAAGTCAGTGTAATTCAGGGGTGTCAAACTTGCATTATCAGGTGACGTATAGTGACTTTTTCCCCCTAAAGCGGGCATGGGTGTAACACATCTGGCCCACGGGCACGAGTTTGACAGCTCTGATGTAGACGAATGAATAAATGAGGGAAAGAAGAAGAAGCAGAGGATGCCTGTTGTGTAAATACGATCATGTTCCGTAGATTCTCCAATTAAAATGCATGGCTCACCTAAGCTTCAGATTTTCTTTATTTAAACATTGGTTGTTAAGGACAGAAAGAAAGAAAAAGGAAGGAAGGGAAAAAAATGCAAATGAAGTCCAGGATAAGCACCGCCATGTTCAAAATTGATGATTTCTCTACTTAAGACAAATGAAATCAGTGTCTGTTACAGTTCTGAAATGTTTTGCTGCTTTTGTTTTTTCCTTCCAAGTTGTAGGAAACCTAATATTTTAGGCTTTG
Source organism: Psammodynastes pulverulentus (assembly GCA_025802295.1). Taxonomy (NCBI): domain Eukaryota; kingdom Metazoa; phylum Chordata; class Lepidosauria; order Squamata; family Psammodynastidae; genus Psammodynastes; species Psammodynastes pulverulentus. The sequence goes on from JAOYMU010000192.1 coordinate 56,166,170, forward strand.
ATCAAAAACCCAAGTTTTATTCCTTTCAAAAAGGAAATATTTTCTTAGGTTAGCCTAGCTAGCTAAATTTTTTGAAAGAGAACATGTTTCAGTGGTACTTAAATTTAAAAAGGATGCATATTTCAAATGTCAGGACAAATTATCCAGCAATGTTACTGTCAACTGAGTGTACAAAGCTCTTGCAATTGTAACATTTTGATAACTAATGGATCTGTTTATTCAAGAGAAGGAACATTTTGATCCTGAATGTTCTGCAGTTCAATAGCATTTCCTGTTGCACTAGAAAATGCCAGCAACATTTCACTAGAAGCAAAACTGAATGTCTCCCTCAGGTAAAACATTAGAATTCGGGTGCTAACCAAAGCCAGCGCAATGATAGCTAGGCTTCTAAAATTTCTCAAGAGGGTTTTCAGGGCTTCTTAAGGGACGATAATTTGTGCCTCAGGTAAAATTAGGTGAAATATATGATCGTATTCCAGGATGCAAACAAAACATTTCGTATAAGGCTACTTCTTTTTTTCTTTATGGGTACCAAACCTAAGAAAAAAGATTCACAGGTAGATCTTCAATGAGATATTAATTTGAAATAATTAATTCTTCTGCCCAGGTGACATGCTCACTGTGAGATCATTCACCTTTTCTCCCTTGTCCTGAGAGACTTACTCTGAAATCACAAACGGTGCCATTTCAGGCTTCTGTAGTAGCGGGTCTTGAATACACAGAGTTACTGCAGAGCGAAAGTAATGGGGAAACTCATTTTCTAGACTTGTTGAAATGACCTTTTGCTCAGGTTTAATGTCAATGCTGCCTATAGGGATAACATTTCCATGTGGGCAGGTGGAGCTGGGATACAGACATGGAGTTTTAAAGGTTGATGGAATTACAAATCTTCCTAATGCTGGTCACTTTGAATACGAGAGACAAGGGATATTTTAAAGGCAAACTCCAGGCAATAATTTTAAAAAGATTCCACATTGGAAGTTCTGTATGAATTTGTTCCTGGGTGGAGGGATGCTGCAGTGCGGTGGTGCAGTGCAGTGGCCTAGAGGTGGAGCTCTGGCCTCACAATCAGGAGGCTGTGAGTTCGATCCTAGGCAGAGGCTAATATTTGGAATAGACTCTCCTGCTGGAGCAAGGGGGTTGGACTACATGACCTCCCAGATCCCTTCCAACTCTGTTATTCTGTGTTCTATGTTCTCTGAAGAACGGGGGGATGACATAAGGCCCTGAATAACTGAAATTGAACAGACACAGCACAAAAAAGCCCTGACTTCTTGGTCAGCCTGTGAAAGAGGAAAAATCTCATTTTGAAATTTTCTCTCCATAAGAGAGAGAAAGCTACTGAAAGAATCTAAGTGCAGAGTAAGAGGGCCAGTTCTGAGCTTTCCCCATGCAGTTGAAAGCTTTTATTTATCGCAGATAGAAATGTTTTTGAGGTATTGCAGGCCAGGATTTTTAATAAATGTGACCTGAGCCCATTCGGTGCGATCAAGAAATGGGAAAAAGCTTGTCAGTGCCCCACTGGTGCTGACTGCCAAGCTTATTTCCTCCAGTGGTTGCTTGTTTATACCTCAGAAGAAGGTTTTCTGAATCTCTGAAGCAGTCCCCACCGAATTATGTTTCGTACCATAAAAGAACCAGATGATTTCATCCGATCAGTTGGGATCAGATAAAGGACAATAGGTCAATTCCTACCTTCTGTACTTTGGGAAATGCCTTCCTTCAGAAGGGCCTCAGCTGACCCACCAAAAAGTATTAGTGAGCAGCCATGGAGAGGTACTCTTGGCCTTCCTTCCCCTCTTCTCTGAACTTCTGGAAAATCTGGTCATTCTCATACCAATGAAGTATAGTGTGTGCAGTGGTGGGATTCAAATAATTTAACAACTGGTTCTTCTCTGCCTTAATGACCAGCTGGGTAGGCGTGGCTGGGTGGTCATATGACTGGGGGGGGGCATGGCCAACTCAACGTCTGAATGTCACTCATCTTGGTTCCTTGTCATTAAAAGCTTCTTTCTGGCAGCTCTGCTTTGTTATTCAATTATTT
>JAOYMU010000192.1:56295272-56309262 GCA_025802295.1 Psammodynastes pulverulentus
TCTTAAAGCTGACAAGTTTGGACATCCCTGCATAGCTTAACGGTGTTCTCCAATACCGAAGTTCAAAAGAGGACATTACTCTTTCTATCATCCTTCAAAATCCATTTTTTTTTACTTTTATAGAACATCTCAAGACTAACACAGCTTGCATATTTCTGATCTTTGTAGGTATAGACGCATAACTGCGTCTGAATAGCTTTTCCAAAGCTGTGGCTGGTCTACCAAGTGCTAGCTTGCAGCATATTTTTTGAAAATATATGGCTACAGAGCAGCAAACAGTATAACTCAGAACAGACTGTTAGCGCAGGAGTTTCAAGACAACTGAAATCTCTCCCTCCCCAGTTTTTCAAAGTTTTGTTTCACAGGATAGGGGAAAAAAACACCGAGGGGAATGTATTTTGAGAGTTTATACTTTTTGTTTCCTTCTGTTCCTTCCTTATTATGATTGTTTTGGAACAACATATTTCATATTTAGAAAAAGTTTTTATATCTGTCTTCTCTGATGTAGGTGTCACTGCTGGTTTAACAGGTACACGTTGTGTGATTTGAAAACTATGGTCAGGATTGCGCCAGGAGAATTTAGATCCTTAATTCCCCTATATGACACAGTGATTTTTCACCTTGTTCACGTGACCATATAGTCCCAGAGACACAATGTGATCCAAAGTATTCTCAGAAAGTAAGTCCTGTTGTGTTAAACGGAGCGTGTTCCTAGAGAAGTGCATAGGATTATAGCCATAGGCAATTCTGCCCACATTTTCTAGAGAATGAATTCCTATAGATATAGTTGGCTGAGTAAATAAGCTTCAGGTCAAGCTGTTAAAGTTTGAGTACCAATCTGTGAGATAATTGCTTGACCATGACAGTGCACTAAAACTTCAAAACTAGCAAGTTCCTCAGAGCTGGAAGTGCCTCTTCAATATTTGAGAAGGATAGGTTTTATTAGCCACCTAATGTTCCAAACTGGCAATAAATGAATTATTAGACTAAAAATACATTTTAGGTCAGTTATACAGCTAGAACAATACAGCGGTCACAAAACAGTATGCAAGATTTTGAGCTGTCCAGAATTCTTCACGATAAGTAAAAGGAAAAAAGGAGGAGAAAATGGCTGAGGTTGAAGTTGGGTGACGTGCCTTTAACCACAGTCATAAGATGGTCCGTGGGAGAAGGTTGCACATGTTCATGTGAGATTTTGTTTTGTCCTGTGATGGACACCTGGATGCTTGAGACTAAGATTAAATGCAGATTTATAATGGTATTATCAAAACTTGAAGAAGTTTACATTTTATATATGAGATTCTTGTGCAATGAATGATCAGCTACCTGAAATAGCTGATGATATAAAAGCTGTATATTGGGGAAATATGAATTGATAAACAGCAAGTCTCTGCGTTAAGAATGCCTATTGTAGCAAAATTAGAGTTAAGTGTACAATGATTCAAGTTAAATTTACAGTGACTCAAATTAAATACACAATGGTTCAAGTTCATTACACAGTATTATTCATACAGTATTATACAATAATACTGTTCCAGCTTATGTACAAATTCAACTTAAGGACAGACCTTGGGAACAGAACTCATTCAAACTATCTGTAGTTAATTTTTATCTATGCATTACAAATCAGTAAAAAAGAAAATAAGCTCTACTGGAATTCTTCTAGAGAAATAAATTCACATAGTTTTATATGAATACCTTACAGGAATCCAGGTCATGTGCAGGTTACACATAGCCCCCTTTTTTGTTTCTACCACCTGCATGTAGAAATTGTATGTGAGAATGCTGGGGAGAAGAGCTCTTTGAAGCAAGTGATGTGCAGCAGAGTCTTGCTCACCATTCACGCAAAGGATCTGTATAATGCCTGACTAGGGATAGAATTTGAAATGGATGGCTATGTATCTAATTACTCCTTGATTGAGGAGTTGAGTCTTAAACTTTGATAGAAAGAAGATAGGAAATTGAAAGTAAAGTTATAGTTGTAAAGCAGGGATGTCAAACTCACGTCGTCATGTTGTCGTCAGTGATGTATTGTGACTTTTTCCCCCTTCACTAAACCAGGCGTGGGCGTGGCCAGCGTGTGACACATCCGGCCCACGGGCCCTGAGTTTGACACCCCTGTTGTAAAGGGATAAGTGGAATTATGTGTAAAGATTTCGGATGAGTAAATTAGAGGCATGTTTAAATACTGAAATATACCATTTCATCGTAAATGATGTATTCCATATCCCATTTTGCCTATGAAATTTGTACACTGCTATTTTTGTTGTTGTTGTTGTTGTTGTTGTTGTTCAACTATAGCCACCTCTTAGTCACGCTGAGGATGCCACAGTAGAATCTGTATGGAATAAGATTAAAACATAGTGTACATTATATAGTTATTCCTTCATCTATGCAGATGAGTTGAGCTGCATAGTGTTGAGGCTACATTTAATATACTCTCTATTGCTCTTTGGAGACTTAATTTAAGTTTTATTAAATATTGCATTGTCTGCTCTGCTTGTCTTCTTGGGTCTATTAAGGCTTTGGGGGCCTTTAACAGCCTGTGGGGCCTAATGAAATGAATTAAATGCTCTGGTATGATAAACTAATGCAGTTCATTCAGAAGAGTTTAGTTTGGTTCTTCTGTCAAAAGAGCCATCTTGCATGCAAGCTCATTCGTATTCTTTCAGCTACCCTAACGTAAACCTCCCTGTTCACACAGCTTTGCATATGCAAAACTCGTTCAAAGAAGAGGGACTTATATTAGCAAAGTGCTTTGAAAAGGTTGTGGGGTTTTGGGGGTTTTTTTTAGGACCTGGCTTCTTTTAGGAGTTTGCAGAAGGGATCAAATGTGAACCGTCTGAGAATTTCACTTTCAAAAGGTTTGAGCCCCTTTTAAATATTCTCTGGAATATTGTTTTGAATCTTGGGTGTGATGAAGAGCAGAGTGGTGACAAGGCATCCAAGCAGGTTGTGGCCTAGGGAGGAGACTTTCCAGCCTAACGTCTGTTGAGAAACAGAGAGGATGCTCAGGGTGGCAGCTGGATAGGACTTAATGCTGTTAGTTCACCCAGTGCAGCTGGTGAGTGTGGCAGCTTGTCTTTGAGACTCACCCCTTTTTCTTCAAGGAAATCTCATTTTAGTTCTAACATACAGGAGCTCCTGAAAGCTTTAAGCTTTTAAAACTGTACTTCTTGGAGAGTTTAATGCATTAGTCTTAGGTTCAAAACAGTGTAGTAAAGTGGGTGGTTGGAAGAAAGGAAGACGCTGGTCCCTTTTTTATCATTTGTTATTTTTCATTTCAGATCTTAAGAGTTTCAAATTAAATTTCCCCCAATCCACCTCTATGCTTATATAGCACACTTCCTTAGGCTCTATAAAGTGACAGGCAGGGGCATCTGTTAGGGAGGGGGCCAAAAGGACAATATGGTGAGTACTACTGCATGACTGAAGTCCACCCTCTGTTGAGCAATGTGTTGCATGCATGTCAAAAGAAGTGGGGCTTTGATTACATTATAGTCAAGTCTACTATCTTGCTTTTGCCAGGCACCCATGGTTGCAGCCATTGCAAACGTCAGTGTTTTGTTAACAGATATGGAAAAATTAAATTAAAACTAAACTATGGGATTTCAGTCTTGTGATGGACTGAGAGCAATAGTCACCTGCGTCTGTAGCATTCCTTAAGCTACACCTATGCTCCCTGGGGCAGTGCTAAATGGGTGACAATAGCAATAGCAATAGCATTTAGATTTATATACCACTTCACAGTGTTTTACAACCCACTCTAAGCAGTTTACAAAATCAGCATATTGCCCCCCAATTGAGGGTCCTCCTTATACCAACCTGTCAGGTTGAGTCAACCTTGACTAGTCAGGATCGAAGGAATCGAACTCCTGGCAATGTGAACAGAATTAGCCTGCAATACTGCATTCTAACCATTGCGCCACCACAATGACCGGATGCAGCGGTATTGCCCTGTTGAGCCTCCCGGCCATGACAAACGAAGGTGTTCAGAGATTTAAACTGCCCTATTCATACAGACTTGGAGAGTAAGGCTTGATCTAAGAGTATGTACTATATTGATCAGCTGGAAACTTAGCCGAATCCTCATTTGTGTTGACAGGACCAGCACAGAAGTGTAAAATTCCATTAGCACAAGAGGCAGCAAAGTTAAACCTCAATACTGACCACATTATAAAAACAGTGAGAACTAGGAAAGCAAATGAAGCTCAGAGCACACTTGCCACTCCAAAAGATCTCTAATAGGCAGGGAGTGTAACAAGATTATGGGTCAGATACTTCTTTCAGTTTTTGAGAATCCATCACACTATTCATTCCCCGTCCCCCCAAAAATGTTTTCTGAATACAGAAGTGGAGCTATAATACACTGTACTGTGTGGTGTTACTAACAGCATAAGAAGCAGCAGCAAAGGTATTTTTTCCCCAGGAGATTCCTTCTTGGATTGTTGTATCTTTCTTGTTAGGGTGATTTAATCCCTGCTTTACTGAATTAAAGCACTCCTTTGAAACTTTGCCTTGACCTAGTTATGGTTTTATTTGATTACCTGATTCCTGAAAACCATAGCAAAAGAATCAATGAAGACCTAGTTAGGACAAAAAAAAGTACAGAGATGAATGCAGTCAAGGTACAGAAACAAACTATTCTTCAAGTTGATCTCAACAAATGAGTCCAAAGACTGCTATGAGAAATTGGCAGAGGAGTCCAGTTTCCTATTTTTATAAGGAATAAATGTTGATTATTCAATGCTGAAATTATTTACATGTAAACTATGCATAACAACTGGTATTCTTATTAGTCACATGTAATCTTGCCATTTTCAATTTATATCATCCTTTCCTGTTTGAAGAAGATGTCACAGACTTTTTGGCTTCAATAACAATTAAGATAAGTAATTTTTTGGTAGATATTCATGCGCGCTTGCAAACATGACAGAACAACTAAATGTGGTCTCAGACTGATTATATTTTGGAAAATTGTTCCACATTCTTGTAAGATACTATTCCAGAAATTTTGAATAGCTTAGTGTCGTCACTAGGGATGTATGAAATATTTTAGTTTAAATTGATTTTAGGGAATTGCTGCTTCAAAATACACAGCAGGCTTGAGCATTGCAGAAAACTATTGAGTTCAAAACCAAGTATAGCTGAGGAATTATAAGAATAAGAATATTCTTTTATCCATAATCCTAATCCAACCCAATCTAAATTCTATTATACAGGTGCTCCTCGACTTACAATAGTTGATTTAGTGACCATTCAAAGTTACAATGGCACTTCGAAAAGTGACTTATGGCTGTTTTTCACGGTTACAATCTTTGTAGCATTCCCATGATCATGTGATCAAAATTCAGGTGTTGGGCAACTGGTTCATACTTATGACTGTTGCTGTGTCCCAATGTCATGTGATCATCTTTTATGATCTTCTGACAAGCAAAATCAATGGGCAAGAGTTGATTTTAGAAAGGTAGAAATGGACTAAAAATTGGATATTGCAAAAAGAGATTGTTGGTTATATTTTAAGAAAAAATTATATACTAAAATTGTTTATACTTCTTGTGATAAAGGGGGAAATCTTTTTTTATATTGCCTTTTTATTTTTCTCTTTTTTGGCACTTTTTAGTTTAGTTTGTATTTGCTTTTGCTATTGTAATTAAAATATCAATAAAAATGCAATGAAAATGCTTCCAATGGTATCCTGCATCTGTATTTGTTGTCAAAATCTGTCCATTTTTCTTAACCCATAATGCTTTCCTATTGTTATTTTTCTTTGTCATACTGCACAGTTAGACAATAATTTAGAGCCCATCACTAAATTCATAATACTTTTGATTAGCATATTGCATTTCATTGTAAATGTTATAAAATGTTAATGTTTAAATTCCATTTTGTTTTACCTTAGAGCAGTTTATACATTTTCAGTCCTTTATTTCTATGTTGTAGTACTAATTCCACAATCTCTCTATTCATCTCTTCTTTTCTTTTCCTTATATAATCTGCTCATTTATGAATCTTCCTCTTATTACTACTTTTGTACAGTTCCACTATTGGCCTGGGTAATTTTGCCTTGTTTTAAATCACCATACTGATGTAGCATTTCTTTAAATGCATTTTTAGTCAGTTGACTTTGCAGCATTCAGAAACAGTATTTATTTATTATTTCTGTTTTAATAGTTATTTCTAATACTGAAGTCACAGACAATTGCAATCTTAATTTGGTCCTGTTTTATATTTTGAGGTAGATTTGAGGAGACCAAATATTACATTATATAATAATAGGATCATGCTTCTGAGGGAATTATGAAATCTCCAAGTAGCCATTAAACTCACCAAGCTCATCCAAAATACAAGTTTATCCAAAATACCAGCATCATTAAACACAACATGTCCAAAACACCAGCATTTTCTGGATTATTTGGTTTTTGTTTATTAAATTTCTATGCCACCCAGTTCCCCTATAAGGTGACTCTGGGCAGCTGGATCCATTGTTTATCCATTCCAGTATTCATTTAGATGTCCTCTTAAAAGAATGCCTTCAAATCAGCCTTGATTCCTGGTGGCTGCCTATACAAGTCCATGCAATTTCTTGGCAGCGTCCTTGAGGTGCTTTGCCCTTGTCTGCTTCCTAGGGTTGAGTAAGAGTGGCAGGCCTAAGGTGAACCAACTAACTTTGTGATTTAATGAATAAAGGTAAAGGTTTCCCCTGTCCATTCAAGACTGACTCTAGGTGGCAGGGCTTATCTGAGATTTTAGATTTTATCGGAGATTTTAGCTAGTGTTTTAAATATGGAGTTAGAGTAGTATTTTAGTTGAATAAGTATTTTAATTGTAAATGTTAAGTTGTTTTACTTTTTACCCTGCTGTGAACCGCCCGGAGTCTTCGGAGGTGGGGCGGTATATAAGCTTGAGAAATAAATAAATAAATAATAATCTCCATTTCTTAGCTGAGAGACCCAACATTTTTCTGGAGACCCTTTCCATGGTCATGTGGCCAGCATGACTATATGCCAAGGCGCATGGAATGCTATTACCTTCCCACCAAAGTGGTACCTATTTTGCAGGATCCAGTCTCGGTCAGTCACCAGGATCAAAGGTTTTTTTCTACTGAGCTTTCAGACTCGTACTGGAGTCCATCTTCAGGGAACTTGAACTTTCTAGCAGAGTGTGTACTGTTCTGTGTGTGATATTTATAACACCTGTTGTATGTGACTTTTTAGATGTTGATTGGCCTGGCTTTTAAGTCATACCCAGCCCTCGCCTTCTAAGTACTTGATAGGCTGGTGGTAAATCAGCACTCCTGTTGATTTAAAGCCATCCATCCACATGCACCAATAAACAACCAAAAAAGCCACATACAACAGGCACCATAAATACCACACAGAGAACTGCATACATTATGCTAGAGAGAAGTTCCCTGAAGATGGGCTCCAGCACAAGTCCAAAAGCTCAGAAGACAAAACCGACCCAGATCGGATCTTGCATCATTATCCTGGCACACGTATATTCGCCTTCATTCGTGGTACCTATTTATCTACTTGCAATTGCATGCTTTTGAACTGCTAAGTGGTCTGTAGCTGGGGCAAGTAACAGGAGGACACCCTGTCAGGTGGCACTCGGGTCTCAAACATGCACTGTCAGCTTTGCAGCTGACAAACTCAGCGTACCTGTCCTGTTTTCTGTCCAGGAAGAAGGGCTAGATTGTCTCTTTCCAAGACAATAAATATTACCTTTCTATTACTTTTATTCTCCTGATAATAGAGTAAAATCTGGAAATACATCTCAAATTCCTTAGAGTTCTTTTTTTTTTTGTTCTGATCCTTAAAATAAATTAGTTATAAAGAAACGACTTTTGAATGGAATGTTAGTTCTTTTCTTTTGCTGATAAGCTATAAATGCTTGTAAATCGTGCTCAAATAATAATTGTGGAAGTAGATAGCGTTGATTTCTTTTTACAGTGTTGATGAAGATTTTGTTTTTCCCCCTCACAAAAACTCTGTACACTAGGTGACTGGCCCAAATTCACCTGTTGAGCTACATTTGGCAAGGATAGAGTTGCATAAACCAGTCCACTAACTTAACTACATCATCCAGCATAGCAATAGCAATAGACTTATATACCGCTTTATAGTGCTTTTTACAGCCCTCTCTAAGCGGGTTACAAGATCAGCATATTGCCCCCACAATCTGAGTCCTCATTTTACCCACCTCGGAAAGATGGAAGGCTGAGTCAACCTTGAGCCTGGTGAGATTCAATCTGCCAAATTGCAGGCAGCTGGCTTGCAAGCAGAAGTAGCCTGCAATTACTGCAGTCTATCCTCTGCGCCACCAAGGCTATTGCTTTTAAATATTTTCTGATTCTGATGCAAAATAATTTCTATTCCATTTTAATATAATATTTCATCCTGAGACTCTTGGGACTGAAGTCTTCTGGGAACAATATAGGCAAAGAACATTTATGAAATAACTAATCTGAGGCTCTGAATACTGCCTAAGGACTTTTTTCCCCTGAGATTTCTCTTCCTGATTTAAAGTGCTACCAATTTATTTTTCACTTTGAGCAATTATCTAAAATCTTTCATTCTCTTTCTCCAATAGAGGTATAATTCCACATTTTTCAATATAAGTTACTTGAAAATGGGTCTAGAGAAGATTATTACAGACAAATTCTAAGGAGACTTCAACAGAAATAATTGCCAATGTTTCACGAGGTTTCTCACTTTATACGATGGCAAGCTCAACATCCTTATTTTGGTGAAAGACTTGTACGCAACATAATGTATCTTATTTCAATGTACAAAATTTTAATTATTTCCTTTGTAAGAAAAGTAACCAAAAAATGACTATTTGACTATCATTTCAGGATTCTGCAGAATATGGCACAAAAATATTGGCATAAATTATTGTAAATGTGTATACATAATTCCATGAGAGTAGGTTTCTTCTAAACCTCCTACAATTCATGAAACAAAATAAACAGATGACAATACTGGCTCAATTTGTTTGGATGTCATATAAAAAAATCTCTTTTACTCCTACCTGTTACCCCAGGCAACTTGATCATATCACAAAAAATAACAGCCCTTTTTATTGGGTAGGAGCCAATAAAGAAAAGTAAAAAACAACATCCATTGCTAATCAAAATTGATAAAACAGATGCTATAAGATGCCTGATCCACTAAGGCAGGCAATCACAGATTTCTTTCAGATGCTATGAAAAATACCAGATACTAATAGTAGGTAACAATTTTCATTTGAAAGAGAAGTGGCACTGATTAATGTTGAAATGTACAACTGCTTTCATTGCTAAACATTTAACTGGATAATTCAGAAATGGTGGGTGGCAGGTCCTCTAGATACTGTATGTACAAAAGTATACTGCCCAAATTATCTCTGTATGTCATTAATGTGTATATTAATGTTCAACAGAACAACAGTAACAGTGAAAAATGAAATTGTAGAAAGTTATCAGCAATGAATATCCACATTTAATATCCACATTTGTCCTATACCAAAGTTTCCAAACAAGGTTCTCATCTAAATTAATTAAATGTCTAGAGAGCACCAAATTAGGTCAAACTTTGCTAATATTTTTATTTCAGGAAGTCCAACTGCTATTTATAAATTTTATTTTCTATTGTAGTTTGGCACCCTTATATTCTTTTTTGGACATAGACAATGAAATCACACCAAATGATTCTTTTAAAGAAGGAACAAAATAATCAAGAGACAGAAGTACTCACTGTTTCATCAGTGCAGATGGAATGTACCTGTGTTCCAAACATTACAGATGTGAAAATGAGAAAAAGGAGAGCCTCAAAACACAAGAGGATCAGAAGGATCACAGTAGTTGGTGGAGAAAAAGAACTGCACTCTGAAAATGTAATATTAAAGAGCATTTCATATTCTAGCAATTGAACCAATGATAATGCTGCTTTTTGTACACTACTTAGAGTTGCTTATATTGAGTAGTTTCCAAATTTATTCAATTATAAATGAGATTTAATTATTCAGAATTATTTATAAACTATCAAATTCCAACATCTGGAAATTAAAGTTATAGAGTTCTGAAAGCCAGCAGTCATACATACAAACTTTAAAATGTAGCAGGAATAAATACAGGTACTCCTCAACATACAACAGTTCACTTATTGACCATTCAAAGTTACCACAGCACTGAAAAAAGTGATTTATAACTGTTTTTCACACAACCATTGCAACATTCCCATGGTCACATGATCAAAATTTGGAAGCTTGGCAACTGGTTCCTATATCTCATTGTTGCATTGTCCCTTGGTCATGTGATCATCATTTGCAACCTTTTGATAAGCAAACTCAATGGGGAAACCCGATTCACTTAACAACTATACTACTAGCTTAATAATTGCAATGACTCACAATTGTGGCAAGAAAGATCTTAAAATGGAGCAAAATTCACTTAACAATTGTCTCACTTTGCAACAGAAATTTTGGGCTCAATTGTGGCCATAAATTGAGGATATCTTGTAATTGTAAATTATGCTGTAACTGCAGGCACATTCCTTCTCCAGCTCCCTAATCTAAATCAAATCTGTTTTGGATTTTTATGCATTTTTTTTTATAAAAAAATTTTTTTTAGGTATTCTCCTTTCCAATATACAGTAGCTTAATGTCATCAAATAAAAATGAAGCTCTTAATCATATCTTATTTTATATTGACATGAGATTAAGTTTCAGAATGAAATGGCAAAGATACTGGAAGTAAAATAAGGCAGTTGGGAACAAGGAATAGAAATAGAAACCAAATAAAAATCTTCTAAGTGTTTCTGTCTGTTGTGATTTGCATTCATAACGATTATGCAAACAAGAGATTCCAGGGTACTTTTCTCATAGTATTGTTTCTTGCAATTTTAATTATGAAACATGAATTCACCTTTGGTTCACAAACATTTGATATGCAGGATTTTCATGTCCTGAATTAAAGGTAAATATTGTCTTTATCAATGTTTTTATTCATTAACTTTTACTTCCACTGACTATTTTCAGCTACCACACAATGCACAAACATATCCTGTTTCACAAGTTATATAATTCTTCAAGGCCTATTGTTTAGAAAAATGTGGACAGAATCATAGGCTGCAGGTAAACCCCAGGTCCCCAAACTGCTTTTGAGGATGTACTGGGCTACACCTCCCCTTCACCTCTGGCCAGAAAAAAGCATGGTTCCTCTACAGGTTTTGTTCCACTACTACACTTCATTTCTATTCGCACACAATTTCCACTCTGTAGGCATACAAAGTAAAGATGCATTATGCACCCACTTTTTCTAAGGAAAGTTCAGGGAGAACTCATTTCCTGACTTCTCACCATGTTCATAGGTACTTCTGATCAGCTAAATCAAGTAATCTTACATCTGATTTTCTTTAGGAGATATGTTTTTTTCCTCATGGGGAATGGGGAGAAAGAAAGCTAAAGACTATCTTATAAAATTAAGGACAAACATATTATTGGGAAATATGTAATCACCCATTCAAATCTCTTTTGTGAGGGTTATACAATTGGGATGTTTTACTTTCAAAATATTACATTGCCAATACTCACTTGTCCAGTCTTCTTCCAAACAATATAGGAAGTGAAATCCAACCATAATTAGAGCATGCAGAGAAATTAGTGCTATATACATCTGAAATAGAATTTGGAATATTAAGACAGATTTGAACACTGAATAAAAATGTGTAAAAATATGTACAAAATATAGCACAGAATTATTTTTATGATACACACGAAGAACAATGGTTTCATAAATCTTTGCCCTAAAAATCTAGAAACAACATGGTCCCTATATTTACTGAAAATCAAATGACAGCAAGCTCATATCTTTTGAACTATTTATTTTTGAAGCATAAGATATACATTGCATTCAGGAGTATTTAGACCCTGTTCACTTTTGTCAATTTTGTTATGCTGTAGCCTGATTCTACAGTTGTTGAAATTCACTTTTTCTCATTAATCTATATAGTACCCAGTATCCCAAAATGACAAAAACAGAATTGTCTGAATTTATTAAAAAGAAAAAACTGAAATATCTCATTGGCATAAGTATTCAGACCCTTCACTCAGTACTTCGTTGAAGCAGCTTTGGCAGCAATTATACCTTCAAGTCTTTTGGGGTATTATGTGACAAGCTTTGCACACCTGGATTGAGGGATTTTCTGCCATTCTTCCTGAGAAATCCTCTCAAGCTCTCAACCGCCCCGAGTCTTCAGAGATGGGGCGGTATATAAATTTAAACAATAAAAAATAAAATAAATAAAATAAATAAATAAATAAATAAATCTTCTCAAGTTCAGTCAGGTTAGACAGTGACCATTGGTGGACAGCCATTTTAAGGTGCCTCCAGAGATGTTTAATAGGGTTTAAAAGTGAGGGCTCTGTCTAGGACAGGGGTGTCAAACTTGACTTCATTGAGGGCCGCATCAGGGTTGTGTTTGACTTTGGGAGGCCAAGATCGGTGTGGCCAGCTCGATGTAACTCGTGTCGGGGGTGCCAGTGGTGGCCCGAGTACTCTGCCAGCAAAAATGGGCTCCTGAGCTCCATTTTTGGCTGCGATGGCCTCCTGCAACCCTTTGCCAGCAAAAATAGAGCTTGGGAAGGCCGCATACGGCCCTCCCAAGCTCCATTTTCATGGACTGATGACTGCGGGCCAGGGCAGCCCTGCGGGACAGATCTAAGCACTCCGTGGACCGAATCTGGCCCCCAAGCCTGGAGCTTGACACTCCTGGTCTAGGACATTCACAGAGTTGTCCCTAAGCCACTCCTGTGTTGCCTTGTTTGTGTGCTTAGGATCGTTGTCATGTTGGAAAGTGAACCTTTGGCCCAATCTGAGGTCCTGATCACTGTGGAACAGGTTTTCATTGAGGTTATCCCTGTACCTTGCTCCATTCAACTTTCCCTCAACCCTGACTGGTCTCCCAGTCCCTACTGCTGAAAAACACCCACACAGCAGTATGATGCTGCCACCACCATGCTTCACTGTTGAGATGATCTTGGGTAGGTGATGAGTGATGCCTAGTTTCCTCCAGATATAACGTTTAGAATTGAGGTCAAAAGTTCAATCTTATTTCATTAGACCAGATAATATTTTTCCTCACAGTCTGAGACACTTTTAGGTGCTTTTTTGCAATCAGGCTTTCATATGTTTTGCACTGAGGCCTCCATCTAGCCACTCTGCCATAAAGTCCAGAGTGGTAGAAGGTTGCAGTGATGGTTGTCCTGGAACTCTGTCCCATATCCACAAAGACTCTCTGGAGCTCAGTCAGAGTAACTATTAGGTTCTTGGTCATCTCTCTTACTAAGGCCTTCTCCCCCGATTGCTCAGTTTGACCAGGCAACCAATTTGGATGAGTTCTGGTTGTGCCAAACTTATTTTATTTCAGAGTTGTGAAGGCCAGTGTAGCAGAAGTTTTACTGTAGCCTTCCCCAGATCTATGCCATGCAATAATCCTGTCTCTGAGTTCAGCAGGCAGTTCCTTTGACCATGTCATGGCTTTACCTCTGCTACAGTATGCATTCTCAGCTGTTAGGCCTTCTATAGAGAGGTGTATGCTTTTCCAAATCATGTCTAATTAATTTAATTTACCACAGGTGGACTCCAATCAAAGTGCAGAAACATGTCAACTATGATCAAGAGAAATGTGAGGCATCAAAATAAATTTCATGTGTTGCTGCAAAGGGTCTGAATGCCAACGTGATATTTCAGTTTTTTCTTTTTAATAAATTTACAGACAGTTCTAAAATTCTGTTTTCACTTTGTCATTATGGGGCATAGAGTGTAGATTAATGAGAAAAAAAATGAATTTCAATAACTGTAGAAGCATAACAAAATTAACAGGTGGTTCTCCTCCTACCTCTCTGGGCGATCGCAGTTCGTGTTGACGGGGGGGGGAGAGGTCGACCTCTAGGCCCCTCACATGTGGGGTGCCCCAGGGGTCGGTGCTCTCCCCCCTCTTGTTCA
>JAOYMU010000192.1:56520052-56530301 GCA_025802295.1 Psammodynastes pulverulentus
GTCACAGGACTGGCCCATTGGTCAGCCTGGAGCAGCTCTTCCACCCGGGTGTGCTCTAGACCACCAAAATTTTCTTGTGGATCACCAGTGGTTCCCGGATAACTGGTAGGAGACCTCTGATTTAAAGACTTTTAACAAATTGTGGTAACCATGACAATATTTACTGCAATCCTCGGAGTCATTTTTTATTCTACCACTGACTACTTATCAAGTTTACCATTAAAACAAAGGCAAATTTTAAAGATCCTTTCAAATGTAAGCGGAAAAAGAGTTCCTTCCTGATGTTTTTTCAGTTGCAGTTCTGGGTTAATATCAAAGACTTCTCAAAAGTAAATAAATGCACTTGCAAGTATATTTTAAAAAACTTGGTTTCAAGAAATCTCTAGAGAATTGATTATCAACTTTGAGTATCAGGAATGAAATTAGTAATAGATGTCATTCAAAATATAGGAACTGATTCAGACATACATGGAGCTGAGAGCCCAGCACATTTAATTTATTGTATTTGCCAGAGATTGCAATCGAGTTGTGGTACAGTTTTGTGTATCTAAGTGAGCTGTAGTGCAAAAGTGAATACCTAAAGAAAATCTGAACAATAATGACTGGTACAAACTTATCTAAACATTTGTTAGATGTTTCTTTGCTTGCGTATGGCTTTTGCCTTTTCTCACAATCACTTATCTTAATTGCTGGCTTTGGAATGTTATTCTCCCTTCTTCACTTCTGGAACTGGGAAAGGCCTACCTAAGGGGTGGGAAACAATGTTTGTTCTTTTTTTTTTAATCCAAACATTTACTCATCAGTAACCTGGATACCAACCTAAACCACCAAGATTGACTTTTTAAGTATTGCTTTAGTTCCTTTCTTTGTTGCTTCTTCTCAGATGTCCCAAAGATGCTTTTTCAAGAGGCAACTGTACTATCTGATTTTTCGTTGAACACTTTTCACTTCTCATTCAAGAAACTGCTTCAGCTCTGGCTGGATGGTGGGGAATAGAAGGATTTATACTCCTTGCAGCTGGTCATTTGCATTCTTTTAGAGAGTGGTTGAGACACCTGGAGGTTTATCTGTGTCGTCAGGGTCACCTGCGTAGTGCAGATGGATATGGAGCCTTTTTAGAACTGTTGAAAGGACTGTTGTAGACTGGAGATAGATGATGTCATATCCCTTCCCCTTTGTTGAGAGACGGCTGTTCAATTTTGACATCAATGGCCTCTTTGACCCCTCTTTCAAACCAGCAGTCCTCTCTGTCCAAAATGTAGACTTTGCTGTCTTCAAAAGAAACTGACCTTCTCTCTAACTTCCAATTCATGTTCTCAAATATTTTATTTCCCAAAGCTTACCTGCCGCTTGTTAGTGCTCCCAGTGAGTTTAGGGTGGGTTCCCCCCTCCATTTCACCATGTGCCTAGGGCCTCCCCAGGGGCAGGGGATGAATTACATTTACAATGCTGCAAGAATCGTGCTGTCAAACATGGCAGTTCATCCTGCCAGAAGAAACAGAGCATGCAATACCACTATCAGCAACAATATTGCCTCTGTAAACAACTTGAATGGTTTTAAGACTGAATTCTATCATTCTGAATCTGTTATTTCTGTTAACAATTCTTATACCAAAAGTTTCTTGTCTGGGGTTCAGCTGTTTAAAAGTTCAATGGCAGGATTTCAAACCTGGTTTTAGTGTTGGCAAATATTAAAACCTGAAAACACAAACCTAATGGATTTTTAAAAAGCTTTAACTGACTTCAACTGGGATCAAATACACTGCTGTTATTTTTAATTCTTTTCTAAAATTTAAATCTTCTTCTAATAATAAAAAATTGCAAAAAGCAGTGAAAATAAGATTATCCAGCTCCCCATAACCTTAGTGAATGAGACAAAGTGGTCACATGATTTTTAAAAAAGAAACCTCTCTAGAAGCCTACTTCCTTAGCAAATCTTATTTTAGCCACTTGCTTTTTAAGTTCATGCATACATGTTGCAAAGGAAATTTCTTATTATGCATTTTTCTCAACATGTTTTGAGAAACTATAAGAGATGGTGGGTTTGGTTTCATAGTCATTTGCTAATTATTTTTCTAAAGTAGTATTAATAATTACATTTGAGGTATGCTATGATTGGAGGGAGATCATATGTTCACTTTTTTAATGCACTTTCCTTCACATATGCAGCAGAATCCAGTCACAAACAGGGGAATCACAAACTTTCTGCTTAATAAACCTCAGGACTTTTCAGGACTGTTGCTTAGCATCTTTAGAAAAATGAAATTGTTATGTATCTAGTTGAATAACATGCAAATGAGCGGCGCCGAAGAGAACGCCGCTCATTGGTTAGTTCACAAGGCGGGAGCCGTCAGTGGCTGCCGGCTAGGACAGCACCGGCTATATAAGCCAGCCTTAGCCGGAGCCTGCCTGCGTGTGTTACAGAGCTGAATAAAGACTGTTCTACTGCTCAACTCGTGTCCTGCCTCTTCCTACCACCCGATCTAACACTGATGAATACCACCTCTGGGTGAGATCAACAGTAGACAGTCTAAGGTTAAAGTTTTGGGGGTTTGGGGAAGAAACCACAGTCAGGCAGTGCATTCTAGGCATTGACAACTCTGTTTTCTGCAATCGAGGTTGGAGCAGTTTATCTTAAGTTTGTATCTATTGTGTGCTCTTGTATAGTTGTGGTTGAACCTGTCATTGACAGGTAGGACATTGTAGTAGATACGTTTATGTACTACGCTTAGGTCAGACTGAAGGTGGTGTAGTTCTAAGTTGTCTAAGCCCAAAATTTCAAGTCTGGTATTCTGTTGCGAGCAAAAGAGTGAAGGACTCTTCCCGTGAAATATCTCTTAACTCTCTCAATTGTATTATGTCCCTTCTAACTCTGTTGTTCTGTTATATAAGTGCTATTGCTATTGCTTTCCCCAAAAGCAGCACCAGAATGTGTTAAAGAAGCATGATGGTAATCAGAACACAAGTTATTTTTTATTTAGAGTTATAAAAGTACTGTTTTTGAATGTGATATTTGATTTGGTTAAGCTCTAACAGAATGGAACAAAAAAACCCTGGCCTACATATAGGCTAGCGTGATTCTTTATAACCCATTTCCTTCTAACCTAGTATTACATTTGCACAGCAAGCTACAGTTAGCTAATTTTAGCCATCTTAGTTTTTTGTGGTTTAGTCATTAATGTGTACACAATTTATTTGGCTGATATGATTCAATGCATTGTGCAAATCCAGAAAATTCAGTAACCAGGTTAAGCATATTTAATAAGCCCAGCCTGTTGGGTTGTAGGTTAACCACCTCTAGATTATTAGTTTATTACCTCTGATCTACTAATCATTATAGATACATAGTGTCATGCTACCACTTAGACATCTTCACTCACAACTCGGTAATTTGCTCCTGTTATATGGTAAAAAATATTCTTATGAGAGGTGTGTGTGTATGTATGTATGTGGTATGTATGTGTATGGGTGTATTCCAAACACATTCTTGTAAATAACAATGAGATGAATAATCAATTTGATTTACTCACACACAGATCTCGTTCTAGAACTCATTGGTTCGGTAGAGAAAGCAGTGGTACGCATGAAACATTTTATAGCAGTCCAGAAATTGCACTTCCTTATATTGTCCTGCTGCACTCTGTCCATTGTGGCTCTTGCCCCCGCCAAAAATACCTAGTAAGCAGTCCCCAATCATCAAAAGCTTGCTCACCTTTGCTGCACCATGTTACTCAATCCTCATCTAAGAGGAATGCTAGCTAGAGTGAAACACCCCTCCCTACCTCTCCTGATCTTTGCATTCTCACCAACATACAGTACTGCTGTTTCCTGAACTCCAGGCAAATTGTGGGTCCCAAGATGCATTGGATTCATGAATTGTGAATCAACTCTGAAGGCCCCTTGTCAATGTTCTCCTTGGCTTAACTGCTATCAGTCTCCTACTTTCAAGAGCCTAAACTTCCTGTACTCCCAAAAGAAAGATAAATAAGAGCAAGTCACTTTGCCCCTCTAGACATAGGCTGAGGAAATGACTTCAAATCAAATTTATCATTGCAGCCAGGAACAGAAATGTATTGAGGGTTGGTTTTTTTCCTGTTAAAAGCGGTCCTCCAGTTGACAAAATATATCCCTGGCTTTCCTTCCAGTCCACCAATTAAAGTGTCTTTTCAAAGATAATTGAGAATAAGCAAGAGTTAATTGTTATTTTATTTCTGCTTCATCAGGCGAAGAGTGGCTGCTTCATTTTCCAGATTCTTAAACTGTCATCACATACTGTAATCTATAAATGGGGCGTACATTGGCTACTGAAAGCAGGGGGAGGGTTATTTAGCTCCTCAGGAATCAGATGTAAGATATTATGTACTAGACCTACTCAAAGTTTAGTGGCTGCCAGGAGCATAGGACTCTTGGTGAAGATACCTTGAAGGAGACTCAACATCTACTTGGGATTGCTCAAGTCCTTTCTTTCCCAGGTCTCCTATTCAATTCCTGCCTCTCATTTCCTGCTCTTCCTCACTCCTTCCAAATTCAGTGTCAGCCCTCCAGGATAGCCCAGACAAGAAGCACAAACCTTAAGTATTAACACTACCTTTATTGTAAGTTTACAGTAACGGAATCTTGCAAGTCTAAAAGCATTTCTCCTTGTCCTTACTTTTGCTTTCCAAAAAATTAAGAAGATCCCTTCTGAGATATTTCCAATGTCTCTTTTCTTTCTGTGGGCTAAGATACCTTTTGTATGATGGCTGTTCTACTTTGCAGCTCTGGGAGATGACCAGGCTGAGCCCAAGGAAGGAGTCAAACAAGTCATCAGTTTGGAGTCCCTTTATGTCCACAAGAGATCTAAGTCCAGCCTTCCTTGATTCCATTGACTCTTATCTACCACCAATTGGCCTTGACCGTTAGTAGTTCAGATTCTTGTAGAGAGATAGCACGGAATAAACTTGTATCATTTGAACAATCTTGGTTCCTGATTTCTTTTGCCTGACATCTCTTCTTTGCAGCTCTGTCTCCTGTCTCCCAAGGTCATTCCCATTTACCATTATATCCAACCCCTATTAATTATTTTTCTCTATATACATTCCCTGCCCTGCAGGGGCAGTGACACTTTTTCTTTCCTGAATTTTTACAACAATTTGGATGTATTACAAAGCTAAAATACAAGCACTTGTGATGTCATGCCGGTTAAGCAAAAGTATCTTGTTTATGCATGAAAAAGGTAGACACCCTGAAGATGATAAGAAAAATAACATTCTATTCCTGTTTATTTTCAATGAGTGTACTTACTGTCTATGTTTGCATAGTTATTTTGATCAATGTCCAACTACTTTCCTGCCCTTTTAGCTAAAACCTTCAACTTTCCCAGATGGCAACCAAGCTTTATCAAATGGACAAGCATTTCAAATGCTTCTGTACTTTTAATATATGACAGAATTCTAGTGCTATGTCAAAGGAAATCCTTTTTGAAAGAGGCCAATGAATATATTGTAAAAAGCGACATATAACTCAGTTTAGCATGAGTGTTCTTCATATTTTGTAGAAGTGTAAGTTGGCAAGCCTGCATGAATTGAACCATGAATACATTTCAGAAACCTATGTGTAATCCAAGCAATGGACATTTTGAAAAAAATAAATGAGTATCTTTAAAGGGAAGAAATACAAGGTATTAAACAGCCACATATTAGAAACAAAATATGGCTTTGTTGGCATTCTCATTACTGCTCTGAATTTTTAAGGTCTTCTAAATCAGAACATTTCAGATTAGATTAAAGTTGCATAGTCAGTGCTTTGGAGAAACTGTTTTCTTCAATGTTCTGACTATTTTGAGGGTAGTGTTTCAACTTCAATATTCTGAAGTTGTAAACATCTCTGAACTACCTCTGAAATTAGCCTAATAATTGGCATTAACAGGAAAGCCTGATGGCATAAGGGGAGAAAAAATCACTTCAGTGTCTGTCTCACAAGTATGGAATTTACCTTAAATTAGTTGAAATTCATGACCCAAGTAGGAATCCGCTACTGTTTTAGGTGGACTATCCCATTAGAGCGCTCTAGAGGGAGACCACAGCTGCAGTATAAGGATATCTGCAAGAGGGATCTTAAAGGCTTTGGGAATGGACATTAACATCTGGGAAACCTTGACCTCTGATCGTTCAGCTTGGAGGCTAAAGACACAGCATGGCCTTCTCCAATTTGAAGAGACTCTTGTTCAGCAGGCTGAGGCAAAGTGGCAGTCCCGGAACCAGCGAAATCTGGGGGCTGGGCAGGGGACAGACTGTATCTGTCCTCAGTGTGGAAGGGCTTGCCACTCTCGGATCGGCCTTTTCAGCCACACTAGATGCTGTTTTAGGATCTCTGTTCAGAGCACGATTCCATAGTCTTTCGAGACTGAAGGATGCCGAAGTATGTTAGATGTGTGGATATGAAACAATACATTGGAGAACTAAACCTCATGTGACTGAAACAACACCAATCCCTGAATAAGAGAGAAATATCCTTTCAAAGAGCTGTAAAAATGCCATTCAGGAAGAAATCACCCCCAAATTGAAGATCATGGAATATTGACTATTGTGAGAAAGAACAAAATGCCTTGAAAGAGTAGGGGGAAAAATAAATAAGCCAGGTTTGCTTAAATGGGACCATCCGTAACAACCATTTGTTGCAACTCTTATCTTTGTTCTAATCAGTGGTGGGATTCAAATTTTTTTACTATCAGTTCTGTGGGCATGGCTTGGTGGGCGTGACTTGGTGGTCATGTGACTGGGTGGGTGTGGCTGGGGGCATGTGACTGGGTGGCTGTGGCCACCCCACATGCCCCGGTTTGGGCCTAGTAGGCCTCCCTGCACCCCCTGGGAGCAAAAACATGCTCCATTTTGGGCCTAGTGGGCCTCCCTGCACTTACCTGGGAGCCAAAACGGGGCATGTGGAGACTCCTGGAAGGGGCAAGGCAGGCAGGGGTGGGGTCAGACAGAATTTTTATTATTATTATTATTATTTGCGTGAACCGGCCCAAACCAGCTGAATCCCACCACTGGTTCTAATGTTAATTCAAAAGTTGGAAGTTGAAATATGCTGCAGGTAGTCCTCAGCTTACAACAGATTGTTTAGTAACGGTTCAAAGTTACAATAGCACTGAAAAAGGTGACTTATGACTGTATTTCACAGTTACAACCTTTGCAGCATCCCCCCACAATCATATGATCAAAATTCAGATGCGTGTCTGTTCATTTTTATGACGGTTCATATTTATCAACTGCAGTGATTCATTTAACGACAGAGGCAAGGAAGTTCGAAAAATGAGGCAAAGCTCACTTGACAAGTGTCTCACTTAACAACAGGAATTTTGGACTCAGTTGTGGTCGCAAGTTGAGAACTATTGACCTCACCCCTTTCTTAAGAGGTTTCTAAGGGGCATGCATAAGTGCACAAACGTGCCTCCCGTCCCCTGTCCTAGTTTCTTTTTCTCTTATTTGTATCCATTTTATGTGTTCATGGTTATGTTTATACTTATATGTATATCCAATGTATGTATGCATGCTTGACAAAACAAACAAACAAACAAACTACCTGTCCTAATCATAAGTGGGGTATGCTATTTATGTTACTGATGGATTCCCACACACGGATCAAGCCAAACAGATCCCTTGACTCGATTTTAGCGACAATCTTGTCTCTCTGTCTTTTGCTGATATACAGTGAACCTCTGACCCATTTTAAATTAGCTGTGTACGCACATACGTGGATACATAGAATAATCTGAAGATGACATCTTCATCCAGGGGTAGAAGTATTTATTTATTTACCTGCAAGCACAATTGAAAATAAACTGCAAAGAAGTAAGAATTGGAGTAATCTGTTGAACTACAGGCCCTTGAATAAAATGTTGCCATTAAAAATGGAGTGTTCCTTTATTTATTTATTTTCATTCTGCTGCAGGAAAACAAGTTGAGATAATTCGGAACTGTAAAACATTGGAAATTCAGCAGAGCAAAATTACAGGTACATCCCTAAAGGAAGAGAGAGAGAGAAAAAAAAGAACGAAGCATAGGGAAATAAATTAGTCCCATGATGTCAGAACTAGCTTCCAATTCTTCCTAGTTGTAATGCTAAAATGCTATAGTAGCAAGGAACCCAAATTATTATAAGGCAGGCAGTTTTGCATGAATATTAACCCTCTAAAGTTGTGATTGAGGGAGCAATTATAAATGTCATGTTATGCTGATACTGAATATAAATCACAACCACTTGAATTTAAAACTTACCGCTAAGTAAATGAAAAAGATGTCCTTGGAAAATAACCCATAGAACAGAAATGTCCCATCTCTTCCTTCCTTCCTCTTGGAATTCACTCCAGAGAGCTAAATATATTCCTGAGAATTGGGGGTGTGGGGAGAGCATGATGCTTTTGTAGATGGGCAGGGAACTTAATAACACTTTTGTCCTTTCACCTGAATAAAGGAACAACTTATGATCTAATCTAAAATGTATATAGAGGTAGCTCTCGACTTAAAGTGAATTATGATCATTTTTCACACTTACAATCATTGCGGTATCCCTATGGTCATGTGATCAAAAACCAGATGCTTGGCAGTCTGAAATATTATAACTTTTGCTTTTTATAGTTTTGATGATTTCCCTTGGCTTTCCCAAGTGGCTTTTCAACCACCTCATTTCTGATTTTGTCAATCCATTTCATGTAATCGTTTTAATCATGACCATTAAAACACATCAGTCCATTTCACGGTTTCACTGAAGTCGAGAATCTTGAAGTAAAATATCACATGCAGATTTAGGACCTCTCTGAAGTAGAGACATGCTATTTCACACAACCCTTAATGAACATCCAATTTTATATTTAAATATACATCATTTGCTTTGTGAAGGTGTATAAAGCTATAATTCGTGTGTGTTTGTGTAGAAGTCCCTGAAGTATAATCACACATGTCTAAAACCTGGTGCTTCATGACTGTTGAAAGTTGGCACAATTATGGGATGCACATGTCTTGCCAGCTTGTTGAAAAATAAGTTATTTCTCTATTAGGGCTCTGGTGAGGGTGTGCTAGAGATGGCAGGGATTATCAAAGTTTAGTGAGATGTACCTGAGATGGCAAGTCAGACTTTTCCTTTTCAGAGTTTGGCAAAAACTTGCTGAGTGAGCTGGAGTGGACCTTCCTCTCTGCCATACTCATGAAAATTTTGCACAGCAAAGCAAATGAAGTGACGTGGTTGTGTGGCTCTGAAAAAAAATAATGTGGTCATGGTGGTTCCAAGGGAGTCTTTCTCTTGAACCTTCGTCAAAGTGAACTGCACCATTGAAGATTTACTCAGATCCAGTAGATAATGTGATCTTTCTGCCATTCCTTTCTCTCTCCGCTTTCCCCCCCCTTTCACTGAGCTGAAATCCTAGCCCGAACAGAACAATTATTAAAGCTTTCGAGCTAATCTGGTTGCTTGTCTTGATCTACTAAAGAATTTGTATTAATCTGTTTATATTTAGGACAGTTTAGCAGGCTTTGATCCTTTGCTTAAGGAAGAAACATTTTAGAGTCTGAACGCTCTGCTACTTGCACCATGGACATTTGGGAGATATTGTCAATCAAATCTTTCCCGCCACTGATCAACCATCAATAAAAGACTCGCAATTATGTGAAAATCCACTTTGCTAGAGAGAAGAACCTATGCGCAATTGAATTTCTGACTTACTTAGACGCTTGGGCAGGAATAAAGTCTGTGTTCCCTGAAGCATCTCCTCTCTTTTAATACAGAGACATAAAACGTTCTTCTCAGCCTTTGTTAGAAAGAAGTATAGTAAAAAAAAAACCTTACTAAGTCACAGGAAAATTCACATTTCTTTATTAGGACTTGACAGATTTTAGAGGATTCAAATATACTCTTCTCAAAGGTGCGTCCTCTTGTGGTTTCCAGGAAAGATCAGGGGGACAATATCTGATAAGAATTCCTGATCCTGAATCACCAAGAAAATGTTTCTCCAGAGGACTTGGTTTGAGGTGATTCGATTTTCCTGATTAGAATTATTTTGGACCCTTATAATCAGCACTGAATTTCCCCCAAATGAAAATACTCATCGGCCCAAAACTGTATTCATTCCCAAATATAAAGTTTTCTTAGTAATGGGAGCCATCTTATCTTGTGAGCCCTGATAAGAAATGAACCTTGTCGGACTCGACTTCCGGCTTCCAGCGGCAACGGACTGCTGTGGGGCTTTCTCCTGCCCCCAGCGTCCGAATCCAGC
>JAOYMU010000192.1:56991705-57006474 GCA_025802295.1 Psammodynastes pulverulentus
TGCAATACGGGCAGCTATGTATGTGGACCTAGCTGCCCTTATTGCCACTAGGTAGGTCCTAATATGGACTCTCACCCATGTTCGGTCAGATTCAGCACGGCTAGTTCTCCAGGCACACTCTAGACGTTGCCATCAGTTCACTGACTTTGTGCATGTGCGTGCTCAAGCATGCACACAATGCGTTTCCCCTCAGTGCATGCACACATGTACTCCCCCCTCCTTACTGGTGCGTGCCTACTGCGCATGTGCGCGCTGATCATCTGATCAGCTGATTGTCATTTTCTTTAGCCACCAGTTCAACTGAACCAGTAACTAAAAAAAGTGCACTGACAATCTGGGAGGACTCCTCGATCCTCTCAGATGACCCGCGCACCCCTCCCAGCTACCGGTTCAGCCGAACTGGTAGCTAAAAAAAGTGCGCCGATCATCTGAGAGGATCAAAGAGTCCTCCCAGATGATTGGGGCACACATGCACAGTAGGCGCACGCTGGTAGGCACGTGCATGCATGGAATGGAGGGGGCAGCGCGCGCACATAGGGGTTTTTTTGCAGTTCGGATGAAAAGGTAGTCATTTTTTTGCTACCAGTTAGGCCGAGCGCCAGTTTTTCTGCTACCGGTTCGGCCAAACTGGTGCAAACCGGTAGAATACCACCTCTGGTATAAACAGTAGAGACCTTCAAGTTTCTAGGTTCTATCATATCTCAAGACTTAAAATGGACGCCTAACATCAAAAACATCATCAAAAAAGCACAACGAAGAATGTTCTTTCCGCACCAATTCAGAAAGCTCAAACTGCCCAAAGAGCTGCTGATTCAGTTCTACAGAGGAATTATTGATTCTGTTATCTGCAACCTCTATAACTGTCTGGTTCAAATATATTTACTCTTAAAATATTATATTAGTTCTGATAATAAGGAAAAATATAACATAGAAAATGATCCGTTTATAGACAAAAAGAATGTGTATAGAACAATGTCAGGTCACTCTTTTCTAAATTCTTCCCAAGATATAAATAAAAGTGGATGGAAGCTGCATTCAACAGATACCTCCTTTCCTGAACGTAAATTGATTTGCTAAGTTTTAAATACAGTACACAAAAGATTTCTAAAACAAAAAACAAAACCAGAAAGTAACAAATACACTGTCAATACCAGTAATGTTATGATTTTAAGTTTAAGATCGTAGGCCCATTATTTAGTTGAAATCTGCTTAACTAAGATCCACTGCCTGAAATATGTATCATTAATAGAACTGATAAACACAAGCAAGTAGACTTCACTTCAACAAAACAGTTCAACCCATGATTCACAAACTTTTTTATATATATATACTTTTTTACAAAATCTTCCTCATTTAAAACTTGGGAGTTAAGTGTCCATCTCCTTCTTATTTTAGCTTCCCCTCTCCATATAACCTGAATAGGATTATGGTCCGCCCAGGAATTAGTTAATATGTCAATATGTTTAATTTCATTTAATGTTTCCCCATTAGCCCAAATCATGTCTATCCGTGACCAGGATTGATGTGGATTGGAGTAGAAGGTGAATTGTTTTTGTTTTGGATTGATTAATCTCCATATATCCTTCAAATTAAATTCTTCTGTTAATTTGCTCCATGACATTGGTAATGTTTTCTTTTTTGTCGTGCAACTTTTGGTACTAATATAATCTATATTCTTGTCCACTATCCCATTAAAATCTCCAATTATACACATATTTCGCTGTTCCAAATCGAGAAGTTTATTATGTAGCCCCCTATAAAAATCACTAAGATTGTCATTAGGGGCATATATAACTGCTAATACATATAATTTCCCTCCTATCTCCACTTCTATTATTAATACTCTTCCTTGTGGGTCCGTAAAAATCAATTTAGAATATATTCCTGTCTTGATGTATACTGCTATTCCCTTTTTTTTTCCTTTGGCCAGTGCTGTATATAGTATCCCGAGTTTAGGGCACTCCAAATACTGTCGGTCCTCCTCTTTAATGTGTGTTTCCTGTAGACATATAATATCCGCTTTTGATTTACTTAATTTAGACCAAATTCTTTTACGTTTTATTGCCGAATTAAGACCATTAATATTTATAGAAATCAATTTAATTTCTTTCTCCATATCTCTTTCCCGCTTCTAGTTTTACTTGTCGTTAGTTTTGGCCTCTGTTAATTCTTTAACTGACTGTGCTCTTGTTATTACTCGGTTTGTTGCTGTCTCTTGTTGGTCCTTAACTACTCTCTTTTCTACAAGGGTGTCTACGGCTTCTAATTTATTTTGTGGATCTATTTCCTCCCTACTACTCATATCTCCCTCTGCGCCCGTAACTAGATCGTATAACTCTTGTGCCTTCTCTGCCGTGTCCACTTTATATCTTCTTTCCCTCCAGGTCGCAAACAATCCTTCTGGGACCAGCCATCTAAATAAAATATCTCTGCGTTGTAATTCTTGCGCTAGTGTTTTATACGCCTTTCTCTGTTCCCTCACTCTGCGTGGTATCTGTTTCAAAACTGTCAATTTTTTCCCCATATATACTATGGGATTATTTTTGGTTAATTTAAATACCTCATCTCTTATTTTTTTCCTTGCGAATCTAACGTGTACTTCTTTGGCCAGGTTATATTTTCTCGCATAATTGGTATTTACTCTGAATACCTCATCGATTTCTGAGTGAAAACCCTGTTTATCTTTTTGTAGCACGTCTGCAATTAATTCTGACATGATCGTTAAAATATCCTCATCCTTGGTTTCTGTGACATTCTGGAATCTTAAATAAAAAGCAGCTTGGTCCATTTCCATATGTATAAGATGACACAAGCTGGGAGGCCAATAAATTGAATGAATGAATGAATGAATGAATGAATGAATGAATGAATGAACAAATGAATGAGCGAAGATAGGCCACTTTTAAGTGTCCCTTGGAACTAAATCTGAAGCGGGAGAGGTGATGGTTGACCCATCCCAAAGTTTAAATGATCTTATCCCAAAAAAATTTCAGGTTTTCATTCTGTATCATTGAGGACAAGCATAGCACCATGCTTTGAACCAATGAGATTTTGGAGGAAGTTTGATAGTCTTCAAATACAGCAAGGGTGCTTGATCCCTTTTGCACCCAAGTTTGTCTTAACTTTTTTCTTTTTTTTCGGTTGCAAACAGGTGACGGATGGGAGACGGAGGATTCTGGCCAAGAGGCAGCAGCACCTTTGCCGAAAGAGAAAAAGGAAGTTGCAGAAAAGATGTATGGAAAGCAAAGTTCTGAGGAAAACCAGTTAACTGCTGAGCTGGAGAATTGCTCTGGTTTACCTTGTCCAGGTACCAGTGTCTTATTGGACGCAGATGAAAAGGAAGCATGTTCAAGGTGTGGGGAAACACTCCAAGATGAATCAGGATTATGTGATTGTTATGAAAGCCCTGCTGGAGAGAAACAAGATGAAAACAGGCAATGCTCCAGAAGGATCCTTCCTCCTCCTTTACACGAAAGAATACAAGAAGGAGCGGAAATGTACAAATGTACGGAGTGTGCAGAAAGCTTCGGAACAAGCCGTTCTCTTGCATTGCATAAAAGGATTCACAAAGCAGAGGATCCACACAAATGTCCAGATTGTGGAAGGACCTTCAGGCAGAGAAACCATCTTAATTCACACAAGAAGGTCCACGAACAGAAGAAGCATCAATGCATCCCCTGTGGAATGACCTTCAGAAACAGCACCTCCCTCGCTTCCCATCAAAGCCTCCACAGAGAGAAGTTTCAACAACTCAGGGAGGGTATAAAGAGCAAGGAACCAAATTCCCAGAAAAGGAGCCGCACTGGGAATAAACCATGTAAATGCCTGGAATGTGGGAAAAGCTTCCGCTCGTTAAGTGACCTCACTTGCCATACTAGGACCCATACAGGGGAAAAGCCATATCATTGCACGGTGTGTGGAAAGAGCTTCAGCCAAAAAGGCCATTTCAATTTACACAAGAGGGTCCACACGGGAGAGAAGCCCTTTCAATGCCTGCAGTGTGGAAAGTGCTTTGCCAGTTCTGGTGGCTTTCGCACCCACGAACGGACCCACACAGGGGAGAAACCCTATAAATGCCTGGAGTGTGGAAAGAGCTTCCGTGACTCCGGCCACCTAACTTCCCATAGAAGAATCCACAGTGGAGAGAAACCGTATCAATGCACTGAGTGTGGGAAGTGCTTCAGGAAGTCATATAGTCTTACTGTGCATAAAAGGATCCACACGGGTGAAAAGCCCTATAAGTGCATTGAATGTGACAAATGCTTCACTGATTTGACGTCCCTCACTTGTCACAGAAGGCTCCATACTGGGGAGAAGCCATATGAATGCCGCACGTGTGGAAAGAGCTTCAGTGAAAAAAAAAAGTATATTGTACATAACAGGACCCACACTGGGGAGAAACCCTATCAGTGCCAGGAGTGTGGAAAACGCTTCAGTGATTCTAGAGAACTGACGATCCATAAAAGGATCCACACAGGGGAGAAACCCTATAAGTGCACGGAGTGTGGCATGAGTTTCAGGAAAAGTAGTTACCTTGCTATCCACCAGAGGATCCACACTGGGGAGAAACCCTATACGTGTAACGAGTGCGGAAAAAGCTTTAGTCAAAGTCAGGCACTCAAGGGCCATAGACGGCTTCACTCGGGGGAGAAACCCTATAAATGCCTGGAATGTGGAAAATGTTTTAGACAGAGTGGCCAGCTTACCTCCCACAATAGGAGCCACACAGGGGAGAAACCGTTTAAATGCATCGAGTGTGGAAAGAGCTTCAAAGACAGCAGGAATTTTACACTCCATAAAAGAATCCACACAGGGGAGAAGCCGTATAAATGCACCAAGTGTGGAAAGAGTTTCAAATGCCACACACATCTTGTGATCCATAAAAGAGTCCACACAGGGGAGAAGCCGTATAAATGCACAGAGTGTGCAAAAAGCTTCAAAACCTCGAGTGCCCTTATTCAACATAAAAGGATCCACACAGGGGAGAAACCCTATGAATGCCTGGAGTGTGGAAAAAGCTTCAGCAGAAGCGATACTCTAACCTTACATAACATGATGCATAAAGGGGAGAAACCTTATAAATGCCTGCAATGTGGGAAAAGCTTCAGTCAAAAAGCTCATCTTAAGTCACACGAGGGGATCCACACGGAAAAACCATTTCAATGCACGGAGTGCGGAAAGAGCTTCTATTGCTCCGCAAGTCTTACGGCCCATCACAAAATCCACACAAGGGAGAAACCCTTTCAATGCAAGCAGTGTGGAAAGCGCTTTGCCCGTTCCGGTGACCTTCACGTCCACGAACGGATCCACACCGGGGAGAAACCGTACAAATGCCTGGAGTGTGGAAAGAGCTTCCGTAGATCCGGCCACTTAACGTCCCATAGAAGAATCCATACTGGAGAGAAACCGTATCAATGCACCGAGTGCGGGAAGCGCTTCAGGAAGTCATGTAGTCTTACTGTGCATAAAAGGATCCACACAGGTGAATAGCTTTACAAGTGCTCCGAATGTCCAATTCATGGTCTCTCACTTGTCGCGAAAGTCTCCATGCTGGGGAGAAGCCATATAAGTGCACGGAATGTGGCATGGGTTTCAGAAATAGTGGTAACCTTGGTACCCACAAGAGGATCCACACTGGGGAGAAACATGTAACGAGTGCAGAAAAAGTTTTAGTCAAAAACATCCACTCAAGAACCATAGAAGGTTTCACTCAGTGGAGAAACCCTATTGAGACAGGACGTGAATGTACTATGAACGTATTAATTGTATTAGCCTAAGTATCTCTATAAAGATATACTATTAATTGTATTAGCCAAAGTTATCCAATGTATTGCATCCTTTATAACAATATATGGCTAAATGTAATGACCTATGTGCTGGATATATCATGTTGCAAGGAGGGTGCATGACGCGACTACCGAAAGTAGCTGATTGTGCAAGATAATACCCATATATGGAGCTTTAGCAAAATAATCAATATTCTATACTTCTCCTTTTCTGTTATGCTCCCTTAAAGCTAGATAAGAGTAGCGCCTTAGGTAGGGGAAAGAAGGGTGGCCGTTGCACAATACATAAAAGTCACACCTCGGGTGTAGCCTGGGGTTCAGAATTTGTCATGTTAATGCTCTGAACCTTTTGCGCAAATAAAACTGTTTTCTCCAACCTCTTGTGGTTTTGACTCCTGCATTGATAACTGAAATTATCTGCTACGCTATAAATGCCTGGAATGTGGAAATTGTTATAATGAGAGTGGCAGGCTTATCTCCCATACAAGGATCCACACAGGAGAGAAACCGTTTAAATGCATTGAGTGTGGAAAGAGTTTCAAAGACAGCTGGAATCTTAGGCTCCATCAAAGAATCCACACAGGGGAAATGCTGTATCGGTGTGTGGAAAGAAATTCAGAAGTGGGAATGACTTTAATTACCATAAGGAAATGCACATCAGGAATAAACAATTGGTTTGTGTTGATTCTCAATATTTGCTTCTTACCCAGGGCAATCTATAGAAATGTGTGTGACAAAGGGGTTCCAGAGCAGTAGAAGGTTTTTGATCCGTTAAAAATAAGAGTTTCCTTGTAAAATTAGGAATTAACTTCTGGATACTGTTTTTCCCACAAAATAAGACCCGGTCCTTTTTTTTTTTTCAGGGTGGGCCCTCAAAAATAAGCCCTAGGGCTTATTTTGGGGAGGGGAAACACGATTTCAGGATGATCAGCTAGGTTGTGTGACCCCCTGGTGCACACAGAAGAGGCAGTTAGTGTGCGGGGACCAATGGTATTGGCAGCTGCTACAGCCTGCCAGTCCCTTGGTCAGCGCACTCTGGGGATCATCTTTGCATGGCGGAAGGCAGGTGATCCCAACAGTGTGTGGGCTGCAGGCAAACTAAGAGACCAATGATGATCCTGCGGCCATCCACCCACTCCAGCCTGACGACTCTCAGCTGGCCCACGGCCCACACAACGCATACAGTTCGCCTGACTCCCCCTTACACCTCTGCCTCTATCTGCTGCTCGGACAGGTAATCAACTCACTTGCGCTGTGCAGGCTGTGGCTGCTGCCAGACACCATTACATGTGCTCGCCACCTCCTTTGCTGTCACACCCATCCCCCTTCACTAGGGCTGATTTTTGGGCTAGGGCTTTAAAAATCAGGCTAGGTCTCTCTTCTGAATGCAGCACTCCAAGTAAGCATTTATTAGAGAAGTCATGTTGGCACATCTGGGGAAAACATGAATCTGAATTCCCGCGTTTACCCTCCTCTACATTAAAACACACACCCTCAAGTCATACTCTCCAATCCACCTCAATTCTGAACTCCCGCCAAGTCAACTCGCTCCCCTCTAATCTTCAGCGACTGGGCCTTGAGCTTTAGCGAAAGAATGTTGTTGTAGCTATCCTCCCTTTGCACTTTTCTCCCATTCCCACAAGTTTTCTTTCAGTCTAACTGACAATTGCCCATTCATTGAAACTCACCTTGGAAAACATAAGGAAGGAATTTCGTAACATCAAAATCCATCAGGGCCTAGACTAGCAGTCACCAAACCTGGCAATTTTAAGGCTTGTGGACTTCAACCCCCAGAATTCCTCTGGCACACATGCTGGCTGGGGAGTTCTGGGAGTTGAAGTCTACAAGTCTCAAAGAATCCAACTTTGGAGAGCCCTGGCCTCGACTTAAGAAATTACGATCTGCGGGTTTTTTTCTAGCGCCTTCCTATTGTAAAGTCTTTTGATGTCCAACACACTGGAAATAGGGAAGAATTACAGTGAATAGTTCCTTGCTTTTTCAAAACAGAATTAGAATAAAGTTGCTAGATGTCCCGCTTTCCAAAGCGGGACATCATTGACCGGGGGAGGGGGGGAGCACGTATGCGCAGAAGGGTGGTGGCGAGCGCGTGCACGCATGTGCAGAGGGCAGGGGCGAGCACACAGAAGCATGGTGAAAGCACGCGCATGCGCAGAAAGGTGAGGGAGTTTAGGGGAAATTTTATTATTATTATTATTTATTCCCCAAAATCGGGACTTTTAGACCACGTCCCGGGACGCAGGACAGATTCCCATAAAGCGGGACTGTCCCGCGAAAATCGGGACATCTGGTCACCTTATTCAAAGGACTCATTTCAATGATTAGTTAGATTCAATAAGTCCAAACCTGGAAGCAGAAAGCTCATAATTCTCAGAAAACCCCTTCTGGACTTGGTTCTCTACCTGACCAAACCATATTACTTTATTTGACGTCTGAGTCCAAAATATAAAGAGGACAAAAGTTAAAATTTCCATAGGATAATGCTCAGATAGGAAACAAATAGTTTAATGGGTAAAAATGTGGTTAGAAAAAAGCTATTTTTATAAAGAGGAATTCTCTCTTGATGACTTGGTTTTCATTCTTCTGGATTAACAAAGCTCCTGTTTTAAAATTTTACTTTCGCTAAGTAATGCTGGAATGATATTTGAGCTATCGTTTGATAAATTTTGGAATATTTTGAGCAGAATATGAATTGCAATGATAACGTTAACCTTGTTGTTGACCTCTGGATTGCCTTTGGATTGCACTGGTTGACTTTAGTCATTTATTAGAATTATAGATTTCCAGCTTATGTTCTTTTTTTTTCTAGTAACTACCTGGGGTTTTTTTAGTGTGCCATCTTGACATCCCTGTAGCAGGATATGCACTTTGGTAAGAAGCTGATGTATCTTTGCTTTTTGTTGGAGACTAGACTAGACTAGACTAGACTAGACTAGAATTCTTTATTGGCTAAGTGCAATTGGACACACAAGGAATTTCTCTCTGGTGCACAAGCTCTCAGTGTACATACAAACAATAAGTGATAAATCATGATCATAGTCATCATAAAATTACATTCATCATAAATCATAAGATACAATAGTCATGGGATACTAAATAAGCTATCAACATAAATCATACTAGGATACTAATTACGTGTGAATATGGGTTAAATTGATTCATTTCCATTCATTGATTGTTTAATTCTATGCCTGCTTAAGAGGCATCCTCAGTAAATAATACCACAAATGGTATATGAGGTCTCAGCTATAATGAGTGCTGGAAGGGCTTCTCATTGCAATGTTACCACTTCTTAAAATGTTGTAAGTTTGCTGTTGACTTGCCATCTTAACTATATTATGTATGGGGCAGGTGCATGGGAGTGGCCTGTTTCTTTCTTATCCCACCTCTCAGTGGGATAAACTCAATCCATGAGTTCAGGTTCTGCCTTAGCCATGAAAGCCAGTTGGGTGACTTTGAGCCAATCACACTCTCTCTCTCAGCCCAACCCACCTCACTTGGTTTCTGTTGTGGGGGAAATAGGAGGAGGAGGAAGTTACATTGGATATGTTTATTGCCTTGAGTTATTTGTAAAAAATAATGAAATGGGATACAAATGAGTACAATAACAATAATAATAATGACTATGCGACAAATCATAAGAAAAATTTGAAACTTCTACAATTACCTATTAGAATTTTTTTAAAGGCAAAATACAACATACACAATACAACATACACAAATGCATGGATGATAACACTGTTATTCCTTTTGTAGAAGTTCAGCTATATAGATTTAGGCCTATAATTCAATTTAGATAAGCCACAAAGGAGCATGATTAAGCAACATTCATTAGGACAGAGATAGTTTCAGAAGAGGAAGCTATAGACAGTGATCACGACAGAAGAAACTAATATTCTCTGACAAAGAAGTAAGGATACATCCACTGATTTTCCTCAAATTTGCAGATATACTCAAGAATTTCATATTTATTCATAAGGAATCATCATGATTCTCAGTGACTCCCAACCTTTATTATGGAAGGGAAAAAAACAACCTCCAACAGATGTTTACTACTCAGAAAAATTCATTAAAAGATACTTTATGATTTTCTCTATGCATTTCTTTCTCCCTAGGATCCTAGAATCATTTTATTTTTCTCTGCAGTTCTTATAGCTTAACCATCTCTTTGCTTATCTTACCTTTTTTCCTCAGTTGCTACTTTTTTCCCCAGATGAGAAGAAAACTAAAGTATGAGCTTTATGGATGTCGGAAACAATCTTGTCGTGTCAATTTTTTTATATACAAAAGATGACTTTGTGTCATAGACAAACTGTTTCTTTCTGTTTTCTCTGACAATTGAAAGAAAGAGTAATGCATACAAATCATTTTACTGTTTAAAAATTTTGAATAAAACATGCTAACCTTGTCATACCAAGTGACAGACAGAAATGTCACCCTGGTTTCCTTGGGACAAATAATCCATAGACTTCATGTATAATTCATCTGATCTTTAAGAATGTTTAACAATATTGAATTTAGATAAATTTCAATGTTATAGTGCATTAAAGTTTCCTTTATCAATTTGCACACGTGCCTCTTTTCTTTTAAGCCTTCGTCTCTATTGTTCCTTCTCTATGTTAACCCTAAGAGGTGCAGACACAGTATTTTCTTCTTAACACATAAAAAGAGATATTGTCTTAAATAAGGATCTTCCTGGTAATTGCTGCTTCTGTTTTTAAGGAGCTGGAAGATTTTGAAGATATAAAATTATCACAATGGCACATTCAATAGCTCAATCTTTATAAGTATAGTAGAAAAAAATACTGGAGTGATAGATTAAAGTTCACAGCAGAATATAGTTTTTCTAAAATGGGACTCTATTAAAAAGATGAGCTCTCCACATAGATAATTTGCAGTAATGAAGAGAAATATTAATATTTTCATTGCATGGTACTTTTCAGCTCACAGGTGAATGAAGTTATTTATGAAGGGGAAGAATTACAAGGTATCTAGCTTTGAGTTGGAAAGTCCTTGTATTGCCATAGGTGCTACTGCTTGAAACTTCCCTGTAAAGGTTTGCAATGAAACTGTTTTAGATTGCAGCATCTGAATGTGAATATTGATAAGTGGAACAAAGCATTGCAATGTGACTACATATTAGCTTTTGGATGAAGTTAACTCAAGATTCTTGATCCAACCATTGATATATCATATAAGGGGAGAGCTACATATATCCTCAATACTTTGCTCAAATCATTTTGCTCATTAATTATGGGGTTTCTAATAATGTAAGGAGGAAGTACAGCTTTCTTTGAGGAATTGCCAATGACCTCAGGGTTGAGATGCAGATATCTAAGTGTATACGGTCATGCAAGATGAGACAGAGCGAAGGGGGAGAAACTATTGGGTGACTATGGATTGAAAACAGAAGTGAAGGAGTACATGAGGGAGAGTACAGATGAAAACTGAACTGCTCAAGGGAATTAGGAAGTCTTTTGGAGGGAATGAAAATGCTCTTGAAAAGAGTCATATGAAAACTTAAAAGAATAAAACGTGATTGATACGAAGCAGGGTATGGATGTGATGCAAGCAACAGTAATTTGGAATGATATAAAAGAATTGATGGTTATAGATGATGGATGATTATAGATGATAGTGTTGGCATAAACTAATTAGATTTCTTTTTTCTTATATCCTATCTGTAATTTCTTGCCCTCACTCTGTGCTTTGCATAACATTGCAAAGGGAATAGGAAATAGTTATGTACATATACATGCATCAAGTTTCAAATGATACTTGAAAGATCATAGTAAAGGAGAGCAGCTGGTATGATGATGAACACTTTACATTTCTGCGACGTTTAATTCACAGTGTAGTGCAAAAACTAAGCAAAAACTTAATCATCCATGTCTCCAAACCTATGAATAGCATAGCGCATGCAAAAAATTTAAGAGGTGCATACATGTCAATTATTTGTGAACATAAAGGTGCATTTGGGGAGAATGCGTGTGAAAAAGCTTTGTTTAAATAGAAGAAAATGTTTGTAGTTCAGGATTGAACTGTGGGGTCCTTGGTGCTCTCTGGGCTTAGTTGTTTTCTTGCAGATGTTTCATTACCAAACTAGGTAATGTTATCAGTGCATTGTTGCACTAAAAAAACACCTTTAAAAGAACAACCAAACTCAGGAAGCACCAAGGAACTCACAAACAGAGGTGGGATTAAGCTGGTTCGGACCAGTTCAGGTGAATCGGTATCTCCGACGATCAGCTGGTGAGCGAACTAGTAGCTCCGATGATCAGCTGGCCCTGCTCACCCACCTCTGCGCTTTACTGTCCTATATCCTCTCAGTTGATTCGCGCGGCAAAGCGGATTTCCATGCCTCAACTGTGTTACTCTCCAGAAGTAACATAGAAGGTAAGTTTTCAAGCTGGTTATTTAAAGCTGCATGCACACACGCACGCGTGCGAAGTGCACGGTCACCAAACCGGTAGTGAAACTGGTTGCAACCCACCACTGCTCAGAAACTGCCCAGTTATCTACTTATGATGGGCAACCACGTGCATTTCCGAATTAAAAGAAAAACAGTTTAGAAACATACCATTTAATAATATTTGTATAAAATATCCCAGTGTGGAATATTTTTCATTTTCCTCTTCTTTAAAATAAAGTTAAGCATGAACATATATTGACACCAGTCAGTTATTCAATCACTGATCCTTCCAACCTAAGAGGGCAGCCATGAATTGCCAAAGTACTACTATTCATTTTATGATATTAAATTTTTGCCTGTTAGATTGATATGGAAGGGGAGGAAGAGCAGGAGGAGGAAGTACCAATTGTTCAGTTTTAGACATAACAATTCCCAGTAGTATCATTAAAACTAGAACACTTGGAATTAGGCATAATTATCAAAAATAATAATCATGGGCCCTATATACAGCAGAGCCAGCTTGGTGGAGTGGTTAAAGCATTGCGCTAGAAACCAGGAGACCATGGGTTCTAATTCTACCTTAAACTTGAAGCCACCTGGGTGACCTTGGGCCTCTCTCAGCTCCAGAAAGAAGACAAGGGCAAACCACATCTGAAATCTTGCCAACAAGGCTGCAGGGGCTTGTCCAGGCAGTCACCAGGAGCCAACAATGACTCAAAAGCACAACAAACAAACAAACATATGCAATTGTTTTTTTTCTTTTTGAAAGGGGTAATTTACATTTAAGTAGCACTGGGTTAGATAAAATATAGGGCAAAGCAGCAAAGCAATTCTTATTATTCTTATTGCCTTCTCTTACTAATCAGAATCAGATTCTGTAGTTTTTCCCTTTGATCTTCCATCTCCTGGCAGGTGGGCAGAGGTGGTATTCAGCAGGTTCTGACCAGTTCTGGAGAACCGGTAGGAGAAATTTTGAGTAGTTTGGAGAACCGGCAAATACCACCTCTGACTGGCCCCACCCCCATCTATTTTCCGCCTCCCGAGTCCCAGCTGATTGGCTGGGTCTTCTTCTATTGCCCTGCACAGGAGAACAGAGCTGGAAAGCAGGTTAGTTGGGTGGGAGGGAATGGGATTTTGCAGTAACCTTCCCCCAGGAGTGGGGAAGGAATAGGGATTTTACAGTATCCTTCCCCTGCCATGTCCACGCCCACCAAGCCACGCCACAGAACCAGTAGTAAAAAATTTGAATCCCACCACTGCAGGTGGAGCAGAGCAACATTTCTTAATTATTTCTATATAAGAGATGAAGAGTATGATCTCTGATAAAAAAGAGCAATAAGAATTAGTGCAGCTTTGCTCCACTTTGCTTTGGGTCCTGCCTAAGGCCTATAAAGGAATGGTGATATTCTGATCGTTATTCAGGCGCGCAGAATGAAATTTTCAACGCAGGTTATTTTAAAATCCTTTTCTCTTTTTTTAATGACATTTACAAGAAGTAAAATTCTTGCTTTTACCCCAAAGGCTGATTTTTTTTACCTGTTAACCTTGCCCCCTCCAAAGGGACATTAGCCAAACGTATGAAGGGATTTAAGAGATGTTTTAAGCCCTTTGAAGTTTGAGGTGCCCACTTAACTTTTAAAAGGCCCGTGCCCACCCACCCCCGGAAGCTTTGCCCATTTTGGGAAGGCACAAAAGGGTCCAATGTGCCTGTTGTTCATCCCAGACCAAACTGTCAGCTTTCTTCCTTCTAACCAAAAAAGAAAATATGTCATGGTTGGCTGAGCTCCTACCGTGTTTCATTGGGATGAAGTTGAGAAGAAGAAGGAAGAAAATGTATGTCATAAGAAAGAACATTTGCCTGAGGAAGTCCTGGAGGAAAGTGGGTTGAAAATTAAATAGAGAGGCCAGGAAGGTGAAAGGGGACAAGGCCCCCATCTCTGGCAACTTGGTGGTTTTCTTCTCTCACACACATTACGTGCCCTAAAAAACATTTGCATCTTCAAGGAGAAATGTTATCTAAGAGTGCTAAATAAGGGTGGCTATAAAAATGGCAATTGGGGAGGGGGGAAGTTCCCATGATTTGTGAACTTCATTAGCATCGCTAATTATGTGGGATTTTACAGACTGTCAAAGTAAAAAATATTGCATTTTTTCCCTCTGATCCCTCTTCTGTAGGAAACATACTAGCAATTTCTATTCTCTACTGCAGATAATAAAAATTAGTATCCCCAAACTGGCAGATACTTAGAAATAACAACCTCCCCACACTGCCAGATGTAAATAAAGAATAATTCAATCAGACAGACATTTCAATAGAAGAAGAATAGCAGGCATTTAGGATTGGCTGCTTGCCAACATCTGAAACAAAATGGAGTATTAAGATATTGTTTTGTTGTCCTGAGCAGATGAAAGGAAAGGTATTTTTGTATAAAAGATGGCAAATGCTTTTGCTGCATTAATCCATATGTTCATCTCACTCACTGAGAAAATAGTATGTATACTTGGGACCCCAAGCGATCTTCCTTTTTTTCCTCCCTCCCTCCTTCCCTCCCT
>JAOYMU010000192.1:57026709-57044389 GCA_025802295.1 Psammodynastes pulverulentus
TCTCCGGACGCCTGGCCCCAAGGGGCCTCAGCGACGGCTGGTTTCGGGTGCTGGGGGCAGGAGATCGCCTCTCCAGCGTCCGTTGCCGCCGGAACCAGGAAGTCGAATCTGGTTATTCTGTTTTTTATCATTCATCAGTATGGCAGTTTGAGAAAGCACTTTAAAAAAAACACACTTGCATTAAATATGCTTATTGGAACTTTAAAAGTAGCTTATGTCTAAAAATTAAATATGTTAAGTTGGAAATCATTATTCTCTAGTGAATATGTTTAAGACACATATATACACATCCAATTATCTGGAAAAAGCACTTCTATTTTTTCCTGCCAAACAATATAGATAGCATAGTAACTCATGTATGTTTGCTTGATATTAAACAAATCATCTTCAAAATTATATAGAACTTAGTAGTGTTCCTGCTGGATCATATATATTGTATCAATAAAATATGATTTTGCTGTTGATATCACTTCACCCTTTTGTTTATGTAGAAAGATTAAGATGGGTTGGCCAAAGCAAAGAGGGGACTTAGAAATTCCAAAGGAATATTTACTTGTCTGATGTAATAACCTATTTACAATTGGAAATAGTGTGAAAGAAATCTATAGTAAATCTCTAATTACTGCAGTATTACGGGTCAGGATAGTTGAATATAAGGAAAGAAGAATTATGGGAGTCCTCTAACTATAGCTGAACAGTGTTGACCCTTTAATTAATTGTAAGTCATCTATAATTCTGAGGGAAACATTTGATGATTTTAAGGCCTAGATTGCTGACTCTTCAACCTTCCAGAAGTTATAGCCATCCAGAAGATAGACGCACAGAAGACAAAGTATTTACTGCATTTTAGCCACCAGACTGTAATTACTTAAAGCTAAACTTTCTGGATCATGAATTCAACTTGCTTCCAAGCAGTGGTGGTATTCAAATATTTTAACAACCGGTTCTCTGCCCTAATGACCAGCTGGGTAGGCGTGGCTGCGTGATCATCCAGTTATCTGTAAAAAGCTCAGGCGACAGTAAGTCTGGACGTGCTGCCAAGAACCTTTAGCTGTTATAACGGTTAACTGAGAGGCAGTTTCTATAAGCAGGGCAATAAAGATTAGGCTAGAAACAACACCAGAATGTTTCCTTCCAGCCTTCCTTACAGGATTAGCCCTGTAAAGTTGAAAAAAAACAAAAGGAGATTTCTTCCAACAACTGGTTCTCCGAACTGCTTAGAAAGTGAACAACCGGTTCTCGTGAATAGGTGAGAACCTGTTGAATCCCACCACTGGTGTCACCCCTACTTGGCTTAATATTAAAGCTACTAATGGGATGTAATTCAGTGGAGATGCACTGTAAATAAGAGAGAAGCCACTAGACACTTATATCTCTATTTTATGTCCCACAGAGCTGTTCCAGAAAGATACCTGAAGTAAGAGTATCAAAAAGTGCTAAGTGAGGAAGGAGAATTAACAGGACCACACATCCCTTACCATCAGGAATACAGAAAAGAAAAGTCTCCAAGGAAAGGTCTGAACACGATTTAGATTAGTGGGAGATGCTCCAGATTGGGGGAACATAGAATAAATGCAAGTTGGAGGGGGGAAGGAAATTTGCCAGCCTCGATGTTCTGCTAAAGGAAGCTTTCTGTCAGTGGATGGCATCAGCTGAATTCTACCCAAGTTACTCCAAGCTCTTTTCTTTGTTGTGAGCTTGACTATCAAAGATGCAGCTGAACTCTCTGTCTGCAGAGTGACAAGCAAAAAGAGCAATGAGCTTATTTTAGAAACAAAGCTGCAAAAAGAAGCCACCCCAATCCAGTATTAGCATTGAGCACATTTTAGCAGTTGATACAAATTGTTTTGCAGGGTATTTTTAGCATCCTGAGCGGAAGTATTAACCATGCAACTCCTTCAGTATATGAGTGTTGCTAAAAGTGTAGCTTCTG
Organism: Psammodynastes pulverulentus; assembly: GCA_025802295.1. Taxonomy (NCBI): domain Eukaryota; kingdom Metazoa; phylum Chordata; class Lepidosauria; order Squamata; family Psammodynastidae; genus Psammodynastes; species Psammodynastes pulverulentus. The sequence goes on from JAOYMU010000192.1 coordinate 57,028,643, forward strand.
AAAAATCAGCGTTCCTATGCTGAAGTTCCACCTCTCTGTCCTATTATAACGCAGACGAATAAGCCATAAAAGCAGAGAAATAAACTATAAAGCAATAAGTAGCATGTTCTATTTGTTGGAGAATATTCTTCCCTTTCCTTGGAAAAAGTAAATCTAAAGTTTAGGGAAGGAAGTCAGGCTTAATTTATGCTTGTAGCTCACATTTAAGAATTCTCCACAACTCTCCTCTAATACAGAAAAGAAAAGATACAAATTAATTTTGCTGAATCATGATTCAAAGGAGATTTGGCAATATTTGGCCATGGCTGCTTCAGATACCTGGTGGAATTAGTGCTGAAACTAAATATACCATAGAGCAGATGGCTGGCGTTCCCAGTTGCAGCCCTTCAATGAAATTACTATCGGTATTAGCAAATAATGTATTATATTTGGAGAACTAGGATATAGCAACTCTGTTTGCTGAAAATGGTTTTTTTTTTCAGTTCTTTAAAATAGCTATTTTCATAGGTCTTGGGCCAATTGTCTAAACCTAGATAATAGATCCTATTACAGGAACTAAAAGAATAGGATTTATATTCCTCATGTGGAATGGTATGTGAGAATGACCTTGCAAAGCGCAGGAAATCAGGAGTCCAGGCAGTTCAAATGAACAGGGCTTTTCTTCGGCGCCGAAAGGTGCTGGAACGCTCCCCCCGTCGCGCGCTAAAAAAACCCGGAAGTGATAGCGCGCGATTGGTTGAGACGGGGCACGTGACGACAGCTCCGAAAAGGTGCCGGAACGCCATTCCGCTGAGCTCCGGTTCAAAAAAAGCCCTGGGTTTATTGTAAGCTTAAACTCTCTTCAAGAATCTGGACTATTAACCATCAAAGCAAATTGTCAGTAGATGAGAGTCAATGGAACTCAAGGTGGGCTCGGCTTAGATCTCTTGTGGGAACAAAGGGACTCAAGACTGATGATGCATTTGACTCTGCTGCTATGCTCACATATGCACATACAGAGGTAAGTTAAAAGTTCCTTATAGAGCTGCCCAAGCTCAAGTAAATCGTTCCGAGCAGCTTTGAATGACAAAAGCCCCCTCTGAATTCCACCAGGAGTTGTAAACAGCTGGCAAGAAGAGCAGGGTCACTCCCCAAAGCCAGAACAACAGCCAGAGAAAAGACATTCGACAAGCAAGAGTTCCAAAAGCTTGAATCAGTCCATGAGATAAGACACAAACCAGAGATCCAAAGATCAAAACATGAGGAGCAGGAATCACAAGGCAAGGAATCTGCACATGTTATTCCAGCAATGCCCATTTCTTTGGGCAGGATTAAATAGGCAATGTCAGTATGGCCCCTCATGATGGACAAGACTATCTCGTCATGAGCAACCTGGCTGACCGGCATTGTGCCTCTCTTCTGCCTGCCCTGCACGGCTTTGGATCACGGGGAGGTGTTGACTCTAGCACCACATCTTCAGTGTGATGACTCCCCCGGATGCTGCCACAGATGCCTCTCCAGATGTCAGCTCAGAGGAGGATGAACCAGTTCCAGGCACAACCGAGGTGAGTTGGTCAATGGCTCCAAGCAGCCATCTGAGAGGGATTTGGCTGGAGCAACAGCTGCAGCAGGACATCCCTGAGGCTTCAGGTAGAGAAAGCATGCAATTACAGACAGTCAGTGATGAGGAAGAGGAACTGCCTTCTGTATCTAATCCAAGAACACATAGGGCAGATAAATGGCAAGAGCACAAGAGTAACAAAAATCAGCCTGATTACTCACCCTATTTGATGGGCTGCACCAGAAGCTGGCTATTTAGCACAGCAAACAGATGAAGGTGAAATGTGTTCATTTCCTTGCTGTGTGTTTTCTGGTCTTTGTGATTCTTGCCTTGCTTTGAATTGATACCATGCCTTGTCTTGGATTGTGCCCTATGAATTCTGGACTTTTCGTGCCTTAGGAACCCTCTTGTATTGTGGATTTGATTTTTCCTGGTGGGTTTATTTTGACTGGGAAACTTTGAAATACTTTGTGGACTCATTAGTCTGCTTGTGGCTGGACTTAATTGGAAGAGTTCTGAGGTTTTGTTGAAGGGAGTTGCTGGGGAATATTAATAAAGTCACTAAACCACAGTTATGTGTATGTGTATGTGAGAGAGAGAACGTGGGACAGCACACTCACTGACTGTAGTTAGTTGCTCCTGATCTTTGCCTGAAGTCTCCAAGTTAACCTGCTACAGCTGTGGCTCCCTCTACTCAGGCTCAGCCTGCTGCCCTACAGATTGTTCTGGCTGTGGCTGCTTTGTTGAGCTGGAGCCCTCCACTTGTTGGTCCATGTCTCCACGCCCCCACATGCTCCCTTCCCCAGAGGTGCCAGGACTCGGCTCATCCCCCTCTTCTTCTCCCAAACTCATGTCCAGAGAGGAGGCAGGAGGCATGTCCATGACAGCCTTGTCATCTCCTACAGACCTTGGGAGACAGCCACATACTAGGTAGTGATGGGATTCAAAATGTTTTACTAACGGTTATGTGGGAGTTATGTGGGGGTTATGTGGGGGGCTTGGTGGGCATGGCTTGGTGGATGTGGCAGGGAAGGATACTGCAAAATCCCTATTCCCTCCCCACTCCAGGGGAAGGATACTATAAAATCTCTGTTCCCTCCCCACTCCTGGGGGGAGGTTACCACCGGTTCTCCGAACTACTCAAAATTCCCACTACCAGTTCTCCAGAACTGGTCAGAACCTGCAGTTCTTCCCCTGTGATACTAGGGGAAGAACTGCATTCAGGGAACAGTTGGATAAGAGACAACTTAGTTCTCAGCAGGGATGTGAGTATGGCAAACAACTCAAAGGGATCCCTAGTTTCTTGGGTTGTAAAGGGGAAGGGGGAGAAATGTCTTTCAATTAACATAACTTTACAATAAAATGAAATTAATTCATCTGGGCCTGCTTCCTGCCTGGATTATCTCTTAAGGCTGATATCCTGCCATTCAACAACTTTAGAGGCTATAGAACATACTTCCATCAACAATTAAAAGCTGCTGCACTGTTATTAATAATGCCCCTTTTCACTTCACTGAAGCTTTAGATGTCACAAGCTTCCAAATGACATCACTAGGAGTACGATATATCTAATTCAAATCCACTAGATGCCCGCACATATTAATGCAACTTCATTTCCTGTAAATTGAGCATGTAGTGATAATTATATTTCTATCGGAAATATACTTGGAAGGGACATAAGAAAGCAACTAGTCTGGTGCAGCAGTTTAGGAGTTAGACTAGGCCTGGGAGATCCAGGTTCAGCTGCACACCCAGCATTGGAAATTCATTGTGTGACCTTGAGCTTCTGATTTTCAGTTTAGTATACTTCGTAAGCTTCTTGAGGTAGGGGCAGGGAAGGAATTATGGGAGAATGAATAAGCTTCTGGAGGCAAAATAGACTGTAAATCTAAAAAAAAAAAAAATAGCAGCAATAACAACAGTAATAACAACCACCACAACAACCCCCTATATTTGCACTTGTAATAAAATTGCTACTTCAAATAAGCATTCAATTATGAAACACTAATGGAAGAGCTTAATATATATGTCTAAGCGTTATGCACCCCTGGCAAATACTAGATTAGCTGGTGGCATTTTAACAACATTTGCATTCCTGGACATGTCACTGTTTATGTAATATCTCTGAACGAAAAATGCGATGATAAAAGAGGATCTGAAAGAAGCCATACCTGTGTGTAAACTGTGAGGTATGAGATTAAGCAAACACAGAGAAAAAATGCCTCCACAAGATAATTTTTTTAAAAAAATGTCTCAGAGAAACAAATATATGCATTTTCTTCACTGTTCATTATCTATTGCTTTGACCTTCTTTGTTGGCAGCAAATTATCCGATTCCTGACATCAAAAGTCTAAAAGCAAAAGACATTTATTTGGCTCTTGGGATATTTATTTTTTTTTAAATCTAAAACTTACTGAATCAAGATGAAGTGCTACAATACGTCAAAATCAATAAAGCGTAGGTTGACTCTGAAAAATAACGTTTTCTGCAAAATAAAAGATTACACAAATGTTCCAATTTGCTAAAAAACCTTTTAATCTGCAAAGCTGTCAGGTGACACTATCTATCATTGAGTGCAGAAACATAATGATTTTCATTGAACTCAAAAAAATTCTGTTCTGTTGGCCCTATAGTCTAACTGATAGACAAAATGCAAATCTAGGTATGCACCTACAATCTTTATATTTCCTATCCTCTAATAATTATGCATCTTCTGAACTGTTATTATCTTCATTGGGCATTTCTTTCTGGATGCACCTATCCCAAAAGAGGACTATGGGGTATGTCCAATTTATTCCCTAATCTCTCCAGATTTATCTGACGCAGTCTTCCCCAAACTGGACATCCTCCAGACGTGTGAACTACAACTTTCAGAATTCTGAGTTCCCATATGTCAATTGAGGAATTCTGGGAGTTGAAATTCTTGGAAAGCACTCAAGCTGGGGAGCTTTAGCTTTGCTTCTTCACTATTGGCTTTCTAATCACCTAAATAATTAGTTACTTAGTGATTGGAGGAAAATATAGTAGTGTCAGGGAATAGCTGCAAATGCAGAACTCTCTAAAATAGGAATGTAGCAGTAATCTAATGATCATTCTAAAGCTAGGTCTAAGGGCCTCAATGTAACCCAGATTACTAATCAGCATGGCTATGTTGAAGTCTGCAGGACAACCACTTTAAATCAGGGGTGTCAAACTCACGTCGTCATGGCGGCATTGCGTGACATATCGGGACTTTTTTCCCCTTTGCTAAACTGGGCGTGGGCGTGGCCAACTTGCGACGCATCCGGCCTGTGGGCCGGGAGTTTGACAGCCCTTCTTTAAATGGTGATTCTAGGGTCATGATTAAGGTGTTGAAATGAGGTTGAAGTCAATGGCTATGAGAACACACTGGGTGACTTTGGGTTGGGCACACTCTCTGACAGGATTGGCATACCTGACAGGGTTGGCATTGTGGGGTAGAAATGATGAGAAATTCCCACATAAGCTCGAAGAAATATTGTTCCAACATCCTGTAGATTCACTTCGTTGTTTTCTGCAAAGTACAATAAAAAAAAATAGTTCAATTACTTCCTTCCTGACTCAGGGAAGAAAATAAGGCCATGAAAGTAGTCAATGAAAGGCCAAATATATGAGAAAAAGGGGTGGCTGGTAGACAACAGACAGCTCATAATTAAGGGGAAAGATGAATAAAACCAGACTGTATTTTATCAAAGTTACCCATTTCTTCCATCAATTTCACTGAGCCCCTTTACTGTTGCTGTGTGATCCGTCAGCCTGGTATTGCAAGGGCTGACTGATGATTGCAGGAGGATTAATGTTAGGGTCATAATAAAGGAAAGAAGCTACCACTCCCCTTGATATCTATTAATCTTTGAAGAAGTGATAAATGCAGTAAAGTAAAAAATAAAAAAACAAGAGAGCTATAGATTATACATTCTCAATGACTTCCACCCCTTTCCCCCCCTAAAACAAAAGTTTAACAGTGAGTGCAAATGACAGGCCTACCCTGTTGGTCATAGAGACAATAATCAGTACCAAACAGGCAAGCAAGTCTTGGGTTCTACCAGTGAAGGATGAAGAGGGAAGGCAGCTGGGGTTTACAGGGTTTTTTTAGTCATGGTTTCCAGAATTCCTCCAAAATACTCAGAATAGGTGATGCTTTCCCATCTAACAGGTTAACTGCCTCCATGCCTGGAGGATTTTCCATGGGGAGCCATCAAGCATGCCATTATTATTATTATTTTTATATTATACCTGCAGTGTGAACTGATAGACATGGACAGTAATAAAAAGGGGGCAAAGCTTCTCAACTCAGTTTCGTCAATTGTTTTCACCGCCCCTTAACTTGACACGGGAGGTTCAGAAATTCACTGTGTGTTTTTTTTTCCCGGCATGGCTGCCCTCCTTGCATCCTGAAGAGCTTCCAGCATCCTTTGGCTGCTGTGATGTAAACAAAGGAGGAATGATAAAGGTGTTTTCTCCTCTTCTCCCTGACCTCTTCTCTACAATTTCTCTACAAATGACTGCATTTTCTCATTGAAATCAATGGGACAGAATAAATTCACACCAGCTGAAATTTAGATTAACAGCCTGGCTTGGAAACATATCAAGGAATCAAAAGAGCATTGGATCCAGCAGATTCATTGCCAGCTGTTCACCAGGGCTCAGAGTTACTTTTAGTTTACCTCCCGCTGCAGCCAGAAAGAACTAAAGGTAGTCCTCAACTTGCAACCACAATTGAGCCCCAAATGTATGTTGCTAGGTGAGAAGTTCGTTAAGTGACTTTTGCCCCATTTTACAACTTTTCTTGCCACCTTTGTTAAATGAATCACTGCCGTTGTTAAACTAGTAACCCGGTTGTTAAGTGAATCTGACTTCCCCAATGACGTGGCTTCCCAGAAGGTTGCAAAAGGTCATCACATGACCCTGGGGCCGCAACTGTCATAAGTGTGAGTCAGTTGTCAAGCATCTGAATGTAAGTCATGTGACCAAGGGGACGCTGCAATGGAAACAAGTGTGAAAAATGGTCCAAACTTACTTATTTTCAGTGACGTAACTTTGAACGGTCACTAAGCAACCTGTTATAAGTTGAGGACTAACTGTAGTCTAGATGATATCTATAAAGACTGCAATGGGGAACCGTGATATCAAAATCTGGAGCTCTTAGAGGCAGAAATATAAAAATGCTATGGCCCTGAGGTCATCCCCTAGTTTTGACTACAGCCTAAGTGACAAAGCATGATCTCAGAAACTTATTAATCGGTGATTCCTCTATTTAGTTTTATATTTTGAAAGTCCTATCCTGATCGGTGAATAATTCATTTCCATGACTTCATGCCTACAACATCAAGACATGTGTTAAATTTAGGAGGCGTTGATCAAACCTAAAAGAACAGAAATGATTTGCCATTGTTACACACCAAAACTTTGCAGTGCGATCAGCTTATGTTTTCAGATGTGAGCCACGAAGAGGGAAGCCTTGAATTATTAACACTGTTTTGCAGAGTGGATTTGGCTTTGGTTGTTAGTGGTCTACCCAGCTTATAGATGTCTGCAGAGAAAATCGTCCATAACAATTAGCTCAAGCAAAACAACACCAAAAGAAGCTTATTTTTTTTGTTAAAAATTTTTAAAATAAAAATAAAAATCTGAGTTAAAATGAGAAAGTTGGATCCATACTTTGCCTACTGTGAATGGATGGACTCCATTCTTCATCAAAAGGCTTTTGATGTAATGGAGGTATGTAATCAATTCCCTTTTCTCTTTGCTTCTTGAAACCTGCCCTCACACAGCAACAAACATTACCTTGTCCTTTTCTGCTCCTGCGAACATTTCTGAGCAGAATCCAGAATGTTCCTGTGTGGAAAAGCAAACACTGAATCAAAATCTCCATACTTCCTACATTCCTACATTCATCACTTTTTTTTAAAGCATTTATTGCTTTTCATTTATTGTTTTAAATTCCGTTTCATCTTGGGAAGGGGAAAAAAACCCACTAAAATATGCAGTGCACTGATATTCTAAGCCTGCAATCCTATGTCGGCCTGCTATCCTTTTCAGTCACAAGCGTAGGATGATAGCAAAAAGTGGTGGAGTCTATGTTGATGTTACATTTTATCAAAGTATCAGGTATTGTTTTAGACTGGAATATGGGCTCTCCCGCTATTCTAAGTTTCTTGTTCATGCTTGATATTCATCAATCATGGGATAGTCTCTTGGCTGGTTAATCTCCACCTGCCATATTTTTGCCTTAAAGAATTCCTACCCAAGTGCTCTTCTGCTCTGTTGTAACTGCTTGGTCCCAAGGGATCCTGGGGCTGAGACGGCAAGCCTGTACACCAGGGGTATCAAACACAAGGTCCACGGGCCAAATCCAGCCATTGATGTGGTCAAATCCAGCTCGTAGGGCTATCCTGGAAAATGTAAGGGGCTGGCCCTCATTGCTTCGGCCTGGTCTACCCAATGTGAAGAGGAAACATTGGGCCAGCGTGGCTTTGGCTCAGTCTACCCAATGTGAAGACTTCTCGTCAAACAGCTAGTCAAGCCGGAGTGTCTGGTCAAAATCATTAACCCATTAAGCCAACATCCATCACACCACCACCCATCTGCTACCCGTCCATCAGAAACAGCTGCTCCAAACGGCCTGTCACATCCCCTAATTAACCCAGTAACCCAGGTTAAGTGTTATCCTCACCCCGCTGCCTTCCTGTGCCATCCCCGCCCCCAGCGCTGTTTCTTTCCCGTGCCTGCCTGTTCCATACAACCCAGCTTTCCATGCCCCCAGCAGTCCAAAGCCCACAATAATCCAATGGCCGGCAAGAGGCCAACAGGTCCGCCTGAGAGTGACGTCAACCCTCTGTCACATGTACAGGATCAGGGTTTGTAAACAGCGTCTACCAATGGTCCTCGACCCCCACATTGTTGTTGAGCTCCATGCTGCTGAAAGGCTGGAGCCAACAGAAACATTGGGCCAGCATGGCTTCGGTCCGGTCTACCCTGTGCGAAAAGGAAACATGCCAGCAGTTTGGGGAATGGGGTCAAGCTGGCCCTGCCCACCCAGTCAGCCACGCCCACCCAGTTGGTCACACCCACCCAGTCGGCCATGCCCAGCCTGCCCCCTGAGGTCAACCACAGCCCTGATGCAACCCTCAATGAAATTGAGTTTGACACCCTTGCTGTACACTATGGCAAGTGACAGGTTATACTTAGGAGCCAGTTATTGATATATTTGAGCAACCAGTAGGAAATCTGTGGGTACCCCGTGTGTTAAAAACAAAACAAAACAAAGCACACACACACAAAAAAGACTTCTGCTGATATTGTGACAATGTATTTAATCTTCACTATTTCTACTGACAAGAGGATAATGACCAGCCACAGGAGATCTGTCAAATCTCTACATCCATCTTTTTTTGCATTATTCAGATCAACCAAACAACCTCAGCAATTACAAAACATAACCTTTGATTATAACTATGAAAGGGAGGATCAAGCATGGTCTTCCTTCCAAACTTTGGATATGTTCAACTCTAAACCATGGGTCTGAGATCAAAGTGAAGCTCACGTTTCTCTCGTTTCAACAAGTCAAACTTAAATGGTTATTTTGCACGCAGCTTGTTTCATGTTTATGAATTTTTATTTTGTGCATTTTTTTCATTTCCCCTATAGTGCATATTCTTAGGCTCTTACTAATGTTCAAGCAAAAGGCACTGGAGTCAGGAGAAGGTTTTTCTGCTACAGGTTTTACTGAAGGTTTTCTGCTGCAGGCTTTACACAGATAATCGAGTAACAATACAATATCACAAGCATGTTTAATCAACCAATAACAACAGTAATCCAATACATGACCATTCAGGATCTGGGGAGGGGTCTTTCATCTCCTTCAGCTAACCATGGGCCTATTCAGTGTTTGCATTACATCTAATGAGAGCTGTAAATACAAAGCACTTCATAATTGCAAACCCCAGTTAAGGAAGGTCAGTGATCACATACTTAAATATTTGCGCAACTCAGTGCTTTGTCTGAAGTGAAGTGATTATATGCAATGAATATAGCACAAAGGCTGTGAAATGTTGTCCAATTTTGCCCAGAAACCTATGCATCAAAAAGTTACAAACATCTAATGAGTTCCTGTGCAAAATTGCGAAAATCTGACAAAACTGCATGTATTATTTTTGACGTCCACACCTAAGAACTTAAGGATTCATACCACATTATTTTTAATTTTTGATTGTTTTTAATTTGGGGGTGCAAAATGCCTCCTGAAAACCCAACCTGGTGCCCTGTAGTCTCAACATTTTCCATTGTCAATCCTTATCAAATCCCAAGTGAGCATGCACGATCCTTTTGTGACATTTGATTAAGAAATGCTTAATTTATTAATAACTTAATAAAGTTTGGAGGAGATGGGAGACATCCCAAAGGCTTGAAGGGTTCTAATATGGTTTTAATTTTTTTCAACTACTTATTGGACTGAGTACAATTAATATTCATAAAGCAATAAAAGAATGACACACCAATACATTGTGTGGTTTTGCAAAGTAACCTGATGAATTTAATACAGAAATTACTATTGAATTGCTATTAGTCATTAGCTAAGAAATTGGCATCAAGTGAACAGGGACAATAAAGAAGAAACAAGTCCTCCCAAATCCATTTCAATAAACCTCACAGCATTAATGTTGTCACCTAACCAGGTAGTTCTCGACTTATGACCACAACTGAGCCCAGAATTTATGTTGCTAAGTGAGAAATACGTTAAGTGAGTTTTACCCCATTTTACGACTTTTCTTGCTACATTTGTTAAGGGAATCACTGCAGTTCTTAAATTAGGAAGACTATTGTTAAGCGAATCTGGTTTCCCCATTGACTTGGCTTGTCAGAAGGTTGCAAAAGCTCATCACATGACTCCGGGATACTGCAACCGTCATAAATATGAATCAGTTGTCAAGCACTCGCATGTAAATCACGTGACGGAGGGGATGCTGCAATGATCATAAGGGTAGGAAAATAGTCATAAGTCACTTTTTTCAGTGCCGTTGTAACTTCGAACAGTCACTAAACAAATTGTTGTGAGTCAAGAACTACCTGTAATGAAATGTCTTTAAAGAAAAAAACCCCGACCAAGATCAAGGAGTGACAAGTATCCAACAATTGAACCCTGAGCTATATACTGTATACTTTCCACTATTGCAGTTAGTGTAGTCATCATCACCATCGCCATTAGGTCCTCTGCAGAGCAGACCAGGCAACAATTGTTTTCCAATGGTTTTGATCATTTGTAGCATCTTCGGCCTTGTCTCAAGGAATATCAATAATCTTAAGATTTTCCTTAAGCGTTTGGCACCAAGTTTTCCAAGGCTGGCCTTGTTTTCTTTTTCCTCCATGTGGTATCCAACATAGTGCGATTTTTGGATGTCGGTCCCAAAATATGTGAGTTATGGCCAACAAGACATTCATTCACAGTTCTCGACAGGTGTTCTATATCTGATCTTTGTAGTACCTCTTCATTAGTGATGTGGTCACGATATGAGATGTGGAGGATTATTCTCAAGTAGCGCTGTTGGAAAACAGTTAACTGTTTAATTATCTTGGTTGTACGCTTCCATGTTTCAGAAGAATATATTGCAGTTGGTATAACACTTGGAGAGTTTTATCTCTGTGATAATACTTATGGCTGCTGTAGACCAAATTGGGCGCAGGCATTGAAACACAACCACTGTCGTTCCGGTTGGATGGTTAATGTCCTTATCTGTACCTCCATCGATAGACAGAATGTTACTAAGATAAGTAAATTGTTGGACTTGTTCTATAGCCTGGCCAGGAACTGTTATAAGCATATTATCCTGGGCACTTCCCACTGGCATAAACTTGGTCTTCTCAAAATGTATTCATAAGCCAATCTTGTTGTGATCTTGCTGTAAACTTGTATGCCAATCAGTCATTGCAGTAACATAATACTTCCATCAGCTTCGCGGTACTGATTATTGAGGAGCGACAACAGGTGTATTCTGCAGTATCACACCTGGGTCCTCGGCTGAGCATTGGGTCTTACCATATTACATGTCAGAATGATGAACTAGAGAAGACTTGGATCAGAACCAACATGCCCTTTCTTGTAGCTTTTTCAGATACAGTATATTCTATTTTTCTGAAGCTATCTGATAATTTCAGGGTAAAGAGACTATTCTGAATGGGCAGCAGCTGATAAGACCTTCGTCGCTTTAGTGCTGAGAATGTAGCTCAGCACCTTCAGCAGCCATGCCAACTGCCTTTGTTGTAAACAGGCTACTACAGAACTCCACTAACATGGCTGCAAATGTGATAAACTGTGCCTGCTAGAAGCGCTAAAGAGCATACAGAATCATGCAAACTAAATGGATTTTTTAAAAGCCTCTTGGTCTATTTTTAGGCCAGGCAAACCTTTTAGTCACAGAGTGTGAAGTGGCAATAGTAGCACATATAGATTGTACACGCTAGCAAACCTTGTTTGCTCTTTCCCTCTTGCTGTCATTCAACAGGCTGGTACCGTAAAAGACAAGGGAATGCCGTGTTTTAGAGAACATCCAAGGACAGAACTGAAACAGGTGACTGAGGAAGCCTCCAGAACCTGTAGAGTTTCAGTTAGGGCTTTAGATCATCCTGATTCATCTCGTCTGTTGTGAAATTATGAAGAGTTCAGAACATAGGTCTTCTCCACCTAGTCCCCGATGCAGGGAGAGTGCAAATCCCAGCTATGCTTTACGTTGCCTGTGGACGGAATCTTAGACAATACAGTACCATTACATCTGGGTATATTTGGATAGACTGCTTCATAGGGATAATCTCCAATGACATTGATAAACTTCAACTAAGAAGAACGCAAACAGATCTTTTCTCTAATGCACCTACGTCTCCAACCACTTTAGCCATTGTTGCTTTGTAAAAGGTTGCAAGTATGCTTAGTTAAACTTTCTTGTCGTTCTCACAGCTGAAATCTCACCATTATCAAGATTCCTGAGCCAGAATTTTATGGATTTGTTTGCCTTACAGAAGAACTTTTCTTAGATTTTCATTCTAAATGTTTGAAGGTCTCCAAAGCTGCCAGATAGACAAAGATGTTTAAAGTAGGGGGTTTTTTTTCCCCCATGCTCAGGTTCCTCTCTGTCTTAGATTTATTTTTCTCCTACTCAAACCTTTTACCGAAGACATCTAGAAATATTGTGATGTTCTTCCACTGGAGGATTATATTCTATAGCAGCTCCTGGAGAAATGGAGGAGTTGGTTTTCTATATAGTTTTTTTTATTCTCTTTGTAGTACTTCAATTCTCCCAAGTCAAGTTCTATTAGAGATGTAAACAAATTTGACCATGAATTCCCCTGGAAGTGAATAAGGATGTTGAGTTCCCACATCACGTTGAAGCAAATGCTCGCATCAAACACAGTCTACTAGTATTTGTCTTTCTATGAGCAAAATTTCATGAAACACTGTCATGATAATGAAAGCAGCATGCAAATAGCAGTACTTACATCTAAAAAAGAGTACTAATGTTGAAGGAATTTACATTTTAAAGGTCTGCACCAGAGAAATGAATATGTCAAGAAATGAAAGCAGAATGAATTCTTATATTATTTTTTTAAAAAAATCTTGAGCGATGTACTTCAACAGTAATACAAATTAGGGGAAGACACATTTTAAAAGCTCGATTCCTTAAAATATGCTGTAGACATAAATGGTTACAGAATTTTCTACAATTTTTTTTAAAGAGCTGTGGAAAAAATATTTATTGGCACACTGTTCTACTAGTATGGGAAGAATAGAGAATTTTAGCAATTTCCACATCGCTGGGGCATACCTGTATTATTAATATTTATTATTATGGTTTGTCACACACTCAGCAAGATGTTCAGACTGGATTTGGCATTTTTATTCACCTATTGAGTTCTTCTCAAGGACCTGCAATAGGTAGATGTGAAGTTTGATGATGTTAGAAGGTACTGTTGTAGGATGCAAGTTGTTTTGAGTAAAGCTGACTTTTGCAATTGACTGATGGTGAATCTGTCCATTCCCAAAGTTCAAGTGGTGCTCCAGTTTTGGGATTGCCCCCAAGATGCTACTATTGGTCCTACCTTTGCTTTCTTTGGCCACAGTGGTTCTATTTACATTTTTCATTTTGTTCCTTCTCCAATTCTTTCTCTTCTGTTCGGCTGTTTCCAGTACTGCCACATCCACTATCCAGACTATATATATAAGAAGATATACTGAAGTTACTATACCAGGAAGGTCTATTGAATACTGGAAAGACAAAACTGGCTTACAAGAAAGATCAAATGAAGAACAGAAAAGAGACATGGGACATTATATATTTCTGGATAATGGATGCGGTAGTACTGGAGATAGCCAAACAGAAGAGAAAGAATTGGAAAAGAAATAAAATGCAAACTGTAAATAGAACAACTATTATATTTTATTGGTTTTCTCTTTACATACAATATGTGAACAGCGTACTGTCTGAATCCATTTGTTTACATAGTAATACTTCTTAAGTTCCTAATTTTTATCCATTATCCAACCATTGATAAAACAAGTCCTAAGTTTGAAAATATTCGAACTTGTGTGTCTCCTTTTTCTTTTATCTTCAGTGTTCATCTATCCATTTCTGCACAGTCCAATATTTTTTTAATTATATCTTCTTCCGTGGGTATTTCCTCACTTTTGCAATGTTGTGCAAATACAATTATTGCTGCTGTTAAGACTTTTTTGTCTTTCTTATTGACAATTGTTAAGTCTGGCGTGTGATTGACAGGTGCCTATCTGTTTGAATGCGAAAGGCCCAGAGCATTTTAGCTGCTTCGTTTTCTATTACTTTCTCTATTTTATGGTCCCGCCAATCCTTGCTTGCAGGCCAATGGTACTTCTTGTAGATCTGCCAATGATACTTTGCAGGGGTGGGTTCCTACCGGTGTTGCCATTGGTTCGCTGAGTATGTGTGTATGTGCACGTGCGCGTTCCCCTTCCATGCATGTGCACACCTATCAGCTAAGAGGACTCTTTAATCCTCTCAGCTGATCGTTGGAGTTTTTTTAGCTACCGGTTCGCCCAAAATGGTAGTCATTTTTTTGCTACCGGTTCGCCCGAAATGGTGCAAACCAGTAGAATACCACCTCTGCTACTTTGTCATGCCACTGTCTGGAAGGTGTTCTTGTAGCAGCTAATCAGATGATCCACTGTTCTTCAGCTTCTTTGCAAATATAGCACTTGGTGTCTGATTATGTCTTCTCTATTCCTGCATTGTATGCGTTCATTCTTAAGGCTCGGTCTTGTGCAGCCAGTATCAGCCCCTCTGCCTTGTTCTTCAACTTTCCTACTCTTAGTCATTGCCAGCTCTTGTTGTTATCTATTTTTCCTCCTATTTTTTTTTTAATGTACTGGCCATAGAATATCCCATGTCTCTTTTGTGTTCTTCATTTGATCTTTCTTGTAAGTCACTTTCTTTCCAGTATTCAATAGGCCTTCCTGTTATAGTAGCTTTAGTATATCTTCTTCACTACCTTTCAGATATTCTTCCAATGTCCTTTTTTCCCCCTTCAACTGTGTGATGTACTGCAACATTCCACGCTCACCTATTTTCCTTGGTAAGTAGAATCTGTCAACGTCACTGCATGGATGAAGAGCATGATTCATTGTCATTATTCTTCTCGTCTTCCTACCAGGGCTTTTAGTTCTGCTTGAGTCCAGCCCACTATTCCAGCTGTGTATCTATTGGCTGGAATTGCCCAGGTGTTAATAGCCATTGATGGCATTTCCTCCACTGAATTTGGACTTCCAGGTTCTTCTTCAATCTTTTGATGTATTCATATTTCTAACCCTTTTTCTTGACTTTAGTGTGCTTCAAATTGTCAGCTTGAAGGATGTCCAGGTATTTGAGTTCATCTTTATCCAGACTCTTGCTGTCATTTCCATAAGGCATCTTGATTCCTTCAGTTTTCATTATTTTTCCCCATTTGATGCTGAGCGGGCACATTTGTACAGTCCATTGCAATATCTTGGCTGTATATATGGACAGTGTTGAGCAGTGAATTATATATTATTATAGTTTGTCACACAGTCAGTCAGATGTTCAGATTTGATTTGGCATATTGTATTGTATTCAGGGCTTTTCTTCTTCGAAGAAAGGTGCCGGAACGCACCCCCCGTCATGTCGCTATAAACCCGGAAGTAATAGCG
>JAOYMU010000192.1:57126310-57137704 GCA_025802295.1 Psammodynastes pulverulentus
GTGGTGGAAGCGCATACATGTGCAGAAGGGTGGGGGTGAGTGTGGGGAAGTGCATGCATGCACAGAAGGGTGGGGGAGTTTAGTGGGAAAATTTTATTATTATTATTATTATTTATTCCGAAAAATCGGGACTTTTAGACCACATCCCGGGATGCAGGACAGATTCCCAAAAAGCGGGACTGTCCCACAAAAATTGGGACATCTGGTCACCTTAAGCAAGAATGTCCAACACAACTGGATAAAATAGTAACATTTCATTCATAACAGTGAGAAATAATTAATCACATAATCGCATTTTGCAAAATTTCATGTTGTTCTCAATCTAACATCTAATATGATGGAATAGAACGCAATATTGTTATACAAATGCATAAAGATCAATTTTTTTAAAAAATAAAAGATATTTACAATAGTTTATTTTTCCTTAGCAGGTACATTGCACATAGTAATTTTCTAAATGCCATCCCAAAAGTGATGTTCATTCTATAATACAGTTCTTCTCCCTCATCCCATCCCAATATAAGTGTGCGTCTGCCTCCCAGGTACAAAAACTTACGATGTTTGAATGTAGTTGTTATTATCTACATGTCAGTTTAAAAGAAATACAACAAAGAGAATTTATTACCGAATCTGATAAATAAAAAAAACAAAGAGCACCATTATATCCTGGACATAAAAAAACCTCCCTTTTTTTCCCCGATTTGATCACAAAACAACTTCTGCTAAATAAGGATCATAGAGTATTCTCAAGACACATTTTGAAACAATCAAAATCTTGCTCCCAAGATGGCAAATTTTGTCAGGATGGCTTGCCCAAACTGACATCACACTGCAATTTTGGAGTGACTGCAATTAATTGGTGCCTGCTCCTGGGACAGAGCCATGTAGCATACAGATGCTCAGGGGTAGAGCAACCTGTTCTCCTATTCCCACTGCAATCTCCAGAGCTTCCAGGAGGAGACATACATTAACATGTAAGTAAACAATCAGTGATTGGGGATGGGGAGGAGGATGTGGGACCTGGCAGGGCGGGAAAGGTGGAGCTAAGGCCTATGGGACCCAATGGGAGAGCAGATAGGCAGGGGAGTTGTAATGGTGAATCTTCCCAAATTTTGTTCGCAGGACTGCAGGGGTGCTGCAGTGACCATAACTTCAAAAATAGATAGTAAGGTTTTTTGGGGGGTCCATCATAACTTTGATCTCTAAGCAACTTTGATCTCTAAGCAACTGGTCATAAATCAAGGGATTTCTGTAAATGGATGATTGTAAGTCAAAAACTACCTGTACCAATAGATATTTATTGGCTGAACATTTTACTAGGTTTGATGTTATAAACAAGTAGAGAAGATGGGAATTGTTTTTAGAGAGAAATGGGGATCTTTATTAGAATAAAAAAACTATTGTATTTTGTCAGTTGCTTTGAAATCTAACTCATCCACACACACGGATGGCTTATAAATTACAGTGTGCTTTTCATAGTGCTAAAATACTTTTAATTGAATGATTCAAATATGTAATGCAGAGGAAAGAGCTCATAACAAGAAAAGTGTGTGTGCAAACGGGGAAATAATATATAGATGCTTCAATTGCATATGCTTATAGTAAGGAACTAGCAATTACAATAAGTCCTTGGAACCATATAGTTTTATAAAAGGTTCCCATGAAAAGGTGAGTTATGGAAAGTAATTTGAAGGAAAAGAGGCTCAAGCATTAGCAAAATATTTTGAGAAGGAGTTCCAAACATAAGGGATAACAATGGGTTTCTGGAATTTATTTCACCAGGTTTTCATTGGGTTTCCATTAGTGTTCCACCAAACTAAGGGAAAAAAATCCTCTCGGCAAAGGACTAAGACGTAGCTTGACAGAGAAAGTTCCTCATCCCTTATCTCCCCGTAGATAGATAGATAGATAGATAGATAGATAGATAGATAGATAGATAGATAGATAGACAGACAGACAGACAGACAGACAGACAGACAGACAGACAGACAGACTGACTCACACAAGGAACTAGGGAGGAAATTCTTCAAGGGACTAAAGGAGAAAACAAACTTTCATCTCACTCGGCCATCCACTCCTGCCTTTCATCACCCACTGGGCTGTTTCTAACATTTTTTTTTTTAAGATACAGTAGAAAGGATGGATATTGTCAGATGACATTCAGAAGCCCACCATAATTGAACAAAGATTCTGAGACTTTTTTTAACAAACAGTTCCCATTTGCTGACCAAGGTTTAAAATCTCCAATAGAAGCCAATCAGGACACTTCAGTTTTTGATGGAAGGCGTTGCAGATGGAACCAAGCCCAACAAGAATGTATGAGAAAATCCATGGAAGATTTTGAATGTAACCCAATCTAAGAATAGTGTAGACCTAACATAAACTTCAGAATTGTCACTTGAGCAAATAATGCCAGAGATGAATAATTTGAGTAGAAAATGAGAGGAAAGAAAATGGAGTCACAAGCATTTATTTTCAGTATTAAAAGTTATGATGGTTCCAGTTGCATATTGGATATATGCTAAAAGGGGCAAAGGATTGAAGTAGTAGCAGTAGTGGTACATTTACTGTGATTTCTGACTTATCACTGGGCTACAGCTGGCTTGAATAACTCAGCTAAACTTGTCTCCTGCTACACATTTCCAAGTTTAGTAGTAACTTTTTAATAATATAATAGGAGCTACACATGTTGGTACCATATACCAGAGGCCCCAAACTCTTCATTCATTATCCTGTGGGCACAGATTACTGAAACTGCATTACAGAGACATAACGTGGCAGGATTAACACTGCAAAGAACTAGTGGGGCTGTAAAAAAAATATTGTCTGCTAAAGTATTCCATCAAGTTGTTTTCATGCTGAAGATAATAAGCAAATGTTGGCCTTTAAGTGGTAGATGATGGTAATAACCATTCAGTAATCATGAATGTAATTCTGCAAAATATGCTGATGATTTCCATGTGGTGTATAAAACTCTGTTTCTGTTTCCTTTTCTCAATGGTCCATATATTATTAAGATAAAGTGATCAGATTTAAGCTTTACCAAAGCAGGACACCATTGATGGGGGGAGGGGGCGCACATGCGCAGTAGGATGGGGAGCGTATGCGCACATGTGCACGCGTATCGCAGAAGGGTGGGGGAAGCGCGCACATGCGCAGAAGGGTAGGGGAGTTTAATTTTTTTTTCATTTTTTAAAAAATCGGGACTTTTTATCAATGCCACGGGACGAACAAATGGCTGAAAATCAGGACTGTCCCGCCAAAAGCGGGACGTCTGGTCACCTTATATTAAGAACTCTTAGGTATACGCCTGCTATGTCTGGGATCCCATCTGGGGAGGGTTGATGGTTAAGGGAGTGAAAGAGGGTGGAAGATCAAGTACTCCTGCCCACTATTTCTCCAATAGTCTCCCCTACAACTTGCACAGGGCAATTTGAAGAGATGATGGGGCAGCAGATCACATGAGTTCAATGGCTATGTTAATTTTCTGAATGAATAAATAATAAATCAACTGCCTTGGGCTTCATACATAAGGGAGGGGGAGCAGATTCAGCATTTGACAGGTTGATGTTTTTCATTACTCCATTAAGATATAATCCCAGAGTTATTTTTAGTATATTAAATTTCCTCACGTGTCCCAATTATCATGAGAAATATATAGAAATAGGATGTGCTAAGAAGAAAAAGACCAGGGAGGAGACTGTGGTAACCCAAACAGAGCTTCTCCGGAGCTTTTCAGAATTTTGAAACGGTTCCGGTTTTGCAGCATGTGTTTTTCTTTCCACCTCATACGAAGTAGACTAACGTAACTGAAATAAGGAGTGTAAAAATACTATCGAAATACGCGACAGTAATGTTAATCTAAATTTCTTTGCAGCAATGCTCGTTTTCCAAAGCTACCCTTCTGAGCTAGTTTAGTTCCCACTTTCTCCAAGCATCAATATTTTCGATAGTTTTGTGGCAGAACAGAAGGTCTCCCTTTAGCAATAACGCATTTC
This sequence comes from Psammodynastes pulverulentus, assembly GCA_025802295.1. Taxonomy (NCBI): domain Eukaryota; kingdom Metazoa; phylum Chordata; class Lepidosauria; order Squamata; family Psammodynastidae; genus Psammodynastes; species Psammodynastes pulverulentus. Next base: position 57,130,309 of record JAOYMU010000192.1, read on the forward strand.
CCTCATCCTTTCATAAAATTTAAAGCAAAGCTGTTCCCTAATAGATTTTAGCCAGACCAGGCCAATTGGGACAATGGAAACATCCCCCCCCCTCCCCAAAGCACTGCGTGGGTGGTATTCAGGCAATTATTTTTAATCGTTCACATTCATACAATGAATGAAATGGGTTGCCGGCCTGTAATTTCAGGCTCCCTATTAGCCCTGGTTGAATCTTTATTAGTTTGCTCATTATTTACTGTCTTAAAAAAAAGAAGAAGGATAACGAACACAATCACTCTCCCTTTGGCTAATAACATGCCTAGTTAAGAGTGATTCTATTCTCTTTCCATAATCTAAAGAGGATGGCAGAGGTGACATTCTCCATTGCCACAGAAGAACAGAGCAGATGGCTCCTCATGGCTCCCCACTGACCAGGCCTTCACGAGGCTTTGATGTCAGCTAGTATCCTGCCCTCTTAGGTTATGTGACATAAATACAGCTGGCCTAAAGGAACAGAGCTCGGCAAGGGAGGCAGGAAGTTTGTGAGGTGCATGCAAAAGATTAGCCTGGAGAAGAGCTGGTTGATAAGCGTCATGAAGAATCATCTCTGAAGGACAACCAATCATCGTTTCAGATGGGCCCTTGTTTATCATGAATGCCTATAACTGCCACTACGGCCGCTACTGATGATTTTAGTAAATATAAAGTGAAGGTAGAAGCAAGGGGAAAATAAATCAAATATTCTTCTCATCTTAAAAGATGAACAAACAGCCGTAGTCTCAAGATCTGAGCAATACCGCTTAATATGTCTAGGGAATTTAATCCTAGGCATTTTAGTCCTGTTGTGTATGAAACTAGGCCTCTGCCCAAATATGTATACATAGAACAATATTTTTCAAATAGATTTTTTTTTAAATAAATTCAAATAGAGAGTAGGCTTATTATGACTTAATGCTATGAAAGAGAAAGCAAAGTTATCTTGAGAAGTATTTTTGTGTAGTTTATGAATTATGCTCTTTTCTATGAATACATTTTTGAAAACCCATAGTTCAGGAATATTAAGAAGCGATAGGGTTTCAAAAATTCTAAAACAATAGAGAAATTGTCTTTTTGAAAGCTACACCTGCAATATACTTGGTTTCTTTTGAAAGAATGTTACACTAATTTTTTTTTATTTTATTTTTTTGGTTAGGTGAGCTTTAACTTATCCTTTGTAAAAACAAGAACAAAATAAAACAAAATAAATGAAATAACAAGCAACTATCAACTTGACAGAAAGGAAACTTCATTTTGATACAGATGTTTCATTTTTATTAAAATGAATATTTGTATACTGTATGTATACAAATAGGAAGAGAGTAAATATGAAGAGAGCAAATTTCAGAAGGCCAAGCACTGGAGTGGGATGGGAGAGGAGAATATATAATTATCATACTTTCATCACACAACTATACAAGTTAAAATTTCTTTCATTTTGAAAGGGCAAACGGTATTGTGTCTGCCAATATTTATTGTCAATGTATTGAAAAAATACCAAAATATCAAGGGCACCTTTATCTGTTTATTCCATAAGTCTATGAATTTTAAGAAGATGAATATTGAAATGCCAAATCTGACACATAAAAAGAAGTTGCTTTTTTTAATCTATGAACTGTGGAGTAAAAAAAACACAAAAAAATTAGAACATTATGTAATGATCCTAATCAATCAATCGGACTAACATTTTTTTAACCACACATCGGTTGTGGACTAAAAGTTCTCTTTTCTAATGAAGCAACTAACAAGGTCATCCAGGAAAGACCTACCTGATTAAATAGAACCTTCCCTGTTGATGAAGCAGCACCGTTGTTCTGATAACACCTAGGCAGAAAGGATTAGATTTAAGAGGTTTAAATCCTTCAGGCATAACTGGATTGTAGCTTGGTTTGCATAATATTCTTGTTCTGAAGAATTGTCTCACTAGCATTTGTCATCCTGTGTTCATTTATAGATGTTCCCACTTTCCCTTATAAAAAATAAATCACAATATAGCTCTTGAAAATCCCTTCACTTCTCATACTATTTAAAAATCTTGAACAACAAGCATAAAAACAAGTACTTTCATATTAAGTTGTATTAACTCAAAACTCCTCCAATAGCTACAGCTTTTTTTAAAAAAAGACAGACTTATTACTCTTCTATATCTAGTGAGTCATTCAGTTTATATCCTTCTTAAATCCAATAAGGCTCTTTGGGGGTTTGCAAGATATGCATCTAAAATATCCACGATGCATTATATATATTTTAAAAATCTGCCATGAAATTATTATAAATGGTAGGAAAAACAATCATAAATATTAACTTCAATTAATTTTACTCAATCACAATAATGATGTTGTTTCAAGTTGCAAATTAAGCAACTCCATTTTTTTTTTTCATTTCCTACATGAATCAGGGAGGGGGCAGTCTCCCTAACTCCCCCAACCCCTGCAAAAAATGTTGCAATGAAAAGCAGTGCCTATTAGCTTTGCCTTCCCAGTCACAAGCAGGGGGTTTACTTGGTCTTTCTCCCACAATGATAGATTTTTTTATTATTATTACTTTCATTTTTAATATGATTATTCCACCTTCAGTTGAACAGTGTGTTGTCTGGGTACAAATATCTTTGTTTAACTGTATCGAAATTGCAACAGCCTTCATTACATTGATATTAATTCTACCATATTTAACATAATAATATTCCAGATATTAATTCTACAATGTTAACATAATAATATTTAACATACTAGTCATAATATTTACTCATTTACTTATCTCTTTTAACATATCCACTTTATTTTGTTTCTAACTTCCATTTTTAATATTTAACCATTGATAAAATAGATCCCATATCATATCATATAATATTCAGTTTGCTCTTTCTCCTTAATTGCCAGCATTAACCTATTCATTTCCGCACCTTCCAGGATTTTCCCAATCACACTCTCCTCTGTGTATCTCTTCACTTTTCCAATTTTGTGCAAATACAATTCCAGCCACAGGTTACAGTATATGAATAATTAAATATACATTTTCCTTACTGTATTCTTCTGGTATCAGTGGTAGAATTGATTTTAACTGAAGCATGCAGTTGTGAAAGTAAGCAGGTGCCAAGACATTTTAGGCTTAATAGATCAAAATCAGCATGTTTAATTGCATCTGGAAGCCTAGCGAAAGCTAGGGCAAGGCCTGGGGCACAAGTATAATGTGCTCCTTCTTTATAACTGTAGCTTTTGAGTGGTATTTAAAGACAGTTGCTATATGTGAACTCAAGCCTAACATTCTCGTATTTCAATCTGGAAGGGTGGCTCAGCCCCTGGAACCGTTGGACAGAAAAGTAGCCAGATTGCTACTCTTTAGGAACCCTCTGCAATCTATCTCCTATCTTCAAGCGAGCTTGCTTCCTGCCACAGAAGCTTAGTGCCACCTGTCACTCCCAACCCAATTACCCTTTCAGGGAGGTCTCAAATTATCTTCTTCTCCAAACAATGAACATAAATGGAAAAGCCAAGATGAAAAGGACAACATCCATGCACAAAAGAGACTGGAACGCTTAAGCATCGCAGGCAGTGACTCTCTGCTCCCATTGTAATGAGGAGGGCAGCAAACATCTAATTAGAACAAATGAGTGATTACCAAAGTTACTGGAAATGGTATTCAACTCAAGCCAAATTAGGAGCTGGCGGAACAATACGTCACCTGGGCGAATCAAAGCTTGTTAGCAATAAAATAAAATTTAAAAGGCATCATCAAGAAGACAATAGTTAGTTTTTTCCACACACAAAAAAAGAAAAGAAAAATGCATATACTGTATATTAAACAGCCTCTTTTCTATAAAAAATAATAGTGTGAAATTGTGGCTGTGTGGCTGGGCTCCTTTATATAAAAGCCACCCATTTTCTGCTCCAGAGGCTCTTCGTAGCTTTTGTCACACAGCACACACAATGCAACTATATTGGAAGGTCACAGACAAATTGGGAAGAAGGTACAGAGAAACACCACCAGATTTGGGTTGGGAGGGGGGCGTGCAGGGGAATATTCAATGAGTCTCATTCACTGGTTAAGCCAATACATTTATTGCAACTGCTGCTAATTATTAGTGTTTCTATTTCTTTTCTTTATGGTTTCTTCTAGGGCACCTATTTTCTCTACTGCTTTTGGTTTGCTTACCTGTTTCCTCATGGCCTCCAGACAGTTTGGAGGACAAGTAAACGTTGCAGCACTGAGAAGAAGGAGAAAAGTGGAAGTACTCTTGCTGTTTGATTCCCACCCAATCCAGCCATTCCTGGAATAAAACAGAGATACAGTACCGTTCTTATTTTGGTTGGTTGAAAAAAAACCAGCTCAGAGGGAGAGCTGGTAAAAGGGATTGCAATACAGGTGGTCCTCGACTTAGCAGCTGTTCATTTAGTGACCATTTGAAGTTACAAAGGCACTGAAACAAGTGACCTAGGATCTATGACCATTGCAGCATCCCTATTTGGTCACCTGATCCAAATCCATATGCTTGGCAACTGACTCACATGTATGACGGTTGCAGTGTTCCAGGGTCATGTGATCACCTTTTGTAATCTTGAAGTCAACGGGGAAGCCAAATTCACTTAACTGTGTTACTAACTTAACAATTGCAGGGATTCACTTAACAGCTGTGGCAAGAAAGTTCGTAAAACAGAGCACAACACACTTAACCAATGTCTCACTTAGCCACAGAAATGTTGGGCTCAGTTATGGTCATAAGTCAAAGTTGCAGAGCGATGCAGAATTATCCAATCCCCCCAATTCTAAGGTAACACACAATTGTATAATCACCCCTAATTCTAATTCTTCTTCTGCATTTATTTTTTTTAAATAGCATTATTGTTTAAGCAGGATTATTATTTTTTAGACGTGCTTTGTGTCACAATACGAACTAACTAGATAGGGGATAGAAGATACCATTTATCTCCCTCTCAATTTACTTTGTCTTTCTATCAATGCTACATCTTGGCATTCTTGGTGGTAAACATGAAAAAGGCAGTCTGCAAAAGATGGGGGGAAAGGAAAAGAAAGAAAAGGGGCAACTTGGAATTACTGTTGTCAGTCTTGATAGATTCATTTGGCATGCATAGAGCAACTCTAATTCCATGGTAGTTCCAAGGAGCCTTGCCAAATGCTTTGGACTTTCTCCAAGCATTCTCATTTAAGAAGCCCATCTTTTCCTTGGCTACAAGCCCCAGAACAGAGGTAAGCAATGTGGTGGATGGACACCAATGTGCCTGCAGCTGTCCTCTTTGGTGGTAAAAAGCTTTCTGCTCGTCCTTTCTGTTTAAAAATAATAACAACAAGGAACGTGCATGTTGGAAATGACAGTTACCAATAGATCAGTTTCAAAGGCACTCTTTAAAGAATTTAGATTTAAACGGCTTCAGCCCAAGTCTTCAGCTCTGAGAAGCTTCTCGGATGAGAAGCGAAAGGTCTTCAAAAGAAAAACAAGGAAGTCCAGTTGCCTCTTGAAAAAGCACCTTTGGGACTACTGAAAAAGTAAAAACATATTTCGTTGGATCAGTAGCATTGAGCTGTGGTGGGGTAGTGGTTAGAGTGCAGTACTGCAGGCTACTTCTGCGGATTGCCAGCTGCCAGCAATTTGGCAATTCAAGTTTCACCAGCTCAAGGTTGACTCAGCCTTCCATCCTTCCAGGTTGGTAAAATGAGGACCCAGATTGTTAGGGGCAACATGCTGACTCTGTAAACCACTTAGGGCCATAAAGCATTGTGAAGTGGTATATAAGGCTATTGATATTGCTATTTCAAAGGACTTAACCCATGTGGTTAAAAAATTAACATCCCTACAAAGAGCTTTGAAAATCCTATAGCTTAGGGATAACTTTATTCAAATACGTTCAGTTTATTATTATTAAGAAGATTTTCTCTAACAGATTACATTTATGCCTCTATATTATCATATACAGAAATATTAAACATTATTTTTTAGTTTTTTAATATTAATATATTCGTGAATACACATACCCATTTCAGAAAACAGAATAGAATAATAATAACAGTGTAACAGATTTGGAAGGGACCTTGGAGGTCTTCTAGTCCAACCCCCTGTTCAAGCAGGAGACCCTATATCATTTCTTTGTTTTTCAGATATTTCTGGTTGTCATTGTTTTTATTCTTTTCAATTTGAGAGTTTTAAAACTTTATGTCATGCTGTTTTGCAAAAATAAACCTTAAAAAAAATAAAAACATGTGCAGCACAAAGACCTAATACAGTGGTTCTTAACCTGGGTTCGATCGAACCCCAGGGGTTCGGTGAGTCAGTCTCAAGGGTTTGGTGGAGGCAGTAAATATTCATTATTATGTTTTTGTTATTGTGTGAAAATCATGTTTTAATCATGGTTTTGTTCTTTGTTCTTAATGATTTTGTTCTGTAATGATTTTGTTCATTTTGTGCACCTATGTGTAAAATATATACCTAAATATATACCTATGTTTTGAATGTGAAAAAATCATATTTTATTTTTGCAATTAAGAAAGGTTTGGTGAATGCGCATATGAAACTGGTGGGGTTCAGTACCTCCAACAAGGTTAAGAACCACTGCATTAAAAACTGCCTGGGGGGGAGGGGCAGCCCCCATGGGCCTCCAATTGACTGTAGCACAAGAGGAGCCACAATCCCCGATGGAGGGTGGACTCCTTACCTTCCTGCTATGCCCCCCCCCACTGCCCAGCCCCAGGGCAAGCAAGGTTGCTTCGGAGGAGGAAGAAAGCCAACTGGCTGGCAGCCCTGGCACCAGCCCTGGCCGCTGTGGGAGGTGAAGGGGGGAGCCCAGGTTTGCCGGCAGTGGCCGTCCAGGCAAGACCCAGGCGAGGGATCCCCAGAGCGACCACCGGGCAATGCTGAAAGTGCTGGGGGGGGGGGCAGGATTGCCCTCTGGCCAAATAAGGCAGCTCATCCTCATTTATTTTCTAGGAAACGAGCAGATGAAAGTGGAGAATTTTCAAAGTGCCGTCTCGTTCTACGGAAAAGCCATCGAACTCAACCCGTCCAACGCTGTGTATTACTGCAACCGGTGAGGGGGGGGGGTTCTGCCTCAATTCTCCAGTTGTGCTGGCTCCAGCAGCTCAATGGGAATGGCTGCCTTAAATGGGGAGGGGGCGCCAAGCCACCCTTACTTGTGGGTGTTGAAGCGGCAGAGGCCCCGGGGCTGCCTCGGGTCCAGCTGAGGAGCCTGTGCTAAGGAGCTCCCTCCCCACGCAGGGCTGCCGCTTACAGTAAACTTGGAAACTACGCCGGGGCCGTGAGAGACTGTGAGAGAGCCATCAGCATCGACCCCAAATACAGCAAAGCCTACGGCAGGATGGGGTACGTGGTCCCAGCGCTGCCCTTGAGCCGGGCAGGGGAAGGGCTGTCGAC
>JAOYMU010000192.1:57378571-57389343 GCA_025802295.1 Psammodynastes pulverulentus
ACAATTTAGTGTATCTTAACGAATCACGTAAGAGTGTTGCATAATTTTGTAAATGAAATTTTGATGAAGGAAGACTCTTTTAAGACAAACCTAAGGAATTCCAGGCCCTGCTTCTGAATTAAAGTTAGGGTTTCAGTGAAAAGGATTATGTATTTCAATTGGATTAAAATAGATGAAAGGATGCTTTATCAATTCTAACTGATGAAAATCTTAAGGAGTTGCATTGACTTTTAGAAATCCTTTATGTGAAAAGCAATACTTTTTAAAAAAAAATTATTCTGACGTACATGGGAAAAAAGTGTGATAAAGCAGTTTTATATATTTGCTATATTTACTATTTATCATACCATTCTGCTGTAACTTTGATTCTTACTTACAGCAGCCTTTTCCAAGCTGGCACCAATTTCACAAAGTTTAGGTTACACTTCCTTAAGTCGTTTAAAAAATGTATTTTAAACTGTGAAATAACTTCTCTAAATAAAGTCACCTTTTTATAATAAACTATAGAAAATTTTATGCAATTGCTAAGACATGGGGTAGCACTTATTTATATTTTTGCATTTGCCATACATACATGTAATTTTGTTGCCAACCTTCTGTAATATAATAATTGAAAAGCGCAAATAAGGGGGCAGGGGACTAAAGCTTTTCTGGAATATGTTTATACTTCAGTTTTCAGCTTAAAACAGAAAATATTTTTGGCTTCCTGAGCGTCACTCATAACAAGACAGAAATTAATGATATCTTAATAGTAGTTTTATCAGCAGGGTGTCCACACTATATAGCCAGTGAAATCAATTGACATACCGGTAACTTCATTTTCTGAAGGATTTTTTTTTAAATCCAAGTAGAAGGCCACAAGAAATAAAGATGCTTTAATTATTTCTTGCCAGTAAAAAAATCTGCTCTTTGCTGGTAATTGGCAATTATTCTAATAATAATTTTTAAAAAAACCCAGCTGGCTGGGCTGAGTTTTTTTCCCCCTTGGCAAGCAAGGAATAAGACATCTATGGCATTTGAGCGTATGCAATGATAGCACTACTCAAGCCCTGTTCAGTGCAGCATCAGAACACCAGCTGGTAAAGGAAGGAAGGGAGTTATGGTGGGATGAATCTGACACTATAGCACAGGGGTCTGCAACCTTAAACACTCAAAGAGCCATTTGGACCCATTTCCCATGGAAAAGAAAACACTGGGAACCAATAATTTGACAACCGGTGTGACTGGGTGGACTTGGTCAACTGGACGTCACTCACTCCCACCCAGTCACCTCCTGCTCTGGAATATGGAGTGAGTCTCCATCCCCTGCCATCATCCTTACTTTCTCAAGCCAGGCAAGGAGTGACGGGGAGGGGAGGGGCCAGTCAGAGGTGGGATCAGCTGACAGGGAGCCGCAGCAAAGGGCCAAAATAGCTGCATGTGGCTCCAGGGCCGCAGGTTGCAGACTTCTGGTATAGCACATTGACAAAACTAAACTTAAATATTACTATGTGCTGCCCTGTTTCCCTGTCTCTGGTTGCAAGTGTATGACAGTACAACCCTTTAAAAAAAAATCTTATTAAGGCTTTTAAACAGGTAGATGAAATCTAAGGTAACAGGTAGTAAACGGAGAAAAAGAAAAGCAACTTAAAAGCAAAAAAGGTAGGCAAAGGAAAAAGTTAAGAAATTAGAAAAGTATTGAAAAGTAGCTTCATGACAGTTGTAAGTGCAAATATATTTTAAACTGTTTCTAAAGTTACATTATTCTTTCTACAGTCTTTCTTGTCTACTTGTCAAAATCCTAAGTCACGAGTTCATTTTTTTTTTCATTTTTATGCAAATGTCCGTAAGAGGTTTCCATTCGCCGGTAAATGTAGAGACAATGCTTTTTCTCTAATCAAATAAGTTAATTTATCCATTTCAGAAAAATCTGTCAACTTCACCAACTATTCCCCCTTAGTGGCTGGTGTTGAATCTTTCCTACATCTGCTAGATCATATATTGAAATAATCTTCTGTGGCTTTTTTTCCTAACTGCTTGTGCATTCATCGTAAAGTTCTGGCTTCAATGGAATATTAATCTTTTAAAATTCTGTGTATCAAAGTATATATTGGGATTCAAAAGTTTTCAGCTTTTTAGCTTGTTCATCAAGCGTGATAAAATGTCCCTTCATGTTGTTCATATTGCCAACATAATTTGAAGTGCCTTTATGCATTTTAGATGATATAATCCTGAATATTTGTTCATCAGTTCTTTTTAACCCTCTCTGCTGCTGGTTACCTGATCCAAAGGTTATATTTGCCATCTCACTTCCTGATTTTTAACTTTTTTCTGGTAAAGGGTAAAAAAAACCTGCAGGGGCACAGTAGGATTTGTTACCACCTTTAATGTGTGACATGCCAAGTTTTTTATCCACTTTTCCCTTTTTTTAATTTCCCTAGGAAACTCTAGGGCAGGGCTATCAAACTCTCACCCCGTGGGCCGGATGCGTCACACGCTGGCCATGCCCATGCCCAGTTTAGCAAATGGGAAAAAAGTTGTGATACATCACTTGACGATGCCATGACAATGCAAAGTTGACACCCCTGCTCTACGGCATGAGTGGGGAACCATGGCCCTTTTCTGCCTTGGGTCAATCAGCTGGCTCAGAAATTCTGTGTTCTGGCCCAGCCTTAGCAGAAGCAAGAAACAGACTCCTTGTCACGAAAAAACCCTCTTTATTTACCTCTAGTGAATTAATTGCATTCACCCACGGAAAAGTCCAGGCAAGAGTTCTTCAAAGAGTTAACGGCAACAACAGACCTTATCAGTTCCAAGGCCGTGAGCTCCCAGCTCCCGAAAGGCTGCCAATTAAGTTCTGGCAAGCAGTCTCTGTGGCACGAAACCCAATGGGCAAAACCTTCAGAAAGATGAACTGTGGTCTCCTACGACAACCACTCCCCTTTCCTTCTATTTATTCCCCAGCCAGGGAGGGGCCATTCAGCGTCCATGTGTGTTTTGCTTCCCAGGTCAACTCCTTATTCCCCTCTCCTAACAGCTCTGCACATATGTGTGTCTGGAACTGGTCGCAGCTGTTCGCCCTCCTCACTCATATCAGCCTCCAAAGGCAGCTGCCTCTCCGGTGGCTGGGAAATGTCAGACGGCCCTGGCTGTATCTCTGCCTCCGACCCAGAGCCTTCCCCAGACTCCACAACTGGCCCAAGTTTCTCCCCAACCTCCTCATTGTCTGATTCTGCCGCCAGCTCTGCTGGCAGCTAGCGGGCCACAACATTCTGGGCGTTGAAGTCCACAAGTCATAAAAGGGCCATGGTTCCCAACCACTGCTCTAGGGCAACAAAGAAGAACAGCCACAGAGAGCGTGCTGATCCCAAACAAATCGAGTCTCCTTGTGACTTAATAGGATCCCATTAGGTTCCTATACAAATGGCATTCTGCCCTGCTTCCCTCCATGACACAGTAATAGACAAAACAGGCCAAGGATGCATGATCTGAAAGTAGAGTTAACAACGCATGTGTTTCTAAAAGTAGGCAACCTTCTAGTCCAATTATACGGTCATTTGCATGATCAAGTTGCTTTTTTTTTTCATTGTGCAGGTTTCTTATGCACGGCCAAGCTCAGCTTCTATTAGAGATGCAAACCTGTACGTCAGCGGTCTCCCCAAAACTATGACTCAGAAAGAGCTAGAACAGCTGTTTTCCCAATATGGACGTATTATTACTTCCCGCATTCTGGTTGACCAAGTCACTGGTAAGTAGAAAGCTGCTCTGCCCTGTCTTTCTCAGCCTTCAAAATATCGAACATATAAAAGTTTATGTGGGGCAGAAAATACAATTTTCTGCTGGAATTGTTCATAAATATGCATGGATAAAAATAACTCCTGGTTTGTAGTCAGGCAAGGCTGAGTCATTTCCACCTTGAAGCTGCATATTTGAAGCCTGTTTCATGCCTGGTAATAAATTTATAGTTGCTGTAATCTCAAGCATTGGATGAAGAAAATATTCCTTATAAACTGCTAAAAAAAATAGTGTATGTTTTAAAAGGGGGAAAAAAATAAAGCCTTGTATTGTAGTGTTTCTTAGCAGTTTCCTTAAACTAAGAAAATGTAAAATACAAACTCATCATCATCATTGAGGCTTTAAAACAAACCTTACAATTCCCATCTTTCAGCGTTAGGATAGTGCAAGATCCTGAGAAAAACAATTCACTAGATTTAAAAAAAAAATTAAATTGAAACGAAGATTGACTCGATACCTAAATATTGACGAGTTCCTTTTTATTAAATTCGATTTTTGTTCTCCAGGTATTGCCAGTTCAGTAAATACATTGGTCTTGTCGTCTTTCTGTATGTGATATGAATGAAGCAATGTAATGAACTGGGCGGATTATACTATGGAATATACTCCAAGAATTTGAGTGCTTTATTTTCATAGACATTATAAAATATTAGGGAAATATTCATTAGGCTTGGGTAAGCACTTACATTTTAACAATTTGATTGGGTTCCTTTAAAAGTTTAAATCAAGTTTCAAACAAAAACAAAAAAAGGTACAGCTGTGACTTGTTTTAATAAAACGAGATTTTAAAATAACACTTGGGTCCCATTTAGTGCAAAAATAGGATGCAACATTTTGTTTCCCACAGGAATGACGAAACAAATCTGCTTCTCAAAAAACAAGGTTTTCTATGATTGTATAATTAGATTTTTATTTTATCCTTTATTTTTCTTTTTGGCATTAAATTGATGGGGTTACATCAGCCACTGGGTTTTTTAAAAAAAAAACAGTTTTTGATTGCGAGCAAACAAATACTGAACGTGCTGCCTGCATGTATGTTTATTGGGTTATTCAAAGTCCTTGTGCATCAAGACACTAGATGAAATTCTCCTTTGAAATCAACCTAAGCAAAATTTATCTTAATTGTAAACCTGAATATATATCACCAATTGCTTTTCAAATGTAAAGATATAACCAAAGAGCTTCAAAGAGTTCAAGAATAAAATTCAGTTTGTTTTATAGCTTACAATGTATGTAACTTAAAATGATAGTTGAGAAAATTGAGTTACATAGATAGCTACACAGATTTTTTTTTTTTTTAAGGAAATTTAGATGAAAAATTAAAGTTTGAAATACAATAGTTTGCAGTTCAGATTTGTAACCAGGAATTTCTGGAACATGTTAGTTGATGTGGTATTTATTGGAAATGATTAAATTGATGGAGAGTATACCTATCAACTGTATTTTTAAATTTCATATCAAATTCTTCTCCCAGTTAAAATCATTGTGTCTCAGTGGCAGGTGTTCAGTTTCCAATGGTTCAGATAAGTAGTCTGTGGTGCTCTCTGAACTTGCTTGTTTTCTTGCAGACATTTCATTAGTCAAACTAAATAACATCATCAGATGATGAGCACCGATGTTACTCAGTTTGGATAATGAAACATCTGCAAGAAAACAGCCAAGCTCAGAGTACATCAAAGGACCTCTCATTTCAACCTTGAACTACAAAGAATCTTTTTTATAAGTTCAGATAAGTATTTTCTTAAACCTGCATCATATATTAGAGGTTGAATTGGTGAGCTTTCCTTGTAAGCAATAGCTTTTACCAATTGACATCTGGTAAAATACTGAGACCAAAGAGACAGATAGTGTATTTATGTATATATTACTATATATTGCTTATATCTTTTTTTTTCTTAGTCATCACTGTTGATAAAAAGAATTGATCACAAGTTAATGCAGCCACGATTTCAGAACTACTTATCTGAACTTAAATGAGCTGCCTCTTTAAAGACAAAAAAAAAATCTCCAAAAATTTGAAGCTCTGGGGAAAGAAATGACATTTTAGAAAACAGTTTTTGCAAAATAAAACTTATAGCGTAGTCAATATTCCTGTATTAAATGTAGCAGTATAAATTCTATCCATAATACAAAATTGCCATTTGATATATTCATAAATAAATAGAATAGTGCCCCTTGCCTATCTAATAGCACAGTGCTACGCAAATCCTAATGAATTCAGTGGAATTGATCCCAGAGAATTGTAGCTTCACAAAGTATTAATTCTTTCGGTTACAATTTTGTGTGTAATAGATGGGAATAAGTCTCCCTGAACACAGCTGGAGTTTCTTCTCTAAGTAAGGAAGCTTAGGATTGCTGTGCTGGGTTTCTCAGAGGCTGCCTTCATCGCAATCATTTTAAGGGCGAGATGAAAAGGTCTGTTACTAGATCAAAACGGCATCTAATAAAGGATAGTTTCCTCTAATAATGCCAGATTAGATCAGAAGTTAGCAGAACAAAGCAAATAGCACTTTACAAGCAACAAGAAAAGGAAAAAAAAAGGCACATATCCTCCTTGTCTGGAAAAAAGGAAAAAAGCACTTCTGTCCATTTTCCCTTGCTCCCTTCTTGCATTCCAAATTAAACACCCATACCTTCATATTCCTTGACTAAGAGAAATAAAAAGAGAAATTTGGCTGTTTGGAGATTGCAGGCTTCTGAGGATAGTATCTCTACCTTGAGAATAAAGGTGTTTTGCTGCAGGAGACAAGCTCGCAGAAGTATGCAGTGATAGCATAAGACAGATTGTTATATAGGTAGTTGTTATAAGGTTAGTTACTCTAAGTCTACTCTAAAAGTGGTCATCAAAATAGTTATTTTTCCTTCCCCCCCACCTTAAGATGTTTAAATCTTTTCTCTGTCTTTTCCCCTGCAATAATAGCAACAGCTATAATGCAAATATCTCATAAGCTTTTTAGGATTGTCAATTGTATTCTTTTAAATACACCTATAACTGCATTTTTCATTATGGATGGTGTGTATTTATTTACTGCATTTCAGTCCTCTCACTTCAAATTTACTGTTGGTTTGGGAGAAGTTGCCATTTTACAGCACAGATGAAAATCGACAATATATCTAGATGTTTTTATGTTTCAATATGTTGAACTTAGTTTCCATAGGCTTTTCATCTATCAATATTTGAGAGCTCAAGAAATATGTCAGGGAATCTTCCTTAAATTAGAATTGCTTCTAAACCACAGCTACACAAAGTAGGATAGGCTGACAAGAGAGTAGAGCAAAATCATCCAGAGCTTTATGGCCAATTGGGATTAGAACAAAGGTTTCTATGGTGCTATAACTATTAGGCTGTATTGTCTCTAATTCTTAACAGGTATTTCAGGATGGAGCGTGTCCAATAGATTCCCCTTTCCTGCTCCCAGTCATGCATGCTCACATACACACATTCTGCTGCAACTTTTCATGTCACAGACTGATGTTGCATTTAACTTAGCAATCCATCAATCAATTAATAATCCTGGATGTACTTTGAATCCATGAAAATTTAGTTCCACATACCGTTCTGGGTGTCTCCATATATGTATATTTGTTTGCAAACAACATTAATTTTTCTGATGGATTTTTTTTTCTGTAGTAAAAACTTCTTGTGCAAGTTGAACGGCAAAATAGAAATGTCTGATCCGGCTATCCGCTTCTATTGGTTGGGTTAAAGCTGCCCGGATCTGAGGACTTTTCATCCATTCTCTTGGATGGGGTAGCATTTCCCAATCAAGGGTGTTGCACAGTCTGAGGGTTCTCTTGGACTCTAGCTCCTGCTCAAAATAGCAGGTGACAACTCTAGCCAAGGGAGTCTTTGCTTAGCTCCATCTGGTGCACTAGTTCAGGAGGCTTTTCGGTAGGTCACTCAAGTTCTAGTCCCCTCAAAGATTGATTAGCTGTGTGCTGTACGTGGGCTAGTGGCTTGAAAAACCACTTGGAAGTTTCAGCCACAGAATGCAGTGATATGGGCATTGATGGACAGTATGTTCATATAATACATCTCTTCCATGAGCTGCACTGGTTACCAGTCTGTTTCTAGGCACATTTCAAGGTACCGGTTATTACCTCTAAAGCCCTTCATGGCATGTGGCCAGATTATTTTAAGGATCTGCCTAGCTCCCATGGTTTCTGCACGGCCAGTACACGCGAGCAGAGTTGACATGCTCTGGATCACTTCAATTAAACAATGTCAGCTATAGAGATCCAGGAAGCCACCTTCTCTGTTGTAGCACCTATCCTTTGGAATGAGATTCCCCTGAAATCTGTGGGCTCCCATCCTGTTCGCAAAAGAGCCATGGTAGCGCAGTGGTTAGAATGCAGTACTTCAGGCTACTGCTGCTGACTGCCTGCAATGTGGCAGTTTGAATCTCACCAGGCTCAAGTTTGACTCAGCCTTCCATCTTTCCGGGGTGCGTAAAACAAGGACCCAGATTGTTGGGGGCAATAAACGGCTTCAAGATGGATGTAAAGCATTGTGAAGCGTTATATAAGTCTGAGTGCTATTGCTATTTCATAAAGCCTTGCAATCCTGGTTGTTCTCCCTCTAGTTATTTTTATTTTGTCTGCATTTTGTGTCTGGACCCCTTCTTGTTTCTGGTTTGCATTGGTTTTCATGTAGTTATTTGTGAACTGCCTAGAGTTATTTGGACTCGGACAGTATCTAAATTAAAATAAATAGCTTAATATGAATATGTGACATTACACGAAACCCTGAGCTATGTGTATAATCAGATTTAATATTAAGCTGGCTATGGTATTTATTTGTTATAGCAGTAGTATAGATGTTTCTGTGCTGTTTCAATCAGGCAACTCTAGGCAGCTTGTAATAAAAAATTAAAAATGGTCAAATATAGTAAAGAACAATAGGAACTATCAGCATAAATTCAACTAAATGGTAATATTAAAATATATAGCATCTTGTAATAACCAAACAGCCAGATCCATTCCAACTCAGATGCATCCCCCGTTCTTGTCACAATCACAAAATACATATCTAAGAAGCCATTATTTTTAAAAGTTTAAATACTAGGAGTAAAGGTATAGGAGGGCATAACAGAGTTTTTGCCTGTATTTTGATGCCTGGTTCCATTCTGCTGCATCTCTTATAAACAGATGTGGTTTTACCCACCTGGTGGTTCCCATCTGTTGTGTTCCTGCTTCCTTGCAAAGGCTTTATATGTTATTGTCAGAGGTAGACCGGGTAGCAGTCGGGGCTCAGCAGCCAGAGAGAGGCTCCGGTTGGAGCGGAAAATTAGGAGAGTCAGTTTAATGTCAGGGTTCCAAGTAATATGCCCATAGCAAACAGAACTCTGAGGCAGGATGGTTCATCAAAGAATAGTTTTATTTGGCATATCATATTGGCACAGGCTGGTGAAAACCGACTCTGAACATTCCTGCGGTTTTCTCTTAATTAAAAGTAAAAGTTTCTTTTCTTTCCCAGTCAGTCAGTCACATGGTCCAATCAAGGTTCCATCTGGTCATCAGGCGGCATCGCTCCTCTTCTCCCCAACCACCTGTGAGAATGCCCTTGGTTCTCAGGGGAAACTGTTTTGGCTACAAAACCCCAGCTATCTCTTTTCCCCCATCCCTATCCCTCAGCTCCAGTGTGCCAACTCTGAAGGCTCAAAATGGCCTCGGTCAGCTCAGCTCCAGGGTTAACAGTTACATTGTTTCTTATAAAAATCCACTTCAGTTGTTGAATCTGGTTCTTTTTTGTGCTTTGCTTTGTGTGATTCTTACTTATTCCTGGAAAAAAGAGTTCTTTGGGGAAGATGCTACTTGGAAGTAACGGTTGGTTTCATTTGTGCTTTTATGCAGGCGTTTCAAGAGGTGTGGGGTTTATCCGGTTTGACAAGCGGATTGAAGCTGAAGAAGCCATCAAGGGCTTGAATGGGCAGAAACCTCCCGGGGCCACGGAGCCCATCACTGTAAAGTTTGCCAACAATCCAAGCCAAAAAACAAACCAGGCCATCCTCTCCCAGCTGTACCAGTCTCCAAATAGGAGGTATCCAGGACCCCTTGCTCAGCAGGCTCAACGTTTTAGGTAGGTGGAATTGTATGTTGTTTCTTACGTCAACCAGTCTGGATTTTTTTTTCCCAACCAGTATCGCTGTAGAAATATATTTTCCTCACAGGAGAACTGTTGGTTGTTAAATTTAATCTCTGACAGACATAGCAGAAAATACTTTGAGGTACTGCCATCTGTTGGTAGCTATAAAAAGAAGTGAGTTTTATGTAGGCAGGTAGTAATATTTCACTGGAAAGTATCTGTCGTTCAGTTTGCAAGATGCTTTTAGGGATGTTTGTTAAATTGTTAGAGTAAGATGTTTCTGCAGAGTAGAAAATCTGTCTAAACCGTGTTTCTATACCAAGTCTTCTTTACTTTGAAAGAAACCCTTTTTTTTTTCCTGTAGTGGAGTCTCAGTAATTATTCTGCATCCTTTTTGGAATGGGGAGAAATGGAATATTTTTCCCCCCAGTAGTTTTCCATTATTTTCTATGGATTTCTCTTCTGATGACATACAGTGCTATCAGCCATACGCTTTTCTCTGTGATATTTTAGTGCGCCGAAAAAGACAGATGGCGTGAATTGAAACAAATACTGTATTAATCTACATTCACTAACTGCTCGGGGCTTTTATTTTAGTGTTGTTTTATGAACGATTTGTATGCGAGAGAGGGGGAGATCAAGAGAGGGGATAAACAGGTTTATTTTGAATTTGATGCTGTTTTCCTGTGTGAATGCAAGAGAGAGATTAGTTGTGCTTATCAAGTAGCAAAAAGCTCAGATAAACTTTGTTTTAAAGAAACCTTAGGACTTTTAATTAAAAAAGAACAACAAAGTGCTTATTTAAACACCTGGCCAATGGCAGTCTCACCTAAACAACTTAAACCAAACAGCTTCCTTGCATGTTGTGCTATTAATTTGTTCACCCAGAAAAAAAAAACCCATTCATCTCCCC
>JAOYMU010000192.1:57488728-57498861 GCA_025802295.1 Psammodynastes pulverulentus
CTGTATTTTATTTTGAAGGCATGTTTAAATACAATTAAATTAAAATTATTAAATTATTAAAAAAAAATCAAGAGCCATGGTGGCGCAGTGGTTAGAATGCAGTACTGCAGGCTACTTCTGCTAATCACTGGCTGCCAGCAGTTTGGCAGTTCAAGGCTCACCGGCTCAAGGTTGACTCAGCCTTCCATTCTTCCAAGGTCAGTAAAATGAGGATTCAGATTGTTGGGGGCAATAGGCTGACTCTGTAAACCGTTTAGAGAGGGCTGTAAAGCACGGTGAAGCGGTATACAAGTCTAAGTGCTATTGCTATTGATATCCTGAGACACATATATTTGCCTTCATTCGTGAAACATAGCAATAGCAAAAGCACTTATATACTGCTTTAAAGTGCTTTTTACAGCCCTCTCTAAGCATATTGCCCCCAACAATCTGGGTCCTCATTTTACCCACCTCGGGTGAGCTTGGTGGGGATTTGAACTGCCAAATTGCAGTCAGCCGGCAGTCAGCAGAAGTAGCCTGCAGTACAGCACTCCAACCACTGTGCCACTGAGGCTCATACATTTGTTTGGTCCTTCATCTTCCCCATCACTCTTGAATTGGACAAGCTTCAGTTTGAAGTAGGATCTATGTCATCTAGTGCCTATATGTTCTTTTGTACATGGCTGTTCCTTTGGGGACTATAAGGCAAAACATTGAATGGTAGAGAGGCTCAGCTATAGATTTCTCTCAACAAAGAAATGTCAGGAAAAGAAGTGTTAAGATTTGTGCATATATCCAACTGAGAGTCTGTTGGTTATAATTATTAGTATTATAATTATAATGTTAAGGTGTTAAACTAGGAGCAAGGAAACCCAGATTCTAGTCTCCTTCAACCCCCAAAGGTCACTGGATGACTTTGAACCAGTTATTTTAGCGCTGTAGACCTTATAAGGCTGTAACTATGCAGAAAAAATAAGAAAAGGGAACGTGAGCTATTCTGCTTTTTGTTCTTGAATGAAAGGTGGAATAGAAATATTTGCCTCTATCCCCATGTTACCCTTGAGATTTTCAGAGTCCTATCCTTTCTATACTCTGTATTGAAGCAGAAATAGTTATGCAACTAATATAAACTCAAGGAACTTCTTTTTCATTTCTGAATATTTTTCTTTTGAAAAAAGTCCTAGTTAAAAGCCACTGTCACAGGATCAATAGAGAATGAAAAATGCACTATATTGGGTTTTACAAGCAGTCAGGGGACTAAGAGATCAATAGTAATCCTGTCCAACCTAGGACCTTAACCAGATGCATCCTTCAAGACATTCATTGATGCCAATTCTCAGTTCCTTGTAGAAGATAGCTAAAAAAAAAATAGACCCGTTTGCTAAAATTCAACACTGAGTGAGAAGAAGTATATTTCTCAGTGAAGTAATCTGAGGAGACATCCATAGGAAATTCAGTTGTAATTTCACTGGATTCATTTAAATCATTTAATTCATTTATTATATATGTGTTTGAGTAGAGGATAAAAACATGGTTTGTGGATAATTATGGTATAACAACATCTCACAAAAACTGGAATGGTCTACATCAGAGGTAACTAACCTTGTCAATTTTAAGATTTGTGGACTTCAATTCCCAGAATTCCTCAGCCAGCATGACTGGCTGGGGAATTCTGGGAGTTGAAATACAAAGGTATTGCCAAGTTGCCAAGGTAGGACACCCTGGTCTACATTGTTCATGCAAATCATGATCAATGGGATTGACTATATCAGCATGACTGAGTTTGTAGGAATTCAAAAAGACAGTTGGAGGTCTCAGCCTCATCTCCTAGAAGTCCATTTCTTCACCTAGCTCTGTCTCCTGTCTTGGTATAGTGGCTTTGTAATTGCTGCCATCACAACCTATCTCCTATGCTCATGTTGCAAGTGAGAGAGAAAGGGTCCTCACAGCCTTTTTGGCAAGCGAAGCCAAACACAACAAAAGCAAGACAAAAAGGCATTAAATTCCTTAGTACCACCACCTGACTTTCTGTGTTGAAGTCAGTGCCCTACCCCCTCTTTGGGAACTAGCCCAATCTTGCATAAATAAACTTAAGAAAATAAAAGACACAACAATCTGAAATAGCCATATGGAAAATATCCACTGGCAAAGGAGATTAAAAATGCAGAATAGCTCAAATCACAGGCAGTGGCTTAAAAGGATCGCCCATAGAAAACCTCTAAATGACAATAAAAGGCTCTTGGCAGATTACAAGATAATCATCATCATTAGGTCCAGTGGTGGGTTGCAGTCGGTTTCACAACCGGTTCGGCGAGCATGTGCTTTGCACGCGTGCGCAGCATTAAAAAAACAGTTTAAAAACTTACCTTCTATGTTACTTCTGGTGAGTAAAACATCTGAGGTTCAGCAATCCACTGTGCCGCGAATATAGCTGAGCTGCTATAGGACAGGAAAGGGCAGGGGCGTACGGGTGAAGCCAACTGCTTGCCAGAGTTACCGGTTCGCTAGAACCGGTCTGAACCAGTTGAATACCACCTCTGATTAAGTCCTGTTCAGAGCAAGATAATATTACACAAGATAACCTTTGACCCTAATTTATTGGAATTCTGCTATAAACTTGCAAGTTGCATAAAACCATACTCTTTACTGAGCATGTACCGAGAACATAAATATGAGAGACAATAAAGCGTTAACAACTAGACACCACAAATGATGAGTAACTTTAGCACAGTTCTAAAGTAGCCATTTTCTCCTCATTCTGTGAAAATTACATGAGTCTTGGAACAGATGTTATTTTTGTGCCAATTAGTTACCTGGAAAATCCTCCTTCCTGCAAATCCCAGCTTAAATTTGACGCTGAAGGTTAAACCCCACTCATTTCTAAACTCTCATTCAATAAGTTCTACTTGGTTTTCAAACAAGATACCTTTTTCTAAGTAGAAAAAAAAAGACTGGGGGAAATCTGCTTGCTTCCCCCACTCTAAAACCTATGCCGTTTTACCTGAATATAAATAATACGATAATACACGTATAATAAATATATTTAATAATACATTTATTTATCTATTAAAGTTATAGGCTGCCCCTCTCACCAATAAGGCAAGTCCTTGCCTGGGAAACAGCTGATGATGTTGTGCAGATCAGATAGCATCACAGTATAGAGCCATTTCTTAAATTTTGATTACAGTAGTAAAAACATATATAAATTAAATATAGATAAAAGTGAAGAAACCGTAACAAAAGAATGAAAAGAAGAAAAGATATACTAAAGAAAAAGAAAAGAAATACTGCATATGAAGAAGAGACTTCCAATTTTTATCGCAAGTATAAACAAATATAGTAACCCTTCACCTCCTATAGATTACAAATATCTCTTCATCCCATATCTGAGCCTTATCTATAAGCAAACAATAAAACATCAATTTTCAATCTCAGTTTCAGCAAAGAATCCATAAATGATTGCCAGAATTTTGCCAAAAAAGGTTTATTTTAACATTGATCAAATAAGCCAATTTTGTGTTCCTTCCCTTTTATTCTAATACTCTTAATCTTTAAATTCAATTACAGTAAGTATTATAGGTTTTGATTTCTCTTAATTTTATTTCTTTCCATCACACAGATATTTTCAAGTCTTTATCAAACATCTTTTGTAGCTCCAATAAAAAAAACATTTTCCAAGTCATTCTCTTAGTTTATTGTCTGCATTTTTCTTTTAATTTTTAAAACTTCAGCCAGTTTCTTCTGTTTATCTAGCAAATGATTTTCCAAATCATTTTCTAGGCCTTTCATTTGTAGTTCCACTTAAGTTACTTTCTTTGTCTTGTCATTTTTTTACTGAGAAATATCTATTTAAATAAACCTGATTCTGGAGACAAAAGAATTCCTTTTAATGAGTATTGGGACAGGGCTGGCAATTCTCCCTTGAATCGATGCTGCATAAATGATTGGATAAAAAGAATCCTTATTAGTTCTCCTTAGCCTGCTGGCTCAAATTAAGATAAATTGCAACTCTTGAAAGCTGCAGAAGGAAAAAGAAAGAAGAGGGGGAAAAAATTAAGTCAAAGTAGTTAGATGGAAAACCAAAACAGGAAGCACTTTGTGAGAAAATAAGGACATTCCTTCAGGACAGTTGTCTTGGGATCAAGTTAATATGACGTTCCAAATTCTCCTTAGTGCTAGCAAAGTGCCTAGAAAAAAAAAAGTGATACGGACTGTCTTGGGTCTTTCATGAAATTGAACCATGGTTTGTTGAATAAGATAGAATTGAATAGGATTGCAATACAGTAAACCATAGGACTTAAAACACAAGAGCTGGATTCACACATCTTAGTAGCCAGAAGCAACTACAATGGAATCTCAGGTCAACGAACACTTCTGACCACGACCAAATTGGGTGCCGACCAAAAAATCCACAAAATGTTAGACTCTGGTCATGAACAGATCCTTGGGTGGCAATCAAACAGAGCCGCGGCAATTTCCCCTTCCGTGCCAATTTTTAAAAAATATGCGCATGCGCAGTCAGTCTTGCTTCCGGTCACGACCAAATAGGGTTGCGACCAAAGTCCTGGAATGGATTACGGCTATCACCCGAGGTTCCACTGTAATGTTACATATGGTGTCTGTAACTTGGTTTATATCTTAAAATGGTATCCCATCTTTTTCACTCTGTAAGTGTTGTACGGTGGGGAGTAAAGCAGCTTTTCAGGTGGTTTAAGAAATTAAACTTAACAAAACTGCTTTCTCATTCCCTGTTGGTTTTTCTGCTGGAATATGATGTCTTTATGTTGGAAAACTGCCTTTAAGAAGAGACAGAGCCCGTAGCCAACATGGACATTCAATTTATCATCTGGGATACTTTTCTGTTTCTTGTGACTATGAGAGAAAAGCATTGACAGCGCCACACAAACTTTTCACAAGGTGAATTCTTCTGCATTTATGTCACACATTTTATTTTAAAATTGCTAATAGTGTTTCATGTGCGGTTAAGTGTGCTCTAAGTTTAGAATGGGGTCCTAGCCTCCATCCCTTTCTCTCTGTATTGAATAAAAATAGCATAATAAGAGGCCAACGAGAAAGGAGACAATCAAGCCACTTTATCATTGAGATATTTTACTTGAAGAGTTAAGCATTCTATATTTGAAAACATTTAAAGCTGCAAAGAAGCTTCAAACTTTCATAAAGACATAATGTCAAGCAGTGTTGTGGCCCACCAGACTCGGACAGTGAGGAGGTTGGGGAGGAACATGGGCCAGTCCTGGAGTTTGGGGAAGGCTCTGACGAGGGCTCTGCATCAGAGGCAGAGATGGGGCCAGGGCCATCTGCCAGTTATCAGCTACCTTCAGAATCAGATATCAGTGGGGCAGAAGAATAGCTGGAGCCTGTTCCCAGTGTGCCCATGCAAAAAGCCGCCAGGAGAAGAGAACAGTTAAGGAACAAGGGTCAACTCAGGTGTAAAGGCTCAGGTGGACTGTAAATGGCCCCTCCCATAGGGAATAAAGAGAAGCAAAAGCAGAGTTGTTTTCAGGAGACAATTTGTTCAATTCATTAGGGTGAAGATTTGTTCCTGACTTCTTGCCAAGTAATTGCTGCTATAGCGTGGCATTTGGAAGATATTGGCTGCCAACTCCCCAAGCCTGATAAAGGTCTGTACATGTGAAATCTCTTGAAGGACTGTTTGCCGGGACTTTGCTGGAGAGGAATTCACTTTAACCTAAATAAAAGGGGTTTTATCGGGACGAGGAGTCTGCTTCATGATCTTGGGAAGCCTAGGTCAGAACACAAAGCTTGTAGCAATAAATTGGGAATATTTTTTCTCTCAATTAGGGCAATATTACGACATTGTTCAGGTCTTCAAATCATTGTCACGGGTACTGTGACATTAAGGTGCATGTTACTTTTTACATTTATTTTAGCCTGTCAAAAACCGCCCCCCCCCCAGTTGATGGTACATTACTCTTGGAGCATACTTGCTTAAGTGCTACTGCAGTGTTCCCCCCCCCCCATGTAGACACATTCTTCCCTACTTAGCTCACAGCCTTTCCCTTGAGTTGAGCAGATGATCCAATTTGCTTAATAATTTCAATTCATGTTCTCCCTTCTCCCTGCTTTTTTTAAATTGGTAATGTGCTTAATAATGACAAATCTTGTCATTAATGCAAAGTTCAAGGTATTCTTCGGCGTTCCATATTCAGAAAATATGTGCTAATTCGCACACCATGCAGGGTAATATAAAATACCAAGCTTTCAGTTGAATCCTCTTCTACATTTGTTATCTTAGTTAAGGATTGTCTGGAAAGTTGAAGGATGCTTTTATCACTATATGCGCGAGCCATTTTTCCGTATTCTTTATGCAAACACTAAATAAGGGGAAAAAGTTGAAATCAATCAAACGAAAATGGGCTGAATGTAAGAACTGGATGAATTCTCAGAGTAGTCAGTATGAGTACACTATTTACTATAGTACTGAATAGAATCATGAAGTTAGAAATCGCTTCAAACATTGTCCTATCTTGTCTGATCTACTCAAACATTAATTTTCTTTTTTAAAAATATTTTTATTGAACGTATTTCGACATTATGTATCACTTTTACAATCTTTACAGCGTTCCAGCATCAGTAATATTCATATACACATAACAATTACATTCCTTTTTCTTCCTTTAACGATATTCACTGTCATTGAATTTATTATACCCCTTAGATTACCTTTATATTTACTCTTTACTTCTGTTTTCTAACCATTTATACCATGTATCCCAGACCAAATAATATTCCATTTCTCCTCTTTCTTTTAGTTCTAATGTGAGCCTGTCCATCTCCATGCAATCTAACACTATTTTTATCACCATTCCCTCAGAGGGCGTACTGTCCTGTTGCCAATTTTGCGCATAGGCAATCCTGGCCACTGTCATTATGTGCAATATGATATATTGAATTCTCTTACTATAATTTCCCCCTATTATCCCTAAAAGAAATCGTTCTGGTTTTGGCTCAATATGTTGGTTCGTAATTTCCTCTAACCATTTTCTTATTTTGGTCCAGTACTTCTTATCTTCCGGGCAAGACCACCTCATATGGAAAAATGTGCCTTGATTATGTCAAACATTAATTTCCAACAGCTCTTGATAACCAGTTTGATCCATACCACTGGTTCCTGGGTCCAACCATGGGAGAGACCAAGTAAAGAAAACAAGCTTAGCCATATTCCAAAATCATGAGATTAGGAAAGACAAAACTGTAATCGTATGATCCAAGATTGAATTCCGAAAAGGACTGTTCTACAGCCACAAAAAATCTCAGAGGACTATTTGATGAATTAATTCTGAAGTCAAAGCTAAACTAGTCTGAGATCTAATCAACATTCGAAAAGGAATGAGCTGATAGAAAAGCAGAAGTCTGAGCATGATAGAGAAATCTAACAAGGTAGGAAACATTGAAAGTAAAGTTTCACAAGCAATTGTCCTAATTTATCAAAAGTTTCATCCATGAATACCCCCAAGTGATAAAAACACATTCCTTCCCCACTTTCACTGATCTCCTTCACAAAAGACATGGGGGAAAAATCATTTATTGAAAATTAAGTATTGGGCAGAAAAGACTTCCTCATTCTTGAGTGGATAAATACAAAGCGTGAGAACATAATTAGCAAAGTCTTCACTATTAACAACTTTTCCATCCCTAACTGGACAAACTGAAAGCCTGATAATGTATTTTTCTTGTTGAAAGCCAACAAACATACAAGCCCATTCACAAATTATTGTATGCCACCCAGAGTCACTTTGGACGAGATGGATGTCTATACAAAATTGATAAATAAATAGAGTTAAGCTGACAATTAAAGATACCCATTAAAACCTACTTAGAGTTATTTTGTATTGGGAAAAACTTTTTATCTCTGTGTGTAATCATTTCCTGGAAAAAGATGGACTTTATAAGAACTTTCAAAACAACAACCAATGAAGACAAAGCCAATGAAATCAACAACCGACCACATTGTTAGGAAACTCTTTACCAGGCATTTAATTTTCTATATAAACCTACCTTTTCACTGTAAACATGTTCTGTGAATCAGAACTTAAAATTTGAGGTTTTTAATATATATTTCTGGTATTCACTCTATATCACACTCCTGAATTGGATGGTGACGCCAGTGAGTGGAAAGTCATTTTTGCAAACAGTTCCTATACAATTGGAGATTGGTTAATTTCTTCTAGAAATCTGGGTTTTCAATTCTTATCTAGTAGCAGGGCAAATTATAAGGGATGTAAGAGTTTGGTCCAAAACTTCTGGAAAACATCCAATTGGCTCTTCAAATGGACTTGTTCTTTGGGGAATCTTCCCCAGTAGTGCTGGGATTCAAATTTTTGTACTACCGATTCTGTGGGTGTGACTTGGTGGGTGTGGCTTGGTGGGTGTGGCAGGAGAAAGATACTATAAAATCTTCATTCCCACCCACTCCAGGGGAAGGATACTGGAAAATCCCATTCCCTTTCCACTAACCTGATTTCCAGCTCTGTTCTCCTATGCAGGGCAACAAAAGAAGACCCAACCAATCAGCTGTGACTCGGGAGGCAGAGAATAGATGGGGTGGGGCCAGTCAGAGGTGGTATTTGCCAGTTCTCTGAACTGCTCAAAATTTCCCCTACCGGTTCTCCAGTACTGGTGAATACCACCTCAGATTAAATCACACTACTCACATATTTCACATCCAGGAGAGGATTTAATTTGTTCCTAAATATAGACTTGCCAGAATAAAACCAGGTCACCAGTCGACTTGGTAAACCAACTCCAAGACTCAACGTGGTGACAAGGAGCATTTTCTTCCCTGACTCAGAAGGATAGGGGACCTATCCTTCTGGTTAAATCTAGGGACCGTCTTATTTTTATCGTTCCCTGGGAAATCATCCAGTTATTTAACTGGCTCAGTTTTCTGCTGCTAACAAGGCATAATATTTTACTGCTATGACATCATTAAGATAGGCAGCATGAGAAAAATTAAAAATTAATGACAGTAATGACATGGAAAGATTCTACTTTATTAGTTAAATAACTTCTATTGCTGAGTGGGTGATTAGGTGCCTTGGGTTTCTATAAACAAAGGGCTGCCTTATATAAGCAGAGTGTCAGTACCTCTGAGCTAAAACGGGTTATCCTCAGGTCAATTTAGCATTCCATGAGCAAACATTACAATCTGATAATTCCAGCTGACAAACAATATGGTGTCAGCAAATAAATACGGTAGTGTTACAGTGGTTCATGACTTTTGCTGGTAAAGAGTGAGAAAGGAACGGTATCTGAAATAATGTTCTTTAACTTCTACAATTTTTTTTTAAAAATCCACAATTTAAAAAAAAATCCAGAATCAGCCAATAACAGCTCTACTTCAGAATTCTGAAACGAAAGGCAATAAATTCATTATTCTTCACTTAATGCAAGTTTCTGCTGGGATGTTAGTTTGATATGCACATAGGAATACAACTGTCTTTGGTGTGTGAACGTTCAAATGTTCATATGGCCATCAAACCATACGATACTCAAATGCATCTGTCAATACACTAATTTCTCCATCTTACCTTCTAATATGGTGTACAGCCATGTACAGCTACCCATAAATGAAAGAATAACACCTGGAATGGTTTGAAAAGATTGAGATGTTGGCACTCTGAGCCAAAGTTCTTGGCCATGGTGGCTAGATCTTTCAGGAATCATAGTCCAATAACATGTGGAAGGCCGGTTTCTTACCTCTGGTTTACAAAGTATGGTGTTGAAAAATGACGATGAAGAATTAGGTGAAAAATCATCGTGTCATATGATTGATAGCAGGGTTGGTTGATGGACAGAGAAGAGATTAAGGATTCCCCTCTCCCTTTTGTTTTGATAGTGCTTGCAGGTGAAAAAACTAGCTAGAGGTGTGTGAGTTGTGTCATTGGAAAAGCCAAACTTCAGGAATAACATGAGAATGATGAGCATGGATCAAGTTTTCTCGTGGCAACCACAAATGTTGCTGGGAAATCCAGGCAGCTGCATGATCCCAAACTTCTGAGTGATTGTGATTAGCAGCAAAATTATGTAAAGGCTACTTCAGTACTACTCTCAGTCTGTCAGAATTAGATGAGAAATCAAGAGAGAGAGAGAGAGAGAGAGAGGGAGCGAGG
>JAOYMU010000192.1:57725909-57736801 GCA_025802295.1 Psammodynastes pulverulentus
TTCTGGGAGTTGAAGTCCACATATCTTAAAATGACTAAGGTTGGGAAACACTGCCCTATGTTATCATTCTTTGAGTGACAAGTCTCATACCTAGTTGTGAAGCTGATGTCACAAATACATCAGCTTCTGGTAGATGAATTCAATATTGTAAATTAAACTGAATGGATATGACAAGTGCAAGGATTCACACATTAGCCATAAGATTCTGTCCTTGTTCAGAGAATATTGTAAACAGTTGGTAGGTTTTACTGATTTTTCAGAAGAACCTTTGCATATTACAAATGTTCTGATTTGATTTTAATTTTGTTTCTTTATTGTTATTCAAATAGATTCCAAGACATCATACAAAATCTGTTTTCTGATATCATCTATAGCCTGTCCCCATATAACGATCATTATTTTGGATTGTTATCAAGATGATCAAAGTTAATGAAGTGACTTACAAGATTGGCAGCTTGAATCCAAAGGCCTTCCCCAATGTGTATTTTCCACATTGTTGGCTACATGTATATAGCCAACTTTATATAGTAGTGAGCTAACAACTATAAAAAAATAGTGCCTGAAATCAGAGAGATTATCTTGGTTAAGGGAGAGAGAGGGGGGAGGGGGAGGGGGAGAGAGGGAGGGAGGTTATCAACTTCAAGTAATTTTTGAAGGAAACAGTAGAACTTCTATTTTGATATACTTCAAATTATATTTGTTGCTGCCAGTAAGATTTTTCTCTTTTTCTTCTTCTTGGTTTTGTTTGTGTTCAAGGACATAAGTCTCTCTGGGTCTCAAGGCAAACCTTTCTGATGGACCTCCACAGTATAAGAGCTCAGGTACCAAACTAAATTGAAGTTGTAACAACTGAGGGAGCTGAGAGAAAGGGAGGATGAGAATCATACAATTACTGGTTCCTTGAGGAAGCTGCAGATCTGAGCCCCGTGAAGGGCCAATGAGAAAACAGAAAATCCAACAAGTGCTTAGCACTGGGAAAGCATCCAGCATAAAGCATGGTGGGAACAGGTGCAAAGATATAAGTACTCCCTGTGCTTAAAGATTCTAACTTGAGCTTCTCAGTTGCCTTTGTTATTTAGACATGTTCCAATATTTGAAGGACTTCTACAAAGATGAGAGGGGTCAAACTATTTTCCAAAGCACTAGAAGGCAAGACAAGAAACAATGGATGGAAACGAACCAAGGAGAAAAGCAACCTAGAACTAAGGAGAAAATTCCTAACAGTGAGAGCAATTAACCAATGGAATGGCTTACTTTCAAAAGTCGTAGATAGCCCAGAGGTCAGCAACCTGCGGTTCTGGAGCCGCATGTGGCTCTTTCATCCCTCTGCTGTGGCTCCCTGTTGCTGGTCAGCTCCACACTTAATAGGGCTTTTGGTTAGGACAGGTAGAGGAAAATGGACACTGTGCTAAGAGGAGACTCTATGGTGGGGGAAACGCCATAGATCCTGGCCGGCTCCAGAATTGAAAGGGGGGCTTCCAGTTAGGACCTTTGTGGCTCTTTGAGTGTTTAAGGTTGCTGACCCCTGGGATAGCCATGTCAGAAATGGTATAGGGTCTCCAGCTCAAGCAGAGATTTGGACTAGAAGACTTCGAAAGTCCTTTCTAACTCTGTTATTCTATGTTCTCTGGGAATATTACCAGCAAACGTAGCAGTGGAGAACAACTATAAGTTGTAGTTCTCTAGATGTTCTGGATTCCAGCTCTCATTTTTCCTCACTGTGACAACCAGAATTGATGAGATTTGATCTGACAACATTTAGAGGTCTATAGGTTTAGATTAACAGACCCAAAAAAGTCCTGTCTAATGTTAAGGTTGCTTGGACATTAAATCTACAACAGGTTCTTCTGAAGATGTGTATACTTGCAGAGACCTATTTATTGGACCTTTTCCTCTCTCTGTGTTGGCCCATTCTGGAGATCTAATTAGTTTTCACTCGTGTACTAGTATAGTCTTTCACTGTAGCTTTTTATCGCATAGCAATCCTTCTTAAGAGTCATCCTTTATTATGTTGTTTTATTGCATTTTATTTAATTCATTTCAATATGGATATTCATTTCAGTTTTTTTATCCCTTGAGCATCAATTCTTGTTGGAAGACATCACTAAATCATCTTTAGCAATAGCAGTAGCGCTTAGACTTATATACCACTTCACAGTGCTTTACAGCCCTCTCTAAGCTGTTTACAGTCAGCATATTGCCCCCCAACAATCTGAGTCCTCATTTTACCCACTTCAGAAGGATGGGAGCCTTGAGCTTGGTGAAATTAGAACTGCCAAATTGCAGGCAGTCAGCATAAGTAGCCTGCAGTACTGCGCCACCACAGCTCAATTTAGGCTGTAAATTGGTTCTCATATGAGTTGAGTCTTCTTTCACTAGAAGAGGAAAAATGGGAATATGAGAAGGATAACCCTGCTAGAATGCGTAGCAAATGTGGTATCGGGTGTAGGATTCTGAGTACACTGTGCTCTGCCTTGCTGGTTTAATGGGAAAACATTCTATTATATCTGTCAGCCTTTGCAGTTTATGGTTCAGTGAGATGTGATGATGGCAAGCCAATTTGTTTAAACCCAATCCTGTATGAAATTGGGAATGAAGCCATTTTTAAGAATAAAAAGAAAAATAGATAAAGGACCTGAAATGTACTATCATCTCCCATGGCTCAACAGTCTGTATTTTGTTGTCAAAATAGCATTCGTACCTAATTTGGCTTTCCTTCCAGAAATATGCTCAGTAGTAAGAAAAGTGCATGGAGAAATAACTATTGGGGGGATAGTTTCTGCTTCCTTCTCTACACATCCTTTTGCTATTAATATATTACCATTTTTTTTTGTCTGCACTTGATGATCTGTAGCTGAACTTAATTGCTCTTGCGATGAAAGTCTACTCTTTTTTTTCTGACAATTTCATAGGCAGATTAAAGATTCCCTGTTAAAAACTTAACCAGCTAGAGTACGCACTGATTCTAATTTTACTAATCTTTTTATACATTTCTGCTTTTCTTTGCGCTTGAGTGAGTTTCGGTGGCTAGTGCTAGCTCATGGATTTTGTTTGATGCTCTGATGTGGTGCCAAGATTATTGACTTTGTTGTACGGCTTAAAACCTTTAGCCGCCAAAAGAACAAATAGTTATTAGATTAAAATAATTTGGGCAGCGCAAAGCGTTTGAAAAGCACTTAGTGAAGTGATTGGTGAGTGAAATATCCATTCTTCAAATGCTGAGGCAATTGCATTCTCCTAAAAATTTGATGAGGCTCCTTTGAGGATTTTCTCCAATTCCGTTTGCATGCCAACCAGTTTTTTTTTCTTTTTCAATAGAAATTTCTACAGAAAAGTTCTATGTGCATCTGAAAGTCTTCAGGGAAAGAGCTGTTTCTGCACATTATGAAAGCACTCAGGGAGCTACAATGAACTTTTAAAAGGACAAAATCCCTTAGCATTTCGAGGAGGGATGCCAACCTGAAATTATGTAAGAGAAAGGAAGAATGATGGATGGTTAGAGTTAGCACAAGGAAGACGGGAGAAATTCTTGCCCCAGCCTAACAACACAGCTGTTCCCAGGCTGCTATATCCAATCCTTGTTAAAAATCAACGTCACCGGAATCAGGAATTTTCTTCGCCAGGCACCAGACATGGTTGATTTTTTAAAAACAGCAACAAACACCATTTTCAACCGTGAAATACCGCCCCAAATCTGAGTAGAATTGGTTCTGGTTGCTGTTTATAAAAATCAACCATATTTGATGCGAGGCGAAGAAAATCCCTGAGTCCTCAGGGTCAGGGACTCAGAGGACTAAGGGGCTAAAAAAAATTTTTTTCAACCCAAATGCTAAAAGATAAGCTGAGACTCGAGGTTGAATTTCATGCTAAAAAATGGTGTTGGTTGCTGTTTTTAAAAATCAACCATATCTGGTGTCAGAAAAATGAAATCTGTGGTGCCAGGGTCAAGATTGTTTGGGGCTGGAAAGTCAAAATTTGTGAGAGGGGGGATACTTAGTTTTGATGTTGATGTTCATTCATATTTAACTTTCAAACAGGAGACAAAAATTTTACTTTAAAATAGGGGATAAAATGTTTTGCAAGCTGTGGTCAGAATCTGAAATAATACTTTAAATCAATTTCTTCATAACGATTACAAGTTGTCCTTCACTTATGACCATAATGGAGCCCAGAATTACAATCATTAAGTTAATACAGCGGTAAGTCGAGACATCACGTGACCAACTCTCATTTTTCAACATTTTTGTGGCTATAGTTAAATGAACACTGTGCTCATTAAGCAAACCACTTTTCTCAAATGCTGTTTTTTGCAAGAAAGTGGAAGTAAATGCCAGAAATGGGGGGAGAGGGGGGAGGATTCATAAATTGCAATCATATCACCATGGAATTCTGCAAAGCACTGTAAATGTGAGCTGGTTGCAAGTGTCCAAAATACAATCACGTTACACCAGATGGGTGCAACTATCATCATTTTGAAAATGGATCATTAATAGTCTTGGGAGGGGGGGGAGGTCTGAATAACTTCATATAGTCATTAACTGACCACTCATAAATCGATGACCATATATTCAAGATTTTTCTAGACTTCAAATGAGCAGAACAGAACAGAACAGAACAGAACAGAACAGAACAGAACAGAACAGAACAGAATAGAATTCTTGGCCAAACATGATCAGACACACAAGGAATTTTTCCCTAGTGCATAAGCTCACAGTGTGCATATAAATAGCAAGTAATAAGTCAGAGGTTATAAATCATAGTTTAGTGTCCCTAATTCACAACAGTGTTGATATAATCAACTCAAACATGATTCTCAGTAAACATTAGGTGCTTTGGCTGTGTTAGAGAAATTGAAGGAATGAATATAGTTGATGGAGTCAACGTTTGAAATTAAGCCTACATCCTTTCTGTATCCTTAGTAACATTTTTAAAGTGAATGTTACCAATTAACTTTGATAAATGGTTCATGGATTAAAGAACTGGAACACCCAATAATGGAACATGAAAATTGCGGGTCTTAAATAATGCTAAATTAGCTTCAATAGATTTAAAATTAAAACTGAGACATCAAAAGATCTTATTTTGAGTACACTGGATACCCCAAAGAATATATTTGAAAGCATGGAAATAACATTTTTCTCTGTTGGTGATGTAAAAATATGGGTGTCATTGACTCATGATTTGTTCTTGTGAATCATTGACGTTCTTTGAGGATAACGTTGTAATATATTAAAAAATGGTTTACATGGAAACATTTTAGTCTTAAAGGTGCCAATATCATGTTAAATTATGTATCCAAACTTTAGAAATGTGCTATTTTTGAAATCTTGTTGTTTGAGGCTTGGGATACTCCTAGGATTATTATTTTGAGAAATTGAAAAAGTAGTACTATTTCTAACTTTTCAAGAGATGTATGGCTAAATCATTTCTGAAAGTCAATTTTATCCATTAGTTAAACAAACCCTCAATGTGTTTTTTTTCTGTGTGGTATGTGGGTATTAATGGCTTGATATGGCTGTTGTTCTGATGGCATGAGCCAGCCTTTGGAATGAGGGAAAGGAGAAAATAAGTTCACTTACTTGTGATGAGGCCTGATCAGCTGACCTGTCGGAGCCCCAAAACCAAGAAGGACGCAGGAGTTATTTCTAAGCAGTTTCTTTTATTTTCCTCATTTATTGGCAGAAACTTTGCAAAGATAAAGCAATTTTCTGTGTTTATTTGTAACCCACCTTTATTATTTTTACAAATAATGCAAGGTGGAGAACATAGCTAACACACCTTTCTTTTCCTATTTTCCCCGCAACAACAAACTTGTGAGGTGTGTTGTGCTGAGAGAAACTGACTGGCCCAGAGTTACCCAGGCTGACTTTCGTGGTTAAGGTGGGACTAGAATTCATGGTCTCCCACTTCCTGGTGGGTGCTTTAACCCACCAGACCAAAGTGGCTCTCTTGCATCATTAAAGAGACACTCTGAGAACTTCTAGGAAAGAGCTATTTTGACCTTCTTCCTCTAAATTTCACTGTCTCCTGGTCCTCTGGAATGCAATTCCTCCTCATGGGTATCCAGATTACATTCAGCCACCAGGGCTATTGTGGTGAGATTTTAAGGCAGCTATCCTATCGGTCAACTTCATCTATATGTAGATGTTGGGGATTATGGTCCTGGAAGGGCACCCAGTTCCTCATGTGGTATGGGACAGCCATGGCTTCACCTACATTCCCAGTGGGGAAAAAGGAGATTGCCTGTCAGTGAAGAAGCTTTGATTTTCCCAGATGTTCTTCCTCCAGTACAGAGGCAGTTGAGCCATTCTAGGAGGAGGTCAAGCCATGCTGAACACGCTACACTAGTAAATTCTAGTCCCTTCCTTCCTTCCTTCCTTCCTTCCTTCCTTCCTTCCTTCCTTCCTTCCTTCCTTCCTTCCTTTCTTCCTGTCTCTTTCTTTCTTTCTTTCTTTCTTTCCTTCTTTCTTTCTTTCTTTCTTTCTTTCTTTCTTTCTTTCTTTCTTTCTTTCTTTCCACTCTCTCTCTCTCTTTCTCTTGTCAAACTCAGAAATGGGGCAGGGAAATAGAGAACAGGGAAGAGGTAAAAGAGGAGGAAACCTGACATTGAGTAAATGCAAAGAACTTTATTGTATACGGTGAAAAAACAAATAAAAACATCTATTGTCTTCTTTTTCTGTGTCTAATGCTACCCTTGCAAAACAATACACCTCCAGTTCAAAAAAACCTCTATTACACAATGACACTGTGCAGTAGATTAGATTAATTTTTATTTTAAATGTTGGTTTTAACCTCTGGCAACTGTCTGAACTAATTCCTGGAATTTTTGTGGCAAAATTTTGGGAAGTGATTTTCTGTTGCCTGCTTCCTAGGCCTGAGAGAGAGAATGACTGGCCAAAGCCACCCAGCTGGTTTTGTGCTTCAGGCAGAACTAGAATTCACCATCTCCTGGTTTCTAGCTTGATCCCTTCACCACTACAATACATTACGCTACACTGTCTGTTTCTTTCCTTTCTGTCACACAATTAATCATTGTTATTTCTTTCTTATGATAAATGTCTATGGAGATTCTAAGTCATACAGGTCATAGTTGTCCCAAAGGTGCTTTTTCAGAAGCAACTGGACTTCCAGTTTTTCTTTGAAGACATTTTGCTTCTCATCCAAGAAGATGAGCTGAAGAAGCTTTATTATTTTTTATTATTTATTTATTTGTAAAACATATATGAGAAAAACAAGTATAAGTATGAACATAACATATAAACATATAAGTATAAACAAGTACAAATAAAAAGAAACATTAGGACAGGGACAGTAGGCACATAGGTGCGTTTATGCACGCTCCTTACAAACCTCTTAGAAATGGGGTGAGGTCAACAGTAGACACTCTAAGGTTAAAGTTTGTGGGGTTTGGGGAAGAGACTACAGAGTCAGGTAGTGCATTCCAGGCATTTACAACTCTGTTGCTGAAGTCGTATTTCCTGCAATCAAGTTTGGATTTCTATTCTAAATAAACTAATAAATAAAATAAATAAAAAATAAAAATAAACTAAATTTTTATTCTATTCTAAACTACTTTCCTACAAGGCAAGACAAATGTCTATTTCTTCCATCAATATTTGCAATTGGAGATTTGTTATCACTGATAGCCTGAACTAGCAGGAACTGGCTATTTGCATCCTGCAAAATTCTCTCCTGCCTAAGATTTCCAGATGTCTTTGTTCTCATTATCACCAATCCAATGTAATGATGTTTCAGAAGAAAGCCCTTCTCAACTTAATGGTAAAATAATCCAGAGTTATAGATGCACGATTATGGTATTGGCCTAGATGAAAATTGAATAGATAAAGTTTGGGGCTGTATGCTTTTCCATTCTTGATTACTAAAACACCTTGGACCACTTAATTACTTTTAGCAAAGATATCAGAAATTCTAGTAATGAAATCCTGTTTCACATGCAGTTTGTGGTATAAAATATATTCCTGATATATTCCATGGCACTGAATATGCTATTCAACCAAATTTACTAGAAGGATTATATTTCCTAAATATAGGAAATATTAGCTTCTCTCCCTCTGTTCCATCCCTCTTAATATTTTACAATGAGAATAAAGACTAATAGTGTTCATTGATTTTTATCGGGCAGATGCTCATAAGAATTATATTTACAACATGGCAAATCAGTTATATGGCAGTAATTGAATTCATTTTACTTCTAAGTGGGCATATATAGGGTTGCATTTAGCATATCAGCTACACAGCAGACCTGCCCATTGGGGTTTTTCCCCCCAATCTTTCCACAAGAATTTAGTTAGACTCATGTCCGGACAGTAAACCAACAACCCCCCCCTCCCAAATGACCATTTGAGATGGTAATAAAGATCTAGAGGCTGTTGAGATTTTAATAATTTCTTGTCATCATATAATCATGTGGATTTTTA
This sequence comes from Psammodynastes pulverulentus, assembly GCA_025802295.1. NCBI lineage: Eukaryota > Metazoa > Chordata > Lepidosauria > Squamata > Psammodynastidae > Psammodynastes > Psammodynastes pulverulentus. Next base: position 57,734,348 of record JAOYMU010000192.1, read on the forward strand.
TATTCCAAACATGGTAGGCCTGGGTGAGTATGATTCCGTAAGAAATATTTAACATTGAATTTCTTAAGCCAAATGTCCTATTTAGCAGATTCCCAGAGATAATCTTTTTTTAAATCATAAAACTATTTTCAAGAACCAAAGCCAGATGGACCTGGTCAAATGGTTTATGAATGAGCTCCCCCTTGAAAACTATTCTTCCATTAAATCTATTTTTGAAATATCACTTTGTTTCCTGTAGCCTAGTATGCATTTCTTTTTAATATTTCTCTGTCACAAATGGATCATCAATTCTGATGGAATGTATTAGACCCCTGACAATGCCCAGTATATGTCTCAGTTGCAACTTCCTGCTTTCAAGTCCTAGTTAATAAGAAAATCCTGACTATCCTGGTATGGACCTTTCTAATTCATCATAAAATAGTTGCAGAATAAACCATACATATTCAACAACTTTTAATGACCTGCAAAATGGGAATTAGAACACATCCGGTTTCAATCCAAAAATAGCAGAAAAACCTTTAAAATCATATGAAGTAAGCAAACACTATAAACTGCACACCTACACATATGTGCATGCACACACACATACGTTAACAGCCGTATTTTATTGTGCAACTGAAACATAATAGCTTGGTAAGCAGCTCCTTTCTTTTATAGTTAAATCCATTTTCTTTCTGTTGGGAGAACAATACAATACAGTTGACGTATCAAATCAAAATTGCAAAAGTCCAAATGATCCCTAGATGGTAGCATAGATACAGAAAACTCTTAGCACTCTGCTTCCATCTACTGGTCATACCTATTCTTGCATCTCAAGAAGTGTACATAGTCCCCAAACCACATTCTAATTATGATGACAAGGAAGGGAATTGTTTATCTATAAACAATTACTTATAAATTGCCTCCACTAATAACATAAGAAAACTCACATCATCGTCAAAACAATAAGACAAAGTAGCTCCCCCCTCTGGCAAATAGACAATTCATAAAATGTGATACTATCAAAGCATCACAGAAACATACTCTATCCTGGTAGAAAATACAACGTAAAAACCAGACATTATTTTCTAACTTACTTGACATCTTATGTATTAAATAAGAACCCTCATAATGGCCTTATTTATAGGAAATAAAAATATATACCTGAGGATGATATGGCTGCTCCATTGTTTGATAATTCAACGTGAGGATTGGAGAACTAGTGGGATCCAATGTCCAAACTCGTTTCATTAACTGAAGGTGATATCTGAAGGTGATACCTTGACTCAGCCTTTTTTGGAGATCAAGTATCTTAGCCTGTCTTAGAAGGTGTCCTTTAGGGCTGCCCTTACTTCACTTAACCAAGACTTTTCCAGAAACACTCCATTAGTGGCTGTTGTGCTGCCTCCTCTGACTTCCATTGCAGCATCACATGGCATACCTCTAGATGCTAGGACACGTGGAAATTTCCTGACACTGTTTCTGGTCACTTCAAAGGATGAAAGCTTTCGGCCTTGGGGATTTAACCTCCCAAGCTGTGACAGCTTGCACGTTGCCCTAGGCTTAGCTATGGAAGACGTCTTAATTTGTGGCGTTGCTTAAAATGGCCCTGAGCAGGATTTGGAGTATTTAACTCCAGAGTTAATTTTAGCCTCCAATCTTTGTAGGCTCATTCCTTGCTGTGACCAGCAGTACAAAGTTGTTCTGTGTTGGAGAAGGGAAGTCATGGGATGAAGAGGAATAAAATGGCTTATGTTCTACTAGCCATTAAATGTAATTTCTCCTTTGCCCATGCAAATCAAGGCTAAGAAACAATCCCAATTATTTGAATTGTTACAGGTAGGCCAATGCTAGCCGAAATGCCTATTCCTAAGTAACTGGAGCAGTCACTCCTAAAGACAGATCACAAATTCCACTAAATTCTGCATTTGAAGCCATACTGTTGTTTTATCCATGGCCCCATATATAAACGTATATATGTATAGGCAATTAGTTTTGTCCTACCAGTTTTTATTTTTAGAAAGGATATATTGGGGTTTTTTGTAATAGGATTTACTTCCTATTTCAGTAGGATTTTCTCCATTGGCTATTGGCCTGGCTAAGATATCTATTCTAAGGTAACTAGAGGAGCTTCAAGATTTTAGTCTTGCGAAAAACATATGGCTTGCTGATCTTTGGGAGGTGGAGATAACAATGACAATGGGGAAGATTGTCCCCAAGCTGCCTCTTTTACCTTGTAGATCTCAACCAGTTCAGTTATTGAGTTGCTACAGAAGATAACAGAATAACAAAAGGGACCTTGGAGGACTTCTAGCTCAACCCTCTGCTCAAGCAGCATACCCAGTGGTGGGATTCAATTTTTTTTACTACTGGTTCTGTGGGCGTGGCTTAGTGGGCGTGGCAGGGGAAGGATACTGCAAAATCCCCATTCCCTCCCCACCCCACTAACCTGCTTTCCAGCTCCGTTCTCCTGTG
>JAOYMU010000192.1:57864594-57874787 GCA_025802295.1 Psammodynastes pulverulentus
CACCAGCCTGAAGATGACGAGTGGGACCTCATCGAAACGTCGCCAAGACATGCTCAATCTTACACGGGAAAAGACCCAAATACAACAGGACTTGTATACCTATACCCATGAAAACCTACGAAAACCAATATATATCACCTTTCCCTCCACCAGAATTTTTTCACTTTTCCAATTCTGAACAAATACAATTCTGCTGGCTGCTGTCAACCCATGAATAATTAAATATGTCTTATCTTTACTATAGCTTTCAGGTACCATCCCTAATAGAAATATTTCAGGTTTCAAATCTATATGTGGTTTAATCCTTTTTTCCAACCATGTGTGTATTTTTGTCCAATATCTTTTTGCTTCTACACATGTCCACCCCATATGGTAATATGATCCAGGTGTCTGGTGGCACTTCCAGCATTTCATTGGCATTTGAACTGAAAAATATTATCTTTTGAGTTAACATGTATGCTAAATGTAATTTTGAGGAACTAGGTTAATCTGACAAGCACGTAAATTGAACAGACCTTGGACATGGCTAAGTAGGTCTAAATCAGTGTTTTTCAAATCAGGCAACCTTAAGATGTGTGGATGTCAACTCCCACATTTCTCCACCCTGTACGCTGAAATCCACAAATCTTAACACTGCCAAAATTGAAAAATGCTAACTTAAATAAAGATCTGGAATTACAAATAGATAATAATGATGTCCTTGGACTATTAAAGCAGAGTTACTGGCTTGCTTTTAAAAGAGGTCAGTAGACTCACCCTGCATGGCCAGACATGGGATCTTTTCAAGATTTGGCTGAAAGAGTGGAATATATCATTTCATCAGCAAACAGTGATTGAACCAAACCTACCTGTTTTTACCTTTCATGTTGTGGAATGGGACAATTTACCATGGCCAACTCACTTCAGGACAGTCCACCATGGCCAACTTGCTATGGGACAACTGCTGTGCCACAGAACAATTCAACAATTCAATGTATTTAAAATAAATTTTAAAATATTTTAAATTTTTGTCATTCACATTTCATTTTGTCCCTCTTTTTGCATCCTTTATTTAATGATTCTATTCCATCATATCTTCAGCATTAGTATGACTCTTGTCTCATGGCAAGTTGGCTATGGCAAGTTGGCTTCAGGGAGTCATCCTAGATCCTGCTGTGGAATGGGACCATCGATCTATTTCTACACACCTGAATTCTGATGAAACTACTGTGTTCTTCCGTGTTCTAATATTGTACAATGGATGGCATGCAGTACAATAATTACTGCCCAGATCTTAATGCTTCCTGGTTTAAGCCTGGGAACTTACATTTATGTGGCTTAAATGCTAGGCATTACTCAGTTTATTACTTAACCTGGGCTTATCAAATCCCACAGGACATGCTGTTCAACACTTATTTATGGCGAGAGAGATCCTTTTAAAGACCTAATTTGTTTCAGCCCAGAAAGAAGGAACAAAAGTACACATTGGTTATTAAAACAGTTGCACTACAACCTCATTTTGACATTTTGCTCAAAGAAAAGAGGGTAATGAGAAAAATCTTTATAAGAATACTAGCTTTTTCCAGTCTCCAGAGAACTATAGACAAGCATAGCTAAAGGCCACCAAGTTAGGAACAGCTGAATTATTTCATAATCAAAAAGACTTGTCACTGAGAAGACTTCACACAAAAATACAGGGGTGCTACATATGGCTGAATTGAGACCAGAATTTCAGTTGCTAAGCAAGGCAGTTGTTAAGTGAGTTACATACCCAATTTTATGACCTTTTATGCCATGGTTGTTAAGTGAATCACTACAGTTAAGTCAGAGCTGTCAAACTCCCACCCCATTGACTGTATGCATCATGCGCTGGCCACGCCCACGCCCTGTTTAGCGAAGGGGGGAAGTCCCGTTACATCATGTGCCGCTGCCGTGACGATGTGAGTTTGACACTGCTGAGTTAAGTGAATGATGTGGACATTAAGCAAATCTGGCTTCCCCCCATTGATTTTGCTTGTTGAAAGACAACTGAGAAAGTCACAACCCCAGGATGCTGCAACCATTGTCAATACATGCCCGTTGCCAGGTGCCCAAATTTAGATCACATGATCGTGGGGATGCTATGACAGCCATACGTGCATGGACTTGGTTGTAAATCATTCTTTTCAGTGCCGTTGTAACTTTGAACAGTCACTAAAGTAATGGTTGTACGTCATGGACTCTGTGTAGAGTGATCATAGGCATCCTTTAATTATAAATGCGGTTACATACATTCCACAACACCTACCAATAAAGCTCCACAACGCAATTGTATCAAATCGTCAGCCCAAATTTCTGCTGGAAATTGTACTCGGGAGCATAGCACCCCTTCCAACTCAACTCATGAATGGAAGTAAGTTTTGATACTTGGACTGCTTGCTTACCAGGACATTTTCTTCTTAAAATAGATTCTTTGATTTTACTTTCTAAAGGATTTCCTCAATTTCTTCTGTCCCGGTCAATTAAATTAAGTTAATGAGAAATTCAAATCTTTTCTATACAGTAATAGATTCTTACAATATACTTTTTCCCTCACCTCCAGTGTCTAATTCAGGAAACCTTGCTTAAGACAAATGCTCTGTCTTGTTTGGACTCCCTTTTATCAAGATATGCAAAGCTCCTTGCCTTTGGCATAACGTGGAGCTCCTAACAGGCTTTGGAAGCCTAGAAGAAATGAAATACAGACTGGGAATGCATTTCTGTAAATTAATTGAGGGTGGATGTGCTGATGAACTGGGAGGGGAAATCAATGGCCTGGAGGCGAACAAATAATTAACCTGCTAAATTATAATGAAAAATGGAAGAAAATTTGATAAAGCAAAACACACTTAAAATGGATTGTTGGCTTACTGAGAACCAGCAAGGGGAAAAAGAAGGCCAAACAATGAGAAATGCGGCTCAGCCAAATCTAACCACTAAGCAGTCTAACAAGATACATGAGTTGTATTTCATCCTGTGCTAAGTTTCCTTAGATAAGCTTTCTAATAATCTTAGGGGCTACCGGATCCAAATTGCAAAGATGTGAATGACCATTAGGTGGCAGCATGGAGTTAGATTTGTAGTTATCTTTTTTGCTGCCATCTAATGGTTATCCATATTTTTGCAGCCGAGATCCAGTAACCGTAAATAAATTTTCAGCAAAGTGAATGCATTTTAATACTATTTCCTCAAGTGATAAGTAAAAGACCTATTATATCACTTTTCCAAGCTGAAATTTGAACAGCTCTGGATATGATTATTGTTTTTTTTTATTAGTTGATCAAAATATAAAGAAATGCAAAGGAAAATGAAAATAATGGGAAAATAGGGGAAAGGAATGGAATGGAATGAGAAAAAATGTAGGATAAAGAAAAAAAAGAAAGGAAAAAGCATTGATGTCTGTGGAGATTCTCAGTCATCCAGGTCTTCGTTGTCTCAAATGTGCTTTTTTTTCCTTCAAAAATCAACTGGACTTTTTTCCTTGAGGAAAAAAGAGGTGAATTCCAAAGATGAATTATCTTTTGTATTTAAAAAAATGCTTTCGTCTGTCCTGATTTTTTGAAGATTCATTGGGTGAATTACAGGTTAAGTGAAAACTCCGGAAAGTAAATTCCGGCTACATATTAAGAAAATTTCTTGACTGTACAAGGCGTAAGCCAGTGAAACAATCTGCCAGATCAAAAAAAAATGTGCAGGGAAATGGATACATTAGCAAATAAGAATGAATAAGATTATGTACATTTAATAGCAATAGCATTTAAACTTATATACCGCTTGTCAAGGCTCTGACTAATGAACTCAAGCAAATCAGAACTCTGAGATTTGGCTCCTTCGCAATTGTCCTGTTTATTGAATACATCATATTGGCACAGCTTCAATGGAAAACCAATTCTAAAACTTTCCCATGGTTTCAGTATAATTAAACTAGGGAATAACTCCATCCTCAAGTGTGTCACAAGTCACGCAGGCCAATTGGGTTAATTGGCGGGTTTTTCAGGCACTCCTTCCCTAACCTTATTGGTTACCAGTAGAGATGACCTTGGTTCTCAAGAGAAAGCTGTTTGTTGTGCCTAGTAATGCAATCCAACTTCCTTCCCCCCTTCCCCCTCTGTATAGCAACTGAGGGACAAAGATGGCTGCAGCCAGGTTCAATTTGAAGTCGACACCACCTCATAGTGCTTTCCAGCACTCTAGTAGTGGTTACAAAGTCAGGAAATTGCCCCCAGCAATCTGGGTCCTCATTTTATCGACCTTGGAAGGATGGAAGACTGAGTCAACCTTGAGTCCTGTCAGGATCAAACTCCAGGCTGTGGGCAGAGTGCCTGCAATGCTGCAGTTAACCCCTGTGCCACCAGAGCTCCCTAGTTTAAGAAGATAAGAACATAATAAAATGTCCTGGTCCATCTGTTCCCTTACTGGCTAACCAACTACAGAAGAGAACCCACTTTCTCCCAGCAGGTGAGTTTTGGAGACCATCCCTCTGCCATCAAAGCTAACAGCCATTGATCCTCCCCACAACTTCCCTAAGTTAGTCCAACCCTTTTTTGAAGACAGCAAAGCTTGTACTACATAAAATTAACAGCAAATAAATAATGTCCTCCCCCTCCTCCCCCCGTGCTTCCTATCATTTGGGTCTCAGGAACATGCAATTAAGAAATAATCATTATTTTACCTAAACTTCTCCTTACTTTAAAAAAAATTCTTTAGTTTTTTATATGTTTTTGATACTTCAGAAAGAATCCCATTTCTTGTTATATGATATTTTATCTAACTGGAGGGCAATATGTGACTAATTTTTGATGAGCCGCTCACAAAATTACAGTAAATTCAGAGAATGTAATCTATTTCTCCATATATGATATTTTTCTCTAATGGGAGGGGAATATGTGACTAATTTATGATAAGCAGTTCATGAAATTACAGTAAATTCATGGAATAACTTCGGGAGTAAAAGATATACATCATGCAAAGACATTCATTGGAGACTAGTAGCATGGTAGAATCACCCAAAACGATTTGATATTCTCAGAAATTGCAATCTACATTTTAAACTGCAGTCTCCTTCAGTCGTTAAAAGCAGACCTTGTTTTGCTGTTCGCGAAACTCAGGGGGAAAAAACTCTAATCACTCACCACGTGTTATATTATAAAAGCTACATAGATCAAAATCTTGGTGCAGAGCTCTGAATGAAGAATTTCAAAACATAGGAAATGCAACTCCCCTTTTACTAGAGACTACAGAGTTGGCCTAAAAGGCCCAGATGTGCAATTGCTAGAGACACAATCTAATACACAAGTTAATAAATAGAAGCAGAATGGCTTCTGTGTTTGTGATTCTATTCAGGAAGCATATATAAAAAAGAATTACTTAGCAGGTAATGGAGGAGAAGTAAGTCATGAGCATCTCATGAGAAAGCATTAAGAAGTGAATCCTTCATTTCTGAAATTCTTCTATCAACATAGCCCCCAGGATAGTCTCTCTCCCTCTCTGTTTGTCTCTGTTTCTGTCTCTATCTCCCTCCCTCCCTCTCTCCCTCTCCCTCTCCCTCTCAACTTTTGCAGACTATGTGATCCCCCAATTTCTCCCTCTTATGAGTCAATAGTGCCATCTTAGTAAAAGAAAAACATCAGAAACAGGGGAAAAATTGTTAGAATCCTTTGCTCTTTGTTTCTCTGAACAAATACTCTGTTATTGATGCGTGAAAGTTCTTTATATTGGTTTTGATTTTTATTTCTCTCTTTTTTTTTCCACTGCTGATTCAGCAATAACTTAGGTGGACTCTCTATCATGTAGCCCTCAGGAATCCTGCATTCAGCCTTAAAAAAAATGGCAGAGCCTTATAAAATGTTTGAAAGACTCAATTTGAAGACTAAATTATCTTTTGGTCCTGATAACCTTTGCTGACCAGGAATTGCTTGGCCCATCAAATATTACAACGGAGGCTCAAAAGCTATCTCTCATCTTTGTATTTCAATGCCACTATCCAGTAGTCTGTGGTAACATACAGTGAAGCTAACTTTCTCAATTTAGTGCCTTCTACCCGTGTCTGAACTACAACTCCCTTCACCAGAGTCCCAGCAGAAATCATTGCTGGATCAAACAAGAAGGCAACCTAGAATCTTCTATATCAAATAAAGACCACCTAAATGTCATTAGGAAGCTAACAAGCATGATTGACTAACAGATTGATTGAATGACTGATTCACTATGGGATGTCAAGTTTTTTATTACCGGTTCTGTGGGCGTGGCTTAGTGGGCATGATGTGGCTTGGTGGGCTTGGTGTGGCTTGGTGGGCATGGCAGAGGAAGGATACTGTAAAATCTCCATTCCCTCCCCACTCCTGGGGGAAGGTTACCACCGGTCCTCCGAACTACTCAAAATTTCCGCTACCGGTTCTCCAGAACTGGTCAGAACCTGCTGAATCCCATCTCTGCACTAAGTCGGTGTTCTAAGTCACGCGATCAACTGCACACCTAAGAATTAAACCTGCCTGAATTGTTTTGCTTTTAGGAGCAATTCCTTGGTTAGAAATCAGCTGTGGCAGCAAAGAACTACATTCTTAGCAGTTGATATCTTTACATTGGGCTTCTTATAAATGGGCAGTTGCAAAGTTGTCAAAAGATGGAGATGAAACAAAATACTGCTATATTTTAACCAGAAATATATATTGAACAGGGTAGGGCCACAATTAATTTTGGGGCAGCATCTGAATTTACCATCAGAACAAATTGATCATAGCTAACATATTGAATAAAAATTGGGAAAACTCCAGTCCAGGCCAACCTTTCTCTTCCTTGAATTTTTCAGATGAATTAGCATGGATTATGAAAAACGTCCAGCATATCTGGAGACATCCAGAACTAAGATACCAGCAGATCATACCACTCTAGAGTGGTAGTCCTATTTGAAGGACTTAAAGCCAAACAACAAATGGCCCAATCGGCAACTAGTCAACAATCCTCTAAAAAGTAACTTATGAAGCTTTCTTTAATCAATGGAGAAATCATGGTGGCTATGTATGCTTGTGTGTGCATGCACTGCAGTCCATACATGCCTAGGAAACATGCCCCCCCCCCAATTTATAGCATTTGTGAATTTTACAGCTGAGCCGGCACTTGCAGAAATGCCTACATTGTACAGTGTTCTAATCTTGATTGAGATAATAACAATGTATTTCCATAGCCATTATAAGTACTGTTTCAAGGAAACATATGTTTGCTGGCTCACTTTCTGATCCTTCCTAAATAATAGTTTATGTTGGTTGACTGATTACAGAATATGGCTTATTCATCACTGAGATGGCATCTGAAATCACATCGTCGCATTTTCAAGGAAATAAATTAGCTCTATATTGGTGTCTTGACAGCTGCTCTGATTTATCTCTTTGGAAACTTGGCCAAATATATATGGGCTCCATCTATAGCTCCTCAAAAAGTTAAAATATTATCTTATTTTACTGTAATCACCCTGAGCTGTTATTACCGAAAAGAAAACTGTGTATCAACAAGGAAACAAATACAGCGTGAGGAACTATCGATTCTCCTTAGACTTGCATTAATATATTCAGTAAGGCAATTGCACACTGGAGCATTTATATTGTAATTTTCACCATTTCAAATACAGCCTAGCTAGCAAGAATTTGATAGTCATTTTAATCATCATATTGCTTTCCATCTTTTCTCACTGTTGCTGCAGTATGAGAGACAATTTACAAAACATACACTCGTAGTTCCCTGTGTGATTTTGATTTGTTCAACATGTACACTATAATAAATATTGCTAGGGCTTCAGGTAGGAGAAGGAGGCTGGGAAGGTAAGTAATAGCCTGTAGTTCAGAATTGGTATTCAGCAGGTTCTGACCAGTGGGTATACCAGCGGAAATTTTGAGAAGTTCGGAGAATCGGTGGTAATCTTCCCCCAGGAGGGGGGGGATGGAGATTTTACAGTATCCTTCCCCTGCTATGCTCACCAAGCCATGCCCATCAAGCCATGCCCACAGAACTGGTAGTAAAAAAAATTGAATCCCACCACTGCTATAGCTGCATCAGAAATAGTTCGCTACCCCACACACATATCATAAAGAGTCTGTTATTTACCCAGAATGCACAGACATTACAGACTTGGGTATCTCTCTTCTTTGCTGATTTGGAAAATGAATATAAAGTATGACGTAGGTTAATCTACACCAGGGCTGTCAAACTCTTAGCCCCCGGGCTGGATGCATCACACGGTGGCCACGCCCAAGCCCAATTTAGCAAAGGGGGGGAAGTCCTGATACATCATGTGACATTGCCATAATGATGTAAGTTTGACACCCCTAATCTACACCTATGATTTCGGCATGATGCAGTGGCTAGAACTTGGAGTAAGTCCAGGGAGATACACTTAAGAGCCTCCATGAAAGCTGATGAGGTAAATAGTCCAATCTCTCTCTTAGCCCAAACTATTTTGCCAGAGAATTATTGTGGGAGTTAAAGTAGAGGAAATATGTATGCCACTTTGACTCCTGGAAGAAAGAATAGAATATAAATCAGATCAAATCAATAAATAAATACCCATTCCTACCCTCAAGGACCTTCTGGCAGTTTGGACCTGCTAATTCATTATGGGAAGTATAGATCTCCTATCAAAACAAGAATTGTTTTCTTCTCCATAATACAGAGTAGGTTATTTTTTCCTATTTGGTGTCCCCCAACTGTGCTTTTTGGTTTATTTATGTCTATAGAATGCTAACCCCTAGTTTGAACTTTAAAAGACAATGCGAACTTGGAAAATGAATTAGCTTAGTCTATATCATTTCTCAAGTACGTACATTTTGTAATATCCAATGATAACTGTTTTTCTGACTCTTTTCTTAATATTGGCTGTCACTGACGGGGGCAGGAAATTCATAATGTTATCATTATCTGGAGACAGCTAGGCAGGAGAAAGGATGAAGTTTGGGCCAGTGGTGGGATTCAAAAAAATTTACTACTGGTTCTGTGGGCGTAGCTTTGCGGGCATGGCATGGCTTGGTGGGCTTGGCTTGGTAGGCATGGCTGGGGAAGGATACCGTAAAATCTCCATTCCCTCCCCATTCCAGGGGGAAGGTTACTGCAAAATCTCCATTCCCTCCCCACTCCTGGGGGAAGGTTACCACCGGTTCTCCGAACCGCTCAAAATTTCTGCTACCAGTTCTCCAGAACTGGTCAGAACCTGCTGAATACCACCTCTGAGCTACAGTATTCCTCAGCAACAATTGTTTGAAGGGATGAAGTTTTAGAGCATTGGTGTCAAACTTGCTGTGTCATGTTGCCATCACATGACATTTCGCAATGTTTTCCCCATTTGCAGATCTGGGGTGGGCGTGGCCTACATGTGACACATCCGGCCCATAAGCTACCAGTTTGACACCCCTGTTTTATAGAAATTCTGATAAATCTTCAGCATTTCAGACTAGCATATTTATATTAAACAGGACAGAAGCTCAGGGGCTGAAAACAGCTTGCCAGCATTACTTATGCATCTCCATACTGGAGATGTTACTCCTGCCTGCCTTCCTTCCTGCCTTCCTGCGTGCATGCCTGCAACTCCTCCCTCCCTCCTTCTCTTTGTATTCCTTCCATTTCTCTCACCACACCAATAATTATCTATGAATTGAGAAAGTTTTCTTTCAGTCTTCCCTGATACAAGTAGAAGAAACTGTTGGAATGAATGAACAGATAAATGATGCTTTCAAAAGATGCTAAAAGGGAACTGGTTTGTTATAGTGGTCAAGACACCAGGCTAGAAACTGGGAGATCCTGAGTTCTAGTTCCACCTTGGGTGCAAGCCTACTGGGTGCTGTTGGACCAGTCACTCATTCTCAGCCTTAGGAAGGAGGCAAAGGCAAGCCAATTCCAAAAATCTTGCCAAGAAAAAGACTCATCCAGGCAGTTGCAGAAGGCAATACAAAAGAAGGAAAAAATGTTTATGTCATGAAAATAAAGCACTGCTTGAAAGAGAATACTTGCAGTGGTGGGATTCAACAGGTTCATACCTATTTGGGAGAACCAATTGTCACCGTTCTAAGCAGTTCAGAGAATCGGTTGTTGGAAGAAATCTCCTTTTGTTTTTTCCACTTTACAGGGCTAACCCTATAAGGAAGGCAGGAAGGAAACATTCTGCTGTTGTTTCTAGCCTAATCTTTATTGCCCTGCTTACAGAAACTGCCTCT
>JAOYMU010000192.1:57893868-57904569 GCA_025802295.1 Psammodynastes pulverulentus
CAAAGAACAAAACCATGATTAAAACATGATTTTCACACAAAAACAAAAACATAATAATGAATATTTACTGCCTCCACTGAACCTTAGAGACTGACTCACCGAACCCCTGGGGTTCGATCGAACCCAGGTTAAGAACCACTGTCATAGAGTGTCATTACTTTTGGAACAGGGAAAATGTTTAAAGACTTTTTGAGAAAGCTCTTTTATTCCCCCTTAATTAGGTATTGCCTGCTATGATATTTGTGACTTTTCTTGGTTTTCAGTCATTATCGATTTGTTATTTTATTGCTTCATTTGTATGTTCCGTACTATGTTTTGACACACATTTTAATGCAGGACTTGAATTGTTACACGAATTGCATGGCAAACTGTGCAGCCATTTTTTGAATAAGAAGCAGTGTGTCGGTAGTCCACAACTTATAAGAATTCATTTAGTGGCTGGTTAAAAAAGTGACATGACCCTTTCTCACACAACTATTGTAGCATCCCCATGGTCACATGATCAAAATTCAGATGCGTGGCAACTGACTCGTTTTTATGGCAGTTGCAATGTCCCCGGGGTCATGTGATCACATTTTGCAGCCTTCTGACACAGGCAATGGAGAAGCCAGATTCACACGAACAACCGTGTTGCTCAGTTAACAGCTGCAGTGATTCACTTAACTGTGACAAGAAATGTCCTAAAATGGGGCAAAATTCCCTTCATTGTCTCGCTTAACAATATAAATTTTAGGCTCAATTGTAGTCATACTTCAAGGACTAGCTATACAAATTTTTAAACGAATGAAACAAAATGGTTGGTCTTTTTATAGCCTATCCATACAGTTTCAGATATATTTTTGAGAAATATGTCCCACTGAGTTCTCATATGCTTTTCCCTTTTTTCCCCCTTGTAATTTCAGTTGCTCTTTTTACTACAAACCATAATCTTGGCAGCTCAGCTATATTTTAATATAATGATATTTAAATATGAAAATTAACACACTTCAATTAAGCACCATCAGACTATCAGATTGTCCTTAATGGCCATTGAACTATATTGCTATCATATTTCATTAGAGCTGCTTCTGTATGCTGGTTAATTTAATATTTTATCACACAATAATATCTCAATATAGATTCCACACACAGGTTGCGGTAGGCTGCTATGAAGAATAAATGGATAAATTTAAATTGAGGAATTATTTTCCATCATTTCATGAGATGAAGAGGATTTCCAAGGCAAGACATACAAGGAATCCTCAACTTACAACCACAATTGAGCCCAAAATTTCTGTTGCTAAGCTAGACATTTGTTAAGTGATTGGCAATTGGCATGCATTAATGATGATTGCTGTGTCCCGGGGCCATGCGATCCCCTTTTGTGACCTACTAACAAGTCAACAGGAAAACCAGATTCACTTAACAACCATGCGGCTAACTTAACAACAGCAGGGATTCATTGAATGTGGCAAGAGAGGTCATAAAATGGGGCTGCCATAAAGAAGAGGAGGATCAACCTGTTCTCCAAAGCACCTGAAGCCAGGACAAGAAACAATGGATGGAACTAATCAAGAGAGAAGCAATCTAGAACGAAGGAGAAATTTGCTGACGGTTAGAACAATTACCTTTTTCCACCCCCAAAAGTGGGTGAAAATTTGGGTGCATCTTTTACACCGAATGTTGCAGAAGCCCCGCCCACCAGCAATTTGCCTCCTTGCAGCAAGCAACAAAAGGCCTGTTTCGGTTTCAGCACAGCCTAATTAACGCAAGTAGCTGGTGGTCGTTTCGGCCTTCCTAAGACCAACTGTTTCAGACTGCAGGGATTTCCATTAGACTCTGGCAATCCCTGAAGCCTGAAACAGCTGGTCTTCTGGCGGCCGATCTATGTGCTAATTAGGCTGTGCTAAAACTGAAACTGAAACAGGCTGTTTGCTGCTTGCTGCAAGAAGACAAATTTCTGGGAGGCAGAGGTAAAAAAAATTTTTTTCTTGATTTCCTCCCCCAAAACTAAGGTACGTCTTATACTCCAGAGTGTCTTATACTCCAAAAAATACGGTATATCAGGAAGCGTGAATTGGCATCATCTGGGTGATTGTAGATGTATATTTGAAAATAGGAATCTATTGGTGAGTGATAGTTGCATGTTACACTCTCCTGGTTGGTGATAATACAAGGATGATGGATGAGTTTAGGAGAAAATTGAGCAAAATTCTGAATTAATGTGACACAGGTGAAAAAATATTGTTCTGCTACATGACATGAACTGTCCTGCTAGGTATCATGATTGGTGAGAAATGATTGGTGGGAAAGTAGATATAAACTGATTAGACAGTTCAGAGAGCCAGTGTGAATAGTGACAATTTAGTGATGTCCCTTGAGGAAAAGAGACTGTTTTAAATAAATGTTTAAGCAGAAGTCTAGTCAAGTGTGTGTGTGTGTGTGTGTGTGTGTGTGTGTGTGTGTGTGCATACACTCTGTAAGGAAATAAACTTCAATTGATTTGATTGATTATGAGATCAGATTGAGATATTTAGTTAAAAATACTAAGGTAAGGAGTGACTTTGAAGGTAAGACAGACCACTTCCATTAGTGTCAAGAGTGAATTATGAGGAAAAATCAAGGGTGGGCTTCAAAATTTTTAGCAAGGGGTTCTCGGCCTGGTTGCTGGGTGGGAGTGGCCATGCTGGGCATGGCCAAGTCTGCCTCCTGAATCATGGAGGCCGACTTGGGCTCCGGAGTCTTTCCTTGAGCCTCTGGGAAGGCGAAAATGGCCTCCCTGGACTCCAGAAGTCCTCTGGAGTCCGTTTCTGGCCTTCCAGAACCTCCGGGAGACCCGCTTTTTGCCCTCCCCAAGCCTCTGCGCTCGGCCTGCACTTACCTGCATCCAAAATGGGCCGTGTGGGGATTCTTGGGAGGACTGAGGTGGGTGGGTGGGTGGGATCAGCCAAGAGTGGGATTCAGGGATTGTCCAAACTGCACAGAATCTTAGCTAGGGGCTCTCCCATACCCCTGTGAATCCCCAGCAGCCCACCCCTGTGAAAAATGGATATGGAAGAAAAGAAGTGAAAGAAGGGTGAACAGAGGGATGTCAAGCACCAGGGAAGTTAGGAGATCCAGGCAGTTGAAATAAGTATAAAAATGTATTGCAAGCTTAGGCTCTCTACAAGGGTCTGAACTATGAATAGTTAAAGCAATTTGGCGGTAAATAAGAAATTCACGGAGGGCTGGACTTAGATATTTTGTGGGTACAAAGGGACTCAAGACTGATGACACATTTGACCCCTCCCTCAGGCTCAGCCAGTTCATCTCCTACATGGGATTTGAGGGAAATGCCATAAAAGTCAAGATGGCAGCCATGATCATGCAATCAAAGTTCTGACTCTTATTTACATGTATCTCACCTGAGGAAACTGTCATGTGGAATTTTGGATCCCTATGAAGGCAATTGAAAGCAAAACAAGTGAATGTATGCACCCTGTATGAAAATATATTAATACAGTTAACTTCCCACAGGACAAATGGGAAGTCAACATAAATAAATTGCTTGGGTCAGAGGGAAAAGAATGATGTTACAAAGAAGCACTTACACAAATGAGAAGTATGAAAATAGATGCCTGATTGAATGATGAAGCGAAAGATGCTATGGATGAAAAGAAAAGCATATAAGAG
The DNA here is from genome assembly GCA_025802295.1 of Psammodynastes pulverulentus. Classification (NCBI taxonomy): domain Eukaryota; kingdom Metazoa; phylum Chordata; class Lepidosauria; order Squamata; family Psammodynastidae; genus Psammodynastes; species Psammodynastes pulverulentus. The sequence continues at coordinate 57,897,520 of JAOYMU010000192.1, forward strand.
AATGATTGTGGCAAAAGCTTGGAATAAGAGAAATATATTTATACTGTGCATAGAAAAAAACAGATTGCTGAAAAGCAATGGCTCAGTGAAAAAAAATGCATAGAAACTTGAAGTGATTTGGATGGAAACTGTTTTGGAAATGGGTGAAGACTGCTAGGCTAGCAGCCCACGGAAAAGTGAACAGAATTAAAAATAAAAATGGTGAAATAATTTGGTACGAAATTGAAGTGACTGAAAGCTTAAAAGTACATTTTAGAGATTTATATGAGAATAACAATGGCATGACAAAGAGTGGAACTGAAATGTTTGCTATAAATGTTGGTGCCCCCTGCCACAAAAAAACTGATAAAAAGGAAGTCACAAATGCTATCAGAATGTTGAAAAGTCCTAAGGCAGTAGGTGCAACTGGGGAAATGTTAAAACATGGGTGTGCTTTATTCACGGTGTAGCCGTGTTTAACATATGTGCATCTGTTCCTGAAGATTGGAATAATGCTATTATAGGTAGTCCTCAACTTACGACCACAATTGAGCCCAAAAGTTAGGTTTCTAAGTGAGAAATTTGTTAAGCAAGTTTTGCCTCATATTACGACTTTTCCTGCCACAGTTGCTAAGTGAATCACTGCAGTGGTTAAGTTAGTAACATAGTTGTTAAGTGAATCTGGCTTCCCCGTTGGCTTTACTTGTCAGAAGGTTGCAAAATATGATCATGTGACCCCAGGACACTGCAAACATCACAATATGAAATCACAGAGTAAATCACATGAATTTGAGGATGCTGCAAAGGTCCTAAGTCACTTTTTCAGTGCCATTGTAACTTGAAACGGTCACTAAATGAACTGTTGTAAATCGAGAACTGCCTGTACTATACCCCTATATAAAGAAAAAGTAAAAGTCGACGCAAAAACTGGAGGGTGATTTAGCTTATTAAATATGTTTATTAAACTTATTCAGTTCCATTGCTAAAGGAAGAAGTTTGACTGAATTCTAAAGACCAGAATTTGGCTCTGTAGTAGGTCATTGGAAACATATCACCGTGAGGAAGTTTAGTGTATATTTATGGATGCAGAGAAACGTATCATGCACAGGCTTGAATTATGGAAAGTTTTGCATGAAGGTGAAGTTGCTTTATAGATAAATGTATTGGTTTTATTTTAATTTAATTTTTTAATTTCGTAACCCTTTTTAAAAATATTTTTACATGATAGAAGTAAAACATGCACTAAATAGAAAGCAAATGGTTTGACACTAAGCAGGGAGTAAGACAAAGATACCTCATGTCCCTCAGTTATTTAATTTTTTTATGAATAGAAGTAAAAAAAAGAATGCTTTTGGTCATGTTAGAAATGCATTGGTTGGGAAACGAGGACAAATTTTCAATGAAGACAAGGCTGTGTAGTGGGCTGAGAAACCAGATGATTTTAGATAGAAAATATTAGATAGATTGTATGCTGCAACATGGGATCTGAAAACTTAACCTATCTAATGTGGACATAAGGGCAGTTTGTAAAAGGTATGAATGATCTTGCTCTCATTTCATTTCAGGTATATTTCCTCCCTCCCCTTTAATGTTCCCATTGTCTTTCTTTGACTTTCTGTTTCTTTCTCTAGTAAGACCACACCTAGAATGCTGCATCCAGTTTTGGTCATCACACTATAAAAATGATGTTGAGACTCTAGAAAGAGTGCAGAGAAGAGCAACCAGGATGATTAGGGGACTGGAGACTAAAATATAGGAAGAATGGTTACAGGCACTGGGCATGGCTACTCTAGTGAAGAGAAGGACCAGGGGAGACATGATAGCAGTCTTCCAATATCTGAGGGGCTGCCACAGACAAGAAGGGGTCAAGCTATTTTCCAAGGCACCCGAAGGCCAGACAAGGAAAAATGGATGGAAACTGAAAAAGGAGAGATCCAACCTGTAAATAAGGATAAATTTTCTGACAGTGAGGACAACCAACCAATGGAACAGAAGTTGCCTTCGGAAGTTGTGGGAGCTTCATTACTGGAGGCTTTCCAGAAGAGATTGGACTGATATTTGTCAGAAATGGCGTAGGATCTCCTGCTTGGGTAGAGGGTTGGACTGGATGACCTACAAGGTCCCTTCTAACTCTATTAATGTGTTAAAGTCCTCCTTTTCTGTCTTCTAAATATCATGGCTTATAGCAAAAGGGAATACCATAACAAATATGTAGGAATCTACGTAACTAGATTCTTAATAGTTTAAAAAAACAATAATAAAGTAAATATTCCCTGTAAGTGTGGGGGGGAGGGGAAAGCTAAGGGTTTTGCCAGAAGCAAAGATAGATATGTATTGCCTCTTCCTTTCAGTGCAACTTCTGCAGATGCTTTTGATTTGCTATTTGGGACTGCCAAAACAAATTACTACAAAGAAACAAAGACAGGGAGACAGTGTGCACAAGCCACTCTAGTGAAGAGGCACCATTATAAATTAATTACAGAGTTTCTACCATACATGTAGTATCCTCTTAGTGTTTGTGAGCTTATCTGCTATCTCTCTTTCCTTTACAGTGAATTGACACTCCCGGAGACTTTGCTTTGAAACCTACACAACCCACTACTGCCACCACATGGTGACTGCCCGGTGTGGTTTGCCACCACTGCTACCTTAATATAAGTGGCTTAAAGATGCCCAAGAACTGTATGATGATCTTTTTGTGCTCGTAACAGACCCTTGAAGATCACAGGTTTATGGCGATGTTAGCATCTGCAAAAGGTAAGCAAGCAGACAGATGCCCTTGTAAGTGCACAGATGTGCAGGAAAGATCAGGCTAATGAAAGGATTACATCTTGAAAAACCAGTCATCGGATGCACACTGAAAAGACTCGATGTGCTCTTGAAAAAGAAAGAAAAAGAACAGCAGACAACAGATACATAAGCGTAAGCAAAGCTCCTACTTATGTAAGATGCTTATGGGATAAACCTAATACTTTCACTGGAACCTGCCAACTACGAGTCTCTGATATTTCCTTGAACTGTGCCAGCAACGAGAAGAGAAAGACTACTAATGAATTATTCTTCCTTTGGCGGTACCAGGGGAAAGTCTCGTTAAGCCTTATTATATAAGTAATAGGAAGAAATACTTAGAATAACTTAGACTTGACCTGAAATTCCCCTGTACATGGTAAGAAAAACGAATCTTGCAAGTCTGTCAGACGGATGGCATAGTGAACAGACTCAGGTAGTGCTGCTAGAAATACTTTGAAACCATTACATTAGGTCATTTCTCAAGTTGGTTGACACTTGGTCTTTCGAGAGCCTGGAAATCTTACAGTGCAGGTAGTCCTCGATTTACGATCACAATTGAGCCCAATATTTTTGATGGCAAGTGAGACAGTGATTAAGTGAGATTTGTCCCATGGTTCAACCTTTCTTGCCACAATTGTTAAGTGAATCATTGCAGTTGTAGAAACACAGTTGTTAAGTGAATCTGGCTTCCCCATTGACTTTGCTTGTCAGAAGGTCACAAAAGGTGTTTCACATGACCCCAGGACACTATAACCATCATAAATATGAGCAGTTGCCAAGCATTCAAATTTGGTCATGTGACCACAGGGATGCTGCAAAGGTTGTTAAGGGTGAAAAATGGACATAAGTCACTTTTTTTCAGTGTCGTTGTAACTTCGAACAGTCCCTAAATGTAAGTCAAGGTCTATCGGTACCGGTGAAAGAAGTTTTCAAGTTTTCAAGTCAGATCTTTAACATACTGCACTGGAAATTGTATACTGTCTGAATTTTATTTCATGCTTGAATGATAAAATGTCCCCTTTCCTCCTGAAATCTACTGTATCTGTTTTGTATGCCAGGGGTGAGGTTGAAGTATTGTGTATTAGTGTGGTATTGCCTTTTTGGCTTGCTGCAGCTCATGTAGTTTGAAAGACTTGAATGTGTTGGAGGTGTTTCACCAATAGTCTTTTTAAAAAAAATTATTTATATATTTTCTCTTTACATACAATAAGTTCTTAGTGAAAAGCGTACTGTCTGACTCGGTTTGCTTACATAGTAATATTTGTTAAGTTCCTAGTTTCTACCTCTATTATCCAACCATTGATAAAACAAATCCCAAATTTGAAAATAGTCTCTTCTTTTTCTTTTATCTTCAGTGTTAATCTATCCATTTCTGCAGAATCTAATATTTTTTAATTACATCTTCTTCTGTAGGCGTTTCCTTGTTTTTCCAGGATTGTGCAAATACCATTCTTGCTGCTGTCAAAACATGTAATATTAAATATACATTTTTATAATATTTTTCTGCTATTATGCCTAGCAAAATTAATTTGGCTTATAGTCTATATGCTGCCTTGACATTTTTTTCTAACCATGTATGCACTTTCGTCCAATTTTTTTTTTGCTTTTGGACACTTCCACCATATGTGATAGTATGTGCCCGGTATTTGGTTACATTTCCAATATTTGGCCGGCATGTTTTTAAACATTTTGATAACCTTGCCGGCGGTTAAGTGCCACCTATAGAATATAATAGACTTAATAATTAATTCATAAGACTTCAGTTATCCTTGGCCTATGTGTGTTGCTTCCATTCTTTCCTTTTGAATAGCCACTAAATGAATGCCTGTAAGTCAAGGACTAGCTGCACTTACAGTACTACGGAGATCTAGCCTTATTCAGTCCATCTTTGAGAGGCTTTCCTGAATCATAAATGCTTAAAAGTAAGATGGGAAGAGGAATCTAAGTCTCCACCTTTAAAGACAAAAATCTTGCCATTCCTATAGCCACAAAGATGTTTTGCTAGCAGCTCCCACACTTTTGAGGTCCAAACTAACAAATGGCTGTAAGCAGTAATAAGCAGAAGCCACATTTTTTAAAGAACCTAATTGGGAAAAATTGGGAAAATTGGGAAAAATTAGGAAAAATTGAGGTCATGACACCAGCATCCGGGGGGAGGGGAGGAAATATGGCAGTCCTAGCAGCATGATCAAAACCCCAAGCCTTTGTAGCAAAGGGATCAAATCAAGATCACGCAAAGTGTTAATACCACGTTACAAGGCCTTGGTAAGACCACACTTGGAATAGTGCATCCAGTTTTGGTTGCCACTATGTAAAAATGATGTTGAGGCTCTAGAAAGAGTGCAGAGAAGAGCAACAAAGATGATTAGGGGACTGGAGGCTAAAACATATAAGGAACAGTTGCAGGAATTGGGTATGTCTAGTTTAATGAAAAGAAGGACTAGGGGAGACATGATAGCAGTGTTCCAATATTTTAGGGGCTACCCCAAAGAAGACGGAGTCAAGCTATTCTCCAAAGCACCTGAAGGATGTCCTTCAGGAGGAAGGAAACTAATCAAGGAGAGAAGCAACCTGGAATTAAGAAGAAATTTCCTGGCCGTTAGAACAATTAATCAGTGGAACGATTTGCCTCCAGAAGTTGTGAATGCTTCAACACTGGAAGTTGTTAAGAAGAGATTGGACAACCATTTGTCTGGAATGGTATTCTGTAGGGTTTCCTGCCTGAACAGGGGGTTGGACTAGAAGACCTCCAAGGTCCCTTCCAACTCTGTTATTCTGTTACAATGTCAAGAAAGTGAGGGGGCTTTTGATCATACTGCTATAACTACCATCTTACCTTTTGTTTTTGACTGCCATAAGGATTTTTTTTCCCATTTAATATTACTCCTCTACTCTGTTAAATGTCCACCTGCCTCTCAAAGGGCAATTCAGGTGATATTAAAATCGGGCTTTAAGCCTTATGTTGGCACAGAGATTGTCTTAGTCAACATGAAGAAAGATCTACACAGGGATAAGGAGGGCAGAAGCGCAAACACACTAATTCTGCTGGACATTTCAGCAGCTGTTTGGTCTTTGTCCGGATTGACTTTCTAATAGGAAGATTTAGATACGGTCAAGTGTATCTCATTCTTCCAGAAGTGAACAGGGAAAGGAATTACCTCTGAGCCCAAGGGATTGATGTTACAGGTCCCTTTAGGTTTTGCCTTATTTTGAATGAAAACCAACGTTTGGTTCTGAAAATAATAGTGTAGCGATCTGAATGAGGGCAATATCTATATGCTGATGCAGCAATGGGATGCAATCAGCGCCATCTACTGGTTCAGGATCATGCATGGAAAAATGCACATGTGACGCTTCCCAGCCCCCAGTTGGGGCTTGTATGAACAAGCAGCTTCAGAAGATAAAGCACAGGGAAAAATCAGGGTGAGTGGGAGGTCCCATCAATAGGTTTTTGCTTCCTGTTCCACTCTGTGGAACAGAGGCTTCCCATAACAACCAGATCGCCTGACCCGAGCAGACCTGGCTAGATCTCACCCCTGTGCTGATGCCATCTATTTCAAGCCCTGGTTCATCAGATGCCAGGTAAGCAGCAGAAATATGGTTACAGCCATGGGCTGGATGAGAACCAACAAATGATGCTCAATCCCCATAAAAAGAAAGTTCTGGGGGTGAGGTTATTCATTTATTTTGAGATGTTCAGCTGAAATTGTTTAAAATGCCTCCTTATGCATTGGTTTGGGGAACACCTGGATTCAGATTGCCTTTTAGACTAATATGAAACTCCAAAGTTCTCCATGCTGTAGAAATACCTTTAAGAAGGTTGAATAATGTTTTGGCAGCCAAGAGCTGTGCATTACTTTTGAATGGCAACGCTAAAGGCAATACGCATCGTTTAAAATTTAAAACACCCCCACACAAAAAAAATGTAAAGGAAAAAATAAACCAAGCCAAGTATTACAGATCCTAAAATGGTTGCCAATCCTGAAGGTGGCATGAAGGAGATGGCACACGGGGAAGGCAATCTGGGCTTTTGCATTTTGGAATGAGCAAATATTGGGGTGGGTGGGTTGAAGGCAGGCATGAAATGTGAATTTTTTCCCAAGAGGCTCCGTGGACGTGGCTCTATGGGCATGGTTCTGTGAGCGTGTCTTGGTGTTCATGTGACTGGGTGGGCATGTCTTGGTGGGCATGTCTTGGTGGACATATGACTGGATGGGTGGGCATGGCCAAGTTGACTTCAGCTATGACCCAATGCATTTTAAATCAAAATATGCGGGATGG
>JAOYMU010000192.1:58144046-58166898 GCA_025802295.1 Psammodynastes pulverulentus
AGCCTGGAGGACTTCAACTCCCAGAATTCTGAGAGTTGAAGTCCTCCAAGCTTAAAGTTCCCAAGGTTGGAGACCCATTATAGAACAAAGGGGGCACCACCAAGGAGGCCCTTTTTTTGTAATTCCCATCAGATGACAATATATAATTGATGGAATCTGAAGCATGCCCTACCTTCTGACCCTAGTGACTCAGGTGAACATAATACGGAAGAGGAGGTTCTTCAAATAACCTGCAGTGTCTATCTGAGAGATTTTCAAATGGGCTATGCTACACTTATACATTTATTGCATTGATCATCCATTCAGGCTATCTTCTCTGCTCATTACGTCAGCAGCTTCTTACTTGTGTAGTTTCAGGCTCCTTTTCTTCCCGCCTGAGGACAAATTTCCAATTTTGTCTTTTCTGCCTGGGCACTGCCTTGGCAGTGAGGCCAGGCAACATATAGAGTATTCCAACAGAAGATTTCTCGGTAAGTTTCTCTTTATTGTCTTCTGGAATCTGCCATCTCTATCAACCTTCTTCTCCAACCTCCTACACCTCCATCAGGGTAGCCCTTCTATTTCAATACACACCAAGTTTGTAAACACTCATATCTGCTGTTATGCTTTACTCAAAACAAGGCTAATAAATTTCCCTCACCACAAGAGAAAAACCCAAAGACATTTTTTTTTGTTATCAGCAGCAGCAGCATCTAAAAATTAAGCATTGTAATAGTACCTTTGCTATGGAAATGACTAGTCAAATCTTGAGCGCTGGAGCACTAGGTACATCTGAGATAATTCCTGTGTCATAATTTAGGGCCTTGAATTGAAAATCTGGGTCAGTCACGCTGTAGATTTGAAGAACCACTTTTTCTATCTCATTTGAAAGTATTCTTTTGATGCACATGAATGATTCTGGAATAGGAATCTGACCTGAACAAGAATTAAAGAAAGGATTTTTTAAATATAACAGAAAGATGTACAGTATTTACAGGAAATACATCACAGAGATAGTCAAAGATTAGCATTTAGCTAGCTGCATCCTATCAAATGGCCAATCAAAGAATGTGTGCTCCATGTATGTGTGGAAAAAGAAGCAATCAGACAAAAAGAGCAGGCAGAAAAGTAGACAAAGAAGGGGCACAGGGTAAATCTTTAGTGCTCTACCAGCACATGTCTTCTTGTAGTTAGACATGAGGAGCTGAACAGTCACTTCCATGAATTACACTTTCAACAATAAAAGGGCCTTGATAACCTCTCTCCCCCCTCCCTCTTTCCCTCTCCCTCTGTCCCTCCCTCTCTCTCCCTTTCTCTCTCTTCCCGTCTGTCCCGCCATTTTTAGAGCTTTTCCTGGAGGAATGGTAGGATGGGTGGACAGAACCTGTTTAGGTTGAACATCAGAAAGAAACATGTAATCTACCAGATTTTCTCGGTGGTGAGAATAAATTGAATTTATTTGAATTGTTTGGATTAGGCTAAGGATGTACTTGACTCTGAGATTGCCCAGAGTCAGTATAATACTTTACCACTACCCTAGATTGGTTCTTTCCAAAGAAGTTTTCCAACAAATAAGGTTGCCATGAACCTATCACATCCATCAGAAAAAAAGGAATTACATGCTTTCCTTTAGATTTCTGGGTATTATATTTTATTTTTAGTGAGTAAAATAAAACTGACAGCTCATCTTTTGATAATTTATGAATGGTTATTTGATACACTCAAGTCTGATTGAAAAACAAAGCCCTTTGTTTTCAAAATATGTAGGTTTTTTTATAATGACAAATAAATAAGACATTGGCATCTTATATTCCTACAATACTTCTTCAATTTCCTCCACATTTGACCATGTTTTTGTTGTTTTTAAATAAAAAGACTCACCCTGAAAAGTAGTCCTGGCATGCAACAAAGCTCCACCTTCTCATCTTTATTTTCTCCTCATGTATCCCAGACAGGACAATCTGGATGTTTGAGAATGGGTCACCTATCCACAAAATAAAAACATTTAAACAAGGTAAGAAAGATAGCAAGGAACAAGCTTATCAGTTTGCCTCTTGGTTAATTGAGTGTCTTGGACTAATTACACCTACCACATGATTGGCAAACTCTGCCATGTCAACGCCTACCAATTTATCCATATTTATTGAAACAATATAGAAATATTGCATTTATCCAGGATGCTTTTTTGGACTTCCCAATCGATTCCTCAACTGTGAGATTTCCTAACAGGTCTCCCATCGTATTCCTAACCATCTCTAATCCTATCTTTTTGATATTAATAAAAGCCAGTTGTAGGTTACTAGAGATATGTTAAGAGTAATTCTCTTTCTAAAAAGCGCACACTAGGGAAAGTTGCAAATTTATTAGAGCTTGTGGCATTCATGCTATGTAAATTTCATTAACAATCACTACTATTGAAGATGACCTGGCCTCTAATAAAAGTGATAGAATAAAATCATACTGATCGACCTCAGAGTGCAGTATTAAATATGGGGAAAATGTGATTTTTTTCAATTTTATGCAGGACTCATTAGCACTCCATTTCCTTGTACTGTAGAGAATGTGTTTGTAATCTTCATTACCAGTTAAAACCGGATGCATAATTTTTGTTGAGCAGGGTGATGCAGCAATTTTGAAGTGAGAGAAAGAATGTCACAATGGACAGAACAAAGAGTTTTAATTGTCCTGAATTGTGAGGATGGAGATCTTTGTTGTTACCTTCAAAATGAATTATAGTAATTAACTTTGGACCAGTGGACCTTGTGAGAATATATTAATTAAGTATGGAGGCTGGAAGAGAGAAAAAGAATTATTGTAATCCCTTAGGCATAATGGCACAGAAATTACAAATTTGTCTAGCTCAAATTAATGCTGTTATTTTAAAACCCACTAGATATGCTGAGCTAATTTAAAACAAGAACAAGCAAATCTCATGTCTTAGTTGTAACTAAGTAATAATGTGTCTTTTGAGAATAGATATGCTATATCAGTTAAAATGCCCCACTAAGCCTAAAATGAATTCATATTCCTGCATGCTCTTGAGGTTCAACCAGTTTCTGCTAGGTTAGCCAACCTCACAGAGTTATGGAAAGGATAAAATGAAGAAAACATATATGAATATTTTTCATATGTCAAAATATTTTCATGTTTGTTTGCTTTGCTTGAAATATTTATATTGCTTTTCCTCTTAAAAAGAACCCAGGATATTTAAAAAATAATAACTGAGTTACATCCATGCTGTAGTATGTAGTTAAAATCAGGTGAAAAAAAATAATAGTAGAAAATACAGAGAACAAAAGGATGTACAAAATATTTCAGATTTGTATGAAGTCTGAGCTCCCCTATTTCAAAGGGGAAACAGCTGTTTCAATCATCTTTTTCTGTTTTAGTCAAAACAGAAGTGCTTTAAACACAACTTCCAAAATAATATTTAAAAAATCTTCCCACAGGAAACAGGGTTTTCAGCTTTCAAATGGTACAAATACAAAATGTTTTGCATATCCTTACAATTATCTAAATGTTAGTATTTAAGGGAGATTAAAACAAGATAATTTTAATATGATAAATATAAAAGGTTTCAACACAATAGATAATCTTTACAACTAATTTTTTTTTAATAATCTGTTGATTCTACATATGTGATAGGGCCACATTTTCCAAAATTCCTATTTATGATGGCCACTGATCTTTCTGGCTGGAGAACAAGTGCCATATTCTCAAACACATCAGGAAGACAGTAAATTAGGAAAGACTGAATAAAAACAAAGTTTATTCAAATGCTATTAGGAGAAAACCTATACTTTGCTTATCTTTTTTGTCCTTTATCAGAGAAGGCTCTGATAGCATTATAGTTTTTTTTAATACCGGTATTTACCCTTCAATTATATTAACTGGATATCCTGTACCGAATCTACAATGATCTGCAAGTATGTTACATTTTATTATCATGATACTATTTCAATCCTTTAAAGTGTACAACTCTAAGTATAGAAAGTGATATATTTAAAAGATTGAAAAAACAATGGTAACCATCATCTTACAGCCATCTCCCACTAGCCTTGCTAGATCAACAAAATCCTAATATTTCAGCCACTCAACTTTCAAATAGCAAACCTACAGAAACAATACAGTATATTACATTTTCTCAGACAACTCTGAACAATTACATTTTTTACTGCCATTTTATTACCATAAAAGTTTAATTACCAACAAATTATTGGGAAATGATAAGTAAATAAATATCTTTTTTTGATCCTATCTCAGGAAAAAGTTTAAATAGATATTAGGAATAAATGCTTACATTAAAAAATAAGAACAATATATTTACTATTGGGAATAATACAAATGTTTCAGCCTTCTTGTCTATCAGAAGTTCTGAGCAAATAAAAGGAACATTTCTAGGAAAAAGCACAATAAAATCAGTTTCAAGCTACTTAAAGAGTTAAAATGTTACTCTCTCAAATGTTTACATAACAAATGCCTCTACATTTTAGAAGTTCTAGTCTAGCTAGAAATATTTGTTACAGCTAACTATATATTGATAATTACAAATGCCAGTTTACATTTATTTGTGTTACAACTATATATTATTACAATTGTTATCTATTATTACAATATATATTATATATCCCTTAGAGATGGTGCTTTCTGTTAAAGAAAAAAAACGACATCCAAATAAATACAAGAAATGCCACATAGTCTTGCCTTTCTGATAGCAAGCACCAACATTTCACGAATAAACTCTAACCCCAGAAGATCAATACAAATAATAAAAATATACCCAAGATCCATTTGAGACTTATTGTCACATTTTTTACTGTGAATTAATGGTAATAATGCACATCCGAGACATAATCTGGAAATAATTCAGAAGAGCCACCCCACCCAGAAATCACAATGCATGAATTTTACATGCATTTTTAAAGAAGCCACCACTTTTCCCAGTTTCTACATAAGCCATTCTATTCTTTCCCCCCCCCCTTACACACAAAAGACTTTAAAAAAAAGAAGTTTCTTTTTAACATGTGCCCTCACATGTTAGTTATGTCAAGCACCTGCTTTGAATAACATTCAAAACATGCCCACACCAACAATTACTATACTGTTTACATATAGGCAGTTCCCAAAGGTAGATTTTTTTTTAACAATGCTGGAGGCAAGAGAAACAAGATAAGTATTTCAGTTGTCATCTTCCCATATTACCTAAGGAATGATAAGAGAATGAATATTTTCTGTAATCTGAATAACCTGATTTGCTGCCAGGTATAATTAGAAGAAATGAGAAGAGAATGTTGCCTTTCATTAGAACAAAATTAATGCACACACATTAATGTATATATGACTTATCTATCTATTGTATCTTTTTTGTTATTGTTATTGTAAAACAAAGTAATTAGATAAGAACAAATTAAAATGAAAGTAGGAGTAAGCTGAATCAGACAGGACACAGTGCTGTACAAAGAGAGCCAGGCTGAGGCCTACTCACATTAGCCCTAAGATGGCTGAATGAAAGACTGTAATGTCTTTATGCAATATCATCACTTCCTTGTATGAAGTTCAAACAAGAGAGACACCTCCCCTCACATTTTAATTAAAGAAGTTTTAGACCTTCTTTAGTGTGTACAAATATTAATGAGCAAAAATCTTCAGAAACTTGTCCTGAAAGGATATAATAAAATATTCACATTTGGAGCATGTACACAGGCTCTCTCTCGTGCACCCACACACTTTTAAATATTTTGAGAGCAAGGCTAGTTTCTTTATTGATTTAGTTACAGGTTTTATAATCATCCTGAGAGATGCACGGCAAAGAAAAACACAAATTTCTCCCCCCCCCCCCAATAATTTAAGATAAAAATCAGAACACACAGTCATGGGCAAACATGTTACAGGGCTGAAGGCTAGTTAAAACAAAATAATATTTCTAAATGCAAGGAAAATGGAGGCCAGCTATTATTCTGGAAGTTAAGTATTCTAAAGAGAGGAATATTTAACTATTCCAAAGAGAGGATTTTCAAGAATATAAATATCCATACAGGACAAGATTCTCAGATAGGCTTTCCCAGATGAGCAGATTATACGGACAGACAGAATTAAATTTAGTAAAACACTCCCTCTCTCTAATGCTGTGTCATAGAAGCTTTTATGGGGTGGGGGGCAGGACCAGCAATTTGACAGGACCAAAAAACAATTGACAACCACTGCAATAATGTAAGAATATACTGTATGTATAATTCTTCAGTAGCCAATTGCCTTAGCTAACAGCCCGGCTACCATGTTACACCGATGTGGTTACTGGCTAGAGTTTCTGAGTTGTCTTCAAAGGCAAACTCATCTAAAGGGTATTGTTGAGTCTTGTGGCGATACAACAGCTTATTATTTTCATTGACTTACTCTAGAAAGGCTCATAAGTAATATGTCAGCATTTTTGGCATTTTCTAGAGCTTAACTTCACACATAGTAGTAATACTTCAACAGTGGTACAGGATTCCCCCTTCTCCGTGGAAAGATATTTTTATTTCTGACAAAGAAAAAGGAATGTGGTGGAAATAAAGCAATATCGAACCAAAACAAAATTTTGGGGAGCAGGAAGAACTTTAAAACCACTTAAAATGTAACTTTAATATGCAGACAAGGCAAAATAGAAGGCTTAAAAGGGGGAGAATTTCTGAAGATAAAATGGGAGGAAGGGTTTGGGAATATTGTGACCTGGAAAATAGAGGGGGGAAAATATTTTCGACAGTAAGTTGTATCCTGTAAACCTATGTTCCTCATAGAAAGGGTATTTACAGATATATATTTATTTTTAAAGGAGAGGTGAAGTGATGGTGATCGTCTGGATTATCATTGAGAAATTCATACTCTCGGTTATTACTCTAGAAATAATGTGTTTTCACTGAAATCAGTCAATGTGTGGTTTGCTTCAGGGTGATTATTAGTAAGTTTTGTTATTGTTTTACTGAGTCAGAGAGGCACATACCGGACTCCGCCCTCCAGTAAAAAGATAATTTAATACACGGTGAGATCATCTTATAGTTTGCTCTGAAAGGACATTCAAGCCGGTAAAAGAAATCCGAAAATCAGGAAGCCTCTCGCTTCTAACTGAAAGACCCCGGACACTTTCTCGCGTGCTCGAGAATCACGCTCTACTAACTGCCCTGAACGGCGCAGATACGGAAATGTCAGTAAACCAGAAAGTATATACATGCTTTTGTTTTTCATTCTCTCCGTTTGCAAATTTTGCAGTTTGCAAAATTCACCGCAGTTATAGAAAAGATTTAAAGCTCGATCGGAACGAAGGGATGGATTCCCTCCTTAGTTCATTCCAGACTTAACCACCAGCGTTTTCTTCCCCTCCGCAATAACGGACAATAGAGGCCTGGAGATCCTTTTGGGGCGACGAATTAATGGAGACTTACCTCGTCACATCGCAGATGAAGCGTCCTTAAAGGAGGCAAAGAAAGCAGGCGTCCAGCCGGAGGACAAAATCAACTAACCCCACACCCCAGCTGACTTGGCCGATCTCCAATCCAAAGGTCTCCAAAGATCCCCAGCTGACCACTCCCGCCGCTGTCAAACCGAATCACGCATCACGCCTCTCTGTTGCATCACATTCCCCTCCCCCACAGCCTTCAAGTTTTCTTTTAAAAAGGCTGAACTTTTGCTTTCTCTTCTTCCTTCTGGAAAGTGGAGGGGAGAAGATCATAATTGTCTTTTAGCCAAACCGGAGATCTTTAAAAAAAAGGGGGGGGGATTTTCGCTTTGCTGCTTTCCCTCTCCACCCCCCGAGACATTGGGGCAAGGCGCCGGCTCGGGGAAAAGAATCCCGAAATGCGGAAACGATCGCTTGAGAGTTATATATTTTTAAAAAGCTGATCGTCCAAAAAACAACAATATTGCCGCTACTTTTGTTTGGCGCGCGGGGACCGCTATTACTGGATCTAGTTCCGCCTCTTCCACGCCATTGGACCATTGAAAGGAAGTGAGCGAGGCGGAGATCGGGCGCAATGGGGTTGCTGATTCAAACCAGCGTTTCTGTCCTGGTTCACCATGCCCCTCCGTACACACACCACTCCCTTAACTAAAAAGGCAGTAAGCGGAAGGGGGAGAGGAGAGCAAAGGGAGGAGGAGGAGGAGGAGGAGAGCGGGCCGAAAGCGATGTTTGAAAAATGCTTGCGCAAAGAGCGATCCCGGGGGTAGAGCGATTCGTCCCTCCCCTCTCGCTTTCCCCTCCTCCTCGTCCAGTTTACAGAAGGCGAGAGGGCCGGCGAGCGAGAGGCGGGCCTTGCCTCCGCATCCCGGAGCTCCGCCACGCGCGTCTACGCCTCCCTCCTCCCTTTCTTTATTATTTTCCAGCGGTCTCTCTCTTTCTCTCTCTCTCTTTTTTAACTCTCTTGAATTGCAAGGAGGAGGAAAGGATAAAAGCAAAGCCGATTGTGCTTTTACGCGGCTTCAAGGATCTTCTTGTGGGCCGGTGCTTAAAAACCTGTCGCTGCAAGACGCCGGAGCAGCTCTGAGAACGGGTCCCTCCCCCATCCCACCCACCCCCCCTTGATCCGGATGCCATGACGAGCATCTGTCGGGCATAAAAGCAGACCTGCGCCACGCGTTCCCGCCTGACGCCCCCCCTCACACACACAACACTACCACCCGACCAAGATCCTCGCGTGGATGCCAGTCAGCCAGATATGGGCTGCCGAGTGAAGTGTCTGGTGCGACGCGTGCGAGGCGTGCGAGCCGTGGGGTTGCCTAGGTTCCTGCTGCGCTACCTGCTGAAAGTGATCGGGAAGGTGGTGAGGACCAGATCTCTGCCCTACACCCTGGTGCTGGTGGTGAAGAACCGGCGAAGCCCACCCTCCAGCCCTCCACAGGTAAAGAAATACGGGATTAGCTTTTCTTCTTGCTCCTGCCTTCGGGGAGGCAAAGCTATGCTGCGCTTGGCTTGCCTCACTGAGATGCCGAGTTGCGGGCGAATTTCCCAATTCCTGTTCTGTTTCTTTCCCTTTTTCGAAAGGAATCCGTTCTCCCTCTTTCCCTTTAAGAGATTTCATTATTTTGGGGGAGGGGGCAATTTCCCGCCCTCCATTTTATGTATGTATTCATAAACATAATGCACATATCACACACACATGCAGACATACACATACATAGGTATGCATATTGTCACTCACTCTGTTACCGACTGCGTTTCAGAAGATTTTTTTTTTAAATCCTTATTCTAATGGTATTTTTTCCCAAGGGGTTTTAATTGAAATGAGTTCTGAAATACATATACAAACACATACTCTACAGAAGATCTGGTTAAAAAAAACACTGCCTGGGTTTTAGGCAAATCCTGCACGCTGGATTTTGCACATTATTGCACAAAAACCACAGCCATGGTATCAACATGAATTTACTAATTTAGAGATAGTGTGGGGGGTAGTGGTGGGTGGGTAACAAAAAAATAAGAAACAAGATCACAAACACTTTCGGTGTAATCTCTCCCGGTGTGGCTTTTAGAGGCCTCTCCTTACTGGTTGCTGTTCCTAAAATGAGTAGGCCTTTCCATATTAAAGCAAGCTGACTTCACTCTCTTTGTTGCTCCTTGTCACCTAATTTAGCCCGGTTTAGTTCTAGGATCTTCTCCCTATCTGCAACTTTGTGTATTTTTTCCAAGGATACAAAAATAAAGAAGGCCAATTATGCAAATGTAAAAGAAGCTCAAAACTTTCACTAGGAAGTCCATGCTTTTAAGAATAGGCATCCCTTCTGAATTCCTCCCCACTCCCATACGCCATTTTCAATGGGCCAGGGAAAAACTTGCAATATCAGTCTCCTGCTTTTTTCTTTCTCTGTGCCAACTTTATCTTTTTAGCTTTCCTACATTATTAAATCCGTATCGTCTACTTCCTAAACAGCAAATTGTATTGTCTTTTTAACTTTCATTTTGCAGTTAGTATTTCTCAGATTTTTTTTTAAAAAGAAACCTCTGATACTGTATATTACTCTAAATATCCAAATATAATATATTATTTAAAAAGAATTTTTAAAATGTTTGGGCAATGGTTATTTTAAATAATTTGCTAAAATTACATCTGGCCTTTGAGGTCTCCTGTTTAATCTGGCCTTTTGTGGAATCCAGTGACAGGTAGATTTAATTTTTTTTATTTTTTTGCAAACACAATCTGGGAAATTTACAAGATAGAATAAATAGAATAAAATAAAGCAAATTGGAAAATATAAATAGAAGAACTAATGTAATCCTAGGAGAGAATCCCACTATCAGTGTTTGGAGAAATAATTCACCATTCAACAATAGGTATTCTTTGCCCTTAACATAATAGTTCCAGTCATTCTTATGATTCACCGAAAATTTCTCTGGCACTTTATGGGCCCCAGACAAGCTTAAAACATGACCTAAACATTAAAAATATTTTCTGTTTTGCATTGGGACATTCTGATACATACTTAAAAATCTCCCTGTGAAATAAAAGAAATTTTAATTCTGTCTGGAGTCGACCTCTTTTCTATTTTTCTTTATTTTTTCTAAGAAAATGATTGCTAAACTGAAACAACAGGAAGCAGGACCTTCCCAATGAAGGAACGAAGATACGTTTCAAGAGACATGTTTAAACATTTCCGAGTACCTTCAGTCTAGTTCAGCTATTTATATCAAATGCATGGTTTGAAAAAAATTATTATGTAATAGCACAGTTCCTATATAGGTTTACTCAGAACTAAGATTGGTAGGGTTTAGTAGATTTCTTTTTAACTGTTAAAGCTGCCAAAGACTGCAGGCCCAAGAATACTGCACCAATTCTTCAGCCAAATATCCCAACCATGAGTTAGTTTTTGTCAACATAAATTAAACATGTATTATGGCCCCTCCCTAGACAGCCTCATTTAGAAGTAAATTCCAGAATGTAATAAGATTTGCTTTCAACTAATTCTCACCCACAACTGCAGTTTTTATACTCTTATTTGAGAGTAAAGGCCAGTTAATATCATTACCTTCTTATTAAGGAAACAAGAAAGGTAGCTGTGTTAAGCTTTGAAATGCAATGGATGTTTTTCTTACTTTTGCAACCTAACATTGTAATCCTATATGTTTGTTCCAGATGCAAATTTCCTTAATCTGAATGGAGCATACTCTGAAATGAGTGGGTAGAGAATCAGAACCGAGCTCTGCTTTTTTGAAGTACAATCCTCATATTTTGGGGAATAATATTTCCAAATATATATATAATGTATAATATTCTGGCATATTTAATTTTAATTGAAAACATTTTCTTCTTACTAAACTTGGGCAAACCTTAGATAACTGTCTTACAGGCTTTTGTTATTGTTTCATATCCTTTACTTAGTCCATTTTCTTTCTTTCTTTAAATAAAACAAACTTGGGTAAGCAAAAAGAAAAAAAAGCTGTTGCTCATATATGTACCTACTCAAGAGTCAGATTCTCTGATGGCCTTATGAAGTTTTGAGTTCTTAATGGTCTCTGTTCTTAAGACATCCTCCAAAAAGAAAATGTGCCCAAGTGCCTCTGAGAATATGAACATGTCATTGATTCTTTGATATTCCAATCAGCATTTCAGTGTTCTAAATTCTCATTGGCTTAATTTACAAAGCACTTTTAACTAAATCTGGTAAGAGCCTGGCAGACGTATTTACAAAATATACTAAATTTAGTTAGTGTTAACTTTGATTTGGGGGTTGCACGTGTGTGTTTTGGGACATGTTTATGTATCTGTGTGCCAATAATACACACACCTGTTATGCAAACCCAACCCATTTGATTGATTCAAGGCACTGTGTACATTGGTGAAGGCATCAGTCTAGAAGCCAGGAGACTCAAGTTGTAGTCTTAGAACGCCAGCTGGATGACTGGACCAGTCACTCTCTCACACCACAACCTAATTCAGACAGTTATTAGCGTGGGGACAATAGGAGGAGGAAGGAGTATTGTATGTATTTTTTCCACTTTGAGTTATTTATAAAACAATAAAGGTGGCATATAAATAAATATTTCAGTAACCAGGACGTCAATTGAAATAAACCATTGGGGCACAAAGAGTATCAGTTCCTCCTCTTTTAATGCACTTTCAGTGAGAATATGGAGCTGTGCTTTTCCTCCGCCATCAGAATGAATGCAGGTGCTCTTGCATCTAAAACCTTCCTGGGGAAGAGGCAGGCAGATCATTAAGGCAAGGGAAGGAAGGGAGAGCGAAGACCCCAACAGAACTCTAAATTCATCTTCAGTTCAGATATAAACTTTGGTATGGTCTTAGGGGGGAAAGCCCTGAAGCCTTTCCTTGGATAGACATATGTTTTGGGGGGAAATAATCACCATTTTGTTGTGAAGAATAATTTCCCGTCAAAGAATAACAAAAATGGCACATTTATTTATCCATCACATCAATCACACTTGGGAACCAATTTTTCATCATAGACTGTATGCTCAGTTGCATAACCATCTTGCGGAATTCCCTCAATTGTGGCATGACAAAAACCTTCATTAATCCGACTGGATCTATGCCTGCCCTGTTTGTCTTCTGCTCCTGGACGATCATTTCAGATGCCTTTGGCAATGGGAGATGTCAGCCCCATGGCCCAACCTTAATGTAGCGAGGGACAATAGACTGTTGTGAACGTGTGGTTTTTTTTAAAGTAGTTCCACCACTGAACTTGAGGTGTAAAGAAACCTGAGCTCAATTCTTTACTTTTCCAGGTAGGGCTGAAAAGATCAAGAGCCCCAGCCAGAGAAAGTCCTCTAGCACTCAGTGATAAAATCCAAGCAGATATACAGTGCAATCCAGCCAGCTAATTCACCGTCTGTCATAATTCAGTTAACCCTGATTTCTTGTGTATATGCAGAACCAGTATTTGTACTGGACTACACAAACCAAATTTGAATCAGTGGCCGAATCAGCCAACTCAAGACTTTTGGGAGAGGAGAGTGGGGTACTTTCAAGTCAATCTTAAAGACTGCCTGGGGGAAAAAATCCCTGCCAGATGTATTTGCCATTACTTCTTCCTAGGGCTGAGAGAAACTGACTGGCCCCAAGGACACCCAGCTGACTTGTACTTAAGACCAGATTAGAACCCACAGACTCCTAGTTTCTAGTCTGATGTCTTAACTACTACACCAAAATGACCATCAGATTATGAAAGAATATGAATCAATGGCTGAGTTAAGAATTAGCAGGTGCATTTTCAACAAGGGGCCATCCTGGGTGTCAATTCGGTACCTTGTGAAGCAGTACATTCAGCCCCACAAGTTAAGCATGTGGTGAAAATGCAGCCTAATGAAGCAATTCCCCCACTGTCATCCTTTGTCATTCTGTGGGTGTCCACACGAGGGGTGGTTATTTCCTGAATTTTGGCTTCTGCCCTTCCACGCACCGGTGGATGTTCCTTTACTTCTAAGCTGTCCCATTACCCCGGAATTGGCAACACATCGCTGACTTCGGAAGTTTGAAGTTCCTCCGGGTGAATTCAATGGCAGTGCTTTTCTCTCTCTTTCTGTTTCTTTTTCTTTGTCTCTTTCTTTCTGTCTCTCTGTGTGTCTCTTTCAGTCTGTCTTTGTCTCTCTGTCTTTCTGTGTCTCTCTTTCTGTCTCGCTCTTTCTTTTCTTTTCCTTTCCTTTCCTTTCTTTTCCTTTCCAATATGGCTGCTGCTCATCTTTCCCTGCTGAGGAGCTTCTCGCACGTTTGATTGTTTGCAAAAGCTGATGAGCCAGCTACTCGCCCAGTTTCGGCTACTTCGGAAAAGGAAGTGGCGACCACCATTCCATTTTCAGAAAAAAATGAAGCTTAGGCTCTGAAGATCAAGAAGAGCACGCACGCCGTATGAAAGAAAAGGGAAGTTAGGCAAGTTTATCCGTTGAAAGCCAAGGCTGCTGCTGCTTTCAGAAAGGTCAAAATAGGACGCCGTGTTCGCCTTTAAGAACAACAATATTCTTGTTTTGTTTTTTAGAAAATAAAATGAAGAGGGGGACAACGAAGAAAGCCCTGGAATACATTTAGGGGAATAAATGGGGCCAAGAGAAAAGGGGGATTTTCCTGAAAATGAGGAGTTTATTCCTGCAGGGTATAATCCGATTCAAGCGGCGGCTTGACTTTGTTTCTATGTAAATATGAGTAACGGGGTTTTCCCTCCTCTCTCGGGATCGCCCCCGCTGCCCTCCTTGCACGGATCGATGCTGGTCGCCTTGATTCTTCGGACATCGTGCAAGCTGAGGACAGCCCCATCCTACGTCTCTTCATAACCTATGCAGCTTTCTTTAACCTGGCGCTCCCCCCCGCCTGCCCCGGAAGCGTTGGGAGTCCAATACCCATCCCAGCCCCAAGCAGCTTTCGTGGGGGTTTTGCAGTTAGTAACTCAGACGGCCTTCCCCTGTTTTCCAAACGCATCGGAAATCCTACGATGGCGGTCAAAGGATCGATGCATTCGGATCTTTGGACGTCTGAACGCCCCTTGCCATAATAGAATATAGAATAATAGGAGCTGGAAGGGACCTTGGAGGTCTTCAAGTCCAACCTCCCTGAGACGATCGCTTCTTTGAGGTTTCCTTTCTAGTAATATATGAAGTCGGCCCGGGCGTTAAATTCGGATCGAAAGAAGGTCCTCGGCCTTTTCCGTCGTAGAGTTGGAGCAAGTGAGGTGCTGCGCCGAATCCGCCCGTCGGCCACCCTTCGGGTGAAGCGGCCTAGAATGAGGCCCGTTCGGCTTTGCCAAGCGCCGCCGGAGTCTTCTCGCTTTTCCCCCGCGCAGTCTTCAAGCAACATCGAGGGGGAGTGGGGGAGAAAGATATCGGTCCAAAGGCAGAAAAACCTGGAGAGCGTCCTTTCGAAGCCCTGGAGCTCGAACCCGGAGGCGGCCAACTGCTGCTAACGCGCCTTCTGCTGCTAGGCCTGGAAGGCCTTTCCCGCGTTGTCCCGACCTTAGGGTTTCTTTCCCCTCTGCCTTCTCTCTTTCCTTGCAGGCTGAAGCGAATACAATTGTTGTCAAGAAAGGCCTTTGGCAGCCCCTTCGTCTACTCCTTTACTCGTAGGAGCTATGAGTAAAAAAGAGTAGGCGAAGGAGTCTCTCACAGGCCTTTCCAGAATTGCTCTGTACTTCATATCTCTCTCTCTACACATATGTATTCAGATTTATTGGCTAGTAATAAGTTAGTAGGACCATCTCTGACAATTCATTCTATCAGCCAGATGTGTAGATTTGGATGGATTGATCTGGTATTTTTATCCACCTCTTGAGTCCTTTCCAAGGACCTGGGATAAGCCAGGGAATGGCTTTTAACACATGGGCCTGATGGGCACTTGCCCATGGGCCCCACAAGCATAAAGGGCCCCATACTAATCTATGTATGTTAACCCTTCAATTCACCTTGTACCATATAAATATACATATATTATGCAAATATATGTTTAATTTTATCCACCATTTACATTTTTATTCCTGTGAGTAATTGTCCTAAGAGTCCCAGTATACTGCTTTGCCGGGCCGTAAGGCCCTAGGATAATTAGGTGTTGTTTGGGCTGCTAAAGATTATCACAGGATGTGTGACCTGTTCCAAGTAAAGCTATTTTTCTGCAATTGACTTGTCAGTGCTGAGAGCTTCCAAATGGTGCTCCAGTTGTTTTGAGATTGCACCCAAAACGCTTATTACTGCTGGTACTATTTTTGTTTTCTTCTGGTACGTTCTATTTCTGTTTGAATTTTGTTATCTTCTCCGGTTTTCTTCTCTTCTGCTGTCTCCAGGTACTGTCATGTCCACTATCCAGACTTTTTGTCTGTCTGATCAGATTGCAACTGTCTGAGGTGTCAGATGGTTGTCTATTGTTGCTACTTTGTCATTGTGTTGTTTCTATAGTTCCTTGTTTCTGACACAGCTAGGCATTTGCTGTTTGTTGCTGTCTTCTCAGTTCTGGATTTATGAGCATCTCTTATTAAGGCTGGATCTTGTGCATCTCCTCTGTCTATTAAAATTTCCAGCTCCTAATCATTGCCATGTCTTGTTGATATATGCTTTGCTTGGTTGTTGTTTTTAATTTCATGTGCTTCCCATGTAATAAAATGCTTTTTCAAAAGGTAACTGGACTGTTTTTTCTTGACAAAGAAAATGTTTCCCTTCTCATCCAAGAAGCTTCATAAGTTCTGATGGTGGGGGATGAATGGATAAGTACTGACAGTTGAGACTGGATGGTGAGGGGGGGAGGAATGGAAGGATAGGTTCTAATAGGATGGTGGTATCAGAACAATTCCTGGACACCACAGCCTTCATAAATACAGGAAAGTGCCAAGCCTCCAAATTTGATCATGTGATCACAGAGATGCTGCAAAGGTTGTGAGTGTGAAAAATGATCATAAGTCAATTTTTTCAGTGCCGTTGTAATTTTGAACAGTCACTAAGTGAGTGGCTGTAAGTCGAACACTACTTGTAATTGAGCCCAGAATTATGGTCACAAGTCATAGCTGTCATTTAGCAGGTTACTATGTGACCAGGCCTGATTTTATTTCTGACCTTATTTCCGGCAGTCATTAAATGTGTCAGTTTTCCCCAATGGCGATTTTGCTGGAAACAAAGTAAATGCCAGAAACTGGCAAAAAAAAATATGCCAGTTTCAAAGTCATGTGATGGTGTGATTCTCTGCAAACAGCTGTAAATACAAGTGGTTGGCAATCACTCAAAATGTAATCATATGGCCCACAAGAGATGTATGTTGCAGCCATTGGAACTTCAAAATGGATCATAAGTAGCTCTGAGGTCTGTTGTAACGTCAATGGTTACTAAGCAAGAACCATTAACTGTAACTGGAGCCATGCTGTACATTAGTTGGTTTGTTTCTTGCAATGAGCTGGTGTTTATATTTGATATTACAGTATTGGCTTCTTTTAATATTTGTGCTAGCTATTTCTTTGGAACAGGTTTCATTGCATGCAGTCTTGTCTTCATGTTGTGCTAGATACTCAATTATTCTTTGTTTCAATTCCTCTTGTTTTTTAGTTAGAAGGCTTTGTTTTTTCTGAGAAGGCTGAGTAGAGGTGCCTGGTTTGAGAATAAAAATGATTCAGTAGCTGTGTTGGCTTCCTCTACTGCTGACTCCCCCTAGTTTGCCTCTACACAGGCCTGTCAAACTGGTGGCCTGGATGAGTCATGCACAGGCCATGCCCACCCCACTCCATCACGTGACGCGATTGAGTTTTGACACCCGTGCTCTACAGTCTGAGTTACTTTTGGTAAGGCTTTGATTTATTTGCCTTTGGTAGACCTTTGCAATTATTCCAGTTCTGCTTCTGTGAATATTTTGTTTCATATTATAAATTGCCATTAATATGCTATCCTCTATTATCTTTTTTATTCAGAATATTGTTTTTTCTAGAACTGGTACATTTTTTGCAGTATCCTTTATCACAGGACTTGATTTGTAAATCATTATCCCCACCCCTCCAGTCTTCGTGTATTCGGGATGCGAAAGCAACTTGTCTTCTAGTAGTTCTGCAACTACTGACCTCATTTGCTCAGCCAACAGTCCTCAGTTCCATAACCTAATTGTCACCAGATGTCCAGAACTCCAACATCTGATGTGATGCTTCTTGACCTGGCAATGACTGATCTAATATGAGTTTTTATAAATTACATCTCATCTTGATGTGGTCGTGGGGCTTCCATACTTTGAGGCTGCAATTGGAGAAATCTCATCAAAGAAACTAATCTCTTTATTATCTTCATTATCACCACTATCTTCATCAACCTAAATCCACTTTTTTTAGGATGCTGAAGTGGACATGCAAATGTCTCCACTTGATCCATACCTTCTGGAACCCACAGTCGGAAGGGAATTTCAACTGCAGGCTCCTTGCAGCTCCTCAGAAGAGCCTCCTGGCTTCCAGCAGATTGGCCTGTCCATGTTTGATAAAGTGGTAAGCCTTGCTTTATTTTTACTCATGGACCTCTGAATTAAAGTTATTTTACTGACCTCGGAAGGATGGAAGGTTGAGTCAACCTTGAGCTGGGAAGACTTGAACTGCCAAACTGCTGGCAGTCAGCAGTCAGCAGAATTAGCCTGCAATGCTGCATTCTAACCACTGTGCCACCGTGGCTCATAATAGATTCAGTGGGCTTTTCCTTTAAGGAGGGAAGCATTGGATTGGTGTATAAGACACACACCCATTTCCTTCTTTCCAACTTCCTAAGGGCATCCCCCATGTACCTCTAGTCATATTGAACTCCAATTTTCCATAAGAGATTATCAGAGTTGCAGTATGACATACCAGTGTAACTCCTAACTTAATTTGAAAGTTATGCTGTTTGTTTGTTTGTTTAATGTATATGCTGCCTATCTCACTGTTGCAGTTTCCCCCTAAGAGGGCCAGAGTTTCTGGATCTCTGGCATTAAAAGTCTCAGCATTTCTGTAACACTATTTTAATTAATGAAAACCAGTGTGGTTAAGATGCTGGGCTAGGAACAAGGAGATCCAAGTTCTAATTGTCCTTTAGCATTGAAGCTGGCTGGATAGCTGTCTATCAGCCTTAGTCTGGGAAGTCAGAAAATATTTATTCACCAACCTATCAGGAACCAGTGAAGTAGGTTACACCCCATAATGTTCAAAAACCCTGCAGTTAATTGTTTCAGGCTGATTCCATTCTGTTTCAATCAGTTGTCAGGAGCCTGCCTGGGAAGTGAGGATGCTTTGATCTCATCGAGAGGAAACTACCAACCAGGTACACAAGATGCAGAAGACCCAGCTTTCTTGAATAAACACAATTGATGGAATAAACACAACACTTTAGAGCCAAACAAAAAAAAAATCATGTTATGGCTTAGCATGTGCAAACTAGCTAGACCACAAGGTCAATTCAGAGGCATACAAAAGCCAATATTGTTTTGCATCTGTATTTAAGTTTGCATAATAAAATAATTAAGAATTTAAAAGTACTTAGTAAAGTATTTCAGGATTAGTAAAATGAGTACTAACTAGTAGTAAAGTTGCTGGTATTACTAAAATGTACTTAGAAACTGCACTAGTTCAGTCCAAAACAAGAGTCTTGAATCTTAGAGACTGACCCATTTATGACTGTGAGTATACAGTTCCATGGATTGCAGCCTATTTCATCATACAGTACGTGTGTTCTGAGAAAAATTCAAGTCAACCCTAGTTTTTCACCATTAAGACAGAGCTCTGCAAGAGCTGGAGTTGTGATAAAGTAACGCTGTAATCACAAAGATTGACTTTTAAAGTCTGTCTCACTGTTGGGTTCATTCCACAATTCAATGGTGGGGTTCTAAAAATATTACTACCAGTTCTGTGGATGTGGCTTGGTGGGCATGGCGTGGCTTGGTAGGTGTGGCACGGGAAGGATACTGAAAAATCTCTATTCCCACCCCATTCTAGGGGAAGGTTACTGCAAAATCTCTTTCTGTCCCCACCCCACTAACCTGCTTTCCAGCTCAGTTCTGCTATGCAGGGCAACAAAAGAAGAGCTAGCCGATCAGCTGGGACTCGGGAGGCAGAGGTTAGATGGGGGTGGGGGTGCCAATCAGAGGTGGTATTTGCCGGTTCTCCGAACTATTCAAAATTTCCGCTACCAGTTCTCCAGAACTGGTCAGAACCTGCTGAATACCACCTCTGTATCCACATGCTAAGTCTGTGACTTTGTGGGTAAGTTGAATGTTGTTATTATGGTTATAGTATAAATCCAGCCAATTTTGACATATAAATCTAATGTATAAATATGTCAGAATCATATAAACCATGCTTAAGCAAAGTACACTCAGATGTATTATATGAACAGGGCCACTGATTTCAAGGCAACATACTCCAATTGGTAGTATTTTGCAGCTTTGAGGTAATATTTTGCAGCAATCTGCAGCTTTTAATGAACTTCTTAATGTTTCAAAATGGCCAAATATTTAGAAAACAAAGAAGCTATGTTGTTTCTATTTTCCACCACCCGATAGAGTATCTTACTTCTATTGGAACAGTATCTTACCGTACTATTGAACAAGGGGACGGAAACACAGGAAAAGCCACTTCTCCCTTTTCTTCCCATAAAAAATTCACCTATTAATTTCCAACAGTTGATTTTCTGACTGCTAACAATACATCAAGACTGACCACTTTTATTAAAAAGCAAAAGATTTGGAACATTCATCAAAGCTTATGCCTTTTAATAACATTGATTGGTGAGAAAAGATGCTATCAGACTTCTGATTTTTAGCCATCACAGACTTATAATGGCTCTTTTTCTACAATGCTCACCCAGGAGCCCAAAAAGTAAAAAAAAAAAAATTAGCAACTGTGATCAGGACTGTTTGTCCTCCTCCTTATCCCATTGCTTCACAGAAACATACATTATTTGCCAAGCCAATTATATCAGCATAAGAGTGGCTACTGAGCTCATTTGCTGCTCCCTCTAGACTAGAGGCACTTGATTCTTCGCTCACTCAGACTGGTAGATTGAGTGGGTTGGCCTTGGGTCTGATCCAGCCCAGCATGTCTTAGATTCTTAGATTTCCTAACTGGAAGCAGCAGAGAAAAGCCTTCTCGAAAGAGAACATGGGAAGGATGGAAGCTGGCTTTGGGATCTCATGAGTGAAATCGGTGCATCAGCACATTTGTCTTGGGAAGTCTCTAACTGCGATAACCAGACCTGCTTTGGAGGTGAAAGAAGTAGATCGGATTTGCTCTGCAGTTAGAAACTGGTATCTCTGGACATCTCCACCTCAGAGCAGCTCCCCCCCGCCCCCCAGCAGTGGATATAAATATAAATACAGGAGGAAGTCACTTGCCCACACACCCCACCCTGGAGTTAGCCAACACTACCAACTTTTTTTAAAAATATCCTGACTTCTGTGGGAAGAAGCATCCTTGAACATGACTAGTTTTCTATCTGAGCCTCAGTTTAGACACCTTGCTCTTGCAAGAAACTTTGTCTGATGAAAGCAAACCAATAGTTTTTAACCCTGGAACCCCCGGCTCTCAGAAAAGGGACAGATCAGCCCCTCAGAAAAGGGACAGATCAGCTATCAAGCACCAGGCTAACAGAGGGATGGCTCACAGGTTTTTTAGTACCCCAGCCAACGTGGTCAGTTTAATTCCCTGTGTCATGTGAACGTAGGCATGGTTGTTCATTCAGGGAAGTGTGTTGTGCAAACAGGCACGTGTAGTTGCTGAGTACATCTATGGTCATGTGAAAAAGAAAGCACACCCTCTTTGAGTTCTAGGCTTTTTATGCATCAGGGCATAAAAATAATAATAAGCTGGTCCTTAGCAGTTTTTAAAATGTGGTAATAGATCAACAACACCTGACACCATGTCATCAATCGTTTAACCAAAAGAAACCCAAAGTGGAGAAGCCATGTCTGAAAAACTGAAGTGCTGGTAGTCCTCAACTTATGATCACAATTCAGCCCCACATTTCTATTGTTAAGCGAGACATTTGTTAAGTGAGTTTTGCCCCATTTTACGACCTCTCTTGCCACAGGTGTTAAGTGAATCACTGCAGTTGTTAACGTTAGTAACAAGGTTGTTAAGTGAATCTGGTTTCTCCATTGACTTTGCTTGTCAAATGGTCACAAAAGATTATGTGACCTCAGGACACGGCAAGCATCTTAAATATGAATCCAGCTGCCAAGCATTTGAATTTTGATCACAAACTATGGGGGTGCCACAAAGGTCACAAATGTGAAAAATGGTCATAAGTCTCTTTTTTTTCCCCCAGTGCCATTCGAACTTTGAACGATCACTAAATGTACTGTTTTACGTTGAGGACTACCTGTACACTTTATGATTCAACAGCTTGTAGCAGCACCTTGAGCAGCAATAATTTGAAGCAATCCTTTTCTGTATGATTTTCTCAGCCTTGTTGTGGCAGAATTTTGGCCCACTCTTCTTCACCACATTGCTTCAGTTCGGTGAGATTTCGGGGCATTTGTTTATGGACAGGTCTCTTTAAGATCCTGCCCCAGCATTTCAATTGGATTGAGGTCTGGACTTTGACTGCAGCACCTTGATTCTTTTCCTATCCCGCCATTCTGTTGTGGATCTGCTGCTGTGCTTGGGCTCATCGTGCTGTTGCAAGACTCAATGTCAGCCAAGCTTTAGCTGAAGGACAGATGGCCTCACATTTGACTCAAATACTTTAGCATACAGAGGAGTTCATGGTTAAATCAATGACTTGCAAAGTGCTAGGTCCTGTGGCTGCAAAAAAACAACAACTCCAAAACAAATTATCATTTCCATCACTGTGCTTGAGAATTGGCATGAGACGTTTGTGCTGATACGTTGTGCTTGGTTTTCACCAAACATGGCACTGGGCATACGGTCCAACATCTCCACTTTGGTCTCCTCTGTCCAAAGGACAAATGTTCCAGAAGATTTGTTCGGATGCAACCTAAGCCGTGCTGCCTTGTTGTTTTTCACAAAGAAGAGGCTTTCTCCTGGCAACCCTTCCAAACAAACCATACATCTTCAGCCTTTTTCTAATTGTACCGTCATGAATTTGAACACTTAACATGCCAACTGCGCCTCACCGTAAGGTCTGAGATGTAACAGATTTTTCTCTGCGCATTGCATAGTCTGATCTCGGGGTGAATTTGCCGGGACATCCACTCCTGGGAAGATTGGCAACTTTCTTGAATGTTTTCCACTTCTGAATAATCTTCCTCACTGTAGAATAATGGACTTAAAAATTGTTTGGAAATGGCCTTATAACTCTTCCCAGATTGATGGGCAGCAACAATTGCTTCTCTAAGATCATTGGCGATGTTTCAACACAATAACAGAATTGGAAGGGATCTTGGAAGTCTTCTAGTCCAGGGATGTCCAAACTTGTCAGCTTTAAGACTTGTGGACTTCAACTCCCAGAATTCCCCAGCCAGCATAG
>JAOYMU010000192.1:58223509-58233900 GCA_025802295.1 Psammodynastes pulverulentus
ACCGCCCTTCTCCTGACGGACTCAGGGCGGTGAACAGCCAGTAATAAAATACAATATATTATACAATTCAAATTAAACTGATCTATTGCCACCACCTATAGAGTTTATTGCAGATTTTGTAAAAAACGCAGGCATACTGCACTGAAATTTGAACCCCCCAAACATGCTTATTATATAACTTAACTTAAACAACAGTTGTGAAATGGGCTGCAATCCATGAAAATTAAGTCTGAATAAATTTCTTAGACTTTAAGGAGCCACGAGACTCTTTCTTGTTTATTTGATACTCTGTAGTATTAACAGAAGAGGAGATTTGGCAGGTACAGTTTGTTCTCTGTATTCCATCTCTGTTCAGAGGCATCATAAATTTTGTCATAGATTGCAATGTGCAGCAAATTTGCTTGATGAGTAGATGGAGAAGAGGATTTGTCATTCAACAATTGTTCCTCCAAATTGTTTTCACTTTTTTTTTCATCTTTTCATAAAAGAAACAGTAGAAAGATATACAGACAGCATTAAACCTGCTTCTTTAGAGTGAAAAACTAGAACTAGTTGGGTTAAAAGGATCACTACAAGAAAATGTTGAAAGGGACCCTGACTTACTTTGGGATATTCCGTTCCCTTCTCCAGCATCCATCATTCCACATTTTATAAGAATACTCAGTTTTCCTTGAGAAGGTTTTTCCTGTAGCAAGTTAAGTGTTGTTGTTTTAAATATATAGAGAGTGGGATATATTTGTTTACTCTTTGGAGTTTTATTGGGACTGCTGATGCTTGTTTATAGATAGTGCAATTAGGCAATGAAAGGAGCAGTTCTTGGAAAACAGACTGATACTAATGTACATGGTAAGTATTTATAAGTATAGATAAATACTTACATGCTTACACATTAGCAAGGAACTTGACCGTATCAGGAAAGATTGAGAGTCATCCAGGAAGAACACTAAAAGAAAGATAGATCCCAATCTCTGAACAGATGCTGTTCCAGAGGGCAAGTGTTGTGATCAGTTGTGGGTTGCAACCAGTTTCACAACCAGTTTGCTTTGTGTGCGTGCGCAGCATTAAAAAAACAGCTTAAAAACTTACCTTCTATGTTACTTCTGATGAGTAAAACAGTTGAGGCACAGCAATCCACTGTGCTGTGCAAATCACTGAGCTGATATAGGACAGGAAAGGGCAGAGGTGGGTGGGCGGGGCCAAATGCTCACCGGAGCTACCGGCTTGCTAGAACCGGTCCAAACCAGCTGAATACCACCTCTGGTTGTGCTAGAGAAGCTGCACTTTCTGGGTCTTGCTAGATGACAGTGTTGACTTTCTGGTCTCTCATGGTTTCTGCCTATCCTATACAACCAGACAGAACTGGCATACATAGGGTCTCATTGATTATGCCAATTCTGTCTTGATTGTACAGGATGGGTAGAAATCATGAGAGACAAAAGGTCCTTCAGCTAATTAGGCCTTTAGCATGTGGGGCTTTATAGGTGATAACCAGCATCTTGAATTGTACCTGAAGATCTATTAGTAACAAATGCAACATATGGAGAGGAGATATTACTTGAGCAAAATAGGTGCACTCATAAATTGCTCATGCTGCCTTATTATGAATCAACTCCAGCTTGAGTGGTCTTCAAGAACATCCCCATGTAGAGTGCATTGCAATACAGTGGTTCCTTGTGAAGAAAGTTAGCATCCATCCCTCCTAGAAGAATGAAATATTTTAGGAAATATTAAAAAGGCAGTATATTTCCCAGCAATGGAATGTAATGGACATAACAACCAATTTGGGAGTGTGTGTGCGCACTCAAAAAATGCACGTGCGCTGCTTCCCAACCCCCTACTGGGCTTGCTGTAAGCAGCAGCATCAGGCAATAAGGTAAGAATCAGGGCAGGTGGGAGGACCCAGCCCTAGTTTTAGCTTCCTGTTCCCTCCACGGAATGGAGGCATTGGGTAACAACTGGATTGCATGATGGGTAACAACTGGATCGCATGATCCCATAAGGCCCGGCTAGATCCCACCCCTGATATTTCCCCTAAAAGAGAAATAGGAATCTTAAGGGAGACAGAAACTCAGCTCCCTGCAGCTCCTTGCAGCTCCCTGCCCCCAGCAGATATTTGGTGCCCATTGAGGACTGGGCCAGCCTATCTGCAAAACAAAAGACCTCAGCTCCAGGGTGATGGAATTAAAACATGACCCTCCAGGACATAATAGGATTATCTATCAGCAGAGCTCACCACATGGCACAACCAAGCCCCTTCATTACATCAGCCCAAGGTTCAACCAACCTTAATTCAGACAATCTCAGCTGCCACCCCTGCATAGCCCCCTGGGAGTCTGACAGCCAGTAGAATACATGCCCTTGCCACAGGAACAGGAAGCTCAAGGCAAGGCCCAAGAGAGGGTATAAATATCTCTCATTCTCCACTCCATCTGTTCAGCTGCACCAGGACCATGTGCTTAATGGTTCTGCTCCATTAAACCATCTTTCCAAACAGCCTCCATGTTTCCAGTGTCTTTCTCCCCACTTGGAACTGAACCCAGATGGATGTTTCTTCCAACACTTGGTTCTCAACCTGTGATCCTTGGACCCCTGGATGTTATGTCCATGATGTTATCACAAGGGATCCGTGAAGGCTTGAAGAAATCTTATGTTTTACATCTTGAGTTAAGTCTTGGTGGTCCATGGCTATGGCCACAGAAAGTATTTAAAGGGGGTTCATGGTGCAGAAAAGTTGAGAAGCACTGCAGTAGTCCATAGGCAGGATGACCAAGGAATCAGTGTCTGTAAGAAAGGCTTCCTGGTGTAAGAATGGAGCAACTGATAGATAAGGTGTGTCTGTGCAAAGGGCTTTTTGGCCACATTTGCCACCTGCTCCTCAAGCAGGAATTTGAGGAATTTAGGAAGACTCCCAAGTTGGGCACTAGCCACGAACAATCCCATCATTCAGGACCAAACGTGTCAAGTCCCCTAAGCCAGGGAGTGCAAGAGGTCACAATCATTCAATCTTGCTAGATTTGAGCTTGATCCAGTCCCCAGGGTACTGAGACAAGACCTGGACAGCCCGGGTGTACAGTATATGAGTGTGCATCTTTTATTAGTCTGTACAGTTGATATTAAGAACCTGCACTAGATATGGAGAATTTAATTTTCAGCTTGAAAAGAATAATTCTTTGGCAAATGATTACCAGGAGCTTCAGGTTCCAGCCTTCAGAGTTGCAGCTGCTCTATCTCCACAGTGCATTTTAAGGGCTTGCTCATCTTTTCTGAGGCACCCTGAATGTCTAATGAGCTGTAAATCAGCAGTTAACATTACTGACACATCAAGATTCACTCTGAAGATGACCATATATTCTGAGGTAACCCTTGATGACATTACCATGAACATCTCTTCTGTATTTTAAAATATACCTCAGTCAGACCATCAAATAGTCAGTTTATTGGATATTTAATGTATAATGCAATAGACAAGGTAACTCAAAAAACCACGGGTATTCTCTATCTGCTTTTACTAGAAATTTTGATTATGCCCTCTTTCATGAATGGCTAAATGAGTAGTATTACAAATGTAAAAGTTGGACGATGGCTCTGAATTCTAGAATCATAAGCTGAAAGCGGACATTTAAGGC
The DNA here is from genome assembly GCA_025802295.1 of Psammodynastes pulverulentus. Classification (NCBI taxonomy): domain Eukaryota; kingdom Metazoa; phylum Chordata; class Lepidosauria; order Squamata; family Psammodynastidae; genus Psammodynastes; species Psammodynastes pulverulentus. The sequence goes on from JAOYMU010000192.1 coordinate 58,227,136, forward strand.
ATTAAACCCAGTCTTTGTCTCAAACAAAAGAATGCATGATCACCACGAATGAAGTCTTGTGTCCATTCTTCAGCCAGATTCTAGAAGCCCAAATGATGTCTACATAAGAAATGTATCAGTCACACGAAGCCTACATCTTGCTTGTTCCAGGGAGAAGGTCTTACAGTTGGCTGCTCGCTTCTGAATTTCTTCTACTGTAGTATTGGGTTCCAGCTCTGCACAGCTTATGATAAAACAAACCCATTAGACAAGTATGATATCTCATTGGTTTCTCCATCATTTTCCTGTTTTGCTACCTATTTGGAACTGCAAAGAGGCAGAAGCAGAGGTATTCAGCAGGTTCTGACTAGTTCTGGAGAAGCAGACATTTTGAGTAGTTCGGTGGTAACCTTCCCTCAGGAGTAGGGAGGGGATGGAGATTTTACAGTATCCTTCCCCTGGAGTGGGGTGGGAATGGAGATTTTACAGTATCCTTCCCACCAAGCCACGCCAAGCCACACCACACCCACTAAGCCATTCCCACAGAACCGGTACTAATTTTTTTTTAATCCTACCACTGGGCAGAAGTGTGGACTAAGCACTAGGAAATTTAGCTGATGGGTTAGTTTGGCTTGGTGAGTCGCAAGAACTATGCATGTGTGTTCTGCACAGCCCATGAAAGATTGATCTGATAGCTTAATTCCTTTCAGATCTTGCAGGTCCTTGCCGCCAGCCTAGTTGGGACTGCTGGGAGTTTGAAGTCGAGACAACTGATGGCCAGTAGATTGCAACCTCTTGTTCTGGGACTTCCATGTTACATATTGAGACTCAGGCTCTAGCTTGAGCCACAGGAAATGTTGCAGACCAGGCCACTATCTACAAAGCAGTTACAACAACTGGCAAATGTTTTGATCCCCCAGCTGATCGTGATTTCCTTTGATAGAGTGTCTTCAGGCAAATCTCTTTCTCCCTTGGCTTTTCTCATTGGTAATGCAATGAAGATAATAATACCATGCATGTACAGTTCAAAAGCATGCGGATTAGCAAGCCAAATATTCCCAAATCTCTTTTGAAGATGAAAAGAGCCAGGTACTTTTTACATTATTATTATTATTTGTTATAATAACAAAAAAACCAGAGGAAATATGTAATTGCATTGAACATCACAGTAGGTTGCTTATGAGACAGTTCAAAGCAGAGTCCAAAATTTCTATCACCAGAGGAGGAGAAAAGGAACTTGAGCCAATGAACTCGCGTCCTCGCAGATCCCAACTTTGCAGCCTTCCCTAAATAGCAATATTTTAAAATCTGATGATGATTCTTCCCCGCTGCATAAATATATAGAACATGCCTGGATATGTATAGCAGAACAGGCTGAAGTCTTGTTTCTTTTAGGAGAGGAATGGAGAAGACATCGTCAGGAATGGGAAACCAGATTGCTCATAATGAATTCAGTTCACCACTCAGGATGAATCACTCCATAGTTCTGGAACCTCTATCCGAGCCTTCCATGATTTGATCGTAGCTTCTAGATGCAATGAACTTTAATTCCCCCTGTTTCCTGGGCAGCAAGCCAAACTTCCTGCATTAATTTAATTTTTTTAAAAAAGTGTATTTATATGCATTTTTGTGCATACTTTTCCCAGTAATTTCTTTATTATAACACGTTCCTTTCATATAACACGCATTTCCCCTTTCCATATGGACATTTTTATGTATACATTCTCCTAATACAGGTCATCCTCAACCTATGACCACAACTGAGCCCAAAATTTCTGTTGTTAAGTGAGCTTACGGTTTACGACCTTTCTCGACATAGTTGTTAGGTGAATCACTGCAGTTGTTAACTTCGTAACATGGTTGTAAAATGAATCTGGCTTCCCCATTGATTTTGCTTGATTTTGGTTGCAAAAGGCAATCACATGTACTTTGGGACACTGCAGCCATCATAAATATGAACCAGTTGCCAAGCATCTGAATTTTGATCATGTAACAGTGGGGATTTTGCAATAGCTGTAAATGTGAAAAATGGTTATGTGAGCCATGGTGACACAGTGGTTAGAGTGCAGTACTGCAGGCTACTTCTGCTGACTGCTGACTGCCTGCAAGTCTCCCCAGCTCAAGGTTGACTCAGCCTTCCATCCTTCCGAGGTGGGTAAAATGAGGACCCAGATTGTTGGAGGGAAATATACTGACTCTATAAATCATTTAGAGAGGGCTGTAAATCACCACGAAGCGGTATATAAGTCTAAGTGCTACTGCTATTTTTTCAGTGCGGTTGTAACTTCAAACAATCATGAAAAGAATGGTTGTAAATCAAGGATTACCTATAGATGTTTTGTATCAATTGTATTCATTATGAGCCCCATCACAAAATCTGAAGAAAGATAGATATGGAAGATCATGTATCAAATGTTTCTCGAACCATCTGCTGTATGTTGGGTAAAGATGGTGAGCTCCATCTTGATACTATGATCCATGGTTATCTGTAATAATTCCTTTGGTCTTCAACAACCTATGTTATAAGTGAAGAACTAAGAAAAGGCTTTGATCAAGCTAGCTAACAATCTGTGTGGTCGTAATGCAGATTTATGACATTCATTAACTACGCCTGTTAACAGAAATATTATGGTCAGGCAAACATCTCCATACAGCTGTGGAGATGCATTCCTGTAAATGCTATCAGATTAAAAATGTGTAGGAAGTTGCTCCCGAAACCTTAAAATCCTCGGATACAATCCTTTCTATTTAATTAATTGGGATAAAGAGCCAATTGGCAAATGCTGGCATTGCCGTGAGTGAAGTATGATGATGCCTAAAGAACATTTCCCCTACGTCAGTATAGTAATAATAATAATTCTAACACGAACTTGCTTTGTCATCAGTTTTTTCCCTTGCTTTGAGGTTAATATTGCTTAGATGGCCTCTCGGCCCTGCCTAGACAGAAAATAGATTTCTACCCTTCTGCTACTTTTGTCTGCCTGCTTTCTTGGGCACACACTCACCTCTTTGGGCTCACTCAGTCTAATTTCCATCTGAGGAAACAAAATCCACACAGAACAAAGAGATATATTTCTACATTATTTATTTACTTCAGCTTGTATGCCAATCCTGCTGGCCCAGCTCCGAATGGCTTATACAATTCTTCCGTACTCCATACAGATTAAAAGCATTAAAAAGCAAATATAATAGTATTCCTTATCAAAAACACCATTAATAAGCCAAGCCATGTCATCCTCACATCTTATTCCTCCCTGCTCTGTGCTCTACCAACTCTTGGGAAAGCCAGGTCATAACAGCCCTCTGGAGCAGGGGTCTCCAACCTTGGCAACTTTAAGCCTGGCAGACTTCAACTCCCAGAATTCCCCAGCCAGCAAAGCTGGAGCACTATGAATTAGGCATCATTTGTAGATGGAAAGGGCCACATTGAAAAATTAAAAGTAATCATGCGCTGCAAAGGAATATAGTAGTCCTCGACTTACAACAGTTCATTTAGTGACTGTTCAAAATTACAACGGCACTAAAAAAATACTTATGATCATTTTTTACACTTACGAACATTGCAGCATCCCTGTCATCATGTGATTAAAATTCAGATGCTTGGCAATTGATTCATATTTATAATGGTTGCAGTATCCTGGGGTCGTGTGATCCCCTTTTGCGACCTTCTGACAAGCAAACTCAACGGGGAAGCCAGATTCACTTAACAACTATATGACTAATTTAAGAACTGCAGCGAACATGGCAAGAAAGCTCGTAAAATGGTTGCAAAACTCACTTAACAAATGTCTTGCTTAGCCACAGAAATTTTGAGCTCAGTTGTGATCATAGGTTGTGGACTATCTGTATCTGGTGTGCTGATGAGGTGCTGCTGAGTTTTGCCCAAACCAGTCCCTTAGACTTTGAAGCCATGATGTTCTTCTTCTGCCTGGACCTCGTTTGCCTTCAATCTTTCCCTGGAGGATTAAGTGAAGGATGCCATATTTTTCTGTGTGTCACATCACATGTCCAAAATATTCTAACTTTCACTTTTTTATGGTTTTGATTATTTCCCTTGGCTTTCCCAGGCAGTGTATCACTTCATTTCTAATTTTGTCAACCCAACTTATACGTAACAGCCACCTATAAATAGACTAGACTAGAATTCTTTATGGCCAAGTGTGATTGGACACACAAGGAATTTGTCTCCAGTGCATCAGCTCTCAGTGTACTCACACACAACAAGAAAGTGATAGTTGTGTTGAGAAGTCCCCATCTTACCCATTTGTTGTATGTTTCATTCACTTTGATGTTGAGAAAGTAACTTTTCCCAATCTGTTCTATTGTGCTACATAAAATATTTTGGGCTAATCTCATGAAACATTGCAGCAATGTCTGTGAATGGGTCAATATCACAAGATATGGGAGCCACAGCTTTGTTATCTCAGAAAAATCCAGAATTGTTATAGTCTATAATTAGGTAACTTGCTTTTTCGTCCTCAGCCACTCTTTTTAACACCTGCATTGGCAGGTATGTGAGGAAATCCCAGTAAGGGGAAAATATTTTGTCAGATGATCCACTGTACTAGTACCCAGGTTAAAAGTCAACTCAGGAAGGTGGTACCAGTAAAGCTAAAACATACATGATGATACATGGCATCATAAAGGTGAAGAAATAAAACTTTATACTGTAACATCTCTGAATTAAAAAAGTATTTCGGTAATGCATGTCAGTTTTCTTAGTACTTTTCTATTGCTTGACCAGAAGCATCAAATGGAAGGAAACGTATTCCTTATTTAGATCGAAGATGGACTCAGATATAAACTCTTTGTGTTTCTGTTGAGAAAAAAAAACCCCTATCCCAATACTAGAAAATTCAGTCACTGTGTCTGCAATATCTATTCTTCCTTTAGCCACTGCTTTAACCAAATCCAGGATAGGCACTGTGCCTGCAGATGTGTACCTGCCTGCCAAATTCCCGGCAGCATGTGTTTTTTTGCAACATTTTTCTGACTTTACTTTTTAAAGAAAGGGCTGGGGGAAGAGAGTAGGCATGCTTCAAAAGGGCCCACTAGGCCTCACGCAAGGCCCTCTTCGTGGGAATTCTTAGAGAATACAAATAATGGGCGGAATTTGGAAGTGTGGTTACCTACTCAGAGAGAGAGGGAGAGAGAGAGAGAAAGAGAGAAAAAGAGAGAGATTGAAGTAAGCTTTGATGGTAGGCGTCCTGAGTGGTAGATTGTTGCTAGAATAAGGTGACCAGATGTCCCGCTTTTGGTGGGACAGTCCCGCTTTTCAGCAATTTGTTCTGCATCCCGTGGCGTTTTTAAAAAGTCCCGATTTTTAATTTTTTTTAAAAAAAACTCCCCTACCCTTCTGCGCATGCGCTCTCTCCCCCCTTCTGCGCATGCATGCGCTTCCCCCACGCTTCTGCACATGTGGGCGCACTTCCCCACTCCCTCTGCGCATGTGCGCTCCCCCCCTCCCCCAGTCAATGGTGTCCCACTTTACTGGCTTCGGTAAAGCGGGATATCTGGTCACTTTATGCTAGAACACTATATCAGTACTTCATATTTTGGTCAATAGGTATTTTTTTTCCACTGACAATGGTCTCCAGAGCATCCATTTTACAAACAAGCAAGCTCTCCCATAGCAGCCATTTTGTGATGTTCACAGCATGCTCTCAACATTTTTAAATATACCTATTGGACCCCAGGTTATTTGTTCCTGATCTATTTTTCATCTAACAAATTGTAGCAAACTTCAAACAGCGCCTTCCACCCTGGTTCAGGAAGGGTTTTTTGGGGGGGGGGAGGGGGAAGGAGCAAATGCCTTTTGTATCCAACAGTGCTCAAGTGAAATTTGGCACCCTGTCTCATTTCCAGCAGTAAAGATGGAATCATTTGTTGACTTTTAAGGATACCTCATTTGAGATGCCCGTTCTATGTCCAATGATAAGACTGGTTCTGCAGGAGAATTACTGTGTAATACAGGACTCTGTATCATAAAGGCTAACTGTAATCCCAGATGTCAGGTTATTTAAGTCATCAATGGTTTGGAAAATAATATCAGCCAAGAAGGCAAAAAAAAAAACCACAAAAAAAATGAACCAACCTCCTTCCAAACAATGACGACAAAATCCCACCTTGTGAGAAAGAGGAAAGATGAAAAGGAAAACATTTGGGATTTGAAAAAGATTGAACAACATAATGGAGATTAAAAAAGAAAACCAACAACAGAGAAGTAAAAGAATTCTCTCTTTCATGTCCAGAAACACAGAACAGTAATTTTTCCTGCTTGGTAGGTTTTTTTTTTCTTGCAGGAGTTTTATGAAGGTATTTAGGTCAACTGTTTAGTATGGAAAATGACTGAATGAGCCTTACCTGTTGATGAATTAAAATGCCTCGAGGGGTGGGGGCAAGGAGAATTGAAATTAGTGGGGCAAATTGATCATTTTAGGTCTAGACCTTATCCTATGGATAGCTCCCTTCCCTGCTTTGACATAGCCATGCTGAGGAACAAGGAGCATTTTGTTGTAGAAAAGAAAAGGACAAATTTTCAAGGTCAGAACAATAAATGGAGCTTTTGTAATTATGTGCATGTCCAGCCATTTAGATTACAGGTAGTCCTTGACTTACAACAGTTCAATTAGTGACCAATTGAAGTTACAACTGCACTGAAAAAAGTGACTTATTACCACAGGTGGGATTCCACCGGTTCGGACTGGTTCAGGTGAACTGGTATCTCAGACGATCAGCTGGTCAGCGAACCGGTAGTTCCGACGATCAACTGGCCCCGCCCACCCA
>JAOYMU010000192.1:58248020-58264926 GCA_025802295.1 Psammodynastes pulverulentus
CACCTAGAAGCCAAGAGGAACATACGTGCCAAATTTCAAGTTTGTAGGCTTTACAATTCTGGAGATTTTGTGATGATACGTGAGTGGTATTTCACTTTTATATAGAGAGATAAAGGGCCATGAAATGGCTTTGATGGGAATATTCAGAAGCCATTACAGAAACAATAAGGGAAGAAGGATTTCTTATGTTCTAGAAAAGGAGATAGAATTGGGAAGAAATTCCTCCCTGGCTCAGTGAGAATAAGAGGAAAGGGTAAAATACAAGCTGACTTGCAGGATTCTATTATTGCAGCCTATCTCAATAAAATATAGATCTAATTTTCCTGTGTAGTTGGTTTCCTGATTTGCTACCTCACAGGGCATTGACAATTTAGTGTTGATCTCCGCTTCCACCCAGGTACCTCACAACTGAGGTTTGCGAGGGACGAGGGGAAAAGGATTTTTTGGGTTTGCTTGTCTTAAACCAAGATTGTGGTTGTGATCAGTAACTGCAGCTGCCATTTTGTTTTGGATTTTTTTACTCTGGTCTTCCATCTTGTTCCTTAGAGGGTACGTGGGCTACAAATGGAAAAATAAGAATGCTAAAATAAATAATGATTAAAATATAAGCAAATATCCAGTACCTATACCAAAGGCTCTTATCATCTTCAGAGTTCCACTCTGTCCTTCTAAAATCCTGATTGCCATTGACTTAGTTCATTGCTGCATTAAAAATTCAAGGTTCTTGTTAATCCTAATGATCCTGGCTTTTTTTTATATTTTAATTCTGTCTTCCCCTCCCCGCCAAAACACTTCTATTTATTTCCAGAGTGCATTTCAGTTCTACCCAAGGACACCTTGTGGAATATGCTTATCATCCTGATAAATGTTTCTTTCCTTGTTGAAAATTATTCAAGCTAGAGAGGAACCAATGGCCTGAGCCTTTGCTAAAGCGTGTATCCAAGTCAAGTTTGGGTTTAATCACTTATCGATTCATAACAGGATTCTCTACATTGCTTTCTAAAGCAGATTCAGTCCTGGGAAGTGGGGGGAGGGAAGGAAAGAAAAATATCCAAGCTATCGCCCTAATGGCAAAGTCATTTGCGGTGATCAGCTACCATTCATACCGGCCTGATGAAAAATGGCTTATAAGCTCTGATTTCTGCAAGAAGATAGAGTACCCATAGTTACATTTTGACATGCAGGGAAAAATGGCATGCAATTATGATTTCCTAAATGGAACAACTCTGTATCACTGAAAGAAGATATTTAACCCTTTGGCACGGTTTCTGCTATTGTGCTACATCGGCTCGGATAGAATTATGTCTGAAATCCCTAGCAGAACTGAATTCAAATTTGTGACGGCACCCCATAGAATGCAAAGCTGGATTTGCCAATGTGCCTGTTTCAGCCAGATTCCACCCCAGGCCCCAGCTCAATTCCCTGGGTTCATATTTATTTATTCATTCCATTTGCATTTGGTCGTTAAAATATTTGGGGCGGCTGACATTTGGGGAAAATGTCACCCCCAGGTAAATGGTTAACATCTACAATATAAAGTGCAGTTAACTAAAACTAAGGCATAAAATACCTCATCCAGCTTTTTACTACAGAACTGATCCCAAAGGTGATGTCAAAAACACCGTAGCAGTAACAAGTACATACGTCTTGTGGAGTTCATTAGGTCTTTTTTTTTTTTCCCCAAGTAAGAGAATTTAAGATTGGCCTTTCAATTTTTTATTTCTCCAGTTTGCAACTGCAGGAAAATATTAGTCTATGGAAATCAGTCACCGATGAAGACATCAGAACCGTGGTTTTTTTTCCCAAAGAAACAACTATAAATGCTTCATAGTTCATCTGCAAAACTGATTTTGAATGTTCAGGTTTGGGAACGCAAGATCGGTTAGTTTATAGCAGGGGTGTCAAACTCGCGGCCCCTTGGGCCAGATGCATCACACGCTAGCCACGCCAGAGGTGGTATTCAGCCAGTTCTGACAGGTTCTGGAGAACCGGTAGCGGAAATTCCGAGTAGTTCAGAGAACCGGTAAATACCACTTCTGATTGGCCCTGAGCCATACCATGCCCACCAAGCCACGCCCACAGAACCGGTAGTAAAAAAAAATGAATACCATCACTGATTGGAACCCAGACCTAGAATGTATTGTAAACCAGACCTAGAACCTTTCCCTTTTGGAGTATATGGGATAATAGCTTTTGGAACAGAAGTTTCACAAATAACCCAGTGTCATTTAGTCCTCTAGAGATAATAACCAGCACCTTGAATTGCACTATAAATCTATTGGGAAACCATGCTGCTCACAGGGTGTACAAGAGACACCCACAACTACTTGGTTGCTACACTTTGGACCAATTGAAGCTTTCCGATGGTCTTCAAGGGCAGCCCAATCTAGAGTGCATTTTAGTAGTTCAGTCAGGAGATAGGAAGCCATGAGAGATGGTGAACATAGCCCTCAGATCCAGGAACATATGCAATTGGGCACAATATTTCTCCAATCACCAATTGGGCTTGCTGAGTCTGCCCACTGTAGCATCTGAGTTAACAGCGCCATACGTGTTATAACTGGATACTGAAGCAGATCAAACATGATACACTTTTATGCATTGTTATTGTAATAAGATACTTGCAGAACAAGGAGCTCTAGATGACTCAAAGAACTTAGTCGTGATTCTATCAATAATCCTTGCAATCTATAATACATACTTTATATTATTTACATAGCAACCTTCATTTGTTTGGAATCTTAAGAGTGATGATGCCATTTTAGCTCCATGAGGCAATCAGATTTCAGTATGCAAACAATCCAGGATTCAATTTTTGTATCCATAATTAAAAAATATATATCTGGCAGTAGTAAGAAAGCTCTCTTTTCATTGAATTTTCTGATATGCCCCTCTTACCATTCTGATAGTAAAAGACAACTTTATATTGATCAATATGTAGACAGTACTATGTGAATAATACATAATCCTGAAGATTTGGTTGATAGATCAAGAAAGGCAGATTGGTCTAATGATTGAATTCTAGTCATGCCTTAGGCATAAATACTGACAGGGTGACTTTGGGCTAGTCAAACTCTCTTAGCCCAACTCAGCTTACATGTTTTAGGGAGAAAGGATTATTAGGTATGTTCTCTGCTCTACATGTTATCCTAAGGTATAATATTTTCCAAATTTCTACAAAAAAGTACATTTTTTTGCATGTGCAAAAAAAAAGAACTGGGAAGAAGTTACAAAAATTAACTGTTTTTAGTCTGAAATATACTGCTTTTCTTGTTTTCTTAATGCACTACAATTAATACACTGAAGCTACACAGCATGCAGATGATAATAAACAACAGAAGAAATAATTGGTACTTTTTATTAGAAAGTTCATTTGAAGTTGAAAAAAAGTGCATGATTAATTAAGCAGAGAAGATTTTCACACTATAAAAGTCTGTTGACATATATTTAAAAGTCATCTGCTTATAGGATCATTTACAACCCAAAATGGATGAAAGCTCATACTAAGATATTCCGCTTTTGGCATTCAGATGCTGAATATTACTTTTGACCCAGAAGTCTTATTATGTGGGATGAGAGAAAAAAGATGGTTTATAAATGAAAGATAACCTGTGCTGAGTTTAGATAAAACCTCTGAGGCACATGTTCAGTTCCCGAAATTTGCTTGCTTTCAATTCTGTTTTTTTAAATAAACCAGATACATAATTATCTATCTAATTAACATTACCACAGAATGAAAGTATTTTGTTAATCTGAAATAGTTAAAGTTCACTAGGGCTATCCTTGCATGGTGTGGAATATCACCATTTTGACAGTTTGCCAATAAGTAAATTATTTCTCAGTTGTTTATAGTTGGAGACCACCGAACAACGTATCAATTGGCTTTCTGGGCAGGAAGCATACTTGGATGCAACTTGTCATTCAGGGTTTGAGTGTTGCCAATTGGAACCATCAAGGATATTGGACAGCAGAAGAATGTAACTCCATCTCTCCAGCGTTTGTCTTGGCACCAACTATTTGCTTGTTAGATTTATACTTCTCTCCCCCCTCCCCAAAAGCTCAAAGTGGTACATCCCCTTCAAATTTCAGCTTTAACAACATTTCTACGGTTGGTTTTGGAGGATGAGTAACCCTAAGTCACCTAATAAGCCTCCATGGGTGAAGAAGATGGGTTAGGACCAGAAAAGCTTAAAACCATTTCATCATACAAATGGTATTTTTTTCTTTTGAATGGTTAATTTTTATTGAGCTAAACAAAAAGTAGTCAGGGCAGACTGTTCCCAGCCTTAGGAACTATTCCAAGAGAGAACCCTCTTTGGCCCAGATCCTATTTCTGACCTGCGTGTTTCAAGTCTACAGAGGAATTTCCTGAACTTGAAAAGTAAACATCCCTATTTCTATACATTTTCACGAACTATTACATTAAAAAAAAAGAAGATAGAAAATATTGTACTTTTGGCTCTTCTCTGCCTATCAATTGCACTGATTAACCTTTTGATGCATTAATTTTTTCTATATGTGCCAATCAGTTTTATTTTGTACAATCTATACCCAGATAATCAATTAAGTTGTAGTTTCTGAAGTAAATGTATTCTGATCATGCTTAGCACACTTTTCTTCTTTATTAATAGATCCATCACTTCTAACCCTGATCCTTTCCATAACTGGGAATGAGTGTGTCTTGGTTTAAATTACTCTTTTTATATAACAGATTGTTGTTATCTGCTGCTTTATTTTCAAAATCTTGGCTAATAATTCCTGGCACTGCACATACATGATCCTGGCATCATTCTGGATTATTGCTATGGCAATTCTACATTGGCTTGACTTTTCTGTTGGTGCAAAATCAAGTTCCTTGGCTATTGTCTGGCACTCAGATATTAGTACACTCTCATTTCACTGAGTTGTCAATTGATTTTCAGACTTGACTGAAACCTCTGACTCCCAATCTCTTCATTTAAGAGAACATTATGTTGTGAGTGACTAAATTTTTGCAAACCACCATGTAAGCAAGATGTTTTCTACAAGTACAAAGATTGTGCAGTAGAGTGAGTCTGTTGGGAGTAGTGATTTATGTTGAAGGAGGTGGCCCAGGGGTGTCTATTTCTTTTTAAAAGTTTTTTGTTTTTAGATTTCAGTTACTTTCTCTGGTTCTTTTCTAAATAAGAAAGAAACAATAGCAGTTCCCTTCTGCAAGAGAAGGCAGCCATTTCCATTTCCTCCTTACTTTTACTTTTAGAATAGGTGACATACTCTTATTCATTGCATATAAGGATCCTCTTCTTCTCCTCTGGAAAACAGAGGTGACAATTAAAAGTTGTATGGTCACCTGATAATCCCCATAATAACATAAAGTAGAAAGAAAACTCACTCCATGCTTTTAACTGAGTTATATTAGAGTCTTTTGGGGGAGCCAGCTTCCATTTCTTTTCTCTAATAATTCCATTTTATACATAGGAAAAATAAAGGATGTCATGACATGGTTGATGTAAATTACATACTTGCATTGTTTATGTGATGACATCATGTGCACATGATGTCATTTCTTCCTGGAGATATCCATGTGTAGAACAGCTATTGGCTGTTGTCAACAATCATTGTAATGTATTTATTTTAATAATCACTGCCCATCTTGCAAGAAGGATACAAAGATTTTGCTTCCTGGATATATTTGGGGAGTATGGAGATTCTCAATCATCCAGGTTATGGTTTTTCCAAAGGTGCTTTTCCAAAAGGCAACTGGACTTTCCTGGTTTTCCATAAAAACATTTCATTTCTCATACAAGAAGCTTCTTCAGTTCTTCTCAAGACAAGATTTCAGTAGGATATTGCCACAGTGGAAAAAACGCTATCAGGGCAATTGGAATTTTCAGTGCTTCCTGCCTATTGTTGGATCCTGCAGAAAGATGCATCAGACACTATGTCAGAATCTTTATGTACTTAAATACATTATAGTCATTAAAAGTTAATTTTAAATTTCTCATGATAAAGTCATTCTGAAATTATACTTCTATTCTGTTTGAAGGGGTCAATCATAAGCCACCAAATGTTTTTCAGTGTTATCTGTGCTTCAAGTAATTTTGAGAGTGATGATAAATATAAAAATTATGACATTTCTTGTTAACAGAAATGAAAAAAATACTACCCCTTCATCAATTGTGATATCACATCTTCAGAAGCAGGAGAAACAGCCTACATGCGATCATCACCCACTAAATTTTGTAAGATGGATGCACTGAATTGAATAATGAACAAATAACTATTGTTCCAGTTCTCCAATGGGTTGTGGGTTGCATTCATAGAAATAGACTTTGGTGTTACACTGTTTTGCTAATTAATATGCTTAATCCCCACCCCCCTCCAATATCTTGGTCAGTGTGTACACTAGAAACTGTATATATGTATACATATATACAGGGCTTTTCTTCAGCGCCGAAAGGTGCCGGAACGCGCCCCCCGTCGCGCGCTAAAAAACCCCGGAAGTGATAGCGCGCGATTGGTCGAGACGCGTCACGTGACGCGGACTCGGAAAAGGTGCCGGAACGCAGTACCGCTGAGTTCCGGCCGAAAAAAAGCCCTGCATATATACATGTATATATCTTATGAGGAAAATCTATCTCATTGAATGTATCAATCACTTGCTGAAATGGTTGTGGGATCACAAAAATGAAGCTTCAGGATGCAGAAAACCCCACATACGATATGGATTTTCTTGGAATCCATGAAGGAAGCACATGTTTGCTACTTTGATAAATCATGGATTTTTTTTAATAGGCAGGTGCATTGGGAATCTGCATTTGTAGGCAACTTTCAGTGGGAATCTGCATTATGTGATCCACTTTTGTATGTAGGCTGATTCTGTTAACCCTTCCACATATGGCTGAGGCTACAAAAGCAGGTGCTCCTTATGAATGCCAACTTTGCATTCCAGGAGCAGGGGTGAGTTGCTGGGAGTTTGCAGGGGTTCAGGAGAGCCCCCAGTTAAGATTCTGTGCAGTTCGGAGAACCCCTAAATCCCATTCCTGGCTGGCCCCACCCACTCTGTCCTGCCCCTCCCAGGAATCCCCATGCAGCCCATTTTGGATGCAGGTAAGTGCATGGTGCACACAGAGGCTTGGGGAGGGTGAAAAACAGGTCTCCTGGAGACTCCGGAAGGCTGGAACCCCCCCTCCATGGTGCAGGAGGCCAAATAGACCGTGCCCACCATGACCACGCCCACACAGCAACAGGACAGAGAACCCCTTGCTAAAAATTTTGAAGCCCACCCCTGTCCAGGAGTTGCATACAATCTACATAAGGTAAAAATACCTTGCACACACTGTAAACATTTGCACAACCCTAGCATCTTTCTGAAATATAAGATTTCTAGGTGCACAAATAAGAGATCTTGTTAATGTTATGAACCTGAAGTTCTACAATTTTCAAAAGTGGTGCTATGCTAAAGTGACATGCTATTGCTTCATACTGCAGTTTTCCATAACTAGAATAGTTAACTTGACAGACAGAATGTAGAAAGGCATAAACAAGGAGACCCCATGGCTGAAAATGGTATAACACTAGAAATTTTCACAATAATTTAATTGAATGTGTCAGTTGCCTCTGAATTCAGGTCTTGAATTTGTCCGCAACTAAATACTCAGAGTCTCATTCCCGCATACGAAATATATGCATAAGGATCTGGGCATTTGGTACCTGTAAAAAGTGGCTTGTCAATGACCAAATAATATATTTTTCATGCCATGAAACCTAATTCTCAACTATTATTTTTGCTTTTATTATTGTTATTATTCAAATAACGCTCTCTTCTGTTTTTTTTTTTACAATGAAAAAGAAGGCTGAATTTAAGTTATGCTGCTGGCTAAAAAACCATGGGATTTTAGAATTACTCCTTCATTCATTTCAAACCAAAGAGAGGATTAGAAACAGTTTAAAAGCATTAACATTTCAACTTTATTCCTCGGAGACTCTGGTAAATACCCAGAAGTCTGTGAAAACAGTCCAGGTTCTGTTCCATTTCAAAAAGGTTCCTGAACCTTCGGTATTTTTCCTCATCTTAATTTTCCTCAGTGATGTTTGCTGCATATGAAAGAATCCCTCATGGGTTCTCTTCCTCCCTAGCATTTCATAAGAATTAAAGCAGATTGCAAGAAGCAAGACTAGTTAGAAGTAAGTTCCGTCTCCTTCTTAGAAGAAGTCAAAAGTAGAAATAAGTTCCATCTGCATTTTGGGGGTTAGGAAGCTGAGTTCTCCATTATCTCTCACACACATAGGAAACACATTAAAAAGGAAAATTATGCAGTAAAACATAAATTATGTAGATGACGGGAAGTCTATGTTGAATATGATATGCTGGGTATCCCTAAGGGCTCATTGCGTCCTCTGGGTAACTTCTGAAGCATCTGAACATTCAGAGGAAAGCAAATTAATTGTATTTTTTTAGTGCAGAAAAAAACCCCCTGATAACATGTTGTATGCTATAATGGAAGTTTACTACTTTATTAAATAGACCAAAGTATAAAACATAATTAGGAATAACTAGAGAGAAATGTTTAGTCTCTCTTGATAGGAATGGGTGTTATGCTTGTTCCCAATCACGGGAGTTCTTATTAATTACGAAGTTATTTTATTATACTGTTTTAAATTCATTACTGTTTTGGAGATCTGTATAATGCTTAAGTTTTTATATGATTGAGTGGCATGCAACTCTAGTACATAAATAGTAATCTAGATATAGCATGAACACTCTACATAATAGTGAAATGTTGTTCAGTTTGTTAATGGTTGATTAGACTGTTAATTCAGAATTGTGTTTCTCTCTAACAACAAAACCAGTAAATCCTAATACAATATCTAGTTGCCTATGTTTATTATGTACTTGGGTTAACCAACATTATCTTACTTTAAATGACTATATTTTAATTTTGGTCAATAATATAATAAAAGTTTATCGGAATGCATTCTTCATAGAATAAAATTAGGTCCTGAACAGTGGTGGGATTCAACAGATTCGCACCTATTCGCGAGAACTGGTTGTTAACTTTCTAAGCAGTTCGGAGAACTGGTTGTTGGAAGAAATTTCCTTTTAGTTTTTTTCCACTTTACAGGGCTAATCCTGTAAGGCAGGCAGGAAGGAAACTTTCTGCTGTTGTTTTTAGCCTAATCTTTATTGCCCTGCTTACAGAAAATGGCTCTTAGTTAACCCATATAACAGCTCAAGGTTCTTGGCAGTACGCCCAGACTTACTGTCGCCTGAGCTCCACCCAGTCACATGATTACCAAGCCACGCCTACCCAGCTGGTCATTAGGCCAAAGAACCGGTTGTTAAATTATTTGAATCCCACCTACTGACTTGACTGCTTATCCTTGATTTGTGCTGTGTGTTTTTCTCAATCGATAGTTATAATTTATTACTATTTGTCAATTCTTGTATATTCTTTAATAGTAATGAGTGGAATTTTGTAGATGAAAGCCACAAGATCTGGAAGCTGTTCAGATCTGGAATGGAGCAGAACAGATTTCAGTTCAATCCTAATAAGATTGAGTGACTGTTTGAACACATTGGGTTGGAGAAATCACCATCTTTGGACTTGGATGGGGATGCATTCCTCCAATCAAGACTGGTGTGCAACTTGGGTGCCCTTCTAGACTTGCACCTAGTAGCTCTGGCCAGGAGTGCCTTTACAAAGGTTCATCTTGTGCACCAGTTATACTAGTTCTTGAATTGGGAGGCCCTTCAGACAGTCACTTATACCCTGGTGAGTCTCACAATTGGATTATTGCAATGCATGCTATGTAGGACTGTCCTTGAAGACCAATGATAAGTTACAGCTGCTTCAACATTCACCAACATGAGCTATAACAGGCATCTCTCAGTATCCCCATGCATCACAATTGCTACCCAATTGTGCTGCATTGGGTTCCAGTTGAATTCCAAATGCAATTCCAGATGCTGGTTATTATTATTTCCTCTGATGCTATGTACTGCATAGTGTAAGACCTGTATATCTGAGACACTACTTGTCTCTAGCTATATCTGCCTACCCAATGCATTGAGCAGCAATGGTGCAGTGGTTAGAGAGCAGTACTGCAGGCTACTTCTGCTGACTGCCAGCTGACTGCAATTTGGCAGTTCAAATCTCACCAAGCTCAAGGTTGACTCAGCCTTCCATCCTTCTGAGGTGGGTAAAATGAGGACCCAGATTATTGGGGGCAATAGGCTGACTCTGTAAACTCTGTAGAGGACTGTAAAGCACTGTGAAGCGGTATATAAGTCTAAGTGCTGTTGCTACTGCTACCTGCTTTGCTTGCTAGTTTTCAACTAAATGCTGTTGGACTGCATTAGCTACAACACCAGTTAGCAATTGAAAGTTATTGGTAGCCAGATAATTGGCCTATAGTTGCCTGGGGCTGCCTGTTTTGTTGGATCTTTCATTGTTAGGTAGGTTTTTTCCCCCAGATGTTAATCAATCTTTGATTTCACTTCCTTGCAGTAGCTGAAACTACTTGGCAATGAGTGGGGTTTGAAGTTTCATCCCAAAACCCTGCAGTTTGTCTTTACTTAGGCTGAGCAATTCTTGATCCTCTTTGTCCCCTTCTCCATCATTTCTGCTGTTACTACAAATTCTTTCATGTCTACTTTATTTTTTTTTCCCTTTTCCAAGCTGCATTCTTGTTGTATTTCTTTGGGTTGTCCCTTAGCTGCACCCAGAACTGTACTGTTTTTTTCTTTGTCAGGTGCCGACCGGTTCATTGCTGTCTCTCCACTGATGAATTGGTAGAAACATTTTTTGATTGGAGATTCTGCTTGTAGACTACAATTTGAGCTTCATTTCCGCTGATTTTCTTGGCTATGGTTATTATTTGCTGATTTATTATTTCTAGTGCTTCCTTGATCTTCCTTGTTTCTAGATGACATTTCTTGATCAGGCATTCTTTGATCTTGTTCTTCAGCTTCTTGTCTTTTGTCTGTTTTAGCATGCTTGCATCTGATCTTAGCAAACTGATCATATTTTCCAACCTAATCTGCCATTTTGGTGATGCAACTGTTTGTTTGTTTTATTGTTGTTGTATCCAAGATCTTGAGTTATAACTGCAACTGTGCGGTATATTACTTGGTTTATTTCGTGCAGTGAACTGGTGCCTATATTATTATTATTTAAATATTATTATTAAATTTATATGCCATCCAAAGTTTGTAGTTATCTCATTGTTTCAGTTTGTACCTGCCTCACCTTTATTTTTGTATAAGGAGAATAAAATGAATCTTACTATAATGATTTATATAATAATCCTTACAGAATCCAGCCATCCTTAGTTGATTTCAAAAAGATGCATACTTAATGTTAAATATTTTCTTCTATCACCACTGAGTAAACTTAATTCTGATGTTTCTTGGACACAACTATACAGTCTTCTTGGCGAAAATACTTTGAAAATAGCTGACCATTGCTTTTTCTCTTAAGATTGGTTAGCAGGAAAAAAGCCAAAAGTGAAGGATTACAGATCTGTAATGGAACCAGCACTTTTAAACTTGTTCTTTAATATATATTTTTTTAATTTAGGAGTAAGCAGATGATCCTGGGCCATTAAAAAGAGTTTGAAACATCTGGGCTTTTTAGCCTGAAAAACAAAAAGTGATTGAAGAGGAATGACTGAAGTGTATTAAATTGTGTACTGTAGAGCCAGTGTGAAAAAGGAGTGTGAAAAAAGAAATATTTTTCTCCCTTTTTGAAAACACTAGGATCAGACATGATCCAATGAAGCTGGTTGGATGGAGATTTAAAACAAATAAACAAAGACACATCTTCTCAAAGTACCTAATAACGTGAAATTCATGCACAAAGCACAACTTTAAAAATAGATTGAATAAATTGATTGATAACGTGCAGTGGTGGTTTCCTACTGGTGTTGCCACCAGTTTGTTGAGTGTGCATGCTCCCTCTTCCCTTCCACACATGCACGGGCCTACTGGTGCACACCTACTGCGCATGTGCACGCCGATTAGCAGAGAGGACTCTTTGATCTTCTCAGCTGATCGGCTCAGGTTTTTTAGCTATCCGTTCGGCAGATCTGGCAGCTTTTTTTGATGCCGGTTCACCCGAACCAGTGCAAACTGGTAGAATACCACCTCTGAAGGATTAGCATCAGCTTTGGTTGGGGGCAGGGTGTCAATAAACCAGGAGCAGGTGAACAACAGAAGGTGTATCTCCAGCTGCTTCTTCCAAACTATTTAGTAATATATTGCCAGCAACTGTGAGAAGCAAAATGGCAAACCAACCTGGACTTTAACCCGAGCCAGAGCACTATTCTTATGCCCTTTGAAGATGACCAGGCTGAGCTTGATGGAGGGGTCAAATGCATCATCAGTCTTGAGCCCTTTGTGTCCACAAGAAATCTAAGTCTGGCCCACCTTGAATTTGGTTGACTCTTATCTACCATCAATTTGCTTTGACTGTTAGTAGGTCAGATTCTTGTAGAGAGCTTAAGTTTGCAATAATCTTTTATATTCATTTGAGCTGCCTGGATTCTTGATTTCCCACTCTTGACACTTCTTTTGGTACATACATCTAGTTGAGCCTCTCCATCAAATGTAGCATTCTAAAGTAACAGGTAAATGGAGCCTTACGGTACTCGGACTTTTGAGTGTTCAACATATGATCAAGATATGGGAAATTATCTGATGGTATTTTCTCCACCCATCCCCTCTGGGAATCAAAGAATTAAAATTTCAACACTTGGAGTGACGGGTGGATGATTTCTAAACAAACTTGGCTTCTCCAAAATGGCCTCAGGTGACCAGAAAATGTAAAATCATGTGGTTCAAGAACAAGTTTATTAAGAAATGAAGTGAGGAAGAAAACCTTCCCTAGGAAAGATAATAAAACAAGGAAGCCAATATATATGCAAACTTCATCCTTTGTGAACTCTAAATTACCACAGGGCAGCATAAAAGGAAAGGAAAGATCCTAGCAGGACTGAGAGGCTGTAGATTCAAGGGACCTTCAATTTTGGAGATTTCTTAAAATTGATGGGATTGCATTTCCACAGACAGACCTTCAATGTAAATTGAAGTCTTCCTGGGCTTGCGCCTTGCGGGAAATGGCATCCATAACCTGGAGTGCTTTTGCCCAGTACCTTGCTGTGTGTGGCCACTTATGCTCTACTCAAGGCACTCATGCCTTTGTCCCCTCAAGTTGGGATTATTGCAAGCTGCTCTACATTGAAGATCACTCGGGAGGTACATCTGGTCCAGAATGCAGCAGGGGTTCATTCATTCATTCATTTTTATGGCTGCCTATCTCAGTCAATGACTCTTGGTGGTTTACAGTTCAAAAATGGTACAATGCAGCTTTTTCAGCAAGGTAAACTCAAGATAAACCGCACCAAACTCCAAAAACTTTAACCTTAGATTGTCTACTATTGACCTCACCCCTTTCTTAAGAGGTCTGTAAGGGGCATGCATAAGCGCATAAGTGCACCAACGTGCCTACCACCCCCTGTCCTAATGTTCTCTCTTATTTTCTCTCTTATATTCATTTTATATATTCATAATTATGTTTATACTTATATGTATTATCCAATGTGTGCTTGACAAAACAAACAAACAAATAAACAAACAAGCCCTAAGGGCAGGGTGATTGGTGATCCTCACTGCCACTTGATTTTAATGGTGTTTTCCTTTCCCAATACAGTAGTTTAATATGCTTTTTATTTTGGGCTTTGTGCGCCCTTTACCCTTTTAATGCTTGTGCACCACCTAGGATCACTTTGGCAACTGCAGTGACTTATAGAAGGGAGGGAGGGTTCCTAGTGTGTTTGTATAGCATAGCATTAGCTCCAATTATTTGGTTAGAAATGTTTTTATGTAGGGGGGATAGAAGGAAGAGATAGGAAAGGGTTATTGACAGTAGAAGTACAAGTGAGGAGGAGGAGAGAGAGGAGGAGGAGAAGAAGGAATTTGAAAATGAGAGTAGGATCTGGACAATTTGCTGCAATGGAGAAAACTGTAATGGAGGTTGGATGCAAGAAAAGTGGAGGAAACAAAAGAGGGAAGAAGAAACCTGCTGCACAGAGACTGGCATTTGCTTTTCTACCCGTCGCAAGGCTGCCGAAAGATCTGCCAGCTGCACACTGGAGCAGAAAGAGCTGCTCATGCCTCCAGGAAGGTGGATCACCAGAGGGCATAGAAGGTGAGTCAGAGCCAGTGACTGTGAAGGATGCCAATGAAGGATGGGACACAAAAGCCAAGCCCTGAGCTTTAGGGGGACTGGTTTAATCATGGGCACCATACAAAATCCTCCCCAATTCTACAAATAAACACACTCCATGAAGCTCAGCTCGTCAGAAAATGCTGCAGCTACACTGACGATCAGACAGGGAGAACCCTACTCGCAATGATGTCATACTGTAGGAAGTTTCCAGGCCCAATTCAAAATGCTGTTTGTTAACTGTAATGTAGAGAACCATAAAGTTGACCATGGAGAAACTATGCAGTGGGAATGGGGTGGGGGGAGCAGCAACATATCTAACAAGCATAATTTAAACCCGAGGAAACAAAAAAAACCCCCCAGATTAGCTTTACCTGGGGTATAAGCTGCAGGAGAAGGGAAAATGCAGCCAGGTTTTCAAGACTGCATTAATATAACCTAAATCAATAGAGTCCCAGTCAAACATGTAGTAGAATCAATTTCCTGGTCTTGGCCCACCTTGAAAGGCTTACATTTAAAGTTCTAGATGAAACAAAACTAACTCAAATTCCCACCCCAAAATTGTCAAACAGCCTAAGAATGAGATCAAAAAATAGGGGGAAATGACCCTTAGGAAATGTCAGTTAGGTTGTGTCAGTGATGGTCAACGATCCCAGTCCTAGATCCATACACTAATTCACGAGTGAAGGAAAATATACGTGTCCCAGGACAATGTTACAGGATCCAATCTGAATTGGTCGCTGGGACCAAAGGTTTATTTTTCCAAGCTTTTGAGCTCATGCCTGAAATATTCTGGAGAGGGAGAAGTTCTCCGGTGATGCCCAAGCCCCAAATCTTGGAAGAATAAACCTTTGGTCCCAGTGACTGACTCAGATTGGATCCTATGATTAATTCAACACATAAGTAACTAATACACACTGGTAATGCCTGAACAAGATTAATACTTCTGTAGAAAAGAAGCACTTTGCATTTATTTTATATTTTATATTTTATATACACATCTTGTAAGTATATGAAATACTAGCAGGGTACCCCGTGCTTCGCTACGAAACTATGTGATCAGGCACGTTTTTGGGGAGGGAAATAAGGGAAAAAAATTCTGCCTCTGCCTACCTGCATCCATCGGTATTCATCTGGCTAGTGTTGTGTCAGCGTGTGAGAGAATTGAGGGCTGTTTGGAAAGTGAAACAGTATTTGCTGTGTGAGCAAGAAGGAGACAGCAAGGAGCCTGGGTGTGGCTTAGCTCAACTGCAGTTAATAATAATTTAGGAAATGTAAGAAATATATTCTGATGGTCATTTAGAAAAATCCTTTCTCAGCAAGCACCTAGAAGCCAAGAGGAACACATGTGCCAAATTTCAAGTTTGTAGGCTTTACGGTTCTGGAGAATTCGTGATGATGCGTGAGTGGTATTTCGCTTTTATATATATAAAATATAGAAAGCCAGTGTTTTAGATATTAGATATGGATTGGAAGACCTACATTCAAATTTACCTTCAGCCATGGAAACTTTGGTTAGGGTCACTCCCTCAGCCTATCTCAGTAGGTTGTTCATGTGAAACACTTGGTGCAAAGGTGAGATATGATTTATCCAATGAATTTATCCATTGATTTCAAATAAAGTACTCATTTCCATGCCTTTCTATGATGCTTAAAGCCACCGTTAAAACCATTGTCCACCATTAGTCAAATCCATCCAGGAACATTCAATAAATTTGTCGGCATTAATCACACTACAGTAGACACAACAATTCATGCAGGAAGGGAACGGTTATTTTATATTATAGGTTTTGATTATAGCTGGTGTTCAGCTTTACTTAAATATCTAGTTATTTAACAGCTGGTGTGAGTCAGCCGGATAGAGGATTAGTTTTTTTTTTAGTTGTTGGGGTTTTTTTAATTGTGGTTTTTAAAAATGCTTTAATCATGAGGAGAACAAGTTTGGTCACATCAAATAATTTTGGTTCTCCCAAATCTGTTGAACACTGAACCATTGCTTAGAGTTCTGACAAGCAAAATGCCCAGTACAGTTCATCATTGAGAAAAGCCCTTTTAAATGTCTTGTCCAGAGATGAAATTGACCTTTAAAGAACAGACCTTGATTCATAAGTGATTACTAAAAAAAAAACTCTGGCTACTTTCTTCTTGTATTGCTTATCTTGAGCATCATGATAATTTATCTGTTTCCCCTACAACCCTACAACCCAAACAGAACTCTCTAATTTATTATACTGACTTCTGGGTTTGTTAGGCACTAGAAATCTCCTATTAGATGGTGACGATGATGATAAAGATGGTGATGATATTTAGGATGTTCATATTTAGGATGTCCAGAATCAATTTTGCTTCTCTGAAGCCAGTAGGATTCAGAGAATAATAACATAGAATAATAGAGTTGGAAGGGACCTCAGAGGTCTTCCAGTCCAGGGGTCTCCAACCCTTCAGACCTCAGGGACCACCAAATTCATAATTTTAAATCCTGTGGACCACTAATAGGAATCTAGCGTGCCGCTCACTGAAGCGCCTGGACTCGCAGTGACAGGATGAGGACCTTCAGGCACTTAGCTTGGCCACCTGTTTCTGCAACCTTAAACACTTAAAGACCCATTTGGACCCGTTTCCCACAGAAAACAAAATACCAGGATCTCTCATCTCTCTCTCATCTATCTCTTTCTCTCTCATCTCTCTCTGTATTTCTC
>JAOYMU010000192.1:58475477-58491684 GCA_025802295.1 Psammodynastes pulverulentus
AGAAGCAAAGTCAATGAGGAAACCAGATTCACTTAACAACTGTGTTACTAATATAACAACTACAGTGATTCACTTAACAAACATGGCAAGAAAAGTTGTAAATGGGGCAAAACTCACTTAACCAATTTCTCAACATAAATTTGGAGCTCAATTGAGGTGATAGGTACTCACTTTTAAGCAAAATGACATGGGAGAGCAAGATATATTCATTTCAAATATTAGTAGACTCATCTAGTTTTGACGTATATAGAATATCCAAATAGAAAATAAAGTTACAAGCCAATGTGGCAAACGAGCAATATGGGGATAAAAAAGAAGTTTAGTCAACCTTTTCTTCTCCAAATACAAAGTTTGATTATTACTATTTTTAAGACAGGTAGCTGCTTCATAACCTTTCATTCTGAGATTGGAATAATCCAGAATTTTCTCTTGTTTTCTACTCCGAAGTAATATTGCTTTACATGACGTTCATTAAGCCCTTCTTGGGATAGGAATGTAAAGTCTGAACTGGATGGGAAGCAAATAAATCTGTTTTGTTATTGTTGCTCCTTATACAAAACGTATCAAAATGATCCAGTATTGGAATACTAAGAAAGCCCCAATTTGGGGTCATCCAAATGTTGGACATTTTATGTGATTTCTAGTCAGCAAGATAACAGTAATGCTGGCTAGGGCAGATGGGCTATAGCAAAACACGTCTGGAGGATGCTAGGTTGGGAAAAGCTTAAACTACGTGGGATAAGATTTTTGATTTTATTTTTGCGGAAAAGTCCACACTGAAGGGGCTTTCTCGCTGTGAACGTAACCCACGAGGACGTCTCGGACACAATGCAATCTTGCAGAAAGGGAAAGCAATCAGTTACATGGCAGTGAAATAAGTGGAAGAAGGGAAGAAGATGGGGGAAACCAAGGAAGTAATTCAAAATGAAAGCATCTTGCCGAACGGCTTGGGAATTGTGAAGTGCAGAAGGCTAAACATGTTGCTCTGCGTAATCTGAATATCTAACATGGGAGGAAGCAAAAGTTATTTGCACACCTGCCATAGGATGGAATTCATACCTGACTTTCTCTTCGCATAACCGTGAAATAAACATCCCCAATGCAAGGCTCATGTGGATTTGAACAGCCTGAGACTCATCTGCATTTGGTTTCCCAGGTAACATGGCAATCAGTAAATTCAGGACTTCCTCAACCCTTTCCTTGTAGGATACAATAAAAACCGGCACCAAGAGAGACAAAGAGGTTGCCGCGCAGGAACGAGCAATAGCACTTGCGGTATTTTCACCCGAGTAGGATTTCTAGGAGACAAAAGAAAAGTCCCAAAGGTTCTTAGTTTTATCCTTTTTTTCTGCTTATAAAAGGATTTGGCACATTGCATTGCCATCTGGGAAAGCGAAAGGAAGATATAATAATGATTTTGATGGTGTGACTCTGCATACCTTTGCCTTTTATCTGGCAACACTGAAATAAGCTTTACTTGAAGAAAACAAAAGCAAATCTGTATTTTCTAAAATATATAAACGTAAATTAAAATAATTAATTCATCGTATAAGTTTATTGGAATTTCCTGAGCAGGCAGGAGAGGAGAAGAGACTCAACATCAATAAAAGCAACTACGTGAAAAAGAAAAGAATATGTAATAGTTGCAGAAACATCAAATTCGAAACGCAAAGGGACTAAACACTTTAATCATTAATACGCATTTCAGTGTATTTCTTAAAGTGTATAAACACACCTAGACTCACCTGTCAGTGTGTAGGTACTAACAGCAGTTTATAACAATTAAATATACAGTCCCAGAAGAAGAAATATCCTGAAACCTTAAAACTCAGTATGATTAGTGCCTTACTTTCAATGGGATTTACTTTTGAATTCATATCTATAGGACTGATCATCAAAACACACAAAATTATATCTTTCCCTTCGAGGCAACATTACCATGGCTAAATTACATAGAGAAGCACACTTTGCATAATGAGAAAAAAGAAAGCAACTGGAACAACAGAACAGTGTGAAGTCAAGTGACATTTAATTCAAAGCAGTGAAATCAGTCACATTTGTAATTGATTATAGAACCCATACAGTTTATAGGTGGATTTATAAAAATACAAGGGAAGTTAGAGAAAAGCAGTCCTGCTTTTTTTTTTTTTTAGGGAATTATGCCTTAGGAATTATTTTAAGCACAGAATTCAGAAAACTAACTGCCAAATGAATCTGTTTGGGAACAACTCAAGATTTTTAATTTCACTTAATTAACTGCATACAAAAAACAAAATAACGTTGTTATAGAACAATAGTAAGACAAAAGAACCCTTAAAAATTAGAAAGGAAAACATGGCACACATAGAAGGTATTCATGGACACATATGCATTCATAAATGTTCTACATAAGCATTTCATTGACTGCTGGCCATATTTCACTATAATCACCCATAACTAATTTATGCTGATAAGTGATTCGTTTGTAAACTGTTAACATCAGTTCTGCAGACTATTCAGTAGTTAGATTTGCGTTTTATTTTCCCAGTGCTTAAGAATAAGACTAACAGCTATAAGCAAGAGAATCAACTTTCTTTGTTCAGATGTCAATTTCTGTACAATAGGAATATACTTCAAAAGAATATGAATATCCGAGATTATTAAATCTTGTCTCAACGCTGAGTTAATATACGTAACAGCTTCCTCTACAAATGAAATGATTGTAGGACACTCTGCAAACATATGTTTAAATGAAGCATTAGTCTCATTGTACAGGTAATCCTCAAGTTATGAATGTGATGGAGCCTGCCAATTACATTCGTAACCCAAGGATTCCTAAGAGTGAATCACGTAACTTGAACATGATAACTCCCTGCTTTCGCCCACACATTCACTAATTGAATGTGCAGGTCGTTAAGGGCACAAGGTGTTTCAGGGTGGGGAAGGCTATGGGGAGCCTAGTGCTTCCGACCACCCAAGGCCTCCCCCGACCCACTGAGATATCTCATACTTCTCCACCCACCCCCCATCCTGCCCAACCGGATCACTTAACCTTACATAGATCTCGATGATCAATGCAGCTGTCTTCTGTCCAGCCTCTCTGCCGTGGTTTTGCCTTGAGCAAAGGCTTGCCAAGGCCTAGACGCCTAGCATCCCTACAGCCACCAGTCGTCTTTGCAAAAAGCCTTTGCTAATGAGAACGGAGCCCGGGAAGAGCACGCACGTCCCTCCCTAGCTCCGTTCTTGTTGGCAAAGAGGAAAGTCCTTTGCCAATGAAAACAGGGCCCAGAGGGATGCACTCACCCCTCCTGGACTCTGTTCTCAGTGGCAAAGGACCTGAGGAAAGAGGCCTTTGTCGATGAGAACGGAGGCCCGGAGGGACACACGCGCCCCTCCCGGCCTCTGTTCTTGGCAGCAGGCAAAGGCTTTTTGCAAAGACAGCAAAAGGCTTTGCAAATGAAGGGAAGGCTTTGGTGCATAAGGCCTTCCCTCCGTTTGCAAAGTGTTCTGCTGCAGATCGCGTCCAGGCCTCCGTTTACACAGAACAAAGGCCTAAATTACCATGAGATCATGAGATCATTAGCACAAGATGTCACACTACTGATCTTGTGTGATCTTGCAGTATTTTAGGCCTCCATTCTCTGCGGATGCACCAAAGGCCTGAAGCACCGAAGCAACCAAGAAACCCAAGGCTCACTAAATCTTCACAATGTGAGTAACCACAGGTCTAGTGCCTGTGGAGATATGGGGGGTGGGGGAGGGAATAGGCAAGATGAATGTTGCAGAGCCTCTGTGGTCATTCATAAGTTGAATGACTGCCATGGTGCTGCAACATTCATAACTTTGGGACTGTGTCATAAGTACTTGGGAAGTTATGTCGTAACTGCGAACGGTTGCTAGGTGAACTGTCATAACTCAAGAATTACCTATATCTCCTCAACATGATAGTTTATTCAATCCTTTTCTATATAATTGTAATGGAGACTAGTAAGTATAAAATATTTTGTTGAGCAAGATGTAATCTAAGATTTAGTGAAGTTTTTGGCTTTGATTTTAACACCACTTCCCACTGTCTCTGCCCAGAAAATAGAAATTATTAACTTATAATTCCACCTGACCATTAAAATTTGCACACCATACCAAATTTTCTAGTCAGCAACAGAATTTTATAAAGAATAATTGTATATTATTTTGTGTCACAGCTGTAATTTTGGCTTGCAAAATGTATGCTGTGGAATAATCCAAATCTCATAATATAAGAACAATTTGTTATAAAAAATTAGGGTAGAAGCTGGGATTTAAAATAAGACTCAATTAAATTAGATATTTCTAAAGCAGTTATAAATACTACCAGTCATTTGTACTAATTAATACTTGAACTTTGAAGTAGAAAATAAAAATTCTTCATGTTTACATATTAATTGAGCCTGATTTTAAATCCCAGCTTCTACCCTAATTTTTGATAACAAATAGTTCTTATATTATGAGATTTGGATTATTCCACAGCATACATTTTGCATGAAAAAAAAGGATAAAACATGTCATTTCCTAGAAAGAATTACCACAAATCTCAAGTTGATGTAGGAACATATATTTTGATCCCAAGATAGTCCAACTATCCCAAAAATATATTGTGTAAATATTTCTAGAGTGGCCCAAGTGGACTTTCTATTAGAAGAATTCATCCCAGGTTTGATTCTAATCAAAGATATGCAAATGATTTAATTCAACACTTGAAAAAAATTACGTTCATCCCTCCTTAACAGACATCTGGTGCCTTTAAAAAAAGAGTTATTGTTTTGATCCACCTACCTGTTCAGCGCCTACTTAACTGAAAACCATTTAGAATAAATCATAAAGTTACAGCAGTTTTTCTCCAAATAATGTTCCCAAATATGTTGGGCTTCAACTCCCATAATCCACTGGCCAACACAAATTCAGTTCATGTAAGAATTGTGGGAATTGATATGTAAAAACCCCTGCAAATCAGCAGGTTGTGATAGGCTGTCTGTTCATATTTCCACCATCCACAATTGCCAAGCCACTTAGATGAGTCCATAGTTCCTTGGGAAAATCTGCAATTAGTTATTTGCTGGACCTTCCCAGCAGAAAGTCAGGAAAGAAAAGAGAGGAAAATGGTGCCCCCATTCACTTCTGTATAAAAGCTTCTGTACAAAAGGATCGCCATCTTATTTAACTGAAGTAACATGCGGAATGTCATTAGACTAGAATAGATGAGAATGCAAGTGCTACCTCTTCTGTTCCTGTCCCTCCTGTCAGTTCTAAGACTTTGTGGCGAGGCACAGCCTATGTACATAATGTACACAGGGAGGTTTATTAAAAAGAACTACAGAAACAGCAGAAGGGAGAGGAGAGGAGGGAGACCAAGTGACCAGAGCCCAAAGCAGAAAATCTAATTGCATGTAAATCTACATATCCATTCCATCTCCCATAAATCAGAAGAATCAGATCCCGGGGGGAAACATTGGGTTGTGAAGCTATATGAATGTTCACCTCCTATAAGATGAATGGGTTCTGCAGTGCAGGGGTTTTTTTTGCCTTAGGGTTCCCTTAAGTACCCATTCATTCTAAAGAAGTAGATGATCAGTAACTTACACTAATTGGAGATCTATTATTAAAACGATTCTATGACACTATACATGAAAATTTTAACTATTTTAGTTTCATTTGACCGACACTATATGTTAACTGACAACGGCACCTGGCTTTGGTTCTTTCGCTCACCCACACAATGAAATTGCCGTAACACTGTTGCGTAATCCCTTGAGTGCAGCCTTTTGTAACAAGATAGTCTCTTTCACAGCATGGAAGAAGTGATATCAAAGATTCCAAAGAAATGGAATCTTGGTGGAGATTAACATAGAAATACCATTTTTAGACTGATCATTTCAATGTTGCCAGCTATGTGTATATTTTTTTCTTTAGAGTGCTCTAAATTACAAAATTGAAAGACTGCGTGCTATGCAAGCTTTGTTATCAACCATTTTGAACCTTTCTAATGCTATTCTGCTCATCCCATTCATTCAGACTCCTCTTCACTTCACTAAAACATCATTTTAAAGCTGCACTGTGCGTATGCGCCAAAAAAGCATAAGCCTTTTCTGTCTATAATTGACCAAAATGATATACAACCTTTTCATCTTTTATTTCTTCAGCACTTGAATCGGTAGCCACTATCTATGACAATGGTCCATCTTTCAGTGGTCAGTGGTCATGGGCCACAGATTAGAAAATAATGATCACAGTCAGCATGGAACTAAGATGATAATATCACAAAAGTTGATTATGGATAGGATTCTGAGAAGATTCTAGGCCTGATGCTTTTATAGTAGGGTAAAGCTTAAAAGAAGGTTACATACTTATACAATTGCTTTATTCTGTTATCTATGGAATGTAAGCTACCTAAATTTTATTTAAATTTGTATGCCATCCCATCCCATCTCGCTACCAAGAAACTCCAGGTAGCTTACATACCCATAAATAACAGAATAAAGCAATTATAAGATTACAACATTAAAAAATAAGACATTAAAAGTTAATATTAATATTAAAATGGGTAAAAAAAGCCAACACATAGATAGGGTTATCGTGAGTTCTTGTACTAGTCTACTAACCACCTTAAAAATGTTATGTCCCCATTGGGGCCCCAAGCCAATTGGCAAAGCCAGATTTTCAGGCTCTTTCAGAAAATCATGAAGTTGGGGTGAGATCTCAACTTGGAGGACATATTTCAAAGGGCAAAGAATCTTTTCCTGGATCCTGCCAGTTGCAATTCCTTGGCCGATGGGATGTGGAGCATGCTACTTCTGCCAGAGCAAGTGGGGTTGGCCAATACCATTGGGTTGAGAGAGTTCCTCAGGTAACCTGGACCTATGTCATCTAGGGCTTTAAAGGAATAACCAACACCTGGAGTTGCACCTGAAAAGCAACGCAGCAAACACTGCAGTGTGCACAACAGTGGTTTAACATGGGTCACCTCAGAATCCCTAAGACTGTTTATGCTGCTGCATTTTGTGCCAGTTGTAGCTTCCAAGTGCTCTTCAAGGGTAGTCTCATGTAGAGTGCATTGCAGCAGTCGAAGCGCAAGATGACCTGGGCACGTGACTAAATGCATGGCCTCACAATATAGGAAAAGGTGCAACAACTGGTGCACAATCTGAAGTTGTGCATTGTGCAAAGGCTCTCCTAGTCATGACTAGGAGCATAACTTGCTCTTTAAACAGAAGTTGTGAGTCCAGGAGGATAGTCAGGCTTCACACAGATTCTGGCTGGGAAAGTGCAATCGGATCAAAAACTAAAGATATTAGGCTCCAGGATCCTGAGGCTGTAGGTGACCAAAGCCATTTGGTTTTACCAGGATTCAGCTGATTTTTTATTGCTTTTTGATGCCACTGACAGATCTACACTGAAGGCATATCTACGATTAGAGAATGAGAATAGATCCCATGTATAATTTCAAATGTAAGGTCATTCTAAAAGCTGAGACGAACAAAGTAAAATCCAAATCAATTTCTTTCCCCAATACAATAAAGCACAGTTGTAATAATGATTCTTCATAAAATCTGCTTTGACCTACCTGATAAAACCAAGGAAAGATTCGACCCTTGGGACAATAGTGACTGTCTACAATGCTAAGGAGGGTATCGATCACCATGGAAAGCCAGTGTTTTGTCGGAAGGAAGTCTGGCTCAGTCTGTAGAGAACAAAAGCACTGAAAATTATCTAATAATCTTTTTAAAAAAAACAAATCTGGTTATTTAAGTGATGTAATAATTTTATGAACTGCCCAATAATAGAACAACACTAGGCACCATTATCAAAAAGTACTCCTGAATTAGCATGTACATGTACATAAAGATTGAATGGTATTTTATTTTTAAACACACACACACACACCACAAAATATATTGTTCAAAAAGAATTGGAGTACAATTCTAATTGTATTACTGTAAGAAGTAATTTTCACTGTGGTCAAATGGATATAGGAATGCAATTTTAAATGAGTAATCTATATAGATTTTTAAATCATTGTTTTTGTTCTGTGGTCATGAACTATTTATGTTTCTAGTGATATTTTAAGCAACTGAATTTAAAACTCATGTACCTGGTTGCTCCTTATACTAGAAATAGCACCATAAGAACATCATGGCCAGTTATTAATGTTTACATATACAGTATTTGTTTTACAATTAAAGCAATCAAGTCATTATAACTCACATCAAATTGTTCTTCAATGTCCGAAGAAAGTTCTTTTTCATGCTTTGCAACAGCAACTGCCAGTCCTGTTAATGCTAGAAGACAATTCCCTTTAACTACTGGGCTTTCCCTGTTGAAAGTCATGTATCAGTTGTCAATGAAATAAAGGAAAAAATAAAGGAAAGAGAATGAGGTTAGAGAAATGGAATGAAAAGTCATCCTTTTTCAACAATCTGATATCTTCTAAAACTTTTAAGATTTACATATTTTAGGATTATCACCCAGCGTATACAGTATAATCTTTGAATTCTAAAAGTAGTAGGTCTAGCATAGCTAAAAGATATCATGTTAGGGAAAAAAAAGTTGACTTTGGTTGTCATTTAATCTACTCTCCATGAACTACAAATAGAATTTTAAATATGTATGGGTTTTTGAGGAAGGGATTACATTACGAGTTAAACCATTTAAAAAAAGGTTTGAACTTCTTCGCATACATCCCCTAGAAATGGCTTCCAGTATCAGTATTCAGAGATGATGGATGAAAGGACCAGGATTCATTAAAAAAAAAAAAAGCTCTTCCTTCCCACACCAGGGTCCTGATCCAGATTACGCTATCCATACTTGCTTCTTAAAAAGACTTTATTCACTAATCAAACCAAAGGTGTAGCATTTAGTATGTCTCCAGTAATGTTTTGTAACTGTTACGTCAATATACATAATAAAGATAACAAAGAAATTGCTTTATGTTTATATAGATAGTGAAAAGAACAAAAACATTAATTTGTGTGTGTGAGATTGAGTCAAAATATATGAAAGCAATGTTGTTGTGTAGTTGTTCATCCTGTTTGATGGAATAGTGGTTTTTTAGTAAGATTTTCTTTTAAACAACCTTTGGTCAGATAGTGCTTAAGGAAAGCTTCTCATGAGAAGAATATAATAATAATATTTTTTAAGTAATTGTCTAATAATAATAATAACAACAACAACAACAACAACAACAACAACAACAACAACATTGTACATTTTAGGAAGATACTTGGTTGAGGATGTTAGGCAGCAACTAACATACTAGGATGTTGGCAGCAACCCGTATCAATCATCAGCGCCAGTCAATGATATTTGTGATACATTTTTAAATGTTCAGTTGACTGAGTTACATATTTAATGAATAAAATAGATAATAATATCACAGCCTGCATTTATTAAGAAGCAAAGGTCTTACTTGGAAGCTCCTTTGACTGCATCAGTCAGCATATCTCTAACCCTGTTAAAAGAGAAAAACAAGTAAAGAATGTGCTGTGGAACTAGATAGTTTTAACTGTGAGTGTGTGTGTGGAGGGGGGGGGGAGTATCTATCAGTGAGCATCCTAAAAGGTCTGACTTGAATAGCAAGCAAAATACGGGGGAGACTAGAGATGGACGAATCTTTCCCCAACACTCCAACACTGTTCTAGGTGACAAGGGATAGATAGTCATTGCCTTACCAGAGCCAGGCTGCAAATTGCTTGTATTGCACTTGCTCTAGTTCCTCTTTTCCATGCTTTAACTGCATCTCCAATTCAGCTTGCCTCCCCTGTATAATCATAACAAAAATCAGCAGGGGTACTTGTATAGATAGTAACACAGTGGTTTCTACAGTTTTGTACAGTTTCTACTTTTCTGTGTAACAAACTATGTGTTAAGTGATGGAACCTCAAATTTTAGGTTTGAAAAATGAAGATGCATCTCTTCATGAGCCCATATTTTCTCATTATTTTCATTCACGATTGCCACTTTTTGGAGAGTTCTCTAAAAAAATAATGTACATTCAGACAGTTCAGTATGCTTGGATGCAATAATTTGGGGAAAGTTGCTTGGTGCTTTATTAATAAACAACTATAGCATTCAGCTTAAATATCTAGCTGATATTTATCACAATAAATATCCAGGAGATGTGATTTCTAATATTTAGAAGGAAGTTTCTACATTTCCTAATCGTAGGGAAATGGAAAGAGACTATTTCTTGGAATACTCTGTAAATTCTGCTGTTATCTATAAAAAATTATATGCAATATTGAATCTTTGTGAGAAAGCATACTAAAGTAAGTATCTTTTGCAGTTATTTGTCACATTTTTCTGGTATGTTCAAATTATAAAAATATATATTTTTAGTAACGTGGATAAATAATAATTATAAAATTCTTCACAACTCTTGTGAAGCAAGAGTTCCTTCATTAATTGCTAATGATATGCATAGAGGTTATCTTAATTTTCTGAGTCATATACACTAACTCACACATACACAGGCAGAGACATACACATACAAATTTAACAGCTATTAGGTTCACAGCCTAATAGATAGCCTTGTTCCTTCAGCTCTAGTTAAGTGAAAAGTTAAACACAGATTCAAAAAGAATTAAATGAATTGTGCTCACTCATGTTTAACAACCTCAAATTAGTGTGAGAAAGAAATTAGGTTAG
Organism: Psammodynastes pulverulentus; assembly: GCA_025802295.1. Taxonomy (NCBI): domain Eukaryota; kingdom Metazoa; phylum Chordata; class Lepidosauria; order Squamata; family Psammodynastidae; genus Psammodynastes; species Psammodynastes pulverulentus. The sequence goes on from JAOYMU010000192.1 coordinate 58,486,134, forward strand.
AACTAAAAGTGTGGATTCTACTCTTTGGTTCTTTATCTATGTTGCAATGTCAATCTTAACAAAATAAATAAATGTTAGAAAAATCCCAAAAGAGGTCTTTAAAAAAAAACCACAATGTTCTCTTAGTACAGTAAATGTTCTATAGATTATGGTTTCAATTAATAACAATCTTATACTTTTTAAAAGGTACAATTAAACTGTAAAATTCTTTCAATTTTACAAGTTTTAATTATGCATTTTTTCATGGTTTACTGTCCACGTTACTGTAGCACTGCAATATTATTTTGTTTAAAAAAAAACAAATTCAAAAGACATTTTAAAAGACATTTGTTAAAAACAGGTTAGATTTATAAGGCAACATTTTTATATGCAACTTTTCCTAATTTTAAACTTCCCCAAAACCATTTTTTTAAAAACGCCCATCACCTTATTCTGGTTCTCAAATGTGTACATAATTGTGATGCAGGATTTTAGAATGCAGGAAATTTCCATGATATAAATTATTTCTTTTTAAAAAAGTAACAGAAAACATTTTTTTAAATCCTAGAATTAGAAAGTTGGATGCTAGTGGACTTTTTACAATGCTATGAAGACCAAATGTAGCAAAATTCACTGAAATTATTCTATATTCATAATAGACACAGAATTCTATTCAGTATCACATAATACTTCATTTACTTCCTCTTGTTCTTCCTTAGCATTACACAGTAAATGAAGCAAATTTGGTCCAGATCTCCCAAAATTATCTTAAGTAGATAACACTGAAAATCTGTTCTATTACTGATATCCCATTTCATCTCTGTTTCTTAGCTGAGAAAGCCAGCGTTGTCAGAAGACATTTCCATGGTCATGTGGCCAGCATGACTATATGGGGAGGCGCAGAGTATACTGTTGCCTTCCCACCAAAGTGGTACCTATTTATCTACTTGCATTTGCATGCTTTCAAACTGCTAGGTAGGTAGGAGCTGGGGCAAGTAATAGAAAGTCACCCTGTCACACAGCACTCGGGTCTCGTATTAGTTATCTTAAATTCCACTGAAATCCATAGGATTTAATTAAAAAAAATAGTATGGATTTAATCCTAGCCTATAGCATTGAAATGGGAATCCATTTGGCAGGTTCTTTGGTGAGCTGGCAGGGACAGATACCTTTCATTAAATGTACATGTTGAAAATTAATGTTCTTTCTTCATCTTAAATCCAGAGTGTAGTGTACGGTTATAATAAACACCAGATTCACTTAACAATCAAGTTACTAATTTAAGAACCGCAGTGATTCACTTAACAAATGTGGTGAGAAAAGTCGTAAAATGGGGCAAAACTCATTTAACAAATTTCTCACTTAGCAATATAAATTTTGGGCTTAATTGTGGTCGTAAGTTGAGGACTACCTGTAACTGAAAACCCTGAATGCATCAGGCATGCTTACTTATGTATTTACTTAAAAAGTTCAGCCCACTGTACAAAAAAACAAGAATATCCATTGATATGCTGTATTTGCTAATATCTCATACTTGAATAATTGCATGGTATGCTCTCTCCATAAATCCAGCCCAGGAATGAGGCAGCAACAAGGAGTGATGCCACTCTGAAGGCTGAATGTTAACCTGCATGCCAAAGAAAAGAGAATAAACTGAACAAAAATATGCAGTTACAAAGTAATACACACACACACACACAAGCACATACATACACATAATCTCAAATTTACACTGGATCGCTGCCATTATCAGATATTTTTCTTCTTTGTATCAAATACCATTTTTGAAGTTTGTACAAATAAAAACACTCATACGGTTATATTTCCTTCTGGTTACTCAGTTTTACAGATTTTCCATCCAGAGACTGTAATTCAAAAGACAAAACAACGTGTCCTGAAAGCCTCATTAGTCTTATCTGATAGGAAATTGCTTTTCCTTCTTCTACTAAACATTTAGGGAATTACTAAGTGAATAAATAAACAAAGTACTGCACTTTGAGAAGGCTTTCAAATGCAGTTTGTGTAGCAAAATAGACATCTTGTTAAAGATTTCATAATACAAAAAGTCTCTGAGGTACTACAAGGAAACTACAAATAAACTTGTTTTTAAATCCATAGTACACTAATTGCACTATATTAATAAATTATTGAATATTTTAGAATAGAATCTTAATCATAAGGAAAAATTAGCCATATATAGGAATGGAAAATTTTAATTACCTCAATCTATTTTGGCTAAGTATTATTTAAAATATCAGAAGTACAGTCAGGCTTTTTTAAAAAGAAACTAATAGCACAAATCCACATTTCTTTGTAAAATAGTTTTACTATAGCAAATAGTTTTACTATAGCAAATTGCCTGGGATCATTTCTATTTGTTCTGGGACTTCAAAGACCCCTACTTTTTAAAGAAAAAAAGAAAAAGAGCACTGTAATTAAAATGATTGTAGTGCATTGTTATGACTCATAATATTGTATGGCAGGCAAAAGAATCAGTTTTTTGTTCCTGTGTCCAATTATTTTTAGTATGGCCTCAACCAAAAACATTGGAAGTTGTCATGACAGCTATTTGGAGCCTATTAAACACAAGTTATGAGAACTTGGCAGTTTTCGAGTCAACATAAATTCACGACGTAATACTGACTACTATGTAACAGATATATAGATACATCGTGGTGTACAAACATATGCATTTGATTTGTTTCACCAATATGTAGGAACTAAATTTTGTCACTTCCCACTTCAAATTTTATTCTTACAAAAGTCATTTTGTGAAACCATCCAGAGATAAAGTGACTGATCCAACATCACTCAGCTTCATGGTTAAGTGTGTATCTGCGCTAGGAGCTCACCAACACCAGGTCCAATGTATACAAGCCAGCTTCGATTACAATACACTTTTTTCCCCCCAATATCTACTGTTGTATTTTTTATTTAAAAACATTAGAATGATTTATTTTAAAAACCCAACTTTGATTTTATGTTCAATCCAGTTTCTTTCAATTATGTTCAATTCTGTTTCCTTCATTTTAATCACCGTGCCTAAAAGGCAGCAACAGATTCTTTGGGTAATTTGAATAATAAGAAATATTAAAAAACAAAGGAGTACCATTCTAACAAGAATAATAGAGGTTTTAAATCTTAAAAACCAAGAAACACTGAGGAAAGCAGAAATTTCAAAACTACCTGTTGAAGAATGAGATTAATTCCAGCTGAGGCAGATCCATATAATAATTGGGCTACAGACATAGATAAAACTTTGACCTAGATTCCCATCTCCCAAAGTTCTTTTGGTAAATAAAATAAAGTGGCAATCCTTAAGAACTTGTTTTTTGTATGTGAATAACAAACGTCTTAAACTATGCTCAGAAAAAAGACAATAACCTGGACGCTTGTGCAATGTAGTAACATTGTTTTAGTGCTGTTTAAAAAAGCCCACAGTAATTTAAATATTCTGCACCATTTGAAGTATCTGAACACTTTTCAACATTAACCCCATTGTAAAATATGTTGTAATGATCAGCCTCTCTAGGATTCACTCTCATCATCTTAGTCTTTATGCAATCAATTACTTTCCATAGACGCCTTGGCATCATTTGAAAATGGAACATAGAGCTAGCTATCATTTGCACAATCTCAATTCTCTGAATGTTTTATCAGCTGTTTCATGAAAATCAGCTACCAGATTCTGGTTGGAAATGATGGAGGTGTTATCAACACATCTAAAGAGGAACAGATTGGGGAAGCTAGCTAAAGCTATTAGAGAGAGAGAAAAAATCAAAACAGAATCATAGGAAAATGTCTATGGGGATTCTCAGTCCTCTAGGTCGTGGTTATCCCAAAGGTGCTTTTTCAAGAGGCAACTGGAATTTCTGGTCTTTTTTCTTTGAAGATGTTTCACTTCTCATCCAACAGTGCAGGAAGCACAGCTCCACAACACAATCCTTTCAGCAGTTCCAAGAAGGCTCCACAGCCTGAGGTGGCCCTGAGGACACAGATAAATCCCCAAGTGGCCTCAACGACTTATTAAAAGACCAGCTGTCTGCAAGGAATATAAATCCTTCCATTCGCCACCATCCAGTCAGAGCTGAAGAAGCTTCTTGGGTGAGAAGCGAAACCTCTTCAAAGAAAAAAACAGAAAGTCCAGTTTCCTCTTGAAAAAAAGCCCCTTTGGGACAACCATGACCTGGAGAACTGAAAATCCCCCATAGATATTATGACCTTCATATTTTGATCTTCTGGCACTATTGACCCTTTTAGTGCTGTTTTGAGTTGCTGATTCATTTATGCGCTTTTGCATTTTTCTGTCTCTAGGGAATCTTGGATATAATTGTCCTCAGCAAGAATTCTGCTAAAAAAGAGCTGGCTATCCACGCATTAAAAAATAACTTTGAAGCAGATGCCTACTTCGTTAAAGTCATTGGTGAGTGGCTCAGTATGAAAACATTAAAATGCTATTAAGGGGAAAATCCAATACTGCTTATAGTTTCCCACCCAGCCTAAGAAGGAGCAGAAAGATGGCTATTAAATAGTAATGAGGTGAGAGAGGACATTACATGAAAATGTATACCTGAGAGGAACAGGTTAAAGAAAACCTAGTTAATCAGACGGAGGCCTGCTTATTTTAAGAACATTCTTAAAATACAGCAAAGAATGGACACAGCATTAAAATGTTTTGTTTTCCCTTGGTCAGTATGTTTACTTGCTCAGGCAACCCAAATTAATACATTATTATTAATACCTTTTCGTGTTTGCATTTAGAAAGAAACAAAACTTCCGCAGACAAGATATAAGAGCTTTATAGCTTTAATGAGCCAGGAGCAAAAAAAAAAAAAAAATCCTTTAAAAAGCTTCTTTTTTTTTTTTCAAATAATTTTTAAGCAGGCATGTTAAAAAAATTTATTTCAAACTTATAGCTGTCTTTGGCTCCCAAGTCACTCAGTTGATTATGAAACACAAGAGCATCTTCATTACGCAAAGTGGCATAAGAAATATAATGTTTTTCAAAGCCATAATGGGGCGAGACATTATACGTCCATAATTCCGTATCCCTGAGCCTTTATAGCTTCATTTGCCTTGGCAAAAACGAGAACAGGAGCAGCCGCCATCTTTGCATTGGGAGGGTGTTTGCCTAAGAAACCTGTTCACACTGCTAACCACCATGGATCTGCTTTCTTGTTTACCCACAGTTCTCAGTGGCCTTTGCTCAAACGACTGTCCTCGCAAGATAACGGTAAGTATGCTGTTCAAATCCATTCCTGGGGAATCCTGGCATCTCCAGTCCATACCATCGTTCTGTTTGTCAAAATGATAGCTGTCAGGCCTCCCAACTAAATCATGAGTCATGAGCCAGACTTCAAAAACTCCAAAACGTTTAATTGGAAACAACATGTCGGCAGATCCTATTTGCAGCCGAATCTGACACAGATTCTAATTTACAATCCCTTATGACCCTGTTTTCCCCAATCCCTCTAGACCAGAGGTCTCCAATCAGTGGTCCGGGGACCACTGGTGGTCCACGAGAAAATTTTGGTGGTCCGCAGAGCACCCGGGTGGAGGAGCTGCTCCGGGA
>JAOYMU010000192.1:58556662-58567013 GCA_025802295.1 Psammodynastes pulverulentus
AGAGAAGAGAAGAGAAGAGAAGAGAAGAGAAGAGAAGAGAAGAGAAGAGAAGAGAAGAGAAGAGAAGAGAAGATGAAAATTCCAGGCACAACTATTGTTTTAAACTAGTTTGCACAGAAACTGTCTAACAAATGAGGGAGGGGGAGATGTCTGTATTCTATCTGGAAAACATGAAGGAGTGAGTGTTTATTGTGCAGATAGTAAGGCAGCAAGAGACAAAATAACGTCAAGGAAAAAAATAAGGAAGGAACTAATTGGGAGAAGGAGCAGACCAAAGTTGAGGCCTGGAGAAGGCATTATCTCCAGGCCTCAATCTTGGCAATGCAACTTAAAATTGCTGCCATTTTTAGGATACAGGACATACGCTGTTGTAACTCAAACATAAGATTTCAGGGTAAGAACAATGCTGTTATTCTCATAATAGTATCACCTTCACTACAATATCATTTCTGCTATAAATTAATACAAAGCATATGTGATTTAATTTTTTCCCATGTTCTTCAGGCTATAAACTTGATTAATATGTATATCTGTCACATTTCAGAATTTTGAAACTGTATGTAAGTTACTGTTATTTCACTTTTTGCAATCTGCAAACCAGTCTCTTTGTATCTGGACAACTTTTAGTTTTGTATTTTTTTTAAATCTAATGTGTACAATGCCATAATTTCACATTACTCATATGTTCCTTTATAATGATCAGTATATTCCCTTTGTAATATAATTTCTAGTTATTAAAAGACAAAAAGCATTTTTACACACACACACACACACACACACACACACACACACACACGTTTCCAAACTGAGAATGTGAAATGCCATTTTTGCTTAAAATCAAGTTTCATTTCTTCTTTCATTTGATTTGTTCTTGGTCTTCCACTTGACTCCAAAGTAATATAGAAGAGAACTATCTTCATATGAATTTCCCAGAAGGCTGTCATTTACAACTAAATATTTTACTGCTGCAGTTTAGCTAGACCATAAAAAGGGTGAATATCCCCCAGGGACTCATAATCCACTAATAATGGTAATAGATCTTGTATTACAATGCACAAATGACCTCTCAGTCAAACGATTTAATTTTTTATTCTTGCAGCATGGTTGGATTCACATACAACATAATAATAGTGTTTTTGACACAATGAGTCCATTCAACCCATTAGGAAAGCAGCATTAAACGCTTTTGCCAACAAAACAAACCAGTATGACTTCTGCAGTGATTTTCCACATTCAAGCTAGCATCATAGCCATCTAAGAATTTTTGAATTTCCCAATTGTTCCAAATCATTCTTTGCCTAATAAGATGCATTGGAAGCAGAAAGACTGCAAATGTTAAATAGCTCCTCTATGGAGTAAGTACACAGATCTCCTTTGCTCAACCTTGTATCATGACTGTTATAAGGCCCATATTGGCTATTTTGCACAGTATGCAAATGACCTCAACAGCAATCAGTGGCAGATGTCCCCATAAGCATATACAGCATTCATGTGGCAAGCAGAGCTACATATCTCAGCCCAGAGCAGGTTATTTATGATCTTAAATGAATAGCATAGGCTTACCAATTGATCTCTTCAACAGAATTTAAGAAAACAAAATAAAAGTTTTTTAAAAACTGCCAAAGAGTACCGTATTTGTTTTGCACTGCCTTTTTAAAAAGTAGTTTTATTTTTCTCTAAAAATAAATACTGGAATAGTTGCAGGACCCAATTTAGATTCTTTCTGAAGAGAGAGATCATTGCATTTCTCTATTTAGTCATAATGTAACAATCAACTTCTGTGCTGACCCAAACGAATGTCTCATTTGAGGAACATATGCCATTAGATGACCAGATACTGTACAAGTTTAAAAATGGCAGCTTTATATGCCTATTCCGCTTTTTGATCTTATCAGCTGTCCCTGGTATATTGAGCTAAGCGGAATTCCTGCAAAAAAGGATCAAGGAAAAGTGGGATAAGCTACAACTTTTCTACTTCTTTCTTTTTAAATATTAAGAAGTACTGGTTAGCCATTCAATTAGGGTTCATTAATAGTCAATACCGATATGTGGTACTGTAAGCTACAAAGGCGATTGTAGCTACAAGCTAAAGCAACTACAATTGGCCATGAATAGAAAGCTTATGGAACAACATGCCTCTTTTAAAATCCATTTGGATGAGTCAATTAGCAAGCTTTCAGCAAGGTCTTCTTCTTTAGAAAGAAAAACATTATCTAAATGATGACACTATAAAATTAAAATTCATGCTCCCCTCCTCTGACTGCAAGAGTTTGAACTGGTGTTAAGATCAGACACTGACTGTAAAAATAAAAGAATGCTCCATAAATAAATATAATGAAATATGTTTATGTGACCTTTTATACAACATGTTCAAGATACTTTTATGCCAAGAAGCAGAAAACTGTCAGAGCGTAATTTCTGACGGAGAGGCTTGGTTGATGGAAAGATTTTAAAAGGCAGACTTTGAGAACTGCATCGTATTGCTAGCTGTACAGTTGCTTTGACATAAGCTACTGGAAAGAGTTGTAGATTAAAAATTACAGGTAGTCCTTGCTTAATATAATTGGGACCAGCAACTCTGTCACTAAGCAACACAGTTATAAAGTGTGATATCACATGACTGCACCAAATTAGAATTTCCAGGACTTCTGGTTACCATCATTAAGCAAACCCTATTTAGTTAAATACAAAGTGACATGGTTACCATTTGTAGCTTTGTACCCAGCTTTCTCGCTGACATACCTATTGGAAACTGGTCATGAAAGGCACAAATGGCAGTCACATAATCGCGGGATGCTGTAACAACATAATTGCAAATTGGTTGCCTAAATCATGAACATATGACTGCGAGGACCGCCACAACTACAAAGACTAGTTGTAAGTCCCACCTGTTCATTGCTGCCGTAACTTCAAATGTTCATGGAATAAGTGGTTGTTAAATGAAGACTATCCGTATTTGGAAGAAAGCATTTGAATTTTTAACCAAAATAAAAAGCCAATTATCTGTAGCAGGGGTGTCAAACTCGATTTGAGGGCCGCTTCAGGGTTGTGTTTGACCTTGGGGGAAGGGGGAGTGGCCAGGGTGGGCGTGGCCTGCTCAATGTCATTCATGTTGGGGTGCCTGTGGTGGCCTGAGCACTGTGCCAGAGAAAATAGAGTTCAGCTCAGTTTTCACTGGCAGAAGGTTGCAGGATGCTGTCACAGTCGAAAACGGAGCTCATGAGGGCCACACGCAAGGCCCTCCTGAATTCCATTTTTACTGGCAGAGGCACTGCAGGCCAATCCTTTGCTGTTTCAAGGACGGCCTTGCAGGCCAGATCTAAGTACCCTGTGGGCCAGATCCGGTCCGTGGGCTTTGAGTTTGACACCCCTGATCTATAGCTTCTATCCACATATTAGAACAAGATCCAAAGAGAGCTTAAACAAAACACTGTTAATATTTGAGGAGGCACAGAGCTACTCATTAATTCACAGGTATTAATTGTCAATCCACAACAATATTTGGGTACCTGAGGAGCCATCTCTCCCCAATGGGACTAGTCCGCACCATTCACATCACAGAAGAGGCCTGCTTTGGATAGCATCTGCTAAAGAATTTCAGCAGGTGGGTCAAAGAAGAGCCTTTCCCGCTGTGGCCCCATCCGTGTGGAACTTCTACCACTTGAGGTAAGAACTGCTTCCGCTCTTTTGGCCTGGGATCCCGAGGAGGAGGCTGACAGGATAAGGAGACCTCATCCCAGTCTTCTCCATTTCTTGGTTCTGGTTCTATTATAGTTTTATAATCATAATCTATGTAGTTTAAATATTTTAATACGTTAATTATTTTTTACTTATTTTATAACCTATAAGCAGAGTCACCTTATACAGGAGACAAGCAGCATAAAATAATAATAAATTTAATAAACAAATAAACTATGTCAAAAAGAAAAGTTGCTCTTTTCCTACTTCACAGTTGCAGCACACACATATCTCTGAAGTCCTATCAAAATGCCTTAGGAGCATTCACAACAATCTTAAACAGGAAATGATAAATTAAAATTCATGTTTTTCACATCTTCTATTACGTTTTTCCTATTTGGAATGCCTAATTTATTAAAATATTATGCAAACATCAAAGAAGAACAGGCCTCTCTGCAATTTGATCCCATACATGAAAATTAAATTGTAGAGATTTAAGCAAAATATCTCAATTTCAAATGTAAATAATTTATAGCAAAATAGATAGCGATCATATTGCCTATGCAAATTGCAAAAACTTGGTTTAAATAGTTTGGTTACTTATATTTCATGTTTATTTGATCACTGTTTCGCAAATTATGTTCTTTTCAAAAATGTTATATCTGTCTTAAGCTTTCTTCACGATTTTAGCACATAAACTCTAAACCAGTTAGTTGCTATAATTTTGATTTATCATAATCATTTTCCAATGTACTAAAACATATTGTGACGCACATCTAAAAGAAAACTACACAAAAGCCAAGCATCTTCTGCTAATAATAAACTTAACCATCAACCTCCCAACAAGCCAAATACCCAAAGGTCAAAAAATGCTTTTTTCTAGCACTCAATGTGTTTGATCTAGGGTTAACCCATATCCTCATCCATAACTATGCAAATAATTTACAGCAGACGGCCATTGGCAAACAGCCTCTGTGGTTCTAGCCTTCTTCCGTTTCTCTATTCTATACAAAAAAAAAAATAAGCAGAAAATCTTGAACAAAGACAATTCAGGCCATTTGAGGTTGAAAAGAAATTCCCAAGCTCCCCATTTCGTGTAAAGTAGTTCCCATTTATCTGTTCTGAATTAATATGATAAAAGCATCCTGAACAAAAACCATCCACAGACAGCTGTTCCCACAGAGAGCTGCAAACTGTAAAGCAGAATTCCTGTCTTATCATTAAGTCTTTTTTTTTTCATTTTGAATGCATGTTTTCTTTAAAAAAAAAAACCAAGACAGCCAAGGAAATTGAATACAGCAGATCAGCTGTTGTACATCCACAACGTAAGAGTTTCTCTCACTATTTTATTGTTAACCTTTGCAATTCTTCGGACTTTATGATACTTAAGCAGCCATTTAATAGGTACTGTTCTGCATGTTTTAATAATCTTACAGTGAGAAAGATAGTATTTGAATGTATCCCAAAGTGTTTAACATTAACAGAATACAATTACTGAATGCTTCATAGTTATTAATGAATTGCATTCTTTATTCTTGCAAAGCTTATTTCTCATAATTCAATGGTTCAGCTCTCTTTGTATTTTAACATTATATCACACTACTTAATGCTTCCAATATAGCCAAGGCTGATAGAAAATAGAGAAGTCCATGAGTATTTTCATATATGTGTAGATTGTTAAGGTTTCATATACAAGAGCCTCTGTAGATGAAATTAATAACCACTAACTTCACATCTTATTATCTGCTGCTTTTGTTAATCAAATATATTTAAAAACAAACATTTTTAAAAGCTGAAAACTTTTTGGATAAAGATTCAAAGTATCTTTTCTGCCAGGAAACACAGGAATACAGGTAATTCTCAGTTAACTGTCAGGTATATTTGTTCAGCAACCGTTTGAAGTTAAGTGGTGAACATACAGTATTTACCCTGGCACCCAAAGTTACAGCCAGTGCAGAACCCCTGCAGTCATGTGACCAAAATGTAGGGACTTGGCAGCCCACTGCACTTACAATTGCAGAAGTGGTCATTCAACTACCTTACCCACTTGCCTGTCTCCACCCATCTCTCCCCTGCCAGCCTCACTGTTCCACTGCCAGCCCTGCCATCTGAGGTCTTCCAAAGCCTTGCAAGATCATACGTGAACTTCCAAAGCCTCGTGAGAAGGCCACACACAACTTGGCACATATAGCCTTAGGAAAATGCTCGCAGCTACACTGGGGTAGCCGAGTCAGCTGGGGCTTTGCACTGGGGCATTTGGCCATGGTGTGGGACCTAGGGCAGCACTCCTCGGTGGTAGTGACACTGGCAAACTCAGGGCTGAAAAACAGGTCTGGCAACCGGCTGAAACTCCTGTTGTGCAGGGTAGCCAAAAGCATATGGAGGCATAGGCAGGTGAGGGGAGTTCAAGAGGAAGCAGTCTTAAAAAGGCTCGGGATTTGGAGGGACCAAGCTGGGAATGGCTTGGATTTGGGGTGGGTCCTTGCCTAATGACCGGATGGCATTCAGTGAATGACAGCAATGAGAACTGTCAATAACAGAGTTGAAAGGAAAAAGAGATTTAAAAGAAGAGCTGGGAAGAATATATAACAAAAAGGTGATATGCAAAAGCCAAAAGCTATACAGGTAAGAGGCTCAGACTGATTTCGAGAGGTCGTTTGGATATTAGATATAGGCCTGTGATCAACAATCAATCTTACCTGTGATGAATCCACCTTTGCAATTTCTATGGTAGCATCCAGCACACTGTGAAGATTATCCCCATTCTCTTGAATGAGGAGATAAGCTACCAGGAGAACAACATGGAGAGAGACTTGTGTTGCAATAGGAAGCATTGATTTAACAGAAGACAACCAGTCAAGCATGGAGGTCTTGTCTCTCAGAAGCCAAAGGAGTTGCCAAGTGACATGCAATGAACCATAGGTACTATTTATGGGGAAGAAGTGCTCCCAAGAGACCTGTGGGAAATGAAAAAGGTCTATTATAACAATGAAGCTGCTTTCCTTCATGATGCCAAAGATGGATATTTTATTCAACTTTCAAATATATATTAAAACCATGATTCCCATAACTTGCAGCCTGTGTGGACAAGGAAAATACTAGCTAAGAATTGTGGAAATATTGGACTGGCACATCTGAACAGTCCCAAGTTGGGGAAAGCTGGCCTGTGCAAAGAACAATTACATTATCTTATTGCTGTTAAAGAGTTTTTTCATTCAAATAAATCCCCAACCTCACTGTTGTCAATTATGGCTTCCTCTTTTAAACTAAAGTTACAATTATATTTATATTACGTACCCTCTTAAACTTCTCAAATGTCAATCACTACCGATATAAAGGAAGTGCCAGAGTTCTGTTACTAAAGAGCACACTTAAAGCCCCAAGCAATTATGAATTATGAACCGCTGCCACCTGGAACCAAAACGCGACACGCAGAAGCCAAAAACGGGGCATGTGGAGGCCGAAAACATGACGTGCAGAGGCTAAAAATGCGATGTGCGGAGGCAGCGATCATGGCAATGTGTTGTGGCAATCCCTGCAGCCTTGAACGGGTCTGAAACGGAGTGTTCAGAGGCCAAAAAATGCGATGCACTGAGGCTGAAAACACGAGGCACAGAGGCCAAAAATGTGATGCACGGAGGTGGCAATGGTCTGTGGCAATCCCTGCAGCCTGGAACAGCTGATTGGGGGTATTCCAGGAGGCCGATCTACCCGCCAATCAGCTGCTCGTGTTGAATAAGGCTGCAATAACGTGCTGAAGCTGACCAGCCTGTTTGCTATTTGCTGCAAGGATGCTAGCCAGATGAATACCGATACATGCTGGGAGGCTGAAGCAGATTTTTTTTCTTGTTTTCCTCCCCAAAAACTAAGGTGTGTCTTATACTCCGGAGTGTCTTATACTCTGAAAAATATGGTAAAATATGTGTATAGCTTATAAATGCTCAGAGAACCAATGTCTCACCTTTTAGCCAGAAAGGGAGTGTGGATTTTTCTCACTCTTTGTTTCAGAACGAAGAAGGCCCATCTTAGAGCAGTGGCTTTTCTTGTACAACAGTGGAAAGCAGCACATGTGACACAATTAGCTCTCAGCCCTTGTTCTTCCCTCCAGCCAGTTACGCCACTGCAGAATTCATAGAGCCTTCCAGCGTGTAGCAATTTTTGTAAAAACTTTGAAATGTCTCTGAGAGGGATCAGTCAAGGAGAAAATGGTGGAAAAGACCCGGCTTCTAGAGCAGACCTGGGAAAACTTCTCCCTAGATAGGACATATTAATTAATATCTTGACTGTTAGTTTAGGTCACAGCCAAATATACCTTGTTCACACCCAGAGCAATAGCTGGCTTGGTCAGTTCACTGCTAGCCTAAGGAAATGCATGTATGCTCTGGGATATCCATGAAGGCGAGATGCTCCTTGTTTCCATTGTTCCTTGGATCTCTAGTAACTGGGCTCTGTGAGCACTCTAAATCTTCTGGTTCCTACAGAAGAAATGCAACTCCTTCCAGGGAAGATAAATTATCTAATTACTGGATTTCAGAGCTACCCATTCAGAGAATCCCCTTATTATAAGGATACAAATTCAGTTTTGTTTGCCTTCATTAATTTACTTCCCCTAATTTATAATTCTAATGCAATAGACAAAAGAAGTTGGATTTAAGGAGCCCTGGGGATATCATTCCTTGGCTGTAAAATAGATTCACTTTTCTAGGAGAAGGAATGGCAAATCCTAGGGGTGGAGTGAAAAGAGAGATCAGCCTAGAATCCCTATATAGCTACAAGTGAACTAAGTAAAAAAAAAAACCTTGAGTACCATTGATGCTTATCTAATGTTAGCCATTAGTTGAGAAGATTCCTGGGCATAGGCTTTCAGTAAAAAAGCAACTTAATTGAGACCTCAACTTTTGCGCCTTACTTCTTCACCTCGCTTACCAACTACTTAGCTTTGCTCACACGGTGAGTTTCTTAAGCTAGAACTTCAATACTTGTGTCATTTTAGACCACTTTACATTATAATCATCATAGTTTAAAGCTAATCATACATTGCTTTCCTCAGCTTTATGTTTCATCAGAAGCAAATGCATCATTCTAATGAGGAAGGGCATTTGTACTTGAACCTACAATTGCTTACAATCATACATATTTTCTGGGTTAATAGCCATCAATGGATTTTTTTCAATATTCAGTTGATATGATCATGATACGTATACTGATTAACAATTTACCTAGCTGGTACTTTCCCTCCGTGTATTATATTATAGCCTTTTATCATGTTGCTCTTTAAGAATTTCTATTTTGTAAAAACAAAGAGCCTCAAATGCTTTGTCATCTGATCTGGATCTGAAGTAATCAGAACATTGCAAAGTCACTATGGCTAATCAATGAATTAGTACCAGATGTCCAGTCAATTATAATAGACTTTTAAGGCTTGAGGGATCCTGAAGTAGAGGGGGGGGGAATATTTAGAAACATTCTGAAGAAATGAGGTTGCACCCTTACAATTGGGGGGTCCCCCATCCCTAGAAGAACTTAAATCTACTATTAGGGTACAAAATAGCTTTAGAATCACTCCATCAAGCAGTGCCATCTGGATACCTCATAGGAGCAAACAGGCACCATCCAACCACGTTTTGGATGAACAGAATTAGGGTGGATCTTTGTTTTTTCTTCCAAAAGGTGTGCCAGTTCCACCTCTCTTGCCTTGGAATAAAGCCAAGGCAATGCTCATAACTGCTGGGTAATGAGCTAGAAACAGCATTAACATATGCTATGCTGGGTGAATGTAGACAGAATTAGAAGGACAAACATCAGCGAGAGAATGCAGAAAGTTCTGGGCTGAAGCAAAATAGCTTTCAGGGAAGAAGAGCCAACATTTCCCAAACAGAGTTTTGTTTAGACATATACACATGAAACATTTTCCAACTGAATTAGCTGATTGTATATATGTATGGGATCTGCTTCTAAAATTAATCCATCCTGCTAAAACCAATGGAATCGTCACAGCCACATTTACTGCTGAGCGAAAAGAGGTGGAGGGGATTATGATGATTTATTTAGGGCCCAAGATTTCAATCTGCTCTCGAAACTACTTTCTGTAGCGAAAGTTCAGAACTAATACCTATTAAATAACAGTAAAGTTAGTACTTTTCATTAAGTTTAAAGTGTCCTCTCTCTTCCACTGGGGTAAGCAAGCATCCCCTGAGTTTACCAGTTTAAAAATTAAGCACTGAATCCAAAAGTTTGAGCTCAGTTTTCAGACTACATTCATTCAGACACCAATGTATATCTGCATCAGCTTCCATTCTTAATCCTAGATTTCATATTTGTTGTATGCAGTTCATGGGAATCACTCCCAAAACTACAGAAATGTCAGCTGTTGGTTGCAAATACATTCCTTCTCAAGTCAAACGAGGAGCAACCCACAAAGATTTTCCCCAATATTGGATCCCATTATTGAAATAGAATGGAGACAGACAGACAGACAGACAGACAGAAACTTTAGTTAGGTCATTAACCAATAAAAATACAATCAATAAAATGAACAATACATAACTATCCCCTAACAACAAGAACTATCAGCAACCATTTGTGAGCAAAGCTTATGCCAGGGATGTCCAAACTTGTCAACTTTAAGACTTGTGGACTTCAACTCCCAGACTTCAATTCTGGGAGTTGAAGT
>JAOYMU010000192.1:58587304-58599799 GCA_025802295.1 Psammodynastes pulverulentus
GAAGAAGAAGAAGAAGAAGAAGAAGAAGAAGAAGAAGAAGAAGAAGAAGAAGAAGAAGAAGAAGAAGAAGAAGACTGGTTATTCCAGAGATTAGAGAAGACAGTTTGACTCTGAAGCCCCATCACTATTTAGCGTTTGGACACTCAGAAATTAGGAACACTGGAGCAGAAAAGAGCAGAGGTGTCAGCCCCGTGAGGTAGGCCAGATCAAGTAACAGAAACAGCAAGGATTCCTGGAATGTTCTTTAGAAGGTAAAAAACAGGATCTAGAAAACCTGCCCAAGTTTCTCTCTGTTGCATTATATATTAAACAAAACCAAGGTAGAGTTATTTTGCATCTTTCTCATGCTTTCCTCTATCTCAGGATTGTACAGGGAGTCCTCGACTTACAACAGTTTGTTTAATGACCCTTCAAAGTTACAATGGCACTGAAAAATGTGACTTATGATCAGTGTTCACAGTTGTGACCTTTGAAGCATCCCAGATGATCATGTGATCAAAATTCAGACACTTGGCAACTGGTTCATATTTATGACCATTGCTGTGTCCCAAAGTCATGTGATCACCTTCTGTGACCTTCTGACAAGCAACATCCGTGGGGAAGCCAGGTTCACTTAACAACCGGGTTAGTTACTTAAAAATTGCAGTGATGTACTTAACAACTGAGGAAAGGTCGTAAAACAGGGCAAAACTCACTTAACGACATAAAATTTAGGCTCAGTTAAGTCGAGGACAACCCTTATAATTTTTAATTCTGCCTTAATAGCTCATTTCTTCCTTCCTCCATTAATGGCTCTTCCACATTTTCCCCAGGGTCAAGCCTACCTTTTTTTTTTAACAAGGTGGTATCATTGATTCTGAACTACAAAAGAGCTGATCTTTAATTAAAGTAAATGACCATCACCTGGCTGAAGGAATGAGGCTGAGTGCTGTGTTAAGAATGTAGCCAAACTCTGCATGATCTTGTTTAACAAGCATCACCAAAGCCTCACAGCAGGTTGTCCGGACCATCATATTGTCACTGCAGGACTTTTCCCAGAGCAAATTTAACGCCGGGGTCTGGAATCAAAGAGAGAGAAGAAACAAGCTCCATTATTCAGGACTGATGACTCATAAATCCAATTATTGTTCTCACAGCTATTCTGCTTCAATTGGTATCTGAGCAAAAAACAAGGAAAGTTAATGAACTCTTTCTTCATTTGCCACTTGCTGAATAGATTATTAATTTACCTCAAATCGGTTCCTGAACTCAACACTAAGTAAAATTTACCAATGTGGTACAGGAAACTGTTGACATGGAAGATTCCTGCTTTTGCTAGCTGTGTAATTCATTGGAGCATGGTTTGAACATCAAATATCTCTCTCAGGACAGTATAGGAAATAAATAATATTAAAAAAGGCATTTTCAGTAGTGGCCTCATAATTATGGAAGTACCTCATAAAAATGTTTTCCTCTCCTGTTTTTTGGCATTTAGAATGTAAGTTTCTGACATCCCAAAGGTGTTTTTTCAAGAGGCAACTAGACTTGAAATAGCACCTTTGGGACAACCATGACCTGGATGACTGAGAATCTCCACAGACATTAAGTTTCTGGCATCTTTTGAGGAAGGCTTATTTTAGAGTTTGCTTTGAATTTAATTTTTATTTAATCAAAATCTGTAATTTAATCCCGAGATGGCTGGTAGTTATCCTATTGCGATTTTAATATTTGATACTTCTAAAAATATAGCTAACAATGCTTAACTGCACCTATCCATTTAAATCAGTCAATGGGTTGCAAACACGTTTGCTTATGGATTGAAGTTCCTAATGGGTCTTTTAATTACTACTTTAAGTACTTTAATTTTTACTCTCCTCATTTAGAATTGGCCAAAACGTAAAAAAAAGTATGTTCCAAAAGTGAAACTGTTCAGCATGGCAAATGTTCTATGAGAGGACAAAATTTCTGGCCTTCTTAATTAAAAAAGGCATGTTTTAATACTCAGCAAGGTATCTAGTAGATAGATTAGAGTTTGCTACACTTTTACATGTACAGGATGTATTCATTTTTTAAAATCCACTTATATAGTGAAATGTCCACAAAACGTACATAAACAATTAACAATTAAAAGCCCATGATCAGTTAATTATTTCATTTTCAGTTGCGTACTTATATTCCAATGAGCATTATAATATGCATGAAAACAATGCTGGGAATGAAAATGGAGGTGCAAAGGGTTACATTACTGTTGAGAAGACTCGGATTCCAGTCTGCTTTCAACTATGGATTTTGACATAATTCTGAGTCCATCATGCTTTCTAAGTTCTAACTATCACACAGGGTTATTAAGGAGAGAAACAGGAAGTGGGAGTTCTATGTATATTGTCTTTGTCTCTTGAATGAAAGCCAGATATAAAGTGATCAAGCACTCAGTAAATAAAGTTGCAACAAATAGTTTTAGCTCCAACGATTCTAAATTTAAATCCAGAAATGTTATTCCATTTAAACTATTACACAAAGTAAACATCTGGAAAAGGATAACGGAATACGAAAGTGTATATTATTATCAGGTCCAGGTAATCTATTGCCAGATTTCGCAATTTTTTTGCAAATCTTATTTCAATTACATTAGAGATTTTTTAAAATCTCAGCATCTCAAACAATTGAAGAAAATGAAACAAATTTCTATACAAGTAGTCCTTGACTTATAACCATTCGTTCACATTTATGACTGTTTCAGCATCCCTGTGGTCACATGATCAACATTTGGACACTTGGCAACTGGCATGTATTTTTGATGGTTGCAGTGTCCTGGGGTCATGTGATCACATTTTGCAACTTTCTGACAAGCAAAATTAATTGGGAAGCCAGATTCACTTAAGAACCAGGTTACCAACTTATCAACTTCACTTCACTTATGGCAAGAAAGGTCATACAATGGGGCAAAACTCATATAAACTGTCTTAATTAACAACAGAATGTTTGGGCTTAATTTGGTCGTAAATCAAGGACTACCTGTATATGACAATTTGTTGTTTATTTACTTACGCCTGGTAATTGGGGCCAGAATTTCCATCGCTAAGTGATGCAATCAGAAGGTATGAAGTCATATGACCATGTTAGCAGGAAGTCACAAGTCCTAGGCAGTTCACAAGCAGGTCGGCAGGCAAATAACAAAAGTGCCTGACCAAAGTGCAGCCAGGCCAGGGCTGGCTGCTGCCATGGGTGGGAAGGTGACCAAGCCATCCTACACTCTACCATCCCAAACACCAGAATTTTGATCACATGATCGCGGAGGCATTGTATTGGCATGACTTCAAGACCCAGGCATAAGTATTATTCAACACTGTCATAACTTTGAACAAAGGGTTGTTAAGCAACCTTGATGCGGGTTATAACAAAGAGCTGAAATTTCATCATAATTGTAAAAAATAGCTTGCACGTTTTCAGTAAGAGAAATACCGGTAGTCCAGAGAGCAGTTCAAAGTCTTCCTTGCCTCATAAAATGTTAGTATTCATGCTGTGCATGAATCTACCCATTCCAGACAGTGCATCATTATCATTAGACAGTCTGATGATATTGTTACGTACACCATTTCAATGGGTTTTTTTTTCATTCTTTCTTGGTGAAGCATTATCCTCTAGCTGTGAAAATTTAAAGTTGTCAGAATTGATTTTCAATCATGTTGCACCACAAAAGCAGTTGTCAGGGCAATGGGGGAAAGAAAAATGAAAGCAAAGCCACAAACCTGGTTACTGGACTGGCTGATCTTGTTAGATAAAACATTTTCCTTCAGCACTGCAGCAATAAGATGGCCCACAGCCTGTAAATAAACATAAATCACTAAACTATGATCTTTACTGCAGCCAGCAGCAACCACGTCCTATTCCCCCTCCCCCATCATTGTTATGTTAGTTAGACAGCAACATGAAGGCTAAGGTTATATTGGGGGGAAAATAATTTATCAAACACAATTCAATAGTAGCAACTTGATATTCTCTTCATCTTCACAGAGAATTCTGAGATATAATATCTCGGTGCTAAAAATATGGCCACTCACAACCATTTAGATTGTCAATACAAGTGCACTAGAACTTGCTACCTGAATAAACATAGCAGAAACATATTAAAGCTAAAATTAAAATATTAGCAGATGGGCCTTTACTTAGTTACATGTATGAGAAGGTCCTCAACCTCATTTAAAAAGCGATTTAATAACTGTTCCTGGTAATGGGAAAAAGTTCTGCCGAGGACATTGATCTGTCATTACAGAGTAAATGGACAAATAGCCAGATGAGTTCTACACTTCCTTAAGAATTTGGTGACTCTACCAAAAAAAGGTAGAATTTCTTATAAGAAAGCATTTCAGAGGCATTTAAAATATTTTATCTTATATATTCACACCTAATAAGAAGGAATGACTCCTTCATGGGGTTTAAAATAAACAAATGCTATCTCCCTAACCTTTCTGCTAATGCATGTACAAGGCTGTTTTTCACCTTCTAAATTTGAAGACATTCTGATTAATTTATTTAGCAAAGTGTCAATAAGTCAGGCAGGTAGGATATGGAAACATGATAGATATATGAAAACATATCAAGCTGCTTGTAATATATACGTCATATGTCTACTAGAAATATAGTTAGGCAGGGAACATTCTTAAGTAGATGTGAGCCTCCTTTAGTTCTCCAGTTTTTTAATCCCAACAGAGTAAACTAATGAAGTCAGTGGTGTATTACAGTATCAATTCAAAGACCACAAAATGCCCAACTTTATCCAATGAATGCAGGCAAGGATCTATTTTTCTTTTTAAAAAAAGTCCAAGTGAAAAAATACTTGCAGGAACAGTATTAATATTTGAAAAATGAACAGTTCTAGTTAACAGGATCATAAATCAGTTGAAGGAATAAGAAGGCCTGACATCAACCTGTATCTTCTCTTAAGAATGTTTCTTCCCTAATTAAAACAAACCACACAAGAACGTATCTGTTGTTCCTACAATGTGGAAACCAAACAAATGGCTTAAAGGAACCCGATGCAGTTGCATCTCTTGGCCAAGAGATTTTGAGTTTTGGTTAGGAGCTTATCTGTCAATCCACTGTTAATGCGTGTCAGCTGCCAGATGGCTATTATGAAAAGTAGAATGATGCAACAGAAAGACTATGAGTTCTGATCTAACAGAATCTATTTCATACTTTTCTATGAAAGAATTAGCAAACTACTAGCATATACTCTGGTGGTCAAAGTCAGCTCCTGGGGACTTCTAGGACAGTTCCATGAAATTGGTAGCAGTATATTAGTAGTAATAATACAGAAGCAGTTTCCCACTATCCCCAGTACTTTCTTGCATTTTAATTTTTTTTCCCATTTTCTTTGATGCTCCTGGTAATTTTTGTGGTCCCTGGTTCAAATACCAATCTGTTTTATCTCTGCTTATTTTTTTAAAACCAGTCACAATTGACTAAATGCAGCTGTCTAGTAAAATGTAGCTTTAAAATAGGAATTTAAGTTTTTTTTCCTCCTTCATATTTCAAAAGAGACAAACAACAAATACAGCTTTTTATTTATACCAGGTGGAACGAAAGCAGCCTACTGTAT
Organism: Psammodynastes pulverulentus; assembly: GCA_025802295.1. Lineage (NCBI taxonomy): Eukaryota > Metazoa > Chordata > Lepidosauria > Squamata > Psammodynastidae > Psammodynastes > Psammodynastes pulverulentus. The sequence goes on from JAOYMU010000192.1 coordinate 58,592,883, forward strand.
TCAAGTAATGGTCAAGAAAAGACATGGATATGTCATAAAATTTAACTAGCTCAAGAAGGGACGCGGCTGGTACACTAGTTGTTGCAGATGCCATCTGCAAATCCAGTGACAGCTGAGGATCAAGAATCACTCCAGAATCCATGAATCTCTTATTTCAAGGAGAATGCAACCCACTCCAAAACGATCTGAATCTCAACCTTTGACTCCTATTTAATAACAGCATCTCTGTTATGGCTGGATTAAACGGCAGCTTGTTCTTTCTCACCCGGTCCATAATGGCACTTTGGCAATACTCCAGGATATCAAATACTTACTTGAAATGGGGTGGTAAGGAGCAGCAAAGCCGGATCTGATCATCCTGAATCCACCCCACTCAAAACTCTTCCCCAAGGGTTTTCATGTAAAGAATTTATTTTTCAACAAGTACAAGTGCCTACATGTGGATAAATCTATGTACAGTATGCATGCCATATATGGTACACACCAAACAGCGGCTTTCTCACCTGTGACTGTATAAGCGTGTTCGGAAAATCAAGCCTTTTTCTGATTTCTTCAGACATTGTTTGATGAATCTATAGACAACTGAACTTCTGAAACAACAAAAGTAGATATAAAATGTCAATATTATCATTGATTTGCTGAATAAACCTCAATTATTAAACATAAACCAAAACTTTGAGTTTATAGATTTGCACTAAGCCTATGTCAAAGTAACCCCCACCATGGCTAAGCCATGTATGCACTCTGAATAAGTTATTTAATTGATGATCCACACAAGTCTAAGCAATAATCTTCTCAAATTAAGAGCACATAGTTTACCACAGCAGTCCCCAACTTTTACAGCTTGGTGACCCAGTGGGGGGGGGGGAACCAGCCCACCAGTTGCAAAAGTTGAACTGCAGGTGTGTGCGCTGGTCAGCCATGGGCACAGCCTGGTTCCAAACAGACTATGGCCCAGTACTGGGCCATGGCCAGGGGGGACCCTTGGTTTAGCATATGTAGAGATCTGAAATAGACATAAACAGTTGTCTATGGAGATTCTCAGTCACCCAGGTCATGGTTGTCCCAAAGATGCTTTTTCAAAAGGCAACTGGGCTTTTTTTCTCTTAAAGTCTTTCGCTTCTCATCCAAGAAGCTTCTTCAGTTCTGACTGAGTCGGACTTGAGGAAGCTTCTTGGATGTAAAACAAAATGTCTTCAAGGAAAAAATAAAGTCCACTTGCCTTTTGAAAAAACACCTTTGGGAGATAAATGGTTACACCATGGTGAAAGGAACCAATTTCTATGCTATAGCTATGTGCTGGAGTTTCCCTTTGTACCATCCTTGCATATCATTTTAATATTTCTGACAATAGCTGCAGAATGATTAGTATTATTTTGGCATATATAAACTGACATATTATGTCACCCACAGGGTCTCAACCATTTTGTTAACTTTCTTGAATGCTTGAGTGTACTTGGAAATATTTAAAAAGAGCTGTTTTTCCATTATAGTCTGTGGCAGCCTTCATTACTCTGGTGCCCTCCTGATGGTTTGGATTTTCATTCAAATACCCAGCATGTTGCACAGTAGATGATATTCACATCATGGTGTAAAACATCTGGGAACACCAGTTTGAAAAAGATTGCTGTAGATATATTGTGGGAACAGAAGATGTGTTTCCAGTATGTACAGTAAGTTGCTGTGAGTATAGCACATACACTGAAGCACTAAAGGACTAGAAGAGAGAATGTCATTTGTCTAACAGTCACATGTGAACTTAAGTAACCACATTATGACTTGTTAAGATAAGGAATCTTGCTCAACATTGGATATGAACCATTCTCTGAACCAGTTGCAGAGAACACTCAAATGTACAGCTCTAGATGAAGAGCTAATGGAAGGTCTTTTTTTAAAGCAGTCTTGGAAGCTTAGTCTGCTGTCCCAACAATCTTTCAAACTACTACTGTATATGTTCATTATGTTGAAAACAAACAACTAAGAACAGTTGTTCTTCTTGCTCAAAGTATAGAATGTAGTAAGGGTTTTTTTTTCAACTTAAAATAATCTCTAATTTGTTTCTGCGCTTTATATTTAAACCAAAGCTCTGTTCTTATAGTTGCTTATATTTTGTCTAGGGCAGGATGTCAAACTCATGGCCAGCAGGCCAGATGTGTCACATGCTGGCCCCGCCCCTGCCCAATTTAGCGAAGGGGAAAAGAGTCACGATAGGTCATGTGACACTGCCGTGACGACGTGAGGTTGACACCCCTGGTCTAGGAGATCAAGAAGGGAATCATACCAGAACCATCCCTAATTTAACCCTGACAACAATTTTGAAATGTAGGCTGCTAAGAAACCGCTAGTGAACCACTTAGCAATTTGTAAGCAATTTGTAAACCACCCAGAGATGCTTTGCAAAGTGAGATGAGCGGCTTATAAATTAAACAAATAAATATCTAATTTGAACGTAATTTCCCATCCTTAGCCCAATACTTTAACCGTACAGTATGCCACAAAAGGCACTTAGTTACTTACTGAAGTGCCTTATTAACACAATGCTTTGTGGGGGGATCTGTTTTGATTTTTTTACCAGCTGAATAAGGTATTATTAGATCAACCATCTTATTTATAATTACTCATCGGTAATATCAGTACATTGTCAAAATTCAGAATCCTTCTCTTAATCCAGTCACATTTTTTTTTGCTTGAACTCCTGGATTATTGTATGTCACAGTGGATATAGAAAGTCTATACCCTTATTAAAATGCCAGGTTTTTGAAATATAAGAAAATCAAACCAAGATAAATCCCTTCAGAATTTTTTCCATCTTCGTAACATATAAGCTGTACAATCAATTGAAAAACAAACTGAAAATTGTCTTGTGGGTAAAAAAATAAAAATAAAAATAAAAAACCCTGGCATTTTAACAGGGGTGTATGGACTGTTTACATCCACTGTATATTAACTTTTGTTTCCCTTGAACTTTCTGGTAATATTGCTCTATTTCTTAATCATGTCACATATTCTCTATCAGCAAACATATATCATCTTCAAGCTGAGGGTTGTCAGTCCTATTGCTCCAATAACACGAGCAAAGGCATTGTATTTTTACAGTATGAAAAACCAGATGAGTAGAAGTGAGTACTCATCAAAATGTTAACTGATATGTATACAAAACATTCAGACTTAAAAGTGTTTGCATCAACTGAGTTCTACCCATACATCAAAGACAATGACAGTCTACATGTATTAACTGAAGAAGTTTACTGCATCATCAGGATCCTTGCTTCATATCTTCACAGAGCAAGTTTGGAGCTAAGTGCATGCAGTGGCACTGAGGATGGGGCCAGTCTGCTCCTAGCATACCTGCTTTAACACCACCTTTAAACTTCTCCACAAACTGTACAGCATGTCTGCAAGAGTACTGAGGGCTAAGTTAGTAGGGCTTGCTTGCCTCTCTAAAACTCTGAAGCAAGTTGAATTAGCACTGGTTTGAATCAAGCTTTGATCTAACAGTCCAAAGCTCTGTTCTTGTAGCAGCTTAGGTTTGTTATATAATTCTAATTCATCTTATTCATATTGCAGTGGTTTTAAATTAAATTCAGATTTTATATAAACAACTTTAAACATTTTTAAAAAGCAACATGGAAGTTTCAGAAGACTCTGGTAGTCGTGTAATTCAACAAGGACTACATACAAGTAGTAGATAAATTAATTTCCTCAGTAGCGAACTGCTACAGCGTTACAAATCTCAGCAAAGCTTTCCACTAGGTAGTTTCGATTTTAGATCTCTTATTATTTCAGCTTGTTAGAAATGTGGGCTGCAACCCCGTCATTGCCAGACAGCCAAGCTATTCTGCATGGAGATTATTAAAAATTAGGAGTCCAACTGATGGGGGGACTCCAGGTTGTGGAAGCTTGGCTTAAATTGCAGTGCCCGACTTAGGTTATCAGGCGTGCAGGTTTCCTTCTTAAAACGTGGCATGCATCAACTCAATCCAGGAGAATAAGAAACATGAAAAAGTTTAAATTACTTTCCAATTGCACGACTCAACAGCCCTGCACAACCCTCTAACTCTGCAGACGCCGTTCTACTCGATCAGTTGTTGGAAGGCTGCCATCGGCAGCGTTGGAAGGAAGCGTTTCAAAACCGAAAGCAGCCTCTTAAGGCCGGAACAGGCGCTCACCTGCCTTTCATGCGAGTTCCCTCTGTCAAACCCCCGCAGGAACGTCCCACGGCCGGAGACGTAGTGTACAGCGCAGACTCAGTAGCGATTGTTCGATCGCCCTGACTCATAAAAGGGCAAGTTGACTACATTGTTGCTTCTGAGCATGCCCGAGAAGTGGAGCAATCGCATTACAAATAAGGAAGATTTGGTTTCATAGAGTGATGTGTTAAAGCAAGGGTCTTCGAACCTTGGCAACTTTAAGCCTGGAGGACTTCAACTCCCAGAATTCCCCAGCCAGCAAGTATTCTGTGTTAAAGCTACTGAAGTATCGGTGATTTATCAATTTATCTGTGGCCGTTTTTTTAAGTCTAGTATGACTGATTTTTCACTTTCTTCATATTGTTTTTTACTGTGTCACTGCTTATTACAATCCTGCATATTCCTATAGTTAGCTACAATGAAGCCCTTAGAAATGTCTGAAGTTATTTAATAGATTTTAAACATGAAAGAAAATATAATGACCTGGAAGAGTTAAGTTTCTTCATACGCTATTATTTAAAAACAGCTGCCTCAAAAAAAAAAATCCATACCTACAAAACAACAAATACAATAAAATTTACCTGCTCTGCAAACCACACTAATTTTATTTAAAAGCTGTGGGATTTTAACTAGAGTTAGACAATTTATTCTGTTTTATTAAAAAGTCATCCTAGACATAACACTTACATAAAAACAATTAAAGCACTATTACACTATGGCAATATATCCATCAAAATAAAAATAGCCTCAAATTATAATCCCATTAAAGAAAAGATACTGAAACACATAAACGATGTTATTAATTCAAATAACTGACTAAACAAAAAGATTTTCTGTAATACCAAAGTTGGGAAAAGGTTATTTTATAATAAGTTAATACAACCTCAAACTATTTCTCTCTTAATCTATTCACACTTTGTGCTAAACTATAATTCATTCATTCATGTTTAAACTAATATTGCCTGGGATTGCACAACACACAAAAACATAATTTACAAATTACAGTGGCTAGATCTCTACAATATACTAACCAAGTTATGTGACAGCCACATTGTGGCTCAGCACAACGTGTATATATAGACAGTGTGAGCAACCTTTAATACTTTCAAGATCAGATTATATTGGATTGTGATTTAAAAACAATTCTATGAAATTAGGAGCCAAAATAATGTTTTATTTAGTCCTCATTCCAGATCTATTGGTGAAACAGAGAAACTAATAGAGCCCTTTTCTTTTAGAGAAACAATCCTAATTGTGTGTATAATACTAAATCTGAAATATTTTATTGCAGTCATTAACCTGCACGAAGGAAATCAATATGCAAATAGCCAAACCTGAATTGATAATATCAGACTAGTTAGGAGAAATACCTACAAAGAATTTTAATTAAAAAACAGACGTTATTTGTTCTGGCTACCCATGCGTTAACGGTATGTGGAAATGACCTCGATAGGCAGGCAGAAGAATCCACAAAGTTCAACAACAGTCTGATAAACGAAATTTGAGTTCAAAGGGGGCGGTGGCAGAACGCCTCAGAATGGTTCCTAGTTTTCAAGAAAATAAAAGGGAAGGAAGGAAGGAAAGAGTTCTTTCAGTCTTTCAGGCCAAAATGGGGCACAGGGGGCTATGTGCACCCCCCCACACACCTCATTTTCACCATTTTGGCCACTGTGGGCCAGTCCTTTGATATTTCCAGGCGACCCCTGTGGGCCATATTTAAGCACCATGCGGGCGGGATGCGGGCCACTGGCCTTGAGTTTGACACCCCTATGTTAAAGTATATCAGATATGGCAATTTATGTTGTTTATACAACCATTTGTTTAATGACCATTTGAAATTATGTCAATGAAAACCAATGACTGGTTTTCACACTTCCGATTGTTGCAGCATCCCCATCGTCACGTGATGAAAATTTGGACGCTTGGCAACTGGATCGCGCTTACGACAGTTGCAGTGGAGATCATGTGATCCCCTTTTGCGACCTTCTGACAAGCAAAGTCAATGGGGAAGCCAATTCATTTAACAATCATGTTACTTATTAAAACTGCAGTGATTCAATTAACAACTGTAGCAAGGAAGTTTGTAAAATGGGGCAAAACTCATTTAGCTGTCTCACTTAGCAATGGAAATTTTGGACTCAATTGTGGTCATAAGTCAAGGATTATCTGTATGTCGTATCTTGATGCAAATAATGTGAATATTATTGAGAGGTGTTGGTTTAAGATCCTTGTCCATGTTATTGGAATTTAACAAACTTGTCCATTAATTCAGGAATGCCTCAACAGAAATTATATTTGTAGCATCCATAGTCCATTAAACAGGGATCTACATCTTCTGAATAAGGATAGTGTAAGAGGGGCACTTTGTTTTGTAGCATCCACTTTTTAAAAAATAAAATCAGCAAAGTGGATAACAAAAAGAAGTGTCTACAGGGACACAGTGTGCTACACTGGTGGTCCATACACTAAGCTATAATGTAAGCTAGCAATTTGGAGCCTAAAACCAGTGGTGGGATTCAATTTTTTTTTATTACTGGTTCTATGGGCATGGCTTGGTGGGCGTGGCTTGGTGGGCATGGTTTGGTGGGTGTGGGAGGGAAAGGATACTGCAAAATCTCCATTCCCTCCCCACTCCTGAGGGAAGGTTATCGCTGGTTCTCCGAACTACTCAAAATTTCCGCTACTGGTTCTCCAGAACTGGTCAGAACCTGCTGAATACCACCTCTG
>JAOYMU010000192.1:58690000-58705358 GCA_025802295.1 Psammodynastes pulverulentus
GGTTCTCTGAACTACTCAAAATTTCTGCTACCGGTTCTCCAGAACTGGTCAGAACCTGCTGAATACCACCTCTGGAGGAAATATTATAATTTTGCTGTGAATAGCTAACTATTCAAAAAAAATTGAAGCCATTTTTTGGCAATTTGAATTTATTTAGCCATAGAATTATTGTTCAAACTATAAATTCAAGCTCTTTTTTTTCTTTTCTCCCCTCAGTGTGCAAAGATCCACCATACAAAGTGGAAGAATCTGGGTATGCTGGGTTTATTTTGCCAATAGAGGTTTACTTTAAAAACAAGGTACGTAATGCTGTTTGTTCCATTTCTCTACACAAACCTATTAAGTTCTTTAGATTTCTTCTTTAAATTTACCTTTCAATGACTTCCTAAACATCAGCGTGAAGATTTCATAAATCCTTTTCACTCCTTGAAATATGCCTGGAAAATCCAAATGAAGTGTCTGCCAATGGAATGGCATCAATCCAAGAAGCAGATTTTCTATCTTCCTTGCAGCCTGTTGCTATTCTTTCAAAATATATAGTGAGTTGTGAGATGCTGCCTAACAGATATTCAAGAACAGATGGAGAAGTTTTGTTGTTTAAAAATCCACTAATGCAACATTAGATGCTATCCAATAGATAAGGAAATTGAATTCATTATAGATACTGTTTCAGTCTTAATGGAAGTAATTAACTTTCATAATATATTTTGAATATTGATAAGAGATTTATAATTGAATAAAATTATATAGATGAGTTCAAACCTTTAACATACTGCTTTTTAAGAGATGATATTTAATTTTTATAGTTAACTTACGGTATCTCTGTTAAAATTGCTCTGAATAAATGCTTTAAGTTCTTAACTGTTATTTCAGGAGAAAAAAAAACCCTGCTTATATTGTGTCAATAAACCCAGAGAAACACAGAAGCATATAAGACAGCTAGGACATTAATTTAGTTAGCTTCATTAGTCTCATTTTTATACAGGGTATTCTAAATTTATTTAAGATACAATGTAAAAGCTGATTTTGGTTATTTTCAATAGTGTATTGAATGCGTCCACTTTATATTTAATGAAATATAGCTGCCTGGAGAATTCTGGAAATTGAAGTCCACAAGTCTTAAAGTTGCCAAGTTTGGAGACCTCTGCTTTAAAGGGTTCCGTGAAATCAATAAATATTTTTAAAATTCTCAGATTTAATTTGTATTACAGTAAATACTGATAAATGTAATCTGCAGAGAGAAACGTAAATAGTTTTCCAATTTTAATTGATTCCTACTTGCCCACTTCAGGGCTGTTAAACACGTATCACAATTTTTTATAAGTCCTTTTGATTTCAGGAACGGTTCTTTAAGGATGTATAGAGGACTATAATGGAAAAGAGGGAAAAGCAAAGTCAAACTGTCTTGGCTCATGTGATGTTGGGTTTATTCTGAAATGGAAAATGAATTTGTAAGATGAGAGCTGGAGATTATATTTTGGAAGAATAAGATAGTTAGATAATGCTTTGTTAAGGAAGGAGGCTGCTCTTTGTGGTATTTAAAATGCAAAATGTAAAAACAGTAGTTTAGTACAGTTTAGAGGAAATTGAGGATTTGAAGTTATATCCACCATCTGTTGTTTTGGCCAAGCTACTACATTCTACCCTAAATAAATTTCAGTCACTGGAAAATAATGAATGTCACTGGGAATAAAAGTGAGTTTATTCTTTTAATTCAATTCTACTGTTTTGAAAATAAGCCTTTTAATGTAGCTTTGTGACTTTACTATTTTATTAGATGAAGTAGAATCAAATCATAGCCAGTAGCCTTCCTTAAAATAAGTGGCTTTGGTCAATCCAAATACTTTGAGTATCTAGAAATTTCTTAAAACACCCAAACTTCTGACTTTCAGGATAGAAATATTATTTTTTTCCAAGAGACTGGAATATATTTTCTACTTTTATAAATAGAATGGAAAGAATTACTTTTGACAAACACAGTTCTAAATTCCCACTATATCTATATAAACATTAAATGGCAATATATTACTCTTATAAATCTTTCAGTACCATTTACTGGAAAATGAGAGTGGCAAACTGAGTTCTTATGGCATGCTTATGCTTCCTATGAAGCTTTTGGCTGACATTGAAATAAGAAAATACTAGACTACATGAATCCTAGTTCTGATTCATTATGTAATCCTGGTCCACACATTATTATTTTATCCTTTAACAAAGCTGTTGGCCATTCTGAACTGTACAGAGCACTGATGGTTAGCTGTTACTTATGCCATGTATGTAGAGGTTCAGAACAGAGTACCGGTAGTTTGATGGAGTTTGCTGAATTGATTTCAAATCTATTTTGTTCATGTTAGGTCCTATTCATGTTGATTTTTATGTAGAAAAGATGAGGCCTTTTGGATGTAACAGTGAACTTAAAATATTGTATTCTATATTAAATTATAGGTTACTCATGCTGTAGATTTTGCTTGGAAAATAAGGTTTTTTTCCCCCTGATTATTACTTTCAACTCATGTTACTTGGCAGTCTGAATTTAGAAAGTCTCAGGTATAAAAAAACCAAACTCCTGCTGAAAATGAAATTGCCTCAGGATGAAGTCTTTGTACAGCAGTTGTCCTCTTCTGGCTCTCTAGAATTACTATTCTATATATACACAGCACAATTATAATTCGATTCTTTTTCTTATTCTATAAACTGTATCACGGTTGTCCAATACATAGAGGTGGTCCTTTTTTGGAGAATTTGCTAAACACATAGACTTTTTGTCAAGCAATAATAGTATAACTGGTATAACAATTCATTTTTATCCTGAAACAGTTGAGGTATAATTAAACTTTTTACAATACATGGTGGACTTCAGTTTAAAGTCATTTAGGCACACAGAGTTTGTACACATTTTTTCTGATCTTAACATTAGAGAATTAAACACAGTTTGATTTAAGGATGTCATTTTGTACATATTTCAGCTTTAATTTAGTAGAAATTACTTCTGAACAAATATGTTTAAGCTTATGATGCAAATCAGTGTTAGATATTTGGGCTCCTGTCAGCATTGCTAACTAAATTTCTACTGTAAATAATTTTTGTCTAATTTAAACTAAATTTTATTTTAAATTTTGTCTAATTTAGTTTAGGCACTTACTACTAGATAATTGTGGCAAATCACTGTCTTTTAGCCTTGATTCTTTGTTTTTAAGATGGAAGAAATTGATCTTTGTACAATTACTTTAAATTTATATGTGATCATAAATACTTCTATTTCATTCTTTAATTTAGCTGTTTACAACTCAAGACACTCAGATAATATCATCAAGCAGTGGTTGAAAATATTTGTGCTGCTAGTAATAAAGGGGGAAAAAAGCATTTGACCTGCTACATGGTTGTCATTATTAATTAGGACTTCTTGGTTGATCTTAATAACTGCAATAAGCTATGGGGGGGGAAGAATTAAAACAGGCCTTATACATCATAATTAGCACCTTGATTTTTTTAATCAGTGCCAACTTGGCAATACACAGATAATATGTTTATAGTAGGTGTCTGTATAATATGTACACATCCTGTCAAAGTTTAATGCAATAATTCTACAGTGTAAAAGAGTGTTGAAGAAATGTTGTGTGAGTGACTGACACAAAATCAACTGTAATTTTGAAAGTTTGATTTGATCAGAATCAAAATATCCTTTTCTTTCTCATTAATTTTAAAATCCTAATTTTTAGTGAGTCCCAGGTCATAACTCAATCTGGAAAGTTCCCAGCCCAAATGTCTATTCACTTTTTAAAAATAAATTACCACAATATTTGATGAGTAAATGAATGTAATCTGTACTATTGGGATAAAAGTCAGCATGTCATATAGTGTCAGGTTTTTTTCCCCAGTTTTGTCTGACTGTGTTCTAACCTGTAGGAAGAACCGAAAAAAGTCCGCTTTGACTATGATCTGTTCCTGCATCTGGAAGGACACCCACCTGTAAACCATCTTCGCTGTGAAAAGCTTACTTTCAACAATCCAACAGAGGAGTTCAGAAGAAAACTGCTTAAAGCTGGCGGGGTGAGTTTATATAAAAACAAACTGCAAATCACGAAGTAGATTCTAAGCACGGTGAAAGTTGTTTCTCTCCCTCCAAAGGAAAATCGCTTAAGTTGAAAAGTAGCTTTTTTTTTTTTTGCACAGATGATCTTGATCACATAATATAGGTACCTCAGGTACAACATGAAGCCAATGACGCCAAATAAAAGTGAAATAATAGCAGAGATGCAGATATTATATACCAGGATAAAACCAATACTGCAAAAAAGACTTCCTAAAGGAGATCGGGAACCTAATTTTCAATGTTCAGGTGATTGAATACACATGTGAAAAAAAAGGTTACCATTTTATTAAGAACCTTTACAGAGAGTCAAGTTGACAGTTAAATATGGAGTGCTTTAAAAGCATCTTCAAATTAATATTTCTTCCATTTTTCTTATTTTAACCTACACAGTAATTGAAACAGTAAGGTTGGGTTTATAAAAACAGATTTGCTTCTTTGAGTTAAAAAAGATTTTTTTTTTGTTAAGAATTCAAAGCTCTTTCACTTAAGAATACCAGATTCAGTGTTAATAATTGATATGTGGCTTCCCTCACCTCCAAAAAATCCTTTGAAATATTACTTTATACTTTACTGTTTGCTGTGTAACAATATATTAAATAATTTCCTCCAGCAGAGTAATTCTGGGGTGGAATTAGCATCTTCTACTGAAATTTTCTCAAAATATGAAATGAATCTTACATTATTCTGCCTTTTAAATATTTGTGTAATAAGATAGTAAAGCCCAATTTCTTCCTGTTAACACTGTAGACATAGCCACATTTATTTAAAGTGTAATTTCATTTAAATTCATAGTTCTCAGCTCAATTTTTGAATGTAATTTGGTTTAATGAAGCATATAGGGTATTTCATTCATATAAAATACTTGGCATATTATACACAATGCACACACATAGACCAAGAAATTCATATTTTTACGCAGAATAATCTGCAATTAGGACTACTTTCATCATGGTGTCTACATGATTTGTAGGGAAAAAAAGAATAATAAGCACTGGCCGGCAAAGGCTAAATATTTCTCATTTAAATTCATAAATATTTTAAATTTCAACCATATTTTACTATGCAAGTCAAAATCAGATTTGTAAACAAGCAAGATGACTGTATATAAGCAAGCTGACTATAATTTGATCAATTACTTTATTTTGTTCCTGAGCACTCACAAAATAAACTTAGAATAAGCCATGAAACCACAGACAAATCTTAGAAACACACACATCCTATTCATATATCATGCTAAACTGAAAAAGGCAAATCACATTACGCCTTTACATGATATGTGTTCTCAGTCGGCTTTTTGTTTTACTAGCCAAAAAGAACAGCAGTTTCTGGCTTGCCAAAAAATGATTATAAATCTTTAGAAAAGTTGTCTGCTCACCTCACATGACCATTGTTTTCCTGGTTAGAATCTAGTTATTTATACATGTCTGTGAATCACATTGATCAGGGTAAGGATAATCTGACCATGATATCTGCCATCATTGATTGCCAGGATTGATCTGGCTGATGTGACTGGTTGGGTGGGTATCTCTTTCTTCCATCATTGCTCTATTTGCATCCTTCCCAAAGCTGTGGGCTCTGTGGAAGAGGGTGATAATATCAAGACCATGATGAAGAACAGATTCCTTGTTATTACTCTTAAATCTATAAAGATACCGAACAAATACAAAACTGAGAAGAAAACCAACACAGATTAAGAAAAAAGAAAAAAGTTATATATTGAAATAAATTTTATAGTATGAAACAAAAAGCTCAAAGTTCATTCTTAAACAACAAATTAAATATTGACTGATAAAGGATAAAGAAATATCTATATACTAAAATCTTTCTACGAAAGTAAAACAATATTACAATTTAGCTATGGAAGATAAATCCAAAGTTCTTCAGAGTATAATATGTTTTAATGTGTGTCTCTTATACCATCCTAAGAGTAGAGACAGGTCTCATGAAACTGGAGGCGCTAGAATGATTTGTATTGTAATAGATTTGAATTGCCACAATTCTCTATGCCCATCTATTGTTCCTATCCCCTCTTTAAGATCTTTTTTAAAGATTCCTTTTAGATTTTCAATTTAAAAAAAAAATTACTGTAATTTTTAAAAATCCTGATGTATCTAAAAGATACTTTGAAATCCTTTGTATGCTACTCTCCTTACTCTGGTCTTTGACCATAATAAAGATTTGATTGATATGTTTTAATGCTTATTTCTATTCCCAACACAAAGAATGATTATTTACCTGGAACTGCAGTTTTTCACTTGATCCCTTTATGAATTCGAACAATTTCCCTCCTAGGAAACTTGGTTTCAAGTGAACTCTGGGATGTCTAGGTTGGTCTTCAGAATCTAAGTGATTCAACAAATGGTACATCTGACTTCATTGTATACATAATATGAACATTCCAAAGACATGCATAGGTGCATAAACCATGTAAAATATATATATATTGCCTAAATATGGTGGCAAAATAGATGAATTTAGGCTATTCAGTTTTTTTCTGATCCTTTTTTAAACAAAATAAAATTAATGGAACAGAAAGCATTGGTGTCCACAGAAAACTGATCATGTGAAAATGAATATAAATGCCCTTACCAGAAAGCAAATCACTTCATTCCCCAAACAATCCTATTTATCATTCTAGGCTACTTTGCTCTGGCTCCATTGTGGTTAAGAAGGAATCTAGAAAACTAGTTCCAGTCCTTTAAAACTCTCCAATGTCCCCCATTTTGAGAGGATTTAAGTATGAGAATAGGGATGTCTTGCTTCCCAAAGACTCTCTGTCCTGTTTCTCCTTAAAATTCAGATAAACCCACACATATGCATACAAATCAGCTCTGCTCCTTCTGATAACATTACTAGAACACTTGAATTTGTGCAGCTTTTCAAAAGGTTGAGAGGCTGAATTGCAACCCCTAACCCTTCAAACATTGCTGCTACTCATGGTGTAAGGGAAGCAGACCTCCAGGATGAATTCTTCAAGCTTATAATTTTTACTCATGTTATTTCTTTGTACACTATATTAATTTTTACGAGCTTCTAAAGCCACTGTTGAAGATACTTTTATTGCTTCAATCTGTCATTTCTATTCTGGTGACAGCCATGTGGCATTAATAAAATGGTTGTCAATTACATACAGCCCACAGAAGAAATCATAATTTTCAGTTTACCTAAGATATTTAATTGTCTACCTCCAAGGTCCTCACTTTATACTCTAACTTATTTTATAAACATTTCTAATATTTTTATTACTTCATCACTGCAGATCATGGTTATGTCAGATGGAACATCAGTTGCTTCAGGGCAAAGTCTTCATCTCCCTAATCTTCCCACTAATTCCCTGTCTTTTTCTGAAGTGAAGAAAAAATCATCTCATGGGCCAAAGGTAAGATATTGTCTATGGTTAGAAATTGTAATATGTTCTGAGCAGCTGTTTTGAATGTTGAATGATCAATAAGCCAAGAATTAATTAGTTAAAGGCTTCAACCTTTTCAGCAAATCCATAAAAATTAAAAAATAGACATAATCTGAATATTTAGGGTTAGTTAAATAAGTTTGCTCCTGAAAATTTTATAACTAAATATACCCTTACTTTATTGGTTTATTTTGCCTTTTCAAATTTAAATGTACTTGATAGAATTACTCACTCTTTTTCCTGACACCTGAATTCTAGAGTTGACACAGCCTGTTGACAGTAGAAATAAAACATGTATTTATTAGGGAAATAAACCTATTGTAAGTTTCATCAGCAAATCACATGTTAGAGTGGTACTATATTTTCTTTATCCTTTGTATTGATCAGGCCTCAAATCTGGTCTGGATTTGTCACATGTTTTGGTTGCAAGAAAGAGGAATGCAAAGGAAGTTCCTACTGTCCAAGTAAAAGTGATTGTAATGTTGCTATGGTTCAGTTTTTGGCCACACTCTAACATGTATTAACCAAAGGATATTCAAATGTTCAGAACTATGTGTTGGTGAATTAAATGAAGTTACCACAGATTTAGAAGTCTTTTCAACTTAAAAGTTTATGTTGACACCTAAATAAAGCCTACAGATTATTCAAGCAAATGGAACAACATCCTACCACAAATTCAAATAATTTTAATTGGGGCAGGGGAGTAATAACTCAGATCGAACATTCAAAATAATGACTTAAATGCAGTTTAAATTAAGTCCAAATACAAGTGGTACTTTGGTATCTCAGGAAAATAGGGTTTTGTTTGGGAAAGATGTGTGGCATGGTGATAGAAAATTTGCAAGCTGATATACAGTTGTGACATGAATCTTAAAAAAGTGTTGGAAAGAGGGGGATCTTAGATATACTGTGAATGTTTGCCTCCTGCTCCTAAATAGTCTTTAACAGAAAAAAAGGACCACAAAATCTAATGTGAAAGAAGGGGATGGCACCAATTTGGAGAAGAAATTCCCTTCTAGAAATAGAAACTTCCCTTAGTTTTTCCCACCACCTCCTTCATGCAAAGGTATAACAGCTTAGGCCTTTGAAATAAAAAGTGGCTAAGTCGGTATGAGGGATGCAATGTCTCAACAGACACTGACTTGTCAGTTGGAAGACTGACAGCCCAGGTTCAAGACTTGAGTGCCCTATGAGCTCCCATTACTTGCTCCAGCTCCTGCCCACCTAGCAATTTGAAATCATGAAAATGCAAGTAAATAAATAGGTAACAGCCTTCTGTGCCCCTCAGCATATAGTCATGCTAGTCACATGACCAAAGAAATGTCTTCAGACAATGTTGCCTCCCATGGCTAAGAAACTGAGATGAGCACTGCCTCTAGAATCGGAGTCAACTGGGCAGTGAAAACCTTTATCTTAAGGCTGTATAAGAGGGAAATATTGATGAGTAGTCTCCAAGAATCTTTTCTCACTGGAACCATCACAATATCTGTGAAAGCAGTGGTTTGCAACTTCTCTCTCTTGGCTTACAGCCTCTCTGTAGCTTTCCTTGAAAAGGTTGGAAGAAAAGATCATAACTTTGGAGCTCTTGGGCATTCTTTTCTGCTTGACTAAGAAGGTAAAAAAGTGAATACTCCCTTCAGTGTAGATGTTGTAGTTATAGATTGGCAACAAAAGAAACAAAGGCTGGAGCACACTAAAACCAAGCGAGATATTCCTGGAAGGATGATGACTTTGTTGAAGAAACTGAAAAGAAATATTAGTATTTAAAAAGCACCAACCTTATCTTGATCGAGCCATTTAGAGGTTACGTCTTCTCTTCATTAGATTAGCACATTGTCAAGAATACTGGTAAAGCTCACAGCCAGGTGGAGATAATGCTTGTCACACCCAGATATTCAGAAAGATACCCAGATTAAAGTCTTGGATCATTATTTTGTTTTTCAGAAAATTCTTTTTATCACATCTTAAGTAATTAAGACCACACAAAACATTTCTTGGCTTCTAGGAGTCAGTGATCAACTTTTAACTAACTCGTTATGGGAGTTACTTTTTAAAATCCAGATCTCTTTCTTAGTTCCAATATTTGAGACATGAACATAGTTGTTTTAAGAGCACTTCCACATGTTAATAATTCACAGAAAGCTTTTAGAAAGAAAATCTGTGTTTACATTTATTTATAAGAATTTCATATTTCAGTTCTAACAATACTTCTAGTTATTTGTTGCCTTTTATCTTCGCTTTCCTTAGGTGGCATACCCAGTAATTCACATACTCCCATTTTATTGCAAGAATAATCCTGTGAAGCGGATTGCATTATGAAATAGTGACTAGTTCAATATTTATTAAGCCATATTTAGCTTGCTTGGGTTTTCACTGGCTTAACACAGTTTGTGAATCTAACCAGAGTCTTGGCCAGGTCACTCAGTTTGGGAAAGAGGAGACCTTTTTTATTATTATTGTTATTGATGATGCTGATGATGATGATTTTTATTCATTAAACATGAAATTCATGTTTAACATTTAAAAATGCATCACAAATATCATTGACTAGCTCTGATGGTTGATACCAGTTGTTGCCAGCATCCTAGGTATCAACCAAGTGTCTTCTTAAAATGTATGTTGTTCTGAGTAGCGCAGTTTTTTGCAGCTCTGCTGGTACTACAGCAGGAAGCTGCAGCTTCTTGATGTATTTTGCAAAATTCTTGAACATGGTACCAAGTGCCCCGATGACAATGGGGTATCACTGTTACATGTTTCATCCATAATTGTGTAGTTTCCATGGCCAGGTCATGATATTTCATATTGTTGTTGTTGTTGTTGTTATTATTATTATTATTATTATTATTATTATTATTATTATTATTAATGAGAGAGTGCATATAAAACATTAAAGTGAAATACCTATGCTTGGAGCAGCTTCAGAAGTAGTCATGACCAGCTTTTTAATGATTCAGACAATATTACTATATGCATAAGCCCTTAAGATACAAAATATCTCTTTTGAAGACTTTTCATAATCATAGTGTGTTTGTATGTACTTAAAAAAAACAAATCACTAAAATCTAAGTGAAATAAAATCGTTTCAAGAGAATTCTGCAACAGAGGTTCTATCACATAAAAAACAAGGATGCCCTATTTTTCATTCCTACTGGTTTAGCATCTAGGTTTATAAGGGAGTGAGATATATTTATATCAATCTCTAGTGTAGCTATGCAAGAGAAATACTTGAGAAATACAAAGGGGAAAGGTGGGAGGAAGTATGTTTTTGTGCAAATATTTTAATTGGATTTACGATTTTAACGTTTTTCCAAAATTGCTAAGAATTTAAGGTAGTGAGAAAATTATAGTGCAACAGAAGACAATTCATGGTCATCACATGATTTATAAAGACCATAAAGGTTGTCAAGTTCTTATTACTAATCATTGTATTATTGCTTAATATAAGCTAAATTCAGAACTTTAATTTCAGATTTTGAGTGTTGAAATAGGAGATAAGAATTACATCATGCCATTTAACAATAGTCTTATGGTTACCTTGAGGTGATGATAGAAATGGCTTCCAGATATCACATATTAGTGGAATATGTTGTGTATCATGGCAGTCATGGCAACAGTTAGGGAAGGTGAAGCACAGGGAAGATTAGAAGTGGGTAGGTAAGTAAGATATGCCACCCTGTGAGCTATAGAGAGGAAAGAGGGACAACATGCTCTAACCACGCTCTACTCATCTCGCAAGGATCTCTCCGGAACAGTGAAAACTGAAGCATCTGTTAGTTGAACTATGGCCAGCCAAAATGGTTTGGCAGACTTTCCAGAATGTGATCATTTGTTTTGGATTGGAAACAAAATGTAATCTTCTTTTCATATGCAAAACACTTTTGTCCTGCACAATTATGAAACAGGTTACAATTTTCTCCTCATGGTTTTCCAGCATTTTCTGACCCATTTACAAGATTTCGAGAAATAGTCATAATGGAAGGAAGTATATCTTATAAGCATTAATTATCATTTCTAAACTAGTTCATTTATTAAGTCTGCTGAGTGGTACTTGTTGCAATACCAAATGGGCACTTGATATTATAAATGTAAATTATGCATAATAGAAGTTAACCTAGAGTTTCTTGGCTCACTAAAATATTTCATAAGATTTGTTTTCTTACTCTACTCACACTTCTATTCTTCTGTTTTCATTTAAGTGTAATGTTTCTTCTACAGACTACCATAAGATACACTTCAGCTGTTGAACTTTAAAGATGAGGTTATATAGTCACTGCATGTCAAACTGATGGTGGAACATTCTGCAACTTTAGGTGGAAACAAGTTCTTGATTAAGCTCAATTATAAGTAAATATAGTTACAGGTAGTCCTTGACTTATGACTATTTATTTGACAGCACTTCAAAGTTACAGTGGTCTCGGGGAAAAAATGATTTACAACCCATCCTTGAAAATATAGCCATTGCACCACTCCCGTGGTCAAATGATTGTAATTTTGGCACTTGACAACTGGCTTGCATTTACAATAGTTGCATTTTCTTGCAGTTACTTGATCACAAATCATGTGTGATCTTCCCAGCTGGCTTCCAACAAGCAAAATCAATTGGGAAAACCAGATTTCCTTGAAAATCGTGCAATTCTCTTAACAATATGTAGTTTGGCTTAATAACTGCAGTAAAAATGGTTGTGAAATCAGGTCCAGTCACATGATGACTCACTTAACAACCACATTAGTAAATGAAATTCCAATCCTAATTGTGACCATACATCCAGGTTTAAATGTAACCACTTGATTGAATTCACACAGGCTTGCTTTGAACAACATTCTTAGCTATAAATCATAGGTATGTCAAACCAAATTAGGTTATTATCTTTAGATATGTTTTCCTTTTTTTCAGAGATCTGTTGCTAATTCTGTGGGAATTGTGCTTTTTCATCCTAAAGTTTGTAATTTCAGCATTAGAAAATTCGATTCCAAAGTTAACATGAACCCACAACACAGAAACTACCAAACTGCATGTGATTTTATTAGTTTTCCAAGGTGAAACTATGAATACATTTTATGTGATTAAATTCAGTTTTGTTAACTTTGGCCTTTTCCAATTTAGCTGGGAATTTTAGGAGTAGAAGATTCAACATCTGGAGACTTCAGGTTCGGAAAAGTTTTTCTATAGGCAGGAACTCTCCAAGGTTCTGTATAAATTTCTAAAAATGGTTTGGTTAGAACATGGGTGTCCAACCTTGACAATTTTAACTCCTAGAATTCCCCAGCCAGCATAGTCCTAGTTGTTAAGGTTGGATACCCCTTGGTTAAATATTCTCTAAATTAAAACTTAGGCTTGTTCCACAATCATAGTCAGTTTTGCAGATTATCAAGGTCATATATTTTATTACTTTTTTAGTAATTCCATCCCGCTTACTCACTTTTAACAAGTTGTGAATTCTGTTTTACCTCAGCATGGTTAATAATCTTACAACATAATAATGTTTCATATAAAGCAACAATGAATATTCTTAACAAACTTTTAAATGTTTTGCTCAGAATAGAGAATAACCATCCCCATAGTACTTAATCATTTACTACCCAGCAGATCAGAGGTGGTATTCAGCAGGTTCTGACCAGTTCTGAAGAACTGGCAGCGGAAATTTTGAGTAGTTCAGAGAACCGGTGGTAACCTTCCGCCAAGAGTGGGGAGGGAACGGGGATTTTACAATATCCTTCCCCTGGAATGGGGTGGGAAGGGAGATTTTACAGTATCCTTCCCTTGCCACGCCCACCAAGCCATGCCCATCAAGCCACACCACGCCCATCAAGCCACGGCCACAGAACTGGTAGTAAAAAAATTTTAATTCCACCACTGCAGCAGATGCTTTCATGTGTAAACAATTTTAGAAGTCTTCAGTGTACTGTAGAATGTCTGGAGAATCTCACAAAAATGTCTTTTGATACCTCTTCGCTAAATATGTAAATCATGACTGTTTTCAACTTACAACCATTCATTTAGTGACTGTTCAAAGTTACAATGAAACTCCCTTTTTACGACCCTGTAGTCCCTTAATTCAGTGTAGAGTTCAGGGTGACTGGATGGAGCTGAGAGTTTACTGGCCGGATGCCTTTCCTGATGCCAGAGGGAGTTTGCAGCAGATTTTTTTTCCTTTGTGCCCTAACCAGCAGAAAGGTCTGCTGGTAACTAGGATTGAATTCTCAATCTTCTGAAGTGAGCGTTCTCATCACTAGACCATCCCGCTGCTCACTGTTCAAAGTTACAATAACACTGAAAAAAGTGACTTATGATCATTTTTCACATGTACGATCATTGCAGGCTCCCTATGGTCACATGATCAAAATTCAGCTGCTTGGCAACTAATGCATATTTTTGATGGTTGCAGTGTCCCAGGTTTATGTAAACATCTCTTTTGACCTTCTGACAAGCAAAGTCAGTGGGGAAGCCAGATTCACTTAACCACTGTGTTACTAACTTAACAACTACAGTGATTCACTTAATAACTGTGGCAAGAAAAGTAGTAAAACGGGGCAGAATTCACTTAACAACTTAGCAAGAGAAATTATGATTGTAAATTGAGGACTACCTGTACACACTCTATTGAAATTTTATTTGTTGTGATTTAAGCAAAGAAATAGTCCAGTAGACCGTGTCTTGGTACACAACGATTGCAAGTTTGTTATTGATATATAATGTAAAGTTTATACATTAATTTATTA
This sequence comes from Psammodynastes pulverulentus, assembly GCA_025802295.1. Classification (NCBI taxonomy): domain Eukaryota; kingdom Metazoa; phylum Chordata; class Lepidosauria; order Squamata; family Psammodynastidae; genus Psammodynastes; species Psammodynastes pulverulentus. The sequence goes on from JAOYMU010000192.1 coordinate 58,704,223, forward strand.
AAGTAAGTAAAGTTTGCAGAGCAGCAACTTATGGTAGGTGTTTCTGAAACACAGAAGACAAGAGCAAAGAGTTTTAACTTTTTACTTTCCATTGTTGCAGGAGCTGAGCAAGAGTGTAAGCACTAGTAGCAGCAGCAGTAGTAGTAACAATTTTTCAAAGCCCCATAAATTATCAAAGGAGCACAAGGAAAAATCTTCAAAAGACTCAAAAGAACATAAAAGTGCCTTCAAAGAACCTTCCAGGGAACACTACAAATCTTCCAAAGAATCCTCTAAAAAACCCAAAGAAAACAAACCACTAAAGGATGAAAAAATTGTTCCTAAGATGGCCTTCAAAGAGCCCAAACCTATGTCAAAGGAGCCAAAATCAGAAAATAACATACTGACCATAAGTGGTGGACAGCAACAAGAAAAGAAGGCTGCCTCCAAAAGGCCTCCTGGTCTGGATTCTGAGGACCTTGCAGCCAAAAAGAAGAAGAAAAGTGGATCTGAGGCTTTATTTAAAAGTTTTTCTAATGCTCCCCCACTGATACTTACTTGCTCCAGTCTGGAGAAAAAACAGACAAAAGAGAAATCTCAGTTTAAAATTGGGAAAGTTAAAATGGAAAGTGAACCGCTGGAGAAAAAGAAAAATACATTACCACCTTTTGATGATATTGTGGACCCTAATGATTCTGATATGGAGGAGAATGTGTCTTCAAAATCAGAAGTAAGAGTTTGGGTTTATTCTTATTTGTTGTCCAATTAGAGGCTTTGGTTTGTTTACCTAATTTTTAAAATGTCTTTATTTATCATCCATGTATGCATATATATGTATATTGAATGGATTCCATTTGTATCATTAGATAAAATGCCTAATTTTGTTTTACAGATGATTTTGCTGATTGGTTTATACTAGGGAATTGATTCATGATTGTTCCTTATTAATCAAATTTAAAGTCAACAAATGCAGGCTTTTTCAGTGGTTGCCAGGAAATAAATATTTATGCTTTTTGAGTAGGACTTGCTTGATCATATTTATTTATTTATTTGCGCTGTGCTGTGCAAAGTCAATAGAGGAGATACCGTAAAACCTCTATTTGAACGCCACCTCTATTTGAGCGCCACCCTCTATTTGAACGCCACCCTTTATTTTA
>JAOYMU010000192.1:58791359-58802715 GCA_025802295.1 Psammodynastes pulverulentus
CGGACCACGTGATCCGGACTCCGAAAAGGATCCGGAACGCAGTTCCGCCCCGTTCCCACAGAAAAAAAGCCCTGTTAGTACCTCATGTGATGTTGATTGTATCCCTGTTAATGCAATTTAGGATTGCATTGGCTTTTTTGGTTGCCAATGCACACTGCTGGCTGATATTTAATATTTCCAAGAGCTGCCTTTACACTACGTAGCCACATCCAAAACCTCTGGAAAAATTGGCCATGTTGCTCCTGTCTGAGACCAGAAGCAAGCAAAGAGATGTAACCGATGACATACAAGTCCATTTTATTCTGCCTTCATCAAAGCTTGTGTAAGCTGTAAGAACTGTGGCTTTATACAGCTGCTGCCAGCTGTCTGTCATGAGCACCCAAGGAATCACGTGTCTTTAAAATGAATTAACCTGCATTCCTGCTGCCCAGCAGGGTCTGTAATTAAGCTGTAATTCCTCCCAGATAGTTTTATAGTTCTCCTATTGTAACAATCGGAATTCTAAACAGCTCCTTTTCTGACCTTCACCTTTTCCAGATTCTTGCAAGCTTCACTGGAGCAAGACTGGCCTTTTGAGGTATTCTTTTTATAGCACCTCAGCTCTTTCTTCTTTGCCTGCCAGGAATGGAGGACTAGCTGCTGGTTTCTGAGGTTTGAATGCTACGGGAGGCTTTACACAGGGAGATAAAAGAGTCTTTCGGAGGGGGAGGTGCCAAGGAAACCCGGCAGCATGCAAATTCCTGGGGACCCTTGTGTGTGTGTATGTGGGGGGGGTGTCATTTGAGCTTTCCAAGGAAGTAGCCTGTGATGCAAAATGCATAGCGGCCTTAAAAGCTGCCTGTGGATGAAAGCCATCCACAAGAATCATAATGTCAAATGGATTTTATGGTAAAAGACAGATCTAACGTTGGCTTTTGGAAGTATCATCATCAACCAACATTAGGAGGACATGGAAGAGAAGGGTTGGTGATCATTCCAAAGGGCATTAAATTTAGTGGCGGGTAGTGCTTGGAGTTTTATTTTTTAAGAATACATTTTTTCTCTGATCCAGAGAAGTTGTCTTTTGTAGCGATCCTTATTCTCTGTCACAAATTTGAAGACTTTAGTCTGGTTGGATTTTTTCCAGTGCTTGTTTGGAAATGACTTTACTGTAACAACAACAACAACAACAACAATAATAATGATAATAATAATAGATCTATAGCTGTTCAGATAGGCAACAACCATTTTGGAAAAGCGTAGAGAAAATCCCCACTGGCATTTCAGACCATATATAATTTTGCTTCAGGTGAACAAGTTTATATCCAACATTTGGCTTCCAGTGGCTTAAAAATAATATATTTCTTATGAACTCTTGTCTGTTTTGTATATTACCAAGAAAACACTTAAAGAATCTACAAAAAAACCCAAAAACTTAGAACTGAACCATTCATCGAAATTTTAATTTTGGAAGCTTCTTGACTCCGAAAATGTTCTGTGAAAAAAAAACCATTCAATTTTCTAGCACAACAACCCTAGTGCTAATAACATCCTTAGCCAAATCAACATAATTGTGAATTGACTTTTATCTGCAACCCAAACCTTCATCATCATGATCATGATCATCATTATTACTATATTTCAGTGGAAGAATAGATGACATATTTGTTTGTTGCTCAGTTTATGTTTAAAGTTATAGTTTACTAAAATTTGAAAATTTAAAGAAATATTGATTTGAAACATTTAGTCCAAGAATTGTTTTTTAATTTCCAAGCTATAGGTTTTTATTTAGGGCACTCACAAAAATGTATGTTAAAGACAAGATATATAATTCAGAGTTGATTTGCATACTCCTGGTGTTTTCTGGGAAGCAAACAGAAGTCATCCCAAATAGTACAAAATTGGACTTTTAATTTAAATAATTATGGACAATCACTGGCCAATAAGAAAGTTGGGTGTTGGATATACCTATTACCACTTGAGAGGCACTTATCTGTAATATTGCTAGCAGATCTATTAGTTATAACATAAGCTGATTTGGCTTCACATTATATAATTACCAAAGGGTTTTGTTACATTATTTTGTTGCTTAAATTTCTCAAATGAATATAACTCTTTTCAAGATTTCCATGCAGGAATAAGTTCTTAATGTTTTTTAACAAGAATGTATAAGGCTGAAACATTTATGGAAATGAGTGTTTTGTAAGATGAGAAAATCAAAAATTGCGTAGCTCCAGCAGGCTATCTACTTTCTAATTTCTCTTTCCAGCATCTGTAGTAAATTCTTCACTTCCCTTTAGTAACATTAAGCTACAGAAATATAGGAAAAAGAAAAAATTTACAGGTCCAAATTGCAGCAGAAATTGTTGCTTGAGTTAGGATATTTCCAGAACAAAGTAATTTCCCCCCCTTTTTAAAAGCACACTTAGACTTTTACAATTTTTCTGGCTATCTAAGGTATAATTAAATTTTGGGGAGTGAATGATTTTGTATTGCAGGTGAATGGAAAAATAGTAAAACTTTATTTTTTTTTTAAAAGTATCAAATTAGAACTATGTAGTTCTTCTAATTAAAACATTTTAATTAAGACTAATTAAAATACTTTCCTCCTTTCAATGCATAATCAAACACCATTAAACATATTGCCATTTAAAGGTCACATGGTTACTTTTACTTCACATGAGGGTTATAACTTTTCCTACAAGTCAATCAAGGATTGAAATGAAAGGGCAAAGCAACAACGAAAAGACACTTCACCATTGACACTTTTTAATAAACCTAAAAGAAAAGCAGAAAGTGTTTTACAAATAGAACAAAGAACTACAGATATATAAAATGTTAGGGTGAGTGCATCCATTTCTGTATTCTAGGACTAGTTGCCAGTCAGATCTAACAAGAAACTATGAGGTAACTCCAGTTTCGCTTTGTGTCTGCTAGTTCAAGCAGCCCTAGGATTTCATTTATTGGGTTAATTTGCATATTGCTGATGTATTCTGGGAAATAAGTTGAAGTCAGGTGGCCAGCTCAAGTTAGATACAGTTCACTACTTGAGAACTGAATCATTGGATGATCTGCATCCTCCTGATGTATTCCGAGAAGTCAGCAGAGGTGTCAATATAAATAGAAGAAAAGCTTATTTTGTCTTAACAGGCCCAAGCTAAAGGTCTGACATGTGACTAACTGTTGTGATGTGTAGCTTTCTGGTATGTTCTGTGAAATGAGCAATGAGCAACTATGACTGCTAGAGGAGTTAGATTTGATATCTGATATCTATAAAATGAATATAATCTAAGAGCATTGAGGTGTTTTGTTCTACTTTTGTGCCCTGTAGGAATTCCTTACTTCTGGTCTATAGTTTAGCTGTCCGCTGTTTGCAACAAGGTTGTAGAAATAGTGTATGAGTATGTGTTCCACTTATGTGAATAGTAGGTATGTGTATATGTTGTGTATTCAAATAGAGCTGCACAGGTATATGCAGAATGTGGTTGGAAAAACTGGAGTGCTGTAGTGGAGGGGACTCAACCTGTGGCCCCACAGGGCTGTGAGTTGTTTGCAACTGGGCTGTGAAAATGATGGGTGGGTGTGCACACATCCCCACTGGGGTGAGCAGGGGGTGAGCATGTGCACATTTGCTCTGTTTACGTGAGGGCGTTTGTGCATGCATACTACCCACACAAATGGAGTTGCTGGACACATACGCAGAACCATCCCCTCTCCCTACCCCGCCCTGATTTGTGAATCTCGAAAGATTGGGGAACTCTGCTCTTAAGGGTGGTCTCATATCGTTTTCTATAAGTGGCTGTTGAACTTACCAGGAAGCAAAATTCCTCCAAAGAGAAATTATTTGTAACTTTACAGAGCAAGCCTTCTCATTTGTTAATTCTTTTTCTTGTTGTGGATTTTTTCCCCCTTGTTTCCAGGTTGATCCTTCCCTTTAGTTAGCTTCCACCATTGCTTGTTTGTCCACCTCTTCAGCTCTTACGGAGAGTAAGTTGGCACTCTCTTCCCATGACAGTCCTTCAAATACTGAAATGCTATCATGTTTCTCCTAAGCCTTGTTTTTGTTGGAGCCTTTGCAAAATAAAACTTAGTTGCTCGGTATTTGCTGTCTATCACTTTATGCTTTCGTTATTATTGTAGAGATTAGGAAGTGATTTACGATACAGTAGTTTCTAAGGAATGTGCTGCTTTTATTTGGTGTTTCATTATATTATGAAAAATAGTTAAGTTTCACGATCCAGAGCTGTGATATAAGAGAAATTGGTGTTTTTTTTTCTCTAAGCTGGTATGAAATTAAAGACGGAAGGTAGTCTGGTCTAATGGTTAAAATTGCCACATTAAAAATGGGGAGACAGAGTTCTAGTCCTACCTTAGGCATAAAGCTGACAAGGCTATTTGAGGTCAGTCACTTTCACCCAGTGATCAAAAGAAAGCAGTGATAAAAGATTTCCAAAAACCTTGCCAAGAACTCGAGATTTACTTGAAGATTCATAATGCATTTGCGTACGCACACACATAAGATGCAGGTAACAGGCCCGGTCTGCCTCATTCCTGGGTCTAGGATAAATTGAAGACATTGTACAAACAAGGATAGTCTCACCGTGCTTTGGGAATTAGAGAGCACTGACTCTTACCCTGTTATTCCAACTTGCATGATGCAACTACTTCTTCTTTTTCTTGTGCCATATCCGTCATTGGACATCAGCGATCAGGTTGGCAATCCTATTTTTATCAACAGCTGCACGAAAAAGTGCTGCTGAGTTTTGTCCAAACCAGTCCCTTAGATTTTGGAGCCATGATGTTCTTCTTCTGCCTTGACCTCATTTGCCTTCAATCTTTCCCTGGAAGTTTAAGTGAAGTATGCTGTATTTTTCCGGGTGTCGCATCACATGTCCGAAATATTCCAACTTTCACTTTTTTATGGTTTTGGTGATTTCCCTTGGCTTTCTCAGGCGGCTTACCCCACCTCCTCATTTCTGATTTTGTCAACCCAACTTATACATAACAGCCGGCTGTAAATCCACATTTCAAGTGGCTTTCTGTCAGAGACCCAACTCTCCACTCCGTAGAGCAGGATAGAAAAGATGTAACAGCTGACAACTTGCAGCCACATCTGAGTAAAACCCAAGCACTAATAATACATCTAAATCTCTCATATCTTGGACATGCTCTGCCAAGACAAGCATCACTGGGGGAGACCTTGATGCTTGTAAAAATCAAAGGCGGTTGAAAGGAAAACTGACAGAAGACAAGGTGGCGAGGTACTGTCAGTGAATGCGCAAGCGTGAGCTTAAACAAACTCAAGCCATCCCTGACAGAGAGCTATGGAACAAATCACCATCAGCAAAACCCTTGCACACACGCACACCCAGCTTAAATGGACAGTTAGCAGGTTGCCTGGGGACGGTGGAACTGTTAAGGTTGCTACTCTTGAGTGCTGTTGCATCTACTAACGACACAAAAGCACCTCTGCGGAGATGCTTAAGCCTCTCCGGAGGTCGACTTTGAGTCCATTAGTGTTGCAGCCAGGAAGCTTGGAGATTTTGAAATTCGGTGAATGGCTCTCGTTATTCCTCTTTATTCGGTGGACTCTGGAACTTCAGACGTGATTGGCCTCCCCCTCCCCTCTTAAAACTTCTTTTAATCTGAAAGACGGCTATTAAGGAGAAAGGTTTGTCTTCTGCCGGTCTAGTTTTCAGGTGTGGAGCACCAAATTAGTCCCAAAGAGAAACAAACTTCTCCCATTTTATCTTAATTGGTGTGTTAGCCTCAAAGCATAATTGTGGCTGCTTAAAGCTTAAACCTGTTCAGCAGAGGAGATGAAATATAAACATCCACTAGAGAAATAGTCAAAGCTCCTGAGAACAGACAGCTGTTTTAAAATGGGAGCGGCGTTAGAAAACAAATGTCCCCAAATACAAGGGATTATTGTTCTTACATTAAAAAATGACTTTTAAGTGCTTAACGTATAATTTTGCCAAGATAGGCTACACAGTGCCTCTTTTCTTCTTTACAATGGCTCCCTCAAATCCTATATTTTGGGTGAATCTGCAGAGTTTCTGTTCTAACTCAAGTATAAATTGCTTTTTGAGTTAGTAGGATATCAATGCTGGGTGCATATCTAATCTAATTCACTAATTTAATCTAATTCTACACACATCATACTTAAGGCTATTAGCCATGATTCATGCAACAAACTGTCTAATCCAAACAAATCATTTCATGGTCTAGTGCAAGGATGTCAAACTACAGGCCTGAATTCGGCCCATGGGGTGCTTAGATATGGCCCACAGGGCCGCTCTGGAAACAGTGAAGGACCGGCCTGTGGTACTTCTGCCAGCAAAAACAGAGCTTGTGAGGCTGCATGTGGCCCTCTTGAGCTCCGTTTTCACTGGCAGAGGGTTGCAGGAGCCCATCACAGCTGAAAACAGCTCGGGAACCCGTTTTCTCTGGCAGAACACTTGGGCCGCTACAGGCACCCTCAACATGAGTGATGTGATGCTGGTCATGCCCACCCTGGACACACACACACACACACACACACACACACACACACGATCAACACAACCGTGATTTGGCCCTCAATGAAATCTAGTTTGATACCACGGGTCTAGTGTGATGTTATGAAAGCAATGCGTTCACATATGAAGCTAAACTATGGTTTAATTAACCATGCTTTACTGAATAAACTATAATGTCCTAGTAACATGAAAAAGGGGGCAACTGGATTCACACAATATGCTAAACCAAAACCAACCAAACTACATTTTGGAATAATTATGAATATGAACACTGCAGCTTTACTGAAATATTCTCTCTAACAATCTGCCCTTAGATCGCTTTGTCAGATTCAGTTCTATTAAATTTAATTGAAACTGTTTATATTTGAAACTTCTTCTCTAGGACTGCATATATATTGCCAAGAAAATAAAATACTTATTTTAGAATACATAAATAAACTTAGTTTTGAGCTTCTAACTCTATTAAATCAACCGAGGAATATTATTCAACCATCACATACTCCAGATACTTTAAAAAAATATATTCTTGCCAAGTACAATTAAATTGGGTCCTGGTGAAAGTATGAGAAGAGAAGGGCTCAAAATCTGTTGCTTTATTTCATTAAAAATTGGCCTGGGCTATTTGCAGCTTGTGCTATATAATTTCACAGGAATATTGACTGGATAAATAATTTTAAAGGAACTTAAATTTAAGTTTCCCTTATTTAAATTCCCTTGTTTAGATTCATTTAAATAAGAAACGTTCATAGTAACAGGCTCACTTTCCATATATGGTTATATTTTGTGAAATGCTCACTGTGATGAATGTATTCCTTTGTTTTAATAATCAGGCAATAATACTGAAGTGACATCATTGGCCCTACCACCATCACCATGCCCCTGGAGCCTTGATGGTGCAGTGGTTAGAATGCAGTATTGCAGGCAAACTCTGCCTACAGCCTGGAGTTCGATCCTGACAAGGCTCAAGGTTGACTCAGCCTTCCATCTTTTCAGATGGCAGGCTTGCAAATGCATCTGTTGGTTTTTGCTAAACCAACTAAGTGCCTTGGGTAAATACAGCCAGTAGATGAGGATGCCAATGTTGATGCTGTAACTGAACTTGTGTATAGCAGCTTCTCCCTGCAAATCAACCAAAGGTCATGGCCCCTTCAGAGTCTGAGGAGGAAGATGAGACAGAGCTAGGGCCAATGGAGGAATGACGGGAGGAGAAGGACAAGGCAGTCCTGGGTCCCTTGAGCCTAGGAAGGGTCGCCAGAGAGAGAGAGGGGGTGCAGGAGGACCAGGTGAGAGGAGAGGACAGGGCAGGCAGAAGAGCAACGGAGCTCCAGCAATGAACAATTACCTCCCACCTCCGATCCCCAAGTACGAAGAATGGAGAGGAGGTGTGATCAGTGCAGGGCAACCCAACAACTTGGGAGTGGGGCACCGCACCCCCTCTTTACAGTGCCTACCAGAGGGGAGTTAGAACTGGCTGTATTGCTTCCGTGCCTCACCCAGGGTCATCACAACCAGCCTAACATTTGCAACAACCCGTTTATAGATAGTTCTCAATGGTTTAGTTAGTGACTGTTCAAAGTTACAATATCATTGAAAAAAGTGATTTATCATTATTTTTCACATTTACAACCGTTGCAGCATCCCCATGGTCATGTGATCAAAATTCAAGATGATTGACCACTGATTCATACTTACGACAGTTGCCGTGTCCTGGGGTCCTGTGATCTCCTTCTGTGACCGTGTGACAAGCAAAGTCAATGGGGAAATCAGATTCACTTAACAACTGGGGCAAGAACGATCATAAAATTGAGCAAAACTCACTTAACAAACGTTTCGCTTGGCACCAGAAATTTTGCGTTCGATTAAGGTCATAAATTGAGGACTACCTGTATTTACAGCAATGGGAGAACAGTTGAGATGAAACTATTCACATGATTCCCTTGTTACCTTTTTTGGCGCTGATGAAATAAATCTCTCCCCTACTGCAGGAGACATTTATGGAACTGCTTACTGAAGACAATCTAAGTCAATGCCGGTATTAGCTTTGGACAGCAGTGGTGTAATGCAGGAGGTATTGTGATTTTCTTCTGTATTATTCCAAGTTGGATGTAATGATTAACGAGAGTAGTTTAAAGAAGGTATCCACACAATCAGCTAAGAAAGTTTTGCTGGATATGGCTGGGAAACATCTATTCAGTTGTATGATTCTACATGTAGTCCTTGACTTACAACTTATCGGGAACAGGCTTTCTGTTGCTAAGCAGGACAGCTGCTAAGTGAGTTATGCTGGATTTTATTTGCCATGGTTGGTAAGCAAATCACTGTACCTGTTAAGTGAATCACATGGTTGTTAAGCGAATCTGGATTGCCCCTTTGATTTTACTTGGCAGAATCAGACTGGGAGCATCACAAGTGTTGATCACATGACCCCAGGACACTGCAACCCTCAAATACATGCTGTTTGCCAAGAACTTGAATTTTGATCACATGACCGTGAGGCTGCTGTGACGATCATAAGCGCAAGGACTGATTGTAAATCACTTTTTTTCAGTGCTGTTGTCGTTTCAAATGGTCACTAAACAGATGATTGTCAATTGGGGATTACTTGTACAGTTGTGCAACATCAGGTGGCTGAAATGTGGGTTCATATCTGATGAATTCCCTTTTTCCTCGTTTTGTTATTAACCACTTTTTAAATTTTACTGCACTGTACTGTTGTTGGATCTCATGAAATAGCAGAATATAACTCTTTGGGGTTTTCTCTGGGCCATTTCCTCACAAACAATCCCAGCACCTTCCAAAGGTGCTTTTTTCAAGAGGCAATTGGACTTCAGAGCTGAAGAAGCTTCTTGGATGAGAAGCGAAACGTCTTCAAAGAAGCACCCTCCCCTATTCTGTCTTCATTTCCTTCTTTTGCAGCTTAGCTGATTCGCGCAGCAAAGTGGATTACCGCACCTCAGCTGTTCTACTTATCAGGGAAGGCTGGAAGGTGAGCTGGTGAGATTCAAATTGGTGTCTATTGAATGCTGCGGGCAAAAGTGTGCATTCACAGAACCACTTGTAGCCCACCACTGGATATTTTAATACATTTATTATTACTATACACTTGTATCAGAGGTGGTATTCAGCAGGTTCTGACCAGTTCTGGAGAACCGGTAGCGGAATTTTGAGTGGTTCGGAGAACCAGTGGTAACCTTCCCCCTGGAGTGGGGTGGGAATGGAAATTTTACAGTATCCTTCCCCTGCCACGCCCACCAAGCCACACCACACCACGCTTACCAAGCCACGCCGACAGAACCGGTAGTAAAAAAATTTGAATCCGATCACTGACTTGTATCCTGTAGGAATTCAAGACTGTCTGCATCAGAATCTCCCTACATTTTACCAACACAACAACTGTGTGTGTTGATTAGGCTGAAAAATATTGACCGGTTTTGCTGCTTGATTAAGGAAAAAACCAAGTCAAGCACTTGCAATTTCTGTAAAAGTTTACCTGAAAATAAATTTCATTACATATGAGAGTTAGTTGTGATGTGCCTATATAGCACAAGTGTCAAACTCAAGGCCCGAGGGCCAAATGTGGCTCCCCACGTCATTTTATGTAGCCCGCGAGAGCTGCAAAGTTCCGATTGTCTTTAGGACATTTGGTTACATTTATACTGTCTTACAGTTACATGTGGCCCTTTGAGGGCAACCATTACGCCGATGTGGCCCTCGGTGAAAATGAGTTTGACACCCCTGCTATATAGGATTTTGAAGATCACATTTGATCCTACTGCTATCGGGGGCGGGTGGAATATGTCCCTCACAGAACTGCTAGCTTTGATCTGAATCTTCCTGTAATTTTCTGAAAAATTCCACTTAAAGAGGCGCATAAATCAATAACCGATTTGACCTGGTGATGCTGTTTATGTGCTTTTCCTTTAACACCTTAAACTGCCAGGACATCTGCCTTTGGTCCTAGCCATCCTCATTTGGTTATCTTATTTTAACGTGTTAACAGCAGATCTGTCAGAAGCTGTATATTATTCCTTATCTTGTCACCGTCTATGCGTGTGTCTACATGAAAAAAAATTACTTTTGGACAATTTCAAAGGCAGCAGAAGAATTCTCAAATGGGTCAACATGCGAAGAGGAATGAAGTGTGAACTGATGTTTTGAAACCCACAGTTGCATTTAGTTAACTCGACATCCTTCAGCAAAAAGCTCTTGTTTGTTTTTTCTGGTCCGGCAAAGTAAATTATCTGTCTTCTTCTGGCACTTAGTAGTTTAAGTAGTTCCTTCTTCCAGATGATTATGGACATGAACAAATTATTGTATATTCCAGTTGGGTAAATTTTTGACAGGTTCGTGAAAAGAGTTCCAACTGCAAAGTCATTTGAGACAAAGGTGACAAGTTTGGGGAATGTGCATGAAACTATATTTGTTTCTCATGTCCTGTCCCTGGTGAAAGTTAGCCAACAAGGACAGGAGAGATTAATTTATGTCTCTTGTGAAATTACGGTAATGTTCATAGCTGATGGAGTTTGGATAATGCTGAAGAATTCAAGGCCACTGCTTCATTTACCTTTTATATGCTAATAAAGGGAAATATTTGTAGCTCTGGCTTGAACTCAGAGGTTCTCTTGAGTTTGGTTGTTTTCTTGCAGACATTTCATTACTCAAACTAGGTAACACCATTAGTGCTTGTAAGGAGTTTTCTGTGTCTCTTTGTGGCCATCTAATTGTCCTCCAGGTTTTTGCAGCTGGGATATGGTAATTCAACTATTCAACACCACAGACAAACTATTCAACACCACAGACAATACTGCTACCCTTCAAAAAGACCTTGATTATGTGTCAGAATGGTCAAACAAGTG
>JAOYMU010000192.1:58993921-59004572 GCA_025802295.1 Psammodynastes pulverulentus
GGGGGGGCGGGTTAGGGGGGGGTGAAAATTTGATGGAAAATATTTGTAAAACTGTTCTAATAAAAAAAAAAGAAACTCTTGATCAGTCCCACAAAGATATGCAAAGGCAAAAAAACCCTCTCCTGAACATGCTTTTAGGGTATATTGGACGTCTAATTTAATTCTCTGGTCTCACGATAGAAGAAAAAAAAGTGCGATACAAAGAACCCGGAAGCTCCGTTAAAAATAAACAACGATCATTCTACTTGTTCTAGCTCTGCCGTCAACGCAGGAGTGAACGAGCCGCTCCATGGAGTCTCGCGAGATCCCTCGCAGCCTATGTGACTTCCGACTGAGCGGAAGTAGGGCCTCTTTTCCGTGGCTGACCTGGAGTGAGCGGCCGCGTCGCTGCCATGAAGGTAGGCGCGGAGCGGTGATTTTTCTCGTAGGGCTTCTCTCGGGGCTCGTAAATAATCATGTTGGCGGATAGAAGGCAGCCGGCGGGGGGAGACGGAACACAACGCGGTGGTGGGAACGTCGCCATCGAGGGGGATTGACACGGATTGGGGAAGGCGGGAGGGCGAAGGCGAGAAGCAATGGGGTTTTAGGCTTCCTTTGCAGGTGCTCTGTATAAGGAGTTCGCCCCAGCTCCTCTCCTTCTCCCTTGTTTCCAGTGGGATCTATTAAACTTTTGTTTCTGGTAGGATCTAACAAGCTTTCCCTCCTTTCTGGTGGGATCTAACAAGTTTTCCCTCGTTTCTGGTGGGACCTAACAAGCTTTCCCTTTCCCCTGTTTTGTGCAATTATTTTTAGCTCAATATTTCGTTCCCTGCCACTGGCTGCCAGAAGCTCATCGAGGTGGACGATGAGCGTAAGCTGCGCACGTTCTATGAGAAGCGGATGACTGCAGAAGTATCTGCTGATGCTCTTGGGGAAGAGTGGAAGGTAAGGCGTCAGGTCTCTTATTTTGGGGGGACTTTGCATCGCTACCTTTTGCTAAGGTTTCTTCCTGCAGAGGGGCATCATCGATCGAGGGAACCCCCTTGATGTGCCCTGGTCCACATATTGAATGGGTCACAAGCGTTGACGTACTTGCATACCGAGATCTTTTTGTGCTTGCTTCTGAGTTGAACAGTTTCGAATTTAACTTATAAGGAGATAGGTAAATAGATTTTTAAAAAAAATGAATATAGGACACCTGATTTCATGAATGCTGGTTTTGGTGGGACAGTTGAAATGGCTTTCAGAAAGCAGATAGCTTGATCTGTCAACTAGCTCACTATTGATTGTCAGTCCAGCACTCGTGGATCTGAGCTATGTAGCCTTTTGTGAGAAAAAGTATATTCAAAGCTAAGGTTCCAGTTTGCTGAGCTGGATTTAGATTGGCAGAAGCTTTTAAGAGGACATTAGTTGTAGATTTTCCCCCAAAAGGTTCTATGTCATTTCTATGGGAAAATGTTAGATAGAACATGTTTAATAGTTTTGAAAAGGGCCTTCAAGCCTTGATCACCACGATCCTCCTCAGTTATAAGATAAATCTCACAGATAAAAACCATGCAAATACAGTAACTTTAGGGGTGCTGCTTATCTGAGTTAGGATCCTCAAGCTGAAAAGGAACAAGATTAATTCTCACAGTAGTTAAAAGTGCGGCTATATTATTGTCCATCGGTATTTGAAGCGAATGTTAAAATGCAGCTATGATTTAGAAAGTCCTTCAGAAAAGCTTTAATTGCTCCTTTTTGTAGGGATACGTTGTCCGCATTAGTGGTGGCAATGACAAACAAGGCTTTCCCATGAAGCAAGGTGTCCTCACTCACGGCCGCGTCCGTCTGCTGCTTAGCAAGGGCCACTCCTGTTACCGTCCGAGGAGAACTGGAGAACGAAAACGCAAATCCGTTCGAGGATGCATTGTTGATGCCAACTTAAGCGTCTTGAACTTGGTCATTATAAAGAAAGGTGAAATTTTTTTTTTGTTATTTGAAGGGGCAAAATGTGTTGGCGAGAATTTATCTCAGAAGAATAGAAAATATTCCTCAGGACTTTCACTTTGGACAAGGATTGTCAACCTTGGTCCCGGACCATCCCTATTGCATATAGTGGGGCATTACCTAAAGGAATAATATGACTTTTGTCAAGTTAATAAGAATAAAAGATTGCCTTTTATTACCTTTTTTAAAAATAATGCTTGTGTTGTAAAGGATAGCATGCAGAAGCCAGAGGCGGGCTTGTGGTGAGGGATGATTTTCAGCATAAATTTGCTAATTATATAATGGTACCTATTGTTTCACAACTTTTCAAGGTGAGAAGGATATTCCTGGATTGACTGATCATACTGTGCCCCGTCGCCTTGGTCCCAAGAGAGCTAGCAGAATCCGAAAGCTGTTTAATCTCTCCAAAGAAGATGACGTCCGTCAGTACGTTGTGAGGAGACCATTGAACAAAGAAGGTAAGAAAATAGAAGTTAATACTTAGGTTGTTTTGTCAAGAGGGAATTACATCGTTCGAGTAGTGCTTATCTGTTGGTCCGTTCAAATTTTTAAAGGAATCCAAGGGTTTGAGGGAAGATATATGATAGCTAAATGAAAGCATCAATTACTTAGTTTTCTTTTTATGTTAGACTACTTAATCTTTGATACCTTTTGGTATCAAATATCCTGGTTGATGTGCACATCAGACTATAAATTTATATATCTAAATTTATAGTCTGTTGCTTATGCATTTTTCAAAAGTGGCATGCGGTAGCTTTTTAAAGCGGAAAAACATCTTAATTTTTAGAAGTTACTATAGGTATACAAGGTTTCTGCACCTACTGTACCGCAGAAAGTTGTATCATCTGATTAAATCAGGACGGCAAGTTAGAATATTTTCTGGGAGACTAAAATGTTTGAATGAAGCCTAACATTCACTATGATTACTCTTTTAAGATTTACAAATCATTCTGCCTGGTTTAGCACAGTACATTAAATCCATGGATCAAACTGCATTATTGGTTAGTGATTTCTGCATTTGATCCAGAGGTCTTTATCTGCACACGAATGCTTGAGACAAATATAAATATATTTGTTCCTGCTTATCTTTCAAACTAGGTTTGGTAGAGGTAGTCCTCGACTTACAACCACAATTGAGTCCAAATTTTGGTTGCTAAGTGAGACATTTGTTAAGTGAATTTTACAATCTTTGGGGCCACACTTGTTAAATGAATCACAGCGGTTATGTTAGAAACACTGTTGCTAAGTGAATCTGGCTTCCCCGTTGATTTTGCTTGTCAGGTCACGAAGGGGGATTCTGGGACACTGCAACCATCATAAATACGAGTCAGTTGCTAAGCGTCTGAATTTTGATCAGGTGACCATGGGGATGCTCCAATGGTTGTCAGTGAAAAATGGTCATAAGTCACTTTGTTCAGTGCTGTTGTAACTTTGAATGCTCACTGTTGTAAGTCAAGGACTACCTATATAAGGTGATCCTGCATAATAGTTTTCACTTGCAATAGCCATGAGGAGCCGGTGCTCAAAGGTCCTGCCCAAGAACATGTAATTAAACCATGATTTAGAGGACTTAAACTTTTATCATCTACAGGTAGTCCTTGACTTACAACAGTTCATTTAGTGACCGTCCAAAGTTACAATGGCCCTGAAAAAAGTGACTTATGACCAGTTTTCACAGGTACGGCCTTTGAAGCATCCCCATGACCATGTGATCAAAATTCAGATGCTTGGCCATTGGTTCATACTTACGACCGTTGCTATATCCTTAGGTTACGTGATCCCCTTTTGCAGCCTTCTGAGTAGCAAAGTCAAATGGGAAAGCCAGGTTCACTTTAACAGCTAGGTTAGTCACTTATCAACTGCAGTGATTCACTTAACAGCAGTGGCAAGGTAGGTCAAAAAATGGGGCAAAATTCACTTAACAAATGCCTTGCTTAATAACCAGAATTTTGGGCAGTTGTGGTTATAAGTTGAGGACTACCTGTACATTTTTTGAAAAAGAATCAGATTAAATTTTGTGCTCACCAGTTTGCCAGGAGAGATGATGTGTTGCCCAGTACACCTTGAATTTCACGTATTCTATGGATTATGTGAAATTATGCCTTTGTAGATGAGAAGACATGGCCTTAATGATCAGGCAACTTATCCTGTGTAATTATTTTACTTGTGTATTACTGTTTTAAGTATAGATCAGGGGTCAGCAACCTGCAGGCGTGGAGCCGCATGTGGCTCTTTCATGCTTCTGCTGCGGCTCCCTGTTGGCTCCACAATTGATAGGCCTTTCAGTTAGGACAGGTAGAGGAGGAAGGACGCTGCACTAGGAGGAGACTCTGTGGTGTGGGAACTGGTCTTCTGGTCAGCTCCAGAATTCAACAGGGGACTTCCGGTTAGGACCTTTGTGGCTCTTTGAGCGTTTAAGGTTGCCGACCCCTGGTATAGACCATCAGCTTCAGATTTCTAAGAGCTGTTCAGTTGTTGACATACCTGTCTCTCCCATCTTAGGAAAGAAGCCAAGGACCAAGGCACCCAAGATCCAACGTTTGGTGACCCCCCGAGTCCTGCAGCATAAGCGCAGGCGCATTGCTCTAAAGAAACAACGAACCCAGAAGAATAAGGAAGAGGCTGCCGAGTACGCCAAGCTTCTGGCTAAGAGAATGAAGGTCTGCTTCCTATATGCTTGGAGAAGGGGATTCTTTGGTGGGAGGGCCATGTGTTCCTTTTCATGTGATTCTTGAATGTGAAGCCATGTATCAGAGAGAGATACCTCACTGCAGAATGTGGATGAGCTTAAAGATGAAACCGGAGGAAATTGTTAGCTCCCAAGACTAAACACCCACATGTGTAATAGGTGTGATTGAGTTATACGTAACATGTATGCAGATATTTCTTATTCCATGAAGTGATTAGCCTTGGGGGTGGGGGAGAAGCCACCTGTTAACTTCGATGAAGTACTGACATGTTGAAAATGTGTCCCAACACATGGAGCAAATAAAATAAGTTGCGTCTTTGTCCTAACCCATCCTTAGCTGTTTTAATCCACAAGTAATTGAGGCCCTCACTCAGTATCACTTGTGTGATATGAAGAGTGGGTGGATGAGGGCTAACAATACATGGTGCTAGGAATATAAATATAGTAGAGTTTTACTATACAGAATCAAGTCTGTAAAAATGGCTTACACTGCTTTAGGGAAATACTTGTCTTTGGATATTGGGGAGCAAGGGGATTGTTGAAAGTATGTCATGTGATAGCAAAATTTATGCCCAGGAAGATGAGGCTTGGGATATATGCTTTCTTAAGCCTGTTGATTTCACAAGGTGAATGTAGCTGTCATTTCTGGCCACTTTCTGCCTTAAATGTTAGTAGAATATACTTTCATATTTGGAAACTTACAGCTACAGATAGGAGTTTCTGCTATGGGAATAGAGAAGAAAGTACTTGTGACTTCACACAATGAATTTACAGCATTTAAAAAGCTGAGATGCGGTTTTGGGCTAATATGTAATATTCTTGATCCTCTTTTTCCAGGAGGCAAAAGAAAAGCGGCAAGAACAAATAGCTAAGAGGCGTAGACTTTCTTCTCTGAGAGCTTCTACATCTAAATCTGAATCAAGCCAGAAGTAAGCAATATGAACTGTGCTTCTAAAAACATTAAAATAAAGTTTTTATGATCAGAACAAACTCGATTCTATGTTATCCTTTTTGCTAGCTCCTGTCGGTTTAAATGGTCACTTCGATGAACGAATGTCTGTAGTCAATTTCTGCTTGATGCAGAGGTTTCATTTTTGTATCATTCAGGGCTGTGGTGATTTTGGCTTTTCCTTGCTCAGCAAGTGGCCTCTGATTTATATCATTCTTACAGCAATAGAACCTACTTATATAACACTTCACAGTGCTTCATAGCACTCTCTTGAACAGTTTTCAGTGTCAGCATATTTTCCCCAACAATCTGGGACCTCATTTTACTGATCTCAGGATGAAAAGCTAAGTCAACTTTGAGCGGGTTACGATCTAACTGATGGCTGTGGGCAGTCAGCCTGCAATACTGCATTCTAACCACTATGCCATGGCATATGTACGGAACATAATTTTAGCTTTAAACCTCTGCTAAACAGTATCTCCTTCACACACAAAAAGCAGACATGAGAAGGTATATCTGTATATTTTTATTCTTTTTACCATAATATTAACAAGTGGTTTCTAAATCATTTGAGGGTTCCTATACAAAAGTAATTTTAAAAAATTACGACCCTTTTATCTACAGAAAATTAGGTATTTGTTAAGATTAAAGCAAGCATACAGCTGACATCGTATTTGTACAACAGAATTATAATTATTGCATTGGTAATAAAAAACTCCCATGTCAGTCTTTTCTTTCCATATTGCAAATGCATAATGAAACATTCCTAAAGAAACTCTCGTGCATTTCTCTTTGTTTCTAAATCCTCTCCCTTTTTATACTTGGATTATCTACAATGCAGGATAATTTCCAGTTTCTCTAATGGTGCTTGGAAGATTAAAAACAAATGTATCCATTAATGTTGACTTTAAAGGTGACTTGCAAGTTTTCCTTAAAATATTAAAAGCTTGGGGATGTTCAGTGCTTCATGTCTAAATTACTAGAAGCTGTAAAACATGTTTTCTTAACATTGCTTCTATGAAGTTATCAGTGGTCAAGAGCAACAAATGCACATTTTACTTTAGTACGTGTCTTTTCTAAAGCTATGGTTATCTAATGCATGTTTTAGAAACAGCTCTTTTTAAATTTTAATTTGAAGCCAGATATAGTACAAGTGTTTTAGATTATGTAGATTAGTTAATGAGCATAATAAACCTGTCATAAATGTTTTTTATAGCAAACCTACTTTACAAAATAAATTGAAAATGGGAAATAGCAGCTCCATTGCTAATTGCTTTATTTTTTACAAAGAGGTCTTAATAGAGGTCTTAATTTATGAGACAGTGGATTTTTTAGTCTGATATGCAATAATAACATCAATAGCAAGTTGTGTGCAATTTTATATTCCCATATTTTTTTCCTCGTAACAATTAAATAGCTCTGAATTATGTGAATTTTTGCATGGCATTTGACAGCAGATACCCTCCACATAATCTCATTTAACTCAAGACTTGTTTTAGAGCATGAATACATACGGTTGCCCTGAAGGATATTTTTCTACCCCTCCCCAAAGCAAACGGAATTCCAAACATGTATAAAAATTGGCTGTACAAATAGGCATTATTTTATAACTCTGAATACTCGTCTTTTATTGTTTTATTAAGGTTTTCAAAAGTATTCACCAGCCATTGAATTGTGAACCTTTGAATCAGTAAAGAACAATAAAACACTTTAAATAAGTCCCACGGATTTCACTTAACATATTAAATATTACCTACATCAAAGGATATTATGAGATCCCAGAATTTGCATAATCACTAACTCTTCCTGTGTGGCTTCTAATATACATGCACTAAGGGCAAAATTGGCTATTGCTCTATAGATAGTAAGAGGGATCTCTGTCTGTACTTGATTTCAAGAGCAAATTTGGAAATAGCTTGTGATTAGCGAAAGCTCGATTGCAATTGGATCCACCTTTCGAACGAACATTGAAACACTGAATATTGTTTTGATCTATACATATTTCAATTAAAATAAAATAAAAGACGATCTATTCCAAAGGCACACAAGAGCTTTGGTATGAAATCTACGTAGTATTAAATCCACTGTCATGGATCTAATTAGAAAATCATTCTAAATTATAGTTTGTTAATTATACTTTATTGGGCAGTTGGCTAGGCAAAATTGTTGAATGCTTGACAGAAATTGAACAAAGATTTTTTGGTCAGCAATGCCGTTGTTTACAGATGCTGGAAAATTTCAAGAATGGGACCCCCCCCCTCATGGAATTACATGTTCACTATCCTGAGGGGGGCAACCCCCTAATCTGTTGGGATGGTCAGCGTGCCAGAAACTTGGGAGCATGAGAGCTGTCATGAAATGACTCATGGAAAATATGTACAGTAAAACACCACAAGGCAAAATGACAGACCTGCTTCTCTCCCCTGGCTTATCTTTGCTTTTTCTGTGTGTCTGTTGGGGCAGGAATATTTTTTAAAAAATCTAGGCTGCCTATATTTGCTTTCTAAAGATGTTCTGGAATTTTTGCAGGATTCAGAGCATTTCTTGCAAATAAGAATGGTACTGTACTTGAGGGTGGCATATTCCTTTGCTCCAGTATCACATTTATTTAAAAGAAAACGAAAAATAACAGTGGATATGGGGAAACAGGTGGGTCCCACACTGGTGCTCCAATGTCAAAATATTTGTACTTCTGGATCAACAGTCAAAACTTCTTACTATGAGCTAATAGCACTTCATAAACCAGTTTTGAATTTTGACTTGTATTAACTTAATTATAGAGGGATCAAAAAGATTACTATTAGTTAAACATGCAATGTTCACGTTGCTCCTGATGAAAAGTAGATTATAAATGATCAATTAGTTTATAAATGAAACGAGAAAACAGTAGTGGTAAATAGCTTGCATTTTTTTTAAACCCAAGAGCATTATTTTTGTCCTTATGTTAAGATATAATTGTTTTAATGTAAATATGACTATATAGAATTGTGTTTCACAAGAGGTTTATTAACATAAAATCATGCATAGATGAAAAACCCATTGTATTTGCAGATGGACATAAGTGATTCAAAAATTAAAATAGGTAATTGTACAGAAAGTGTTAACATGCTACTCCCCCAACACTTCCTTGAAAGGGCGAGACCAGAAAGTAATACAATGGAAACTGTTTTAAACAGTAACTTTTAAAAACATGGAAACTGCTTTAAAAACAAATTTCCAAGAATTTTGAAATGTGGCTTAGAGTGAATAATTTTTTAAAAAATGCTATCACATCAGATTGTTCCAAAAAGTGCAAAATGTTATGTTCGGTGTAATGTTGTGATAATTCCATTTTGACTAAGATTTGCAATAGTTTATCTCCAGCAGTTTATCTCTAAAGAATGAATAATTACATGGGCAAAAGACAGCCTTGAAAAGCCATGATCAAGAATGCATTTTGTATCTAAATCTTAATCCGTTTTTAAAAATTCTTAATTGTTTCTTTACAAAATTATTGAAGGTGCCCAAATCTTTATTACAACACCGCTTTAAATGAATATCTGGTGTTGGAGATAAACCCGGGAATTGTCAATGAAAGTGAGGTGTGAATACAATAAGCAAGGAAATAAAATACTTTAACATTAAAAATTAGTATTTTCATTTTCAGTAAATTCATCTTCAAGTGTATGAGTATAAATACATTTAGCACAGAAGTATTTAACTCCGCCAGTGCAAAAAAGATACATATCCCACAGGTTAGAAAAAATAAGCAGGGATGGGGCATTAGTGCACTGAAATTTTAAGCTCTGTCCCATATATATGTATATACATATATGCGTGTATACATATACACACATATATATGTTTGTGGGTCTGTGTATAAAGATATACACAGACTCACACATGCAATTTTCTATGAATGCTAAAAATTTGAATATTCCATGCCCCTTTATGTACCTTTGTTCATCTACTCAGATTTCCTTTATAAAAAGTCTTAGAGCCACTCCGGGTAGACACCCATCATTGCTTCAGAAAACATATGTACAGTTTAAAAAATTTATTATGGAAAAGAAGAAACAATAAGCTTTGCTTTACACAGCCAGGATAAAAGTTATAATTTTTCTGTGATTTGGGACAGTGATGGCTTTTAAGAGGCTCACTTGCTAAAGCAACAGCCCATTCTTTTGAACCAAGGGAAATAACTGCATGTCATAATGAAAATGTACATGAAATATGTACATATAAATGTAGTAGAATTTCCTCCATACATAATGTGCTAGAAGGCTAACTTGAGCTACAAGTCTTATAAAAAAGAAAGCAAATTAATGTCCCTTTGTTGTCATTCTTCATTCTAGATGGAAGGATTAAATAGAGCATGGTTGAAAGTTAACTGTCAATTTGATTATTTTGAGTTAGCGTATTTAATTCATGAGCTGGTATAAATATCAAGTGTCACAGAACAATGTTACTAAGTGGATTGCACATAGCAGTTTTAACTAGAATTTTGGAGCTTGAAGCAAAATTTATACATTCTCCTTTTTTCTTGGTAAGTCTTCCATGGTGGAATCTATATGAGAGGTGCCCCAAAGCATTTTCTGCACCACTCTACATTGTCACTGGGTGGAGAATCAATCTTTTGCATTTTTTTCAGTACTTCTGCTGGAAGGCTTTTATATGCAGCTCTGTATTCATTGTCAAAGGCCTCTGCAAACAGGAAAGACAATTTAAAGAGTCAGGAAGCACAGAAATGATACTGCATTAATTGATTTCTCACCCTTTTATTCCCCCGCAATTCAAAATCCAAACATATTTTATGAGATAAGATACAGCTCTTCATTCTTGGTTTGTTTGTCCAAGACCCCTGTGCTGATGAAGGTAGTGGGTTAAGTATGAGAGGTCATGGTTTAAGTATTCTTCTCTTTGGAAACTCACTGGGTGATTTCAGCAGCCAAACACATAGGCCAACCTACTTTGTTGGGAAAATTTAACATTGCACCCTTTGGGGCAGGGGTCTCCAACCTTGGCAACTTTAAGACTTGTGGACTTCAACTCCCAGAGTTCCTCAG
>JAOYMU010000192.1:59038543-59050647 GCA_025802295.1 Psammodynastes pulverulentus
CATGACGCGGACTCGAAAAAGGTGCCGGAACGCAGTACCGCTGCGTTCCGGCAGAAAAAAAGCCCTGGTTTTACCTAAGGCAAGTTGTGGGTGCAATTTCCTTAATGTGCCAAGAAGGCTTTTGCAAGGCTTCTTAGGGAGCAGCTTCCAGTTCATACTCTTCTTATCATATGATCTATACATCAGAAACAAAGGTACATATGTCAAAATGAGTAATAGTTATAAAAATGGAACATTTGGCTTTTATTGCTTCCTGACACTGAAACAAAAATGAAAACGGGCATTCACATTCTCCCACTAAAATTCCAAAACTCCTTTCGTTGTTTTAATGCCAAGTGACTTGAATCAACTTTGGGTTTCTCTGGTAAGCATTAAGAGCCCTCTCAGCTAAATTTAGATTTCATTCCAAAACTATACCAACTTTTCTTTGAGTATTTTTATTTAGATACGTTATTTCAATGGACAGTATCTAAATAAAAGTTTATCTTGAGATATGATTGCAGCATTATTTTGACAATGAATTTTTGGCCTCGTATTTCCAAGCTTGAAATTATATCTGGTAACATGCAATATTATACTCTTTATCAAGTGTTTAGTGTTAAAGTCAATGTTGAATGTAAATGCTGCCTGTATAGAAAAAACTGGCTCAAATATTAATTTGTCAAGGACAGGCACTGAATCTTGACAAAACATTTTAAAACTGGAATTTTCAGGTTGAACAAAGATGAATCAGTATATTATGCAAGTTAATTTTGCACTGTATGCAAAAAAAAGTTGTACACTGAAAGAAAACTGCAGAGAATGACTCAAAATGTGAAAAATATGTTTACATCAGGACTTTTATTTATGATCCTATGTGTATTGTAATTGCTTAGTCAGTAAAATATAAAGTTCCATTCAGATATAGAAGTTTCATTCAGCTTTACTTCACTTCTTCAGCACATGAGAAAGAAAACAAGAGAAAAAAAAAGGGGGGGGAAGTAATATTGAATCATTTTGTGTAATTTCTTACATAAATCGGGATAGTCAACCTGCTATCTTCATGGCTCATGTTGAGATTTAAGTAGTTCAACAAAATTTTCAAAATTATGAGAGTTGAGAATGGGAGAGTTAAAAATTCAACACTCATTGTAAGCCAACTTACAACTTGGTCATCACTTGGTCATTAAATTAAAAAGATCTAAATATACAAAATGGGCTTGTTCAAGACAATAGCACAATTAGTTTAAACCTGAGCTATCAAGATTTTATACAAAACCATGCTAAGAGGAGACTAGGGTTAAGACCACAAGACTTCTAGAATTCAAACATACAGTTTAGGCTTGTACATAAACTTAAAAGTAGTATAACATTATCCAAATATATTTGGTTCTCAAATTTTTTTTCAGAGCATTTTCAAAAATCCAGGGCATGAAAGTCTAACAGCACAGAAGCTTAAAACACACCATACAGCAAAACATTGCCAGTTCAAAATTTATGCCTACCAAGCTGCTTAGGCAAGTCAGCATCAGTTACTCTACTAAAGGGGTGATAAAAGAATTTAGGAATAAATCAATACTGCTTTTCCAATTG
The DNA here is from genome assembly GCA_025802295.1 of Psammodynastes pulverulentus. NCBI lineage: Eukaryota > Metazoa > Chordata > Lepidosauria > Squamata > Psammodynastidae > Psammodynastes > Psammodynastes pulverulentus. The sequence continues at coordinate 59,040,116 of JAOYMU010000192.1, forward strand.
ATAAGAGTTGAAATGGATTCAAACATTCTCCTTCTAAAAATATGGTTATGTAACTCAAATCTCAGTATATCAATTCAGACTTTTATGTTGGATTTGGGTAATTATCCACAGAGTACCTCTTGTATAAATATACTTTGAAAAATATATTATTTCATACACTATTGTAATTTTAATTTTCCTTATCAAACTCCAGACAAAATAAACAAACGAATTATATGTTTTATATGCTCCTTTTTATGAAACCAGAATATAGGAATCAATCCACACAGTCAGTTCTGCAATATAAAACCATGTTTCTGAATTGACAGAATTTTACTTCTCCTTTTAACAATTTTCTGAGATGGAAAAAACAGCATGTTATTTCACAAGGAAGAATAAGGTTCAAGACAGCTATTACCATTTATTCTGTAATTTTAGCTTCTATAAATAGCCTATTAACTTTTAATTCCACTTTACAATTTGTCGATTCTATCTTGCAATGTATTATTGTATAAAGTATATTTTATTCAGAGGATTTTGTTAAAAAAATGACTGCATTTGTAAGCAATGCTAATTGTAGTTTATTGCAAGAGCTGGCAAACTGTCTTGCTGCTAAATATCAAACAATTATCAAACAATTTCAACTAAGAACAACATTTCATGAAATGAGTGTCATTTTATGGAATTTGTTAACTCTGTAAAAATCAGTTCCATACTTCTTGTGTTTTCTACAATATGTTTCAGCCAAAACGCAATACAACCGAGATATTCCAACAACAAAATGCTTTGTTTCAGCTGAACTATGACCCATATTAAAGTTAAATAATTTAACTGAGTTTCTATGCCACAGTCTAGTTGTTTCAAGTTCATAATGAAACACGTTTTCCATTTGTGCATATTTATAATGTAATCAAATCCACAGTCCCTTTTTAAAATCCAACTGCATACAAACTGGAGGATTATTTTACTACAAATCCATATTTTGCAGCTGACTTGGACATAGCACAAGATAAAATGATTATCATTTTTGGTTTAAAATTTGTAAAGCTACATTCTTACCAGTCTCATCCAGCATGACATGTCGTGAGATCTAAATGGTTATAGTGTAATTTTCTCAATCCTATTATTAAATCTTAGTATTTGAAGATTTCCAAGTAAAAATATTACTGATTTGATTACGTACCATTTAGCTTGTAAGCATGTACAAGTAATACATTTGCCAAATGACTGCAACAATTCCAAATTTCCTGCTCTAGACTCACAATGATATTTTCCTAATTTCTCCTCCACCCTTTCTCCTGTTATTGTATGAAAACTCAGCACAAAGAAAGGAAATTAGCCACAATGAATAGGGCCAAGACTTATATTGATTCTGCAGTAGTATATAAACAATATTAACTAAAGCTGGCAAATCCTTGCTGTGGCTCGCTAGCAAACCTTATTGCTTTCCTAATGTGCAATCTCTTTTGAATTTTATTGGTTTTTAGAAACCTGCTCTAATCAAATTCTAACATAAGACAAGACTTTTGATTTCCTCCGGGCAGAATTGCCAAAAATACTTCGAAGTATGTCACATGATACTGATGTCATTTGCTTACTTTGACCTGAAATGTGAAACCAGAGAAGGAAACAAGCAAGTAGGGAAAGAATATTCCCCTTTTAGGAAGAGATTACGGTAGCTGTAACGCTAGGGTTGTTCACATTTTGCAGGAAGTATTCCTGCAATAAGAAGGAGCAATTTCAGGCTCACACATACCCTCCATTCACAGTCCCCTGATGCAGACAGATGATATTACAGGTTGCATTTGTTTGGGTATAAAAACTTCCAATCTTTGCACAACCACTTCTTTATGCAGATTCACTCAAATGCAAAATCTCTTTGTGCTTGCTTTCGGATGGACCAGAACAAATGTTCTGGCTCACAAATACTCCTTCCTTGCTATCCCTAATGTGGAACAAAAGTATAGCAGAAACAAATACCCCTTCTAGTCAATAGAAATTCAGTTGTTTTTTAAAGATAACAATTCCTCTAAACATCATGCCATTAAATAAACATTTGTGAAATACTAGCATGTTTCCAGGAATAAAAGCTAAAAAAAACCCTCCCCTTTTTATGTCCCTGTAATCCCTTAATTCAGGGTAGAGTTGGGGCGACTGGATGGAGCTGAGCGTTTACTGACTGGATGCCCTTCCTGATGCCTACACGGAGTCCACAGTAGATTTTTTTTTTTATACCCTAGGAGAGAAACATCAGCCGCTACTAGGATTGAACTCTCAACCTCCTGAGTGGAACGCGAGAGTCTTCAGCACTGGGCTACTAAACTGTTCTATGAAAGCTCATACACATTCTAAAAATATAAAGGAACATTAAAAGATGACGTAAAGATGTGACATGTTTCCCGCTGCTTTCTTTCTCTCCCTTCATTACAAAGTCATTTCCACATTATTTTGAAGGTCCCTTACTTTCAAGAACAATATTTAGGATGCAGTGGATTGCAAAGAGGCAGAAGACAGTTGAAAAATCTCATTTGTGTGAGTTGACTTTCGTTCACACATCCTTTTCACACAGAATTGCTGTGGAGGTTCTCAGTTATGCAGGTCATATTTGTCTCAAAGGCGCATTTTTTTTCTTCAAAGGGCAACTGGACTTTCATCAGTTCTGATGGCAACCACCATCAGAACTGATGAAACTTCTTGGATGAGAAGCAAAACGTTTTCTTCTTCCTCAAGGAGAAAAAAAGCACCTTTGAGACCTCCTTTCTAAGACTATATTTTACCACTTTTCTCTCAAAATTAATTCCATTTGAATTTTTATATCAAAGCTAGAAAGCTTATGGCTTTCCAGTGTTTAGTCAATCAGATGTGAGATATCATAGGAGGGTAGTCCACCATTACTTGACAAATTCTCCATCTCTGATTTACATCTTAGCAGAGCAACAGAGAATGACTTAACGTTTACTGAACCAATTAGAACAGGGCTGTCAAACTTGCGGCCCACGGGCCGGATGCATCACGTACCGGCGGTGCCCCCGCCCAGTTTAGCAAAGAGGAAAAAAATCCCTATACGTCACATGATGCTGCCATGACGACACAACTTTGCACCCGTGTTACAATTATGAGATCAATCAGTAAAAAAAAAGTCACTAAAAATCTTCCTTCTTAAGCATTACATTTTTATCATTTTTTCTTCTTTCAGATGACAGCATAGTGCTTTTCATGTGATGTCACTCATAATAGCAAAGATTTATCTTTTCTATTCTATGCCTATGAATTTTCAGCATTTTCTGATGTCTATTAGTTTTTCTACTGAAAAATACAGTACTCCTAAGCACACATAGAAAAGAACACACACAGACACACAGATACACACAGATATACACACACACTTTCACCTCTGCAATGCCAGTTGGGAGAAAAATCTCCCAAGTTATCTGAGAAGCACCTCACTGAACTAGAAATGAAACAAAAAGTTACAATTGATGGGGAAGTGAAGAGGAGAGAAGCACACACAAAAAAACCCCCAAAACCCACAAAGAACTAGGCAACCCAGACCACAGAAAATACAGGTAGTTCTCATTTAATGACCACTCATTCAGTGACCACCTGTTACAACGGCACTGAACGAATGACACTTATGACTGGTTCTCAAAGTTCCTGCCAGTCATCCCAGCACCCCCATGATCATAATCTGAGTACTTGGCAACCACCTCACACTTATGACTGTTGCAGCGTCTTGTGGTCACACGTAAACCATTTGTGACTGTTCCTGCCACCTTCCCACAAAGAAATAAATGAGGAAGCTAGCAGGGAAAAATGCAAGTCACTCCAATAAGTTGTTTATGAAGACTCTCAGTCATCCAGGCCATAGTTGTATCAAAAGTGGTTTTTATTTGTGAAAAGGCAACTGGACTGGGTTTTTTGAGGAAAAAGAATACATTTGGCTTCCTATCTTGGAAGCTTCATCAGTTGTATTGGATGCTGTGGGTGATGGAAGGACAGTTATTGACAGCTGAGATTTGGGGGGGGGGGGTTGATAGGTTCTGACAGGATGGTGGTGGTAGTAGGAATGGAAAGATTGTGTTTCCTTTGCTGTCAACTGCTCTCTGAGAGCCGTTGTGGTTACTTGGGATTTTATCTGAGACCACAGGGTTACCTGAATCGCAGGTGTGGAGTCTTCTTGGATTCCAATAAGTTGCTTCCATTTTCTCTCACCTGGCAGTTGCCCCCCTCCCTCAGCCCCGCCACGCCTCATGGGCCACCCTGCCTAGCAGCAGCCCCCCTCCCCATACTTTCACCATGCTTCACAGGCAACTCGCACATCCTCCTCTACCAACATCAGTCCTGCCTAGCCCAGTTGTGTTCATTGTCACCCACACCATCTTCCCATCTGGCAGCTGTCACTTATCTGCCTGACAGCCTGCTGGCAAGCTACCTGGGACCCAGCGACCCTGTGATCCCCCCTTAACAATAGCAACGATAGCCAGTACTCTTGTTGCTAAGCAATGCGGTCGCGCAATGCCACACCTTACAACATAGTTTAGCAATTAAAATTTCAGTCCCATTGGCTGTCATTAACCGAGGACTACCTGTACTCCCATAAACCCGATGGGTCTTTGGTCTGTTTTAAATTTCACAGATTGGATAAAAGGAGCAAAATAAACACATTCAAATTTTACATCAAATACTTCAAAAGACATATATATGAAGACAAAGGATATGAACAAAAAAAAGAACTCAAAAAACACACTTACATGTACACCATGTTTGTGTCTAAATCAATGCAAACCACATCTTGTGGTGGCTCATACAGATCAAAATACCGTGAATCAACTCCAACTATAAATGGGACGGGAGCACTGAGCACTGTTGCCAGAGACAAAGGACAGAGGGGGATGTAGGGACACTGCCACTGAAACGGAAAGATCATCTGAAGGAAAAAAATGAAACGAAACCCATCAATTAAAAAGACAATGAAATCTAGGTAACACCAAGCCATGTTACATAATGTGAATTTCACAGCAGCTGTGAACAACATGACACAATAAATCAAATTGATCACCGCATAAATAAGAATCTGAAATTATTATTTAATCCTTGTTTGGTGTGTACTGTTTACACAAGTCATTTAGCTGCTTGGACATGACTGCTATCAAACCTGCTGGGCGTTTACATAATTTTAAGGTCAAATAATAGGTTTTAATAAGAATTTTATTGCAAATGCTATCATGCGATTTTCATGTTTCTAAATACTATTTTGTAAGCCATTCCAGTCAACAGGCACATGTGCAAATGAAAGAAATATAAAATAACTAAGATTCATAATTCGTAATGCTAGCAAAAAAAAGTCTTTGTAATTATTTTGTAAATATTTTATTCTAGGAGCACTTAAATTTATCATGTGCTATAACAACAGTAAATATAAAAGTTAAAGTCCTACCAAAAGGCTAAGTGTATTTTTAATTCTATTTTGGTAGCACAGCATGTTTCCTGACCGCAAATTGTTTGATGTATTCATTTTATTCTAATGCTACTAATTTGTTCAATCTGAATTTATATATAAATAATCTCATTTGGATTATGAAACAGTAGTTTTTATTTATTTTTACTTCTATAGCTGCCCATCTTAACAAGTAAAATAACAGCAACAGGATTGTAAAAACAAGCAAGTTTCTCTTCCCTAAAGGGCTTGACAATAAGCTTCTGAGAACTGGAGGACTTCTGTAGAGAATCAGAAAGAAAATTTTGATGGAGGTATGTAGGCTCTATTGCCTAAGCAAAATGGGGCTGAAACATTTTAAAGTTGAGAATGAAATAACATTTTGAAGCAGGAGTATAAACAGAAAGGAGTGTAGCGTAATCAGTCTTGCAAGATTTTGTTATTATGGCCAATAACAATAAAAGGACTTTTAGTGTTCCTGTGCAGTTGATTACCTGATCTTGTCTACCTGATGGGAATGCTATCTGCTGAGAAACACAGGGAATGAATAAAAGGGAAAAGTTGCATTGTGGGTATGGATTTGATCCAGAGAATTTGAAGAGTACCAAAATACTGTGTATTAGGCAAGGTTTTGGTTTTTTACTTTTTTAATGACTTTAATAATCAAAAAGTCCCATTCTGAAAATTTACAGATATGAGGAAAAAAAGAGAGAGAGAACCTATTGTTCTGATGGAATACATCCTTTGGGCATTTAATTAATCCTTTTGCAGCAAAAAGCTGTGAATCACTTACACTATCCCAATAGAAAATCCCTGCAAGTTAATTTCCCCTTTAAGGAAATAAAATAAGCAATTTAAATGACCAAGTGTGCCTCATCTTATTCATATAAACAAAATATATTTATTCTGCAATTTAAATATTTCATTCAAGCCTAAAAAAAACTTTTTTTCCCCCCAGAAGATCACGTGAAACAAAAGAAAAAAATATTAAGTGTTCAATGTTGGTGAAGCAAGACAACAAAGAACAAGGAACCAATCAGATAAAAATTTGGTAATCAAGATATTCAAACTCATTAGTGCTTACAGCAGCCACAGCTTCGGCAACTCCAGTCAGCACAGCTGGACAGAGAGAATGTAGTAGAATCTTGCCTTCCAACAATACAAAGAGGAGTAAAGTAGCACAGTTTTCTGGTCCAAGGTTCATAAGCAGAGTGCTGTAGTTTGCCCCACTGCAATGAGATCAGGACATAGAGGACTGTAACATTCATTGCTCATTATGACAATAGCGATAATAATAATTGGTTAAATTTATACGCCACCCGGCGATTATCATAAACTGGATAGTGAAATAGGAAAACCTATCTGATTTCCTTAGTAACGTATTTTATTATTATCACAGAAACTTGTTTTAAGACGGGGACTACAGACATAGCATGTTTAACTAAACAATAATTACAAATTAGAAAGTAAAAAATTAGGGAGGGGGCTATCTGAAGTTTTTTCTGAAGTTTATTTCTTGAAATGGACACAAGCCATACTTGTCTGATTGCTGCTTTGGTAATGGATATTTCCCACTGTCCTTCAGAATCATTCTCTATATCCTATACAATAAGACTTGGAAAATCACGGAATTAAAGCTGTTTACCAAGGACTGTTGAGGAATTCTTCCAATTTGTCCATTTAAAAACAAAATCAAAATGATTAAATAGAACTGCTTTCCAGAGAAGGTAATACTGATTACCAATGCAATGAAACAGCTATTCTGTATCTTTTCAGCCAGTTAGGAACACAAAATCCACCAAAGCTTCCAGAGGAACAATGCTTGAATATCTCAAGAGTGTTCAATTGTACTAATGCACTCTACAAAATGACTTTTTCAGATCCTTTGCACATCCTAATAGGAATTCAAAGGGTTTTTTTAAAGTTTTTTTAATCCTGCCTTTATTACTTTATAAGTAACTCAAGGCAGTGAAGATACATAGTACAGGTTGTCCTTGACTTACAATAGTTTATTTAGTAACTGTTCGAAGTTACAACAGCACTAAAAAAAAGTGAGGTATGACCATTTTTCACACTTATGACCGTTGCAGCATCCCCATGGCCACACGATCAAAATTTAACGCTGGGCAACTGGTTCATATTTATGACAGTTGCAGTGTCCAGGGGTCATGTGATCATCTTTTGTGACCTTCTGACAAGCAAAGTCAATGGGGAAGCCAGATTCACTTCACAACCAGATTATTAACTTAACAACTGCAATGGAGCAAAATGCACTTAAGAAATGTCTCAGCAACAGAAATTGTAGGGCTCAATTGTAGTCGTAAGACGAGGATTACCTGTATTCCTCCCTCCCCCTATCAAGCAAACCTGTTGTATTTGATATGTACATTTCATGATTGGAAACAAAAGCCTGCTGTTTTAGATTCACTTTGATAATTTAAAAACATTATGGACTTTATTTTATTTCCTGTTAGAAATCAATATGAAATTCCGCTGCGTTCAATGACTGGGGGAGGGGGGTATATGTCCATTACCAAAAAACAATTTGGAAACATACGTAGGTAAAACCTGAATAGCATGAATTAGCATGTTGCTCATTTGCTGCTAAACAAATTATGATTTACTGTTATGTAAACTGGCTCTTAATATTTTAATTTAGCTGCCTCTTTGAAATACTCCACTGACCATTATTACCTGAGTGGTAAAGGTGTACAGACTGGTTGAGATAATATTAATGCATCATGGGCCGAAAGCTATAAAAAAAAACAAATATTAGTTATTTGGCAGTTTGAGAAAACTCACATAAGCGAACTAACTTATCAGGTGTTGATTTATTAATTAATCACATTAGGCCCTGAAATATGCATTATCTGCAACTATTTGCGTAGGAAACAGACATGACTAGATAGTATAAAATTCTTCATGATCTCTCAAGTGTAGGACAAAGAGGAGCAAGTAAAAAGAACCTGGTGCCCATATGCTTAGTGAACAGCATGAAAACTTATAGGAACAAAACTCAGGAAATAAGATGGTAGTTAAGAGCCATGGTGGCACAGTGGTTAGAATGCAGGATTGCAGATTAATCCTGCCAACTGCCAGCAGTTCGATTCTCACCACCGGCTCAAGGTTGACTCAGCCTTCCATTCTTCCGAGTTTGTTAAAATGAGGACCCAGCTTGTTGGGGACAATATGCTGACTCTGTAAACCCCTTAGAGAGGGCTGTAAAGCACTGTGAAGCTGTATAAGAGTCTAAGGGATAGTATTATTAAACCGTATCAAGTTTCTAACTTACCTGCACAAGGATTCTTGGTCTTTGTGGTGAAGGGAAAGGTATGTTGTGCATAAAGTGAGATATGTGCCTGTAAAGAAATTTGGAAAAGCATCTGTTACCTCAAGCATTTAAGATTTAAAGTATTATGTCATCAAAAACAGCATCCAGTGAGACTTACATGAAACAACCATGGAAATGGGGAAATATTTTTGAGGGGTCTGTCACTTACTTTTCAATTGGAAGAGGATGCGGCCCAGACACAGACAGCTTATAGATAAACATCAGAAATTTTCGGAAGGCATCAAAGAAAGGCCAGTGTGACAGAAGGCAGATGCATTTGTTGGAATTTATAGATTTGGAGGTAACTTTTTTCCTCCCTACAGCTGTCAGAAGGCCAAGCTGCATGTGTTGTTTTTCATTTAATAACTCTTGTGCATAAAGCTCATAAAACTGGATAGCTGCACCATATACCTAGAGTAAAAAAAGGAAAAAGTAGGAATGGCATCAACAGATATAGAAATTGGCTAAACTAACAACACATATTGAACTTGATCAACTAAAAAAATGAAAGGAAAAGAGTATTTCTCCACTCTGAGTCATCCACGCAATCAAAAACCTCAAAAAAATATCAAAATTATCAAAAAACTCATGCTAACAATGTAAAGGTAATTGTGAGATTTTTTTTTATATCATTAGTGGGTTATGTTTTGTGATAATACCTAGCTTCGTCAGAGATGGAAAGTTCATTAGCATCCAAGCATCTAATAGGCTGTAACTCATTTTTACTTGAGCTATAATTTAATTAATAATTTAATGGCACAGTTAAGCAGAATATTTAATCTTGATTCATGCACTTGAATCTCTGTGTTAGAATCTTTGGTACCATATTTAGAAGCAGCTGTGCTTTATCAGTTACGATAAGATACACAAAGATAAGAAATGTTCTGATTATCTCCTCTAACTCCTGCACCATGAATTTGAGATAAATTTCAAGATTTTAGTAAAGGCTTTCCAATGTTTTAAAGTGACAACATTACAAACATCCACTAAGGATTATTTAACTACTACATCAATTAAATATTTTTCTATCCAAAATTTTATCGGTAAAATAAAGGTATAAGCAACAAATACAGTAGTTTTTGCTTACCAAATATTTTGTTCAGCAACTCTTTGAAATTACGACAGTGCTGAAAAACTGGTTTTATGACCAATGCCCACTTTACAAATTTCACAGTAGTCCTCAGTTACATGATATCCATTACACTTATGTTGTCTTGTGACTGACCTCTTTCTCATACCCCCCTTGCAGGATGGAGAGATTGGAGAAGAAGGGATTACAAGAGATACACTGAGCTGTTTGTGTGGTGCACTCAGGGCTGCTAGCATCACTGCATTACTTTTTATGTGTATTTCCCATTGTGTGCCTGCTTACTCTCTTGTAACCCCTTCCTCTCCAATGAGTGTAAATGCAAACATTGATTCCCTTCTTGCTAATTATCCCAGTGCCCATGTGAGCATTCCAGGGTGTGGCGAAGTGGGGGACAGGAAAGTACGACTGTGGCCATATGATTTCCCACACAGCAACTCCTTCATTTATAACAGAGTTGCTAGTTCCAATTGTGGTTGCTAAATGAGGACTAGCTGCAAACATAAAGGAGCTAACCCTTAAGTTCATTTGTTGCATTTTTAGGCTTGTCTTCCTAAACTCGGGTATTGGATTTTCAACTCGCTCTGGATGGGGTAGCACTCCCTCTGAAAGAGCAAGCCTGCAGTTTGGGGGTTCTCCTGGATTCACAACTGCTCCTGGATTCCCAGGTGGCAGCAGTGGCCAGGGGAGCCTTTGCT
>JAOYMU010000192.1:59119649-59131161 GCA_025802295.1 Psammodynastes pulverulentus
CTTTTAAAAAATCAATTCTACCACCATTATAAATTATCATTATAATTCCCCCCCCCCCTTCTAGAAAATTGAAGAGTTTCTTATACAGCATGAAAATTTTATTACGCTGCAGGTGGAAAGAAGACTTGGCAAATTATTTTGATCCCTGCTGCATTCTACAGGAGGGCAGATGGATCCATTCCATATTGTGTGGATGGAAATAGCAATAGCATTTAGGCTTCTATACCACCCCATAATGCTTTATAAAGGCACTCTCCAGGCGGTTTACAATGTGGAAGCATTATTTGCATATTGCTCCCAACAACTGGGTCCTTGTGTTACCGACCTTGGAAGAATGGAAGGCTGAGTTAATTTTGAGCCCTCTCATAAGTAAAATGAAATGTTAATTGGTTCATTTATTAATCAATTGCTTGAACCAGCAAAAGCTTTTCATCTTAAATAAAAGCTTTCATTTAAAAAAATAATAATTTTGAGCCCTGTCAGGATTGAACTCTAGGCTGTGGGCAGAGTTTGCCTGCAATACTGCACTTTAACCATTGTGCCACTGGGGTTCGTCAATAAAGGTGGGATTTGATCAAATCGTATTACAATGCCCCAACTAAATCCAATTTTGCTTCCAAAGTTGGGTATGTCCATGTGGGAAGCTCTTGCTCAGATTATAACCGCCTTAATAGGTTTTCCTACGTGCTTTGCTATCGAAGCATTAACAAAGATACTGTTTTTAAATTTTGAAATTTAAAAAAAAACTGTTTGCAAAGAACTATTGATCTACTAATAAGACCTGCTCTCTTTTTCAGCACATTGAATCACGCACTCTGGCGATCGCACAGAACCTGAGTCAGCAGCTTCAGACCACATGCCTCACGCTGGTGTCCGGCATACAGGGTTTGCCCCAGAACATTCAGGACCAGGTTCACCACGTTGGAGAAATTGCAGGAGACGTGTACAAAAACTTCCGGTCGGCTTCTTCTCTCAGAGAAGTTTCTGATAACCTTCTTACCTCTAGTAAAGGGCAGTTGAAGAAAATGAAAGAATCGTTGGATGACGTGATGGATTATCTTGTTAACAACACACCCCTCAACTGGCTGGTAGGTCCCTTTTACCCACAGTTAGCTGGCCCTCACAGTGCTGAGCACAAAGGTGAAGGGGATAAAAAAACCAGCCAGGAGAACAAATGGCCTGAAGAGAAGGAAGAATAAATTGCGGTGGACAAATGTATACTTTGTGCCCTAACTCAGGGGTCTCCAACCTTGGTAACCTTAAGCCTGGAGGACTTCAACTTTGAAGTCCACCAGGCTTAAAGTTGCCAAGGTAACACGGTAGCTTAGCCATTAGCAGATTTTTGTCCTATTTCCATTAAGAGTTTTCTCTGCCAAAGGGAACGTCATAATGAAATGGTGTTGCACGTTTAAGTTGAATTGTATGTCCTTCGCTTAAGTGGACTGAAAAAATGTGGGTGCCTTATGACTTCTAAACCTCAGCTGATTACATTGGAGACCACACCTTGTTCAGCTATTTAGCTATGAAGCCCCATCTTCATATATTTAAAACAAAGCTTTTTGATGTGTATTAGAAAACAAAGCAAACCACTTAATTAGAGAATAACTTTGTGGGGGGAAAAAATAAATACACCAGGCTAATTGGAATATTGGTGCCCTTGCATTCATGCCATTTCTTAAAAATATTAAGCCACGTTATCTTAAAATACCAAAAGAGCGCTCTGATCAATTTCCCTGCTCTGTTGGAATGAAGTTTGTGACTAACCTTTTTCCAGAGTTCCTCGTGTGCTGTGAACATTTATAGTATTTCAAATTCTAAGATTTTATACTACTTAATCACTACACTGGAAGTACCCTCGAGTATTATGCACTCAATTTGATTCATGCTGTGTGTACGCGGGTATGTAGCTCGTCTTCAGTAGCACTTTGCCTTGTAATTCTCCATGTATGCTCTCAAGTAATAAATGCTTCAGCAGCCAAAGTCTGTCTCTTCAATTGTGTAAGCAAGTATGATTACAAATATTCTATATGCTATATCGTGACTCAATTATTATTGAGCTGGGTTGTACTTTGAAATTGGGTGAATATAAACTGCTGGTCCCATAATCGGCGTTTCACGCATTACATCTAAATTAGATGGGCTTAATGTTGCTGCCGCATTTGTTTCCTTCTGTGGCTCCCCATCCAGCTTTACTAACTACTGCTGCTGCTTAAGCTTTAGTATTTCAGCTTAATCTGATCATACTTTCTGTTGCTTGACAGGGCTCTCAAAGGGAGGGTTGTGACTTGGTGGTGATTTTTTTTTTAAGCTACTGGGGTCCAGTTCAGACATCCTGTGATCTTGGACAATCCATCAGATTGGGTAATAATCCCTGACTTTTTTATAATGGAGAACTCATGGATATGAAAAAAATGTTTATCCCAAGCAGAAATGTATGTCTTGTTTTATTACACTAGCAGCTTCCAAAACTCTGTGTGATAATAGTTTTGTCTAAATATAGAAGAAACAGGCTGTAGGATGAGAGGTGATATGTTCTCAATGACTAAGGTTCTATTCAAGTTGATAAAATAGAATAAAACAGCAAGGGAGCTGTTTTTAGGCCACACTTTTATAAATCTGGATTTTCAACAAATCACGAGTTAGTCTATTACTAAATTTCCGTCCTTAATGCATTCCTGAAGTTACTAAAAAGCATTAATTAACTTCTTAGCCTATTTTGGCATATCACCTTTTGGGCATTATCTGGTTACTTAAACCGATAATGTTAATTTCAGCAGCAATCTAACAAAATAATGCTTCTTAAGTTGCGAGGTGCTATCTCAATGATATAGGAAGGGCAATTTAACCCATAAATTTGAGATCACTTGTTTAGATAGATGTCCATAACTATTTTAATTCAGGTTGCAAAGTTCCACCATTGTGCATTGACTTCCTACAGTAAAATAAAAAGGCACGAGATATTCTAAATCATTTTGAAAATCGGACCTAAAAGCTAATTCTAGATTTAGGAGTATTCCTGCTTTGGATTTATGGGAAATTGATCTGGTGCACAATTTTGGCATTATATGAAAATGGGGCAAAGCACACAGTTTCTTAAACTTGGTTCAGTTGTGTGGACAAAAATGCTCTTAATATTGGTTAGTATCATTGGCTTTGATAAAATAGAGCTGGTTTGAGATAATGGTTTAAAAACATTAAAATGTGCCGTAACAGATCCAAACTTTACTTGAAGAAACAGTGGTGGGCAACCTTTCTCAGACAGAATCCCACATGAGGAAGGCTGAATGAAAATTAAAATAGAATCCTTAGAAACATGGTAGTTTTAAAAATAGCATATGGATGCCTTTTATGAGTAAATTGAGGTAGGGCTTACATCTGTGTAAGTGGGTTGCTAGAGCTTCAGGTTGCATATTATTTTCAGGTTGCTCAAGGTTGTCTCAAGGCTTCCCTCCTTCCGAGGTTGGTAAAATGAGGCCCCAGATTGTTGGGGGCAATATGCTGACTCTGTAAACCGCTTAGAGAGGGCTGTAAAACACTATGAAACGATATAGAAGTCTGCTATCGCTATTACTTGCTCTAATGCACGCTCGTCTGGTTATATTTTCTTATACAAAAATACTTAATAGTGTCTCTAAGCTCAGAAGACCATTTCATAAAATGTTGCTAATAATTGTTCAGAGTCTTCCAGCTACTAGACTCACTATAAAATACAGAAACAATGGTCAACACGGTTTTGGAAGATAAAATTGTCACCTGCTGTCTCAAAGATTAGGGGGCAGATTTTCCTACTTGGGAAATTTCATAAAAATAAATTAAGGGCTTGCCTTGTCAGTGCTTTTTTTTCTGTAAGATAAAGGTGATGGGAACTGATAGTAAATTGGCTCTTTCATGAGGTAAGGATAGTAATTTAAATACACTATACTGCAGAGGACGTGATCTGGTTGGTGCCTGATTTATAAGATTGCTATACTTGTCCTTGCTATTGTAAACATACAACACTTTACAAAGGAAGTTTCAGGCATTTATCAGATTAAACAAAACTACAAATGATCAAAATAAATTAACATTAGGATTTATTTATTAAATTTACAAGCTGCCTGTCTGACTGCAAAATGATTCTGGGTGACTTAAAATGAACATTGGGTACAACATAAAAAAACAAGACAAGAATAGAGGTGGAGCTCTTTCCTCACAATCAGGAGGCTAGAAGTTTGATCCTAGGTAGAGGTTAATACTTCGAATAGACTCCCTTCCAACATTCTGTGTAATGGTACATTTCTGACATCTTTCCTGTTAAGTCCATCAACCCACGTCTAACAAAGCGCTCCCATCAGGACTCCAAGCCAAACGACTGAGCCATTCCTTCATACAAAAGATAAATAACCACTTCAGTATAAGAAATCTGAATTACATTTATAGTTGCTCAAATTGCATCGCAGGTCTGAGCCTTGAATTTACATTGACCCTTTGTGAGCATCTTCAGTTCTTCTCTGAAAATAACTTCATAGACCAAAATGTTTCGGCTCTAAAAATAAATCAATCCCCAGTTCAAACTTGTAAAGTACCAGCTGCTGCTTGGTGGTGATGCTAGTAATATTTAGAGGCTGGAAGATTGGCAGTCTTCAAAAATATTCTGAGATGCTTTAGCACAAAGTTGGATAATACAGTAATTCCTTAAAACACACAGTACCTCTGCATAGTGCTTTGACAACAATGCTGAAAATATATATAAATAAATACATAAACATAAATAAAAATAGACTTATAGACAGACATTTCAATTGGTACTCAGCACCAATGTTAATTATTACTTGGTGCCTGATAAGAAAGAGAGGCCTTAAATTCTAATCTGGTGAACTACATCTCTCATTTTTCCTGATCCTTGACTATATGAAAGAAACTGATGGGAGCTGCAAAGTAAGGTCATTGGGAAAACCATAGGCTTCGCTCTACCCCAAAAGTGATTCCTATTCCTTTAAAGGAAGGCGGAAATACAACAGGGTATAAATTTTGGCCAGAAAGTTTTAAAACGAATTAATTTTAAATGCCAAAGCAGCATGTTTTAAGGGACCCACATGCAATGACATGATGTATAGAAAAATGATGTGGCTTCTAGCACAAGGTCATAACATTGCTTCTGTCAGCCTCCCCCATCTCACCCACTCATCTCCAGTGGCCCAAGACCACTGATGTTGGGGATTTAAAAAAGGAAGCTTTGACAGGTACTGCAAATTAATGCAAAGTCTCTATGGATTACAGTGCATATAAGACCAAATCATTTTAATAATAAAATATTGTAAAGAAAGCTATAAAGAAAGCTACAATACCAATTGGGAGAGAAAGTAATTACACAGAGGGAAAAGTTGTAATTTAATAAGCTATTAAGTTAATAACTTAAGTATATTAATATCAATTTAACATAATAAGCAAAAAAAATTGATTTCGATATAAGCACTGCATTTCCCAAAGGTCCTAAGATTTCTCACCTTCATGAAACGTTGCATACACCCCTGCAGTCACATAACTACATTTTGTATGCTTGGCAATAGGTTTCCATTTATGTCTGGTTGTAGCATCCCAATGTCAGTCATACTGCTGTTTTTTCCTGATTTCTGCAGTTTTCATTAAAAAAAAATCCCAGCGGATTTAGACTTGCAATCATGAGATTCACTTAATGACTCCCATACAAACCAGTTGTAAAATCAGGTGCAGTCACGTGGGTAACTTGTCTTACGTCCTTCATGACTTATGACTGAAATCCCAATCCTAAATGTGAAGGACTACCTGTAATTTGCTGTTCAGTTAGTGATGTCCCCAATTTATATAATAATGTAAAAACACATAAAGCCAGTTAATAGATTCTGTCTCAGCAAATAACTGTTCATTGTTGGCCTGAATTTCAGGTAGGAACTTTCGTTGTTTTTGATAACTGAACAGCAAATTACAGGTAGCCCTCCGCCATTAGGATTGGGATTTCAGTTGTACGTCATGATGGACATAAGATGAGGCACCCGCGTGATTGCACCTGATTTTACAACTGGTTTGTATGGGAGTCATTAAGTGAATTAGATGATTGTAAGTCTGAATCCATTCTCCAGAAGGGGCTCTTTTATTTTCTCATCCTCCATAGTTCTGATAGACACTTTCACTTCAAGGAACAAAATATTGTGAAAATAGTTGTCTCAATTTAAACCTTGGTGGCTATAAATACTTAATTCATCTGTGGGACTTCTGGCAGGTGACAAAAGGAAGTCTTTTAAACGTTTTTCCAGCTGTATAAAATTAGAATTTTTTTAAAAAAAATTCTTTTTGCTGACTCAGTTGCAATAATGGTTCCACAAACAGATGTCTTAAATGCATCCTAGAGGCTTAGCATATTAATACAGCCATGATTTCTTTCAAAAATGAGCATATGTCCTTACAGATCTATTTCATAAAAAAAGTACTGCATGCAGAAATATTAAAATATCATGTAGAATTAAGTTATAATTTTGAAATTTCAGAACGAGAGTCCTTGGAGCACAATCTAAGACAGGGACAATTGAGAAGGCCACAATTTGGTTCACCAGAACAGAAGAACTAAATAATCTATTCTAAAGCCATTTTGATATGCATGAGAAAAAAAGTATGCAGTATTCACTACTTTTTAGATTTAAAAGTAAGGTCATTTTAAATTAAAAGAATAATGTACACATTTATGTCATGTCCTACCAGTAGTCACATGCATAATTAGGAAGCTAACAGGAATCTGAAGACTATATTAACAATAAAACAATTTCGTTTTAATATACAAATGAAGAGATGGGATTTTTCCTAGTTGTATCAGGATATGCTGCAGCAAAGATAAAAGTTATAAAAGTGCATCAGTGCAAAGTTATGTTCAGTCCGTTGACTAACTTTTCAGTCAAAATACTGGAGTATATTTTGGAATGCCATATTTCCTTAGCAGAACTGATATGAAATAAACCTGGACTAGTAGTTTGTCTCCAGGAGCGCTCATTATCTTTAAATAATAATGAAAAGTTCTTTCTGGTAACATTCAATCAGACTCTTTGTGAACATCAGTACTATTCTCAGGTTTTAGGAATAATGCTAGATTTTTTCCTCCTAGTTATCTGTATCCTGTGTATTTAAGAGATCACAACTCTGTATGATAACAACCACCCAGTTGGGTTGGGCCAATGAGGTATCTCTCAACTCTGTCACTTGGTTTATACAATGGGATGCTCTCAAACAGGAAATGAAAACGTATCCTTCTTTGTTCTATCATTGTTTCCTTGCAACTAGTGTTAGCGGGCATGCTGTTGAAAAAGAAACTGTCTCCCGTTAATTTATCCAATCCCCATTTAGAACTCCCCAGGTTAGTGGCCTCCCCATGTTTTGTAATAAGGAATTCCACAAATTAATTAGGCACTAGGTGAAAAAGTACAGATAGTTCTCGACGTACGACCACCATGGAGCCCAGAATTTCTGTTGCTAAGTGAAACACTTGTGAAATGCATTTGGCCCCCTTTTATCACCTTTCTTGCCACAGTGGTTATGTGAATCACTGCAGTGGGTAAGTTAGTAAATGGTTGTTAAGTGAATCTGATTTCCCCATTGACTTCGCTTGCCAGTAGGTCACGAAAGGTGATCACATGACCCCGGGACACTGCAACTATCATAAATATGAACCAGTTGTCAAACATCCGAATGTTGGTCACATGATCACGGGGATGCTGTGAACTATGTAACCGTGAAAAAGTCACTTTTTTCAGTGCTGTTGTAACTTTTGACAGGTCACTAAACAAACCTCCCAAGTTGAGGATTTGCTCTATAGTCATATGCCTATCCTGATTTTAAAGGGAGAAAAACTTCTCCCCATTCACTTATTGTTTTATACACCTTTATGATGACCATCTCAGTCACCTTCTTCCCAAGTGGTATCTCAAATGTTCTGGCTCTTTTTTGTAGGGAAAGTGTTTGAATATGCATCCCCACCCCATTTTCTTTCCTTTTTAATTATTTTTATTTAAAATAAAGTTGTGGAGATTTTGCTAGCTGATTCTTTTGATTTACATGCTTAATGCTGGGGTAAGGTAGGGGAGGAGAATTCAGATGTTGCCTTCAAATTTATTTGAGCTTATTTTTCTATAGATTCCAGATTTCACTATCACAGAGTTGTCTTCAGAATCTGATGAGATACCAGACATCTCGGATTTGGACGAAGAAGGGCTGCCTGACTATTCCCATGCAAATGGCCCAATCACCATGGAACAAGTAGTGGAAGCATAAGAAAAAACTGTTCCTTTAATACAATGTATGTGTGTGCTGTGTGTATGTATATGAGCATCTACATGCATTTAGATACACATGCAGTGCATATGCACACTTAATTACAATTCTGCTTTATGGGACGATAGCTATTGGAGAGTGCATCTTTGTTTAATTTAGATCAGCCAACATTCAGCTTCTTGATTCATTGTTGTTATGGAACACAGACAAGTATTTTAGGATAAACCATAGATATTTTAGGTCACGGGTGTCAAACTCGTGACGCCGTGACTTTTTCCCCCTTCGCACAGCTGGGGTGGGCGTGGCCTGTGCGTAATGCATCCAGCCCATGGGCCGCTAGTTTTGACACCCTTGCTTTAGGCGATAAGATAAATGTATTGAAATGGTCTTAAATATCCTTTGAAACTTAGATCACAATTGGACCAATAACAGCTTTTGAAGCAATAGCCTTAACAATTCATCTGAAATGTGGCCTATGAGATGATTTTCTGTCTTAAGCTTCCTTCCTTTCTTAGCAAAGCACTTACATTTAGCAACATATCTATATTTTAATCTGTCGCAAAAACTTCAAGCTAAAATAATATGTTGCTCAATTCTCTGTGATTTCTCAAATCTCTGTAATTGTATGATTAGATGTATTAAACTTTTGAATCAATTTTCTTATATTCTTTGCCCTATACAAATACATGGGGAGTGCAATGCCCAGATGGCAAGGCACACAATCCCAACACATTTGGGAGATCCATAGTTGAGGAAGGCTGCTTCAATGCAATGAAAATATTTGGTGTCTCTTTGAAGTATAATATTCTTGTCCAATGTGTCAGTGCTTCAATAACGTATCAGCCAAGATGTTGTTAAAGTAATACACCTATATTCTGTCTGTGGATTCACATAACTTGATACAGTTCCCTAAAATCCATTACAGATAGAAAACCGGCAGCCTTATAGAAGAAATATTTTTATTTTAAATAATTATTTTTAAATAATTGGGTTAAAGCACATAATTCCCCATTAGATTTTACATTTATATAAGAATTAAATTTAAAATTTAAATGAGCCTGAAGAGAAGTAATGTACACATTGAAAAAGGATATAAGAAAGCTACCTTCTAAAAAGGGGAGGAGTTTGGAGAAAATAAAGATGCAATGATTATACATGATGGCAAAAATATGAGAAAATGAAATTTCTCCTTCAGGTTCTGCTGATTGTACATTCCTGCTAAACATACCATTTCAACAACAGCCATTGTCTAAGCACTCAGGCCTATATTTCATGATGGATTTGGGGAGTTTCATGTTTTCTGAACTGAAACCATAAAAGAAATAGAAGTGTGATTGTTATCATTTGTTGTCATCACCATTTCTTTTCCTATGTCACTGGAACTTTGTTTCTATTTGTTGTGGGAATATGAGGACATTTCTTGGTGCTAATTTAGTAGATTCCATAAAGCTAGGGTTAAAAAATAATTTACTTCCTTTGTAAGGTAAGTGTCTTTAATAACAGATGTAGTATGTAAGTTGTAAGAAATATTTACTGAAATGCCTTGGAAATAAAGTTTGAAGTGATACTTGATTACTGCATTAATGTTTTGCCTGTTTTCACTCCTTTCCCTATTAATTATATAGTCATATAAGGTTACAGTACCTTTAATAATATGATATATAGTGCTGGATCTGGGGATGGTTACTCAATACCTTTATATTGATTTAAAAAACAAGTGATTTCCATGAACAACACAATATGCTTCTTTTCTGTCTTGGATTCCAGAAAAAATACTTGATGAAGAAATAGTTGTTGCTTATGTAAAGTCTTGTCTGAAAGAAAAGTGAACATTCAAACTGTGTTCTTACACACTGTTTAATGAACCCTTAGATTTAACCCCCACATTGTTTACAAAAATATAATTAGTGATCATTTGAGTAATGCTACATTATCTAGAAGCTTATAAATCCTATGTATGTAGCCTTTGGATGATCTGTTTGAGTTGGCAATGTGCATCCAGCTCATCAGACAGATGATATCCTATATATTGATACAGTAGTACCTCCCTTGGTATTCATCCTTATTTGGTTCCAGAAGGTGTGATGAGTACCAAAAAGGATGAGTACCAAACAAATTTTTCCCATAAAAAATAATATAGTGAGTCACAAGGCAGCTGACACTGAAAAGTTCTAGCTTATGCATTGAGCACCAAACAAATGATGAATACCAGGACAAAATCCCCAAATCCCATCTGAATTTTGATCACATGATCGTAGGGACACTGCAAAGGTAAAATGAAACATGGTGAAAAATAGTCGTAAGTCACATTTTTCAATGCCGTTGTAACTTTGAAAAGTCACTAAATGAACTGTTGTAAATCGAGGACTACCTGTACTATGATTTACCTACCTTTGCCACACATGGGGACTACTATACACAAATGGCAGGATTTGCACATGTAACAACATTTTGAGATAATCTCAGTGTGGTAAGATGCTATAACACCCAAGGTTACTTATCCCAAGCCACAATTTTGGAATCCCATGTGTAACCAACTACAGGCATATTAGTTAATTTCAAGTAAAGGTAAAAGTCCCCCTCGCACATATGTGCTGATCATTCCCGACTCTAGGGGGCGGTGCTCATCTCCATTTCAAAGCCAAAGAGCCAGCACTGTCTGAAGACGTCTCTGTGGTCATGTGGCTGGCATGACTAAACGCCAAAGGCACACGGAATGCTGTTACCTTCCCACCAAAGGTGGTTCCTATTTTTCTACTTGCATTTTTTACGTTCAAATAAGTACTCACTATGCTAATTCTGACTATATTGCCCTTAGTGACTAATAATTTGATGAGACAACAGTAGTGAAATTCCGTGCAAGAAAATTGTAAGAGGAAATCTGTTAGTCTAAAGTAGCAAAAAATAAAAATAAGTAAATTAGGCATCTGGTAACATAGCATATTTTATTAAAAAAAAAACAATTGTACAAGATGTTTTATAGATGGCATTTCGCGCCAGCAAGGTTGGCAAAGATGTTTAGAGATAAGTCAGCTAAATGTTGGAAGTGCCACCAGAGACCTGGGTCATATTATCATATGTGATGGATTTGCTCAAAAGCAAAAAAATACTGGACAAAAATACATATGTGGCTGGAAAAAATGATAAAGCAGCATACTGATTTAAAGCCAGAAATATTTCTGTTGGGGATTGTACCTGAAAAATATAGTAAGGGAAATGCATATTTAATTATTCATAT
>JAOYMU010000192.1:59277537-59294094 GCA_025802295.1 Psammodynastes pulverulentus
GGGAATGGAGATTTTGCAGTATCCTTCCCCTGGAGTGGGGTGGGAATGGAGATTTTACAGTATCCTTCCCCTGCTACGCCCACCAAGCCTCGCCCACAGAACTGGTAATAAAAATTTTTGAATCCCACCACTGCATAGATAATATGCTCACTGTAGCCAGTCTAATCCAAGATCACTTCTTAAAGTCCAAGATGTCAAAAAGAAGAAGAAAAAGTCAACCTCTCCAAACAACAAATTAAATAACTAATCACCAACAATTCATAAAATATTACAAGAATTAAGTGTTAACATACTTTCATTGTTTTCATATATCAAAACAAAATCTATACAAGTCTTATTATTATTTTTTAATCATAACTCAAAATGTCTTGAATCGTATGCGATTACTTTCCTTTGAATTCAGTGTTGACCTCACATGCCTTGGGAATTATAGTTTCACAATTTTTCAGCATTACCAGTTTACAACAGTTCAGATACAAATACAGTAATACCGGGTGATATGTTGCTTGCTTTCTTTTCCCCAATAAGCAGCTGCTTTCCACATTTCCACAAAAAGCTGGATGAATGGGTACTCTGATTAATTAAGCTGCACACAGATCAAAAGTTTAAAATAGTTGAGTGATGAACAACAGCAGATTAATTACTATCAATTGGGATTTTACAGCCCCTTGTGAATTCAAAAGGCACAAAGCCAACGTATAAATAACTGAACAGAAGACAAAGGGGAAGGAGAGAAAGAGGAACAACGAATGGGGGAAGAAAAAAAGGAAAGAAGGCAAACCATCCAGGTTAGCCTATATAGCATATTAGGAGTATACCTGGAAGTATGCAAGATTCTGATTGGCGGATAAGAAAATGAACCTTCAGAGATTATTTTGGAAACTGCACAGCCATGAACATAGACAGAATAATAGTGCATACAAGGCTGCAAGGAAATAATTTTGGCAACGAACAAAATGCGCAGTTGTCAGCAACTCTTAATCTGCTGCACTGGAGACAGAAAACAGCAATTTATTCTTTTCAGAGAGACAAAAGGGCTAACGAAGAATAAGAAAGATCCTTCCAGAGGAGAAGGAAATGCTCAGCAGCTTGGAAAGCAGTGATACAGATGTTGGTTTTTGGCAACTGCCTTCGCTTGGTATATTTGAACCATATGCTCAAATTTCAAAATGGAGGCCTGGTTTTCGCAAGTATGTACAGGTCGTCCTCGACTTACCACCACAATTGAGCCCAAAATTACTGCTGCTAAGCGAGATGCTTAGTGAGTTTTGCCACCATTATTAAGTGAAGCACTGCAGTTGTTAAGTTAGTAGCACAGTTGTTAAGTGAATTTGGCTTCCCCACTGATTTTGTTTGTCAGAAGGTCACAAAAGGTGACCCCAGGACAAATTATAGAGATTTGTGATCAGGAAACATCTCAAAGAAGAAAAATGGGATTTTGATAAGATGAGCAATGTCTCTCTAGTAGCTGCAGGTTGCCACGGAGGATTATTATCCAGTGATTATTATCGCAGCTTCTCGTCCTATCTCTTACAAATATCAAATCTAGAAAAGTCGACCCCTTGTTTATTCTGGAACCTTCTGAAAAATGAAACAGCCAACACTGAGGAATTTGGGGGACTCTGCATTCTTCCCTGGTTTATTTAAGAAATCTCCAACTAGCTGAAATTTCTCATTAATAGATTTCACCACTAGAAAGTTCTGTAATTCAGTCCAGGGAGAAATAATCAGAAGTGGTGCCTGACATTGCCTTGCAATAATACCTTTGTTGGTTCGACTTCTTATCCCATTATCAACTGGACCCTCATGATCGAATCTTTGGTTTTTATGTACAATTCTACTTCCCCCCCTGCTTTTGTCTAGTTTATTCAAACATTACCTTGAGGCAAGATGGGGGGCCTATACATTTTATAAATAAATAAATAAATAAATTCCTTTTGAATAAGTTACACCCTTCAGTTCTTCAAGGTAAACCAGAATAGGAAATTAAAGCCATACAGGGCTATACTAGTATTATTGTAAAGCTACATAAACAAGTCACACTGTACTTCCCCCTCCCTCCATTTATCGCCATGAGACCTAAGGAGAATCTTGTCTGAGGCGCTTTCTCATGTTACAGCACTGCCCGGGCCTCCGCTTTCTTTTATCTAACTGCTGTCTTGGTAGCGGTTCTTCCTTCTGTTCCTCAAGGCCATTCCCCTTGCTGACTACATTCCACAGGTTTTTGCAAAAAAACATATTTTGCAGAATTGTATTTATCTTTCTTCAGGAAAACTTCTATTTCTTCCTCTTTGTTTCTGATACTTCCATATTGTAATAGTTCTTTCCAATGACAGGTAATGAGAATAAATGGCTCTCACCCTAACAAGCAAGAAGGATTTCAACAGGGTGTCATAAAATCTAACCACAGCTAAGTGGTTTTGAAATGTAATTTAATTATTTATGTCCTATACTGGTCTGTCATTAGGTCCTGGGTCAGATTATGGTAATTATTTATGAGCTAGGCCAATGCATCCCCAGAAAGGGGTCAACATAAACACATATCTTTTTACAGTACAGAGAATATATTTTTTACATTCAAAGGCCATAAATCTATGTCATTCTCTGACTTCACACAGAAGCTTCTTCAAGAAAAGCCGGGGTTTATCCCGGGATTGAAAAAGGAGAACACCATAACAATTTCGTACAGAATCTTGTCACCACTTACCCATGGTTAGGTTAAAACAGTTAAGCATAGACATACAGAAATAACCTTGTTATTACAGAACATTGTCTGTTTTCTTGGCTTCAGAGAGATCTTCCAGTTGATGACAGACTGGAAATACAGGCTTTAATATATATACAATGGATATAAAAAGTCTACACACCTCTTTTAAAACGCCAGCTTTATGTAAAAAAAATCAGATCAAGATAAATCACTTCAGCTTTTTTCCTCCTTTAATATAACATACGAGCTTATGCAGAGATTTAAATTTGTGTATATCTCTTCCTAGGTTACAGAATGCAAGGGCCACCCTCAAAACAGGACAGGGTGAGAATTAAACTAAAATTATTTGGTTGGATTTCCATTTCATTAAAATTAAGTATTCCCCAACCATACATTTCATTTCCGCCCCTCTTCTCGTATTGAAAAATATAACTTAATAACAACTTTTGAAGATCTCAATTCCCAGCTTTGTTTTACTCTATTTTTTACTGTGTTTTACTCTATTATCTTTTGCAAGGTAACTTCTTAATTTATTTGGGCCAAGACTCATTACTTCAGTCCTAGAGAGAGCCTGCAA
The DNA here is from genome assembly GCA_025802295.1 of Psammodynastes pulverulentus. Taxonomy (NCBI): domain Eukaryota; kingdom Metazoa; phylum Chordata; class Lepidosauria; order Squamata; family Psammodynastidae; genus Psammodynastes; species Psammodynastes pulverulentus. Next base: position 59,280,822 of record JAOYMU010000192.1, read on the forward strand.
TAGAGTAAAATAAATCAGTTGTAACGTAACGAGAAACTAATTTGCAGTGTGATATATTTAATTTGCCATCTATTGCTCCTACTCATCCTTTTAGATTCCTTTTAAATTGTTTTTATATTAACCTCTTATTCTAATATACCTTTTAAGCCTTTTAATTCTTTGTACCCCACCCTCCTTATAGTGGTCTTTGAAGTAATGAAGGGGTGTTTTGGTTATAAAAATGCAAGAAATGTCATGGTCACAACACTTGGAAATCAAAGATTTATATCAGCAAGGAAGCAAATGCACAGTTTTACTCTGCCCCAAGTAGAATAAAAATGTCTCCTGTTTGAAACCAGAGAGCTTTTGCCCTTTGACTGTTAAAAATATTGAGCTAGATGCTCCAATGGTTTGACCATTCATACATGCCTGTAAAATAATCACTTTTTTTTGCTATCAGTTTATATGTCCCATAATCTTCTGATCTTTCATCTGCTTGCCCATAAGGCAAGGAACGTAATTCCTGCAATATAATGAATCTTATGAAACTATTTCTAAGTTTGACTCTGGCAGCTATTTCTTAATTTGACAAAAGCAACTATATATAGCAAAGTATAGAGAAATTCACTAGTATATGCAATATTTTTAGATGGAAAATCATTTTCAGAAATAAACGTAATGTAGAAAAGGAACCAAAGAAATATAAGACTCCAAGGAAATTGTGCCAAGATATATATCTTCATTCATTTCCAGATACACGTATAGTTCACAAAAATGTCTTTAAAAACATGACAAGCAGCGCAGTCTGAGGATAATGGAGTCAGGAGTCCAGGAATACCGGAGAAGGCACGAGCTGGCTAAGATTGTCTCAGAAGCTTTCTTATATTTCTTATAAAACTTGAACTTGTTTTCTTAGGATGATTAGGAATTGGTCTGAGGCAACAGCCAATGCTTCATGGAATGACAAGCTAAATAGGAGAATGTATGTTAATATGGTATGCTATTTTAGCATATGGTTCTGCTTTTAATAAGAGGTATAGTGTAGAACGTATACAAGAGATGTAAGATATGCAGGTATAAGATTATCACTTTTTATCTTGGGGAAATTTCCACTATTTTCTTTTTCCATTCTTTTCTAGAGACAGAATCCTGAAGCTACATGTTGACTTATGAAAGAAATGGCCAATGCTTATATATTCAAAAAGACTAGCCATGGACTAGTTCAAAAAGTAGTCCGTGGCTAGTCTTTTTGAGTGATCTATATTTTGCTATCAATGGTTCAATCACAGTCACAAATATTACGCCCTCATCATAAAGTTGCTATTATCTAGGGAAAAGACTTTTGTTCCCAAATCAGACATATTCCATTTAATATATTGTATAGTAAACAGGACAGCATTTAGCAAAATTAATATAGGCCAAAACCCTTTAGATCTCACCAAATTGATTGATTGATCACCAACCCGGTAGTGGCAAAGGTAGGATGATCCCACTACTGGGTCTGTCATAACTTTGAATAGTTGCTAAGCAAACAGTCATAAATCAATGACTAACTGTACTCACACAAACCCCAAAAGATGAACAAAGCATCTAGCAGTAAGTAAGATCTTCAATGCAACCCACTTTTGCCTTGTTTTCTGCATGCAGCATGGAAATAACAATCACTTTAACATGAAGCAGTCACTACGCTAAATAAGATTACATGATTGTAAGATATTTTATGACAGCTTGTGAAATACTGGAACCAAAGTGAAACAAAAGATACTCATTCTTTTTAAGATATACCCAGACTGTAAAACTAATTTTATTATTGACTTGGGTTGCAGAAATACCCTCACTTCTGTGGTCTTGGCAGAAAATATAATTCTTTCTGTATTCAAAAGAATACATTCCTTTTTGGAATTTAAAACCTCCGATCCCATACCCTGCCAATTAAAGATGGAAAGTGCATTGAATTCAGTGACATTGCACTACAAGGAACAATGGTGTCGTCTTCCAATGTGGTAATAAAAAGGAAACAAAAATATCTGCGCATGAGGAACATTAACTACAATGTTTGAATTGTTGAATCTTTGAAGGAAAAATGGCATGCCCAGAAATAATTTTTATAAGTTTTTACAGATGTGCTCTGACATTTTATGAACAGATTTTATGACCATTTTAACAAGAACATCCACACGCACATATCTGGATACTATAGGAACTTGAGTTGGTTTTTTCCCCCCAATAAGAGCTTAAAATTCAATCCAAGCTGGGGTGGGATCCTACTGGTTCGGCCCAGATCGGGCGAACCAGTACCTCCAATGATCGGTGTTTGGGCGGGTTTTGGGACCTCCCACCCACCCCTGCGCTTTGGTGCTCTTTATCTGCTCAACTAATTGGCGCTGCAGAGTGAATTGCCATGCTAAAGCAGCTGAGAGGTCCTTTAGTTGGGGTTTGTTCTAGCTGCGCACACGCGCGATCACCGAACCGATAGGATCCCTCCCCTAATCCAAGCGATTGTGCCTGGTAAGTAAAGAACTTGACAGTATGTTTGAGTCAATCAACTGCAATGGAAATTTTCATAGATAGAGATGGAAAAAGATTGCATACATTTCACCTCGAGAAATTATATTTGCATCTCCCCACTGTTGAATTCCCTTCCATATACATCTGTAGCTAAGATACAGAGGGTAGCTAACAGTGAATTCAACTACTTCCTTAGCAAAAGTTTTGGAAATTAAACTGCGTAGTGCTACAGATTGCACTGACTGATGAGATGTTTTCCCAGACAAAAATTCTTACCAACCAGCTATATTTTTTTAAGATGTAGTAGGATTGTTCTTCTAAATGTTTCACTATATACTATTTTTATTGGAAGGCAAAGATGACTCCAGCTGAAGGGTGAAAATTGAAGTTGCTTCTGATAAATTATAGACGTACACAGAGAGTTTAATTATGGCCCAGTGATTAACACCAAGGAAGCAAATTAAATTTTGCAAGGATGATAAAGCTGCAAGCTGAATGAGATTATGGATCAACAACAGTAATTAAGCTTCATAGCAGATGAATTTAGAAGCAAAGGGCAGGAATTGTGATAGGAATATAAGTATATCTAATTTACAAACAGTGAGAGGAAACAATATGGAGTGAAAAATTTGGGCGTGCCCAGTGCATGACACACCCAGCCCGTGGGTCACCAGTTTGATATCCCTGCTCTACAAGAATCTGAACGACTGATGGGCCAACCAAATGGGCGGTGGATAAGAATCAATGGAGATCAAGGTGGGCTGGACTTAGATCTCTTGTGGCTATAAAAGGATTCAAGGCTGATGACACATTTGACCCCTCCCTCAGGCTCAGCCTGGCATTGCCTACAGTCATAAGCTAATCTAGCTTCCCCCATTGACTGCTTTTTGGAAGCCAGCTGGGAAAGTTGAAAATGGCAGTCACTTGAATCCAGGACGTTGCACTGACATACATGCAGCTGGTTGCCAAGCACCTGAATATTGATCATGTGACTTTGGGGATGCTACAATGATCATACAGTGCAAGGACTGATAGCAAGCCCCTTTTTTCAGTGCTGCTTTAATTTCAAACACTCTCTAAATAAGTGATTGTAAATCAAAGACTATCCATGTATCATTTTATACATATTGGCTAACCACTGCAGTAATTGTATTATTAAAATAGTATTATTATTACATGTTTTCTATATTATATGGGAGTGTGAGAGTTTTTTTAATTAGTCAAAAGAAAAAAGAAACTACTTGAATGTATCAAGTAGGCTCTATTTAAACAGCTTTACAGAAGACAAGTAGTCAAAGATACCCTAATATAGATTAGCATACAATGGGACAGCTGTGGCATTTACTAATTACTGAGGTTCTGAAATAGATCAGATTTGTCTGGAACCATTAGGCTGCCATCCTCTGGCCTAGTCTCTGTTCTTATAGGTACCGTAAAGTTTCAGAGAGTTATGTACCAATTGCTCTGGAAATTTGGAATTTTTCCTGCCTAGTGTGCACCTACCATACTCATTACCATTCAGTTATTTGCAGAAAAATAAATGCTTAGCTTTGAAACTATCTTAAGAGCAAAGCTGCAGAATTTGCCTGGAATTTCTTTTATTTCCATCCATCTGGGTTTTATTCCTTACTTGCTTCTCTTCCTTCCGCAACCTTCACCCACACTTAGCATACAAACACAAGGTAGAAGCGAACCGTCCCCGTATGCCTGAATGTTGCTAAATAATGTTGACACTACATGTTCTTATTATCGAATCTAAGATTTATCATGAAGATTCCTCTTTTCAAAAGGCCATATAACCCGTTCATTTCTGCATACTCTCTCCGAAGCATCATTTACATTTAACATGATTTTGACAATTTAATGAGAAAAAAAGGGACAAGAATCACTTTTAAGTGAAGATTGCCTTTTTACCAAGGCATTACTGGTAGAGAGTATGTCAAAACTATTTTAAAATGGTAATCTGCTGACCACTTTCTCTGAGGTAAGTCTTCTTGGTTTCTAAAAACATCTCTGGTGTACTTTAAAGCTGAAGAGAGATCATCAGGAAATATAACCATGTTTCTCAGAAAATAAAACCGAATCTTATTTTCTTTTAGACTTGAAAATAGGCTTTTTGAGGTGATTTTACTTTTTTTGAGGTGCAGCAGGCCAGACGTGGTGAGCTGGACATGCAGTGGACGCACCATTGCCTCCATTCTGAACCTTTAGCATTTGAAATGGAGGCTTTTTGGCGAACGGGAGAAAATGGGGAGGGGGATTTTGCTGCCTGTCATTCTTCCCTCAGTCTGTGCTGAGCTGGAGGAATATATGAAAGGCAGGAAAATCCCCCCTTCCCATTTTCCTCCCGTTCGCCAAGAAGCCTCCTGCGAGACTCCCAAAAAGAAGGAAAAAGCAAAGCAGCCGGCAGCGGAGCTGCTGGCTTCGGGGAAGTGGCCCAACAAGCAGAACTGCTGTGCCCAGAAAGAGAAGAGCAAAAACGATATTTACGCTGCCCCAAAGGGCCAGCGGGCTGCAGCTGTGGCCAGACAGTTACCCCACCCCCCTGTGCCCATGCTGCCACTTGTGCTGGCCATGCCCATCCCCCTGGGCTTATTTTCAGGATAGGGATAGTATTAGGTCCACCCCTCAAAAATTAGGCTTGGGCTTATTATTGGGATGGACCGTATTTTCAGGGAAATACGGTAAATAGAAGTGAAAAATGATTACCGCTTCCTGATTGATGTTCCTTCACTTATGAACTCATGTATCAAATGTTTTTACAAAATGTCGCAGATGACAAGAGTAGGCTAAATCAATTTTTGCTAAACTGGTGCCCTATAAATGACCAGGTTAGTAATTGTAGGGTTGAGAAACCTTTAAGGTATAAGACAAAAACGAAGCAAATCAGAAAACCCTTGAGCGGGTTCCACTCCAATTCAATTTGATATGTTAAAAAGTGTTCAGTTCCACATAAAGTATTTGAAAGAATTAAGTTTCCGTGCAACTTCTGACGGCTGCCATTCACACCAATCCAGGTATGGGCAAACAGCCTGGAAAGTAACAGAACAAACAGAACAGACATTGGGAACATCTTGAATTCCATTGTAGAGTGGAATTACTTACACACTTACTGTCCTAGAAATAACCCTGAATATAATAAAGCGGATAGGAAAATAATTCACTTTAAATCAGTGCAGTTATTTTGTGCTGGGTGCCAGGAAATATGTTCCCAATTGTGTTAAGCTTCTCTGCCTTTCAAATACAACGTGGCAAAGTGCACATGGCGCCGAGGACCCATACGAAGGAGAAGCAAACAACAAACATCAGCCTACCTTGGGGGACAAGGTTCCAAGTTACAAGACCTCAGCAACTGTGGGGGGCGCCGATTGCTCACACATAGATTTTCATCTGCAAATTCTCTGGTCTGTTTATTCAGGCAAGTCACCACAGCCTCCTGGACACCTGTACACACAAACCAAATTAAATCAAATTAATGTTTAAAATCCTGCCGGCTGCATTCCAAGTACGGAGTCAGCAAAGAGAATTGCAGACATGATACTAACAAGAAATCCTTTGCAGCAGCCAGCTTGGGAGCTTGGTGCCTCTAGGAAAGCAATTTGATACTCTCTACTGTCAATAGGGCAGCATCGCACAGGGCTACTACCCACTGAATAGCATAGTGACTTAGTAGTGGAAAGGTAGCGTCACATGGCAGATACATGATGAATTTTCTAGACAATTGAAAAAATATCTTCCTTTTTTTACTGATTAGATGCAGTAGCTGTTTTAGTTATTTTTTTCCTAGGAAGAAATAGAGTGATGCAACCCTATTGCCTGCAGCTAAAGGAAATGCACATTTAATGTTTCTTGTTGCAAAGTGAAATCCAGCACTGAATCAAAACCACCCTATTCGATAGCAGCACATACAGTATATCACTATAATTGAATGTTCTGGGTCTACAGAAGTGGAACAAAGATTTAGAAGTCCCAGAAGAGCCAATAAAAAGAAAGCAGAAGTTTATTGGGTTTTAGTTGAGTTCAGTGGGTTTGAAATGGCTTGAGGATCTTATTCCAGCTAGAGCTATGAATATATTTGTAAAATGGCATAGAAAACTGGGTAATCCAGGTAACACTTAAGGCTTCGTTTCTATTTGTCTCCAAAACCTTACAGATAATTTTTTAAAGCGCCAGCTAAAAAAGCATTGCAGAGAGAGATCAGGGTTGCAGGCTACCTACATGAACACGGAGCAGACCTCATGAGATGAAACCTATGCTTAGCTGAATTTTATAGATACTTTTCTATAAAAGTATCTCTTCAAGATGTTTTTTAGTTTGCTGTCATTTCTTTTGACATAAGCTTTTATGTAAAAACAAATTACACCTGCTTCCAGTATGTGTGGTTGTGAAGACCGCCTTACAAAATCCACTTCCAATGGGCAATGTAATTTCATAAATAAAAAGATAAAAAAGAAAACGTGACCCATAATTCTGTTTCCTTCACCTCTATGATAGGGGTGTCAAACTCAAGGTCTGCAGGCCAGATCCGGCTCGTGGGGTGCTTAGTTCTGGCCCACAGGGCCACCCTGGAGACAGCGAAGGACCAGCCCCCAATGACTCTGCCAATGAAAACGGAGCTAGGGGAGGCTCCATGCAGCCCTTGTGAACTCCATTTTCTCTGGCAGAAGGTTGCAGGAGGCCATCGTAGCCAAAATGGAGCTCAGTAGCCCATTTTTGCTGACAGAGCACTCAGGCCGCCACAGGCATCCCCAACATGAGTGATGTCGAGCTGGCCACGCCCATCCCAGCCACCCGAGGTCAAACACAACTCTGATGTGACCCTCAATGAAATCAAGTTTGACACCCCTGCTCTATGATCTCCAGCACACTCTGAACGTTTCTATACTTCGAGATAAAACATTTATTAGAAGACAAGAGCACGGTATCTTCTAGTAATTTCTTGACAGACTTCAAGTACAACCTCCAATCTCCAACATTAGGACATATTAATTAAGGGGAGCAAAAATATGCAAATTCACTGCCGCCCACCAGTGTTTTCATTATGGTTTCTAGCATTGGAATAAACAGCCTGCCCAGGCCTCAGGAAACCAGATGCTCCATATTCCCTTTTTCTGTGACACAATGTACGTGAAGGGTCTTTGCAGTCTGGACACCCTATGAAAGGTCATCTGACTGTAATTTCAAGATTTACTTGAATGGTGATGTTTAGCTTGAGTTAAACCTTTGGCATTGCCTCTACTGCAGAGATTAAAAAAAAGTGTATAGAAGAAGAGAAGAAACTGCACAGTACTTCAATTCACTGAAGCATCAAAATCTTTTGAAGATGACAGAATGTTTATAAAACCAACAAGCAAGCTTGAAAAAACATTGCTGAATGAGAAAAAATAACATGCTCGTCTATGCAGAATAGACAAGACAAGTGACTTATTTTTCAAGCCAAAGTTTAAAACAAACATGCCTTTTTGTTGTGATGGGACAAAGCATTGTTCCTCAAAATTACACCGCATTTTAGCAAAAAAAGAGAGAGAAAATTCTCAGAGCTGTTAAGCCTGACATATTTTGGTTTATTCCATGCCAGCCTGATTTTGTAGCATCCCTACAAAGGCATACAATCCTTTATAAGCATTTGTTCATGATGTAGATTTTTGGCTCAAAAATACATAGACATGGGTATAAAATGCAGGCCAATGAGTATTATGTGATACAATGCACCCAAGAATTCACATTGTGTAGAAAACAGACATTACAAATGGGATTTCATTGGAGTTTTATCACTGATACATGCCAAAACAGGACAGAACAAGTTTATGAATTAATAAACGGGAAGTTGCCATGAACAGAAAAAGTAATTTAACAGCATCCTATTGGTGAGGGTTTGTGTGTGTGCACCCACCAAAATGAAAAAATGCTTCTCCATGTAAATAATAGGAACAACAGTAAACCAAAACTCACTAAAATATAGGTTTAGGTTTAAACTTAAAATAGTCAAGTATGAACACTACAACCACATGTTTGCAAATGTGAAATGTATGGAAACACTAGTCAGAGCATTGGAATTGTTTCCTGTTCTTTGTCATATTTGCATTTTTGGCAAATGGATACTGTATAATATGCTTCTCATTACCGAAAAGGGCTATATATAGCATTTCATAGCAAGGAAGAATGCTTGGTGGAAAGCTCCTTTCCTTGAACTAAAAAAACCCACTATTTGACTTTATGAGTTAAAGAATGTAAACTCATACAATTTAATGTAGTAATTATTTCTATGTTATTAGGTTTACATTAATATAAACATAATATAAAATAATTTTAAAAATATGTAATATATAATAAAGAAGCCAAATATTCTTTCCTAATCAAGTTATTTAATTAGGTCCAGCTTTAACTAATAGGACAAGGGTTACTCTTTTTCTTGAACTAAACAATACTATTCAACTTTATAATTTGCTCCAAACGTTGGCTTGTTTGTTTCCTTCTTTATTCTTCCTCCTTTTGTATTGTATCTTATAGACTGTAAGTTTGCAAATAAAAACTGCTTTGCTTTCACCGGTGATATATAAGCTTCTGTGGGAAGCTTTCTGCCTGAAAAATCGGATGAAAAAATGGTTTCAAGTCAATGCAATAATAAACAATGAGAAAAAAGCTGCTCAAGAATTGGGAGTAAAAATCATGCATTACAATTTGAGTATTTTGAGATTCAAGTTTTTAAAAATATCAATAATTTTAGCATAGAAGCTAAAATTTACTTTCCCTTGAAAAATCTCTCTTTATAACTGGGAAATTAAAATGCCACATGGTGCAAAAGTAAGACATGGTAGCTTTTAATTCAGTTTCAATATACCATCAAATGAGATTTGCAATGTTTATATCTACTAGCAGAGCATAATTGTTACATGATACTTGATGACAGTGGTAGAAGACGTAGCCACTGAATATAGACTAAATTACTAATTAGTTCCTTCTGGCTGCTATTCCTTTGAGGGCAAAAACCTACTTCTGTGTCTATTATATTTCATCTGTGGAGAGTAGAAAAAAGTACAATTAACTTATCTGTCATGTAAGATTATTTTAAATGTATTTATTTCATTTTAATTGTGTGAACAGAAAGTGTTTCTTCAAACATGCTGGAAGGCAGCTGTTTTGCCAACAACTGCAAGAGCTGAACACATGCAGTGCAATAAACAAGGATAATAAATGCAAACATAGCTGCGAAGCCCAGGGAAGATACTTTATTTTTCACTCAGTATTTTCAAAGTATTTCTGTTAAAACTGGTTCTTAGATTAAGTGTTCGGTATTTGCATAATCAGTATTGACAACTGGTAATGAAGACTGCAACCAGAGATTTCACAATATGATATGATGCTAACAATAGCAATGCATGAGAAGTAGTGTCCTGTCTAACTTCTCTCGGTACATTTAACTGATGAGATAGTTGACATCATTGGCAATCAAACAAGTTATTCTTTTATCATTATAAGACTTTCTGGTTTTACAATTTGTTATGGTTCCATAGTGACTTCACCTCCATGTTTCCTAATCAATCTACCCCACCACGCTCTCACAGCACAATCTCGGTCTTTGTTTTCTTTTCATTTATTTAAGAATGCTTCATTTAGTAGAAGGACACACACATGAGTAGGGGATTCACGAATGTACAACTTTGAATGGAGGTGCTTGCAAAAAACGAATGTTCCTAATCATAGTTTCACAAAAGAATCAAGCAAGGCTTGATTTTACTCAAAGCTATGCTGCAAGCTAGCTAAATGTACTTACAGGTAGTCCTCGACTTACATTTGGTGCCCGTTCGAAGTTGCAATGGTGCTGAAAAAAGTGATTTAAGGCCATTTTTCTCACTTATGACTGTTGCAGCATCCCATAATTTACATTTGGGTGCTTGACAACTGACTCGCATTTATGACGGTTGCAGTGTCCCAGGGTCATGTGACCCCCTTTTGTGATCTTCCGACAAGCAAAGTCAATGGGCTCAAGGTTGACTCGTTCTTCCATCCTTCCGAGGCTGGATAAAATAATATCAATATGCTGACTGTGTAAACTGCTTAGAGAGGGCTGTAAAGCACTGTGAAGTGGTATATAAGTCTAAATGCTGTTGCTATTGCTAACCATGGCAAAAACAGTTGTAAAATCAAGTGACTCACTTAACAACTGTCTTACTCAGCCACATAAATTCTGGTCTCAATTGTGTTCCTAAATTAGGGGGTAAGCTGCCCTGGATGCACAGAATGGCCACCTGTTCCGTGATTCGGTAAGGCTGTAAGTCCAGTTACTTCTGTGATATACTGAAGATTTAAAGCTTTAAGAAGTTGTTTTCTTAACTGTATCACAAAACCAAGTAGGAAAGTAAAGTTTTTATTTTATTGTGGATAGGAAATGGGATGAACTGTCAGAAAAAGTTCACTCTATAAGATTTTCCTATTTGACAGAATGTATCCGTAGCCTTTGAAATGCGACAGCTTATTATGTAAACATAATTTCGGTACGGTAAATCTCAGCTTCCAACCAGGAAAAGGAGGTAAGCGTTTCAGAGAAACGAAGGAAGTTAAGGATTAGAATGGTTAGGTGCGTAGCTCTCCATAAACAATTATACCCAAATAATGGCATTTGGATTGGACACAATGTATATCAAACAATTCTCATAACAGGCATTAATGGTGATACTCCTTGACTTTCCCCTTAAGTGCCAAGTTTATTAGCTCCAGGCAGTGGTTTTCCTTAGTTATTTCTGTCCTATGTTTTTTTTTCTCTCCCCTTTAAATCCAAGCTAATATCATTTGGTGGGATAAGCTATCAAAACCAGCTGAGTCGCCAAACAGATTCAGGAGAAAGAAATACATATACGCAAGAGCCAGGGTGCTTGAGATCCATATGCCTCTGCTTATGAGGGAGGGAGGCAGGCAGGCAGGCAGACGTCAGGCCATGTAAAGTAAATGACACCCGATGCTTCCTGCCTTAGCCTTTCTCTCCAAAAACATGATTCTCTGCCCCAAATGTAAGTGGTCAGCAGGAAATGTAAACAAGCAGGCTACTACATCAGTCATATGAAAGACCCCAGCTGCGAATTTTGATACCTTCCCAATTCAAAAAGGGTTTTTATACATCTGGACCTCGTTTCCAACCGTTCTTCTCCAAGAGCCACCCTTCCTTTTTCAACAAGAAGACTGGCGCTTCTGATTTCTCACGCTATGACTGTTTTGGTGGAGCTGAGGGAAACCTCTGCGTTGCAGTAACTAACTGCGTGGTGGCTGTAGTCTGTGAAAAGTACATAGGCCGTGGCAGTGGCGGGATTCAAAGTTTTTTACTACCGGTTCGGTGGGCGTGGCTTGGTGGGCATGGCAGGGGAAGGACACTGCAAAATCTCCATTCCCTCCCCACCCCAGTAACCTGCTTTCCAGCTCCGTTCTCCTGTGCAGGGCAACAAAAGAAGACCCAGCTGATCAGCTGGGACTCGAGAGGCAGAGAATAGATGGGGGCGAGGCCAGTCAGAGATGGCATTTGCCGATTCTCTTAACTACTTAAAATTTCCACTATCGGTTCTCCAGAACTGGTCAGAACCTGCTGAATACCACCCCTGTATTGCCCCCAAGCATCTGGGTCCTCATTTTACTGACCTTGGAAGGATCAAAGGCTGAGTCGTCCTTGAGCTGGTGAGGACTGAACCCCTGGCAGTCAGCAGAATTAGTCTGCAAGTATTGCATTCTAACCACTGTGCCACCCAGCTCTATATACCCCACCCTCCCCATGTGTCTGTGGTTTTAATGTTTGATTTTAACTGTTTATGTTTTAACTGTATATGTCTCTGTAAGCCACCCAGAGTTACCCTATGGTAAGATGGATGGCTAATAAATTTTATAAATAAATAAATACTAAAATTACAAACTCAAAAGGAAAAGAAAAATGTCTATGTTTATATTTATTAACAGTGACTTATTTGCCAATGAATTCACTGCTATAACATGAACAATTCAAGATATTATTATAAGGTGTTACAGAATTTCTGCCAGAATAGCACATATTACTGCATATCATTTTGGAGAAAATACCATTTTCTCCAAAACATACAGATCATATATTTCCGACAATCATTCCTTGCTATCTGGAATAATATCTATCACTTTTCCCATTTTTAAATATATTCTTTTTTCCATCCCCATGCTAAATGGAACCATCATTTCTGACAGTCAAATTTCAAAACTTTTGTATATAGTTTAAAATTACATTAACAACTTTAACATATAAAGATTTTCTGATAAATCTACTAACATACCTTCAGACCTTAAAATACCACTATTCCAAGAAAAGACTAAATGATCGCATGACTATATCATGTGGGTCAGTGAATCTTCAAATTTCTTACATCTCCAGCATTAAAAAAAATATCTGATGACCATTTTTCAAGCACATTTTGATGAATTAACTTTAATGTTAAATATGTAGGTACCATTTTAACATTTTAAGAATTTCAAGCCAGAAATTCCAGTCTTTAGTCCCTGCTTGAAATACCCCAGAAACATCCATTTATTATAATTCTCGGCCTATAAAGATATGCTCTACCTTTCAGTTTTGCACAGTACAAAAATGAACTAGCTGGGACTCGACTTCCGGCTTCCAGCGGTGCCGGACGTCTGCGGGGCTTTCTCTTTGCCCCAGCGCCCGAACCCAACCGCCGCTGAGGCCCCCAGGGGCCAGGCGTCCCGGAAAGGGCGCCTGCCGTTTACGGACGGCTCGTCAGGGGTCCCCAGCCGAATTCCAGGGCTGGTGGACCGATGC